>CM052701.1:12187962-12212516 GCA_028551405.1 Uromys caudimaculatus
TGGCCAGATAGGAGAGTTAAAGGGAGATGTGGTGGGAGCCACCACCCCTGCATCTCTCAAGTCCTTGATAGTGGCAGTAATTTCTGCAATTCCTCCAGGAATATGGTACTGTTTTTGATTCACTAGTTTCTTTGGCAGAGGTAACTCTAGCAGCTTCCATATAGCCTTTCCAACTATAATAGTCCTCACTCCACATGTCAGGGAACCAATGTGAGAATTCTGCCAGTTTCTAAGTATATCTATCCCAATTATACATTCTGGAACTGGGGAAATGACCACAGGATGTGTTCGAGGACCTACTGGATCTACTGTGAGTCGGACATCAGTCAAAACTCCATTAATCACCTGTCCTCCATAAATCCCTACTTTAACTGGAGGGCCACAATGTTTCTTGGGATCTCTTGGGATCAATGTCAATTCAGAGCCAGTATCCAATAGACCCCTGAAATTCTGATTATTTCCTTTCCCCCAGTGTACAGTTACCCTTGTAAAAGGCTGTAGGTCCCTCTGGGGAAGAACTGGAGAAAGGCTAACAGCAAAACGTTTAGGTGTCTTATCAAGATCCTCCCTCAGGGGAACCTGGCCACCCCTTCATTGAAGGGGTTCTGGGTCTGCAAACTGGCTCAAGTCTGGAAGTTGATTCACTGGCTGAGATTGCCTTTTGCCAGGATCCAATGTAGCCTTTCTTTCATTTGTTTGAGAATTTTTCTGCTTACACAGATCAAACAGATATGCAGTAGGCGTTCTGTGTATTTCATACCTGGAAACACCATGACTGATTAGCTAGAACCAAAGGTCTGAACGAGTCATGCCATTATAAATTTCACTTCTCCTGTGCTGACCATCACGGTATATGTCATTATAAATGTTGTTTTGTCTACGCTGTCCATTATAATTATGACCACCTTGTCTCTGGTGATTCAATGCTGCCACCTGGCCCTTGTTACTTCGAGGCCCAATTAAACCCATTGCATTTAATTCATCTAATTGAGCAGCAGCATCTCCAACTCTAAGGTCTGGCACAAGGAAAAGGGCAAGAACAAAACTCTTCAAATGTGCTGGTGCCCTCTCACCAGTCTGTGTCTTATAGGATTGGTGAAGGGCATATCTTCTGGGCCTTCCCATTGTGGAGAATTAGGTTTTACACAATGTATCCACTCTAGCATTTCAATTTCCCTGAGCCTTAAAATCCCTTCATCAACACCAAACCAAGGGACATCAGGAATCTCCAACTCCTTTTCAGTAGGCCATCTTTTGACAAATGCTTCAGCCATCCATTCAAACAAACTTCTGACACCTTTTTTTTTAACTGTACGAGCTTCCATATTAAACCTTGAATCTCCACTCAGAGGACCCATGTCAATAAACTCAGCCTGATCTAGTTTTATGTTCCTTCCACCATTATCCCACACCCTTAAAATCCATTCCCACACATATTCTCCAGACTTCTGCTTGAATGAATTAGCAAACTCATTAAGCTCTTTAGTAGTGTAGCGCACTTCCTCATGGACTACACTTTCTACCTCCCCTCTAGGGGCCTGTTTTGCCTTGAGTCTGGTTATAGGTCTAGAAGAAACTATTGGTGGGCCTTGAGAAACATCAATATTATCTTGTCTGGCATTTTCTTCAGCGAAAGTCACTGCTGGCCCATCAGACTCTGAGGGATTAACTTCCTCATGTGGAGAAGGCATTATTTCAAGGGGTGGGGCTGAGGATACTACTTCCTCAGGTGGGGAAACCATTGAGAATCTGAAGATTCAGAATTCTCAGCTTCAACAGGGTCTTCCCACATATCCCCATCCCAAGTTATAGGATCCCATTCTTTGCCAATTAATGCCCTTACTTTAACTGCCGACATCCTCTGAGGCTGAGACCTGAACTTTCGCTGCAATTCAGCCAACCTTATAATGAGGGCTTCAGTTTGATTTTCTGCAACTTGAGCTCTATGGCTGCTGGAGAGAAGATTCTCTTCAAGGACACACTTAGCAACTTTTAGATTGCTCACTTGCATCTGGATCCATTCAATTTTATTATACAACTCCTTCTTTTCCTTCATCATCTTTTCCAGAGATACTAAAAGCAACTGGCCAGCAAAATCATTTTTTATTTTTTTCCCCATATTACAAAAAGTTTTGAGCACACAATCACCCAATTCATCAAGATGCCCAATGGCACCAGCTTCTTTAAGTTTAAAATATATTTCCAACCACGGGTCTTCAATATCCTCCAAGCTCCCAGAAGAGAGTATATCTTGAGGGGTTTCAGCAGTTGAAGGTGCTGGTGAATTACTAAACCAACTCTAGATTCTTAAAAGATTCATCCTTATACTGCTTTCTGCTCCTCTAGAGCCACTCCCAGTACCAACTTCTGTATTAGTCAGGGTTCTCTGGAGTCACAGAACCTATAGGTAGTCTCTATATAATAAGAGAATTTGTTAATGACTTAGTCTGTAGTCCAACTCCCCAACAATGGTCAGCGGCAGCTGTGAATGAAAACCCAAGGATCTAGCAGTCGCTTAGTCCCACAAGACTCGCAGGCGAAGAAGATTGACTCTTCCTCCTTCCAATGTCCTTATGTGGATCTCCAGCAGCAGGTGTGGCCCAGATCAGAGGTGTGCTCACCACCACACCTGAAACTTGTGTCCTCCAAACTCAAGATCTAGATCCCAGGTGAGCCTTCTAATTCTGGATTGTAGTTCACTCCAGATATAGTCAAGGTGACAATCAGAAATCGCCACTACACACTCCCTCACTCTTAAGATCAGACTATGGGCTTTTGGATGATGTCAGACTGTTAAGATTCTGGGGACCTTTACAGATGACCTTGATGCATTTTGCATTTTGAGATAGCCACAAGCCACTGAGGCCCAGGAGTGGAACAGTGTGGTTTAAAGACAGTGTGTTTTGGTGTCGTGTTGATGACAGGTAGACATGTAAGGGTTAATCTTCATTATCAACTTGACTGGTTTTGGACTCACTTAGGAGACACAGCTCTGGGTAAATCTGTGAGGACATTTCTAGAGAGATTTTGTGGAGGAAGGAAGACCCATCCTGATTGTGTTTGGTGGGAGGACACCATCTCATGGGCTGGTGTCCCTAACTGGGTAAAAGGCTCAGAAGGAAAGAGGAGAGGAGGGCAAAGCTGGGTAAGAAGCCCAGGACCTCCAGACCCACACAAGTTAGGGCATTTCTCCAGTGTCATCCTGACTAATGGAAAGGTATGTCGGGAAGAGCCAAAAACTGATTCTGTTCATATATATAGTCATCTCTTCGTTTTTTCTTACTTGCACCTTATGCTAAGAAAAGACCGTTTCGTTTCCTAGTGTGAGCCACCTACGCAACAGTCAGTGTGGATTTCGGAAAGGTTGTTTCTAACGTGGAGCAGGTGGCTTTTCCGTTCTGCCTTCATGGTTCTAAAGTTGACAGGCCACACATATGCAAAAACATAACGTTTGGTAAGTTTTTTTTAAAGCATTTTTATTTATTTACTTACTGATTCATTTATTTATTGCACACAAGCCAATTGTGTACAAGCTACAGTGCATGTGTAGAAGTCAGAGGGTGTCTTAGTCAGGGTTTCCAATGCTCTGAAGAGACACCATAACCAAGGTAACTTCTACAAGGAACAACATTTAATTGGGGCTGGCTTACAGGTTCGGAGGGTCAGTCCAATATCATCATGGCAGGAAGCATGGCAGTGTCCAGGCAGGCATGGTGCAGGAGAAGGAGCTGAGAGTTCTGCATCTTCATCCAAAGGAAGCTAGGAGCAGACTGGTTTCCAGGCAGCTAGGAGGAGGCTCTCAAAGCCCATCCCCAAAGTGACACACTTCCTCCATCAAGGCCACACCCACTTCAACAAGGCCACACCTCCTAGTAGTGCCTCTCCCTGGGCCAAGCATATTCAAACCACCACAGACACACCACAGAGGGCAACTGGTAGAAGTTGGTTCTCTCCCTTTTCCATGTGGGATCTAGTCCTTAGGCTTGGCAGCAAGCACCGTTACCCACTGAGCCATCCCACCAGCCCTAATTTGATAAGTTGTTCCACGAATGTGCAGTCCTACAACCACGACTGTGGCAATCAAAATGGTAAATATCTCCATAGGGCCAGCAAGATGACTTGGTGGTTAAAGGTACCTGTCCCCAAGCTTGATGACCTGAATTCAGTCCTTGGGACCCACACGGTGGAAGGAGACAGCCAACTCCCAAGGGTCATTCTCAAGCTCTAAACACATGTCTGTGTACTAAGAGGTGAGGCTGTTGAACACACATGTGTTAAACACACATGGCTTGTGAGCCTTTGGAAGTGGTTTTCAGTGTGTGTCTGGTGTGTGTGTGTGTGTTTGTGTGAGAGTTTAGAGCCATGAGCCAAAGAGCCTTCAGAATAGTGTAAGCAGAGTGTAACAAGCAGTTCTGCTGGGAGTTTGGAAGTGAGTGTGCTAGAAGAAATGAGGACAGTAGGGACCAGCTCATGGGGCTTTAGGGTGGGCCAGGGCCGTGAGGAACGGGTTAGAGGCCAGATGTGTTATATTCTAGTGAACAATCGCTGAATCCCACCCATATCTCAAAACATCACTGGAGGTTACTGTGTCCTGAGACAGGAGACTGGGGTGGGGGTGGGGGAGGAGCTCTGAGGAGGTGCACATGGTCCACGCATAGCCCACCTGGAAACAAAGTCTCACGTAGCCAGACAGGTTATGAATCTAGAAGTCAGTTGTCTCCTGCTTCCCCAGTGCTAAAAACAGCCCAGCCTCCTGATGGCTGCACCTGTGGATGGAGGAGAGGTGTATTTTTAGCAGGTGGCAGACAGCAGGGCAGACTAGGTCAGCACTTCCTGCAGAGGCTGGAGACTCATTACACTCTGAATGGCTGCCCAGGACCCTTTCAGCTCAGCAGTATTGCAGTTGCCTGGGTAGGAGGCTCCAGCATGACAGAGGAAGATCCCAGGTTCTCTGGTGTTCCAGGATGTTGACTCCATGGCTGCCTTGGGTGTGACCTTAACCCCCTTCACCTGTCCATCTGCAAACGCTTGATCCTGCCATAGAGGACGTTGCCAGACCAGTGTGGTCAGCATGTGCTGTCATAGTGGTATGGGGCTTACACGCTGTTAGCCAGGGTCAGACCATTTTTTAAAGGCCCTCCATTTTGTTTGAACTGTGACAGTCTCTGAAGATCTAGTAATTTGATTTCCAGAACTACAATGACTCTATTTTCTAGATTATTCCCTCCTCACCCTTATAGTTGATTCAGAGACAGTGTGACTGTGAGCAAGTGCCATGGGCCACCCATCCATCATAGAGCACAGGATATCCCCCACTTGCTGATCCTCTCTGCCCAGGGCCTGACCTCTCCTCAGGGGCTGCCCCCCCCCCCCCCCCCCCGCCCATTGTGGTGGTCCAGCAGCCTGGAAAAAAAGACTACATTTCCCAGGATTCCTTGTGGCCCAATTAGGTATTAGCATTGACCTTTTGATGTGTTCATTGGCTGGAAAGGTCAGGCATGATAACCTGGAAAGACATTCAGCTTTCTTAGCTGTTGAATTGGGAGGGTAACTGGGCTGCCTCAGCTGGTCTTATAACTCAGGATTCTTTCTTTAGCTAAACTGCAGAAAAACTCAATTCTGTGGAACGAGGCTAAAAGGAAGATTTTGGCCCAAGTACTGGAAAGTTCCAGCAAAGAGCTGCTTCACACAGGGTTCAGGGAGAAGTCAAGGGCAACACGGGAGCATATTTTAAAGTGTGGGAAATGTAAACAAAACATGCTATCTTTTCTATCGAAGGGTTAAATAAGACAAAACTCCCTAAAAACTGTAAAGAAGCCACTGGGCAGAAATTCAAATTCCTCCATGGTCAGCGCTTTTTGAAATCTAAATATATGCTCGTTTCAACTCTCCCTAGAAACCGCTCCGCTTTGCAGTAGCCAATCACGTGAGAATGTAAGCCGAGCTCTGACCACTCAGAGCGAGGCACGGGACCCTTTTGTTAGGTTGCTTGCGTGCTTGGTACAGCGGAGCTAGAAACCCTCCTGGGAAGTAAAACTTTTTGCCTTGCTAAGTACTTCATATTTTGTGGTCATGTCTTGAGTTCCCAGAACTATGTTTTACACAAGGTAAATATTTACTCCATGTCGAGATTCCACACAACTGTGTCTTGCTTTGTGCCACATTCAATCAGTGGGAAGGGCCGACAAATGGAGGTTTCAGTTTGGCAAAGTTCATGCAGCTGAGGGTGGGTGGTCAGCCATAGGCTAGAATCTAACTCAAAAACTCATGGGATGCTGGGAGCGTCCCTTGTCTGTTTATCCGTGGCCAGGGACCAGGATCATTTGGTTGTGCCTGGAGTTCTTACAGCGCACTATTCAGACCCCACACAGTTCTGCCATAAAAGGACCTAAGATCCAGTAGGTGAGGGGCTGGTCTGCAGGACATTCTGAGTCCATCTTTCCAGTGGGCAAGGATCCATCTGCTTTCCTAGATCGCTTCCCCAAGGTGGCTATGGTGGATGTAACTTCAGGTGACCTTGAAGCAGCACGGGAGTGAGATTTTACAGATGCCCTGGTTCCCAGGTCATTTCTGCCAACTTATCCGTCACCCTTTTCTGCTTCCTTTTTTCATCACAGCCCTGAGGATAGCCATGACTTCTTGGGTCTATATCAATTTTGGGCCACATGTTCCAAGCCTGGTGGCTTCTTGAGGTAAATTTTTTTCCTCCTGGACTGGAAGGTCCACGTTCTCTGAGCAGCCTCCATCTGGTTTTAAAAGTGAGATTTCTCTCTATTTGAATTGCAACCTTCCTGAGACAGCTTCCTGGCTGGTGCTCTGTGCTGGGACTCAGACCTGAGCCTTCCAGACCCCCATCTCATTATGTTCCAGGGGCTCATGACAAGGGTCTGTCTTCCCATTTTACAGGCAAGGCTGCAGAAGTCCTGTCAGGAGATGAGACTTGGTGGTCATCGATGTGGCTGGGGCCCATGCTCCCCTCCACAGCTCACCCTGATTCTGTTGTTGTGATAAACACCATTACCAGAAAGCACCTTGGGGAGGAAAGGGTTTATTTCATCTTACACTCCCAGGTAGTAGACCATCACTGAGAGAAGTCAGAATAGAAACTCAAGAGGGCAGGAACCTGGAGGCAGGAACTGAAGCAGAGATCATGGAGGAACACTGTCTACCGGCTTACTCAGTTACCCTTCTTATACAGCTCCCCCTCCCCACTGCCTAGGGATGGCGCCTCCCACAGTGGGCTGGGTCCTCCTACGTCAATTAACAATTAAGAATTAAGAAAATATCTCAGGGTGGCTCACAACCATCTGTAATGGGGATCTGATGTCCTCTTCTGGTGTGTCTGAAGACAATGACAATGTACTCGTCATATATGTAAAATAAATAAAATCTTTTTTTAAAAAAAGGAAGAAAGAAAACATCTGACAGGCCAATCTGATCTGGGTGATTTTTTTTTTAAAGATTTATTTATTTATTATATATAAATACACTGTAGCTGTCTTCAGACACTTTTTCTTCTCTCTCCAGCCCCGCTTGCTGTAGCTGTCTTCAGACACCCCAGAAGAGGGCATCAGATCCCATTACAGATGGTTGTGAGGCACCATGTGGTTGCTGGGATTTGAACTCAGGACCTTCGGAAGAGCAGTCAGTGTGCTCTTAACCGCTGAGCCATCTGTCCAGCCCGATCTGGGTGATTCTTCAGTTGAGTTTCCCTCTTCCCAGGTGGCTCTAGGTTTGTGTCATGGTGACAGCTGAAGCCAGCTATGATACTCCTAATTTACTTTCTAGTCTTCTTTCAATAAACATACACTGAAATACCTTCATTCAAAAGGAAACCTGTCCTCAGAGCAAGCTGGGGTGGGGATGTAGGGAGGGTGGAATGTAGGGAGGGCGGGGATGAGGGAAGGTAGAAGTGGAGGAGGCAGCAGCATCTCCTGCCGTGAGGGAAGGTCACCCAACAGCGGAGGTTCTCAACTTCCCCAACGCTTCAACCTTTTAATACAGTTCCTCATGTCGAGGTGACCCCAACCATAAAATTATTCTCATTGTTACTTCATAACTGTACTTTTGCCACTGTTATGAATCCTAATGTAAATATCTGATATACAGGATGGCCTTAGGTGACCCCTGTGAAAGGGTCATTCCACTCCAAAGCGGGCTCAACCCACATGTTGAGAACCACTGCCCTAGACACAAACGCAATGAGCCTGCGCACAGGGCTGCATCCTGCCCTCAGCCCAGCCTGCTCTTACTTTGTTCACAGTGATGATATACTAGGCTTAGGAGCCTCTAAAGACACATTAGCACTAAATTAGCATGTTTTCTTAGATGTCCTTGAAAGAAGCAGGGAAGGATCAACGGAGGGTGTATCAAGCACCGGTTACATGCATTCATTCATCTCATGGTTCCACCTCAGCTCTGGGCTATTTCAGCTTTAAGAAGGAAAAAGCAAGCAGGGAGCAGTGTGGGAAAACATGGCGCTGTGGAGCAGTGAGGGGTGGCCCATATTGCCAGCAGGGATTCAGGAATTAGGACTAAGGAGAGTGAGCAGGACCCTCAGGCTGGCTGCTGAGGCTACTTCTTAAAGTGCCAATCAGAGAAGCTGCCCTGGATGTCAAGAAGTGGGAGTGTAGCTCAGCGGGCAGATTGCCTACCTGGCAAGCAAGAAACCCTGGCTTCCAGAGCAAACTGGGTGAGCCAGTACACACCTGTAACCCCAGCACTGCGGGGACAGAGGCAGGAGGATCGGGAGTTCAGTGTCATCCATGAGCACATAGGGAGTTTGAGGCCAGCCTGGGTTACATGAGACCCCATCTCAAATGAAGAATCCACACTCTGTAAAAAACAGTGGATCGTGTCAATTTCTCCTTGACATCTTCCCCTCCTCTTACCCCATGTCTTTTCTCTATACTCTCTCGGGTTCTGTGTGCGTGTGTGCGTGCGCGCACATGCGCGCGCGCGCTCACACACACACACACACACACACACGTGCTCGTGCATGCACACACATGAGTTGCTCCTGTAAAAAAATATTTTGGTTCTCTTTTGCTCTGGCAAACATTTCCTCCCCTCATCCTTCCCCAGGAACAGCCAAGCAAAGAATTAATTTAGATTTGTGCGACACTGGGCCTCTCGTTAAATGACTGCCACTATCTCTGGGAAGCCCTGGTGACTGGTTTAATGATCTCACTCTTTACATTCTTTAAAAACAGTGTGGCGTGCCTCTGGCTCCGTCTTCATTCTGCTGGCAGATTTAGGCTTCCTTATCTTCCTCTGCTCTCTAAACTCATTCCCAGAATCCCCATCGGCTACTCCCAGCCCCCAGCCCCCGCCCTGGCTCCTGTTCTGTCTGCCCCTCTTGGTCGGCATTTCCCATATTTTTCCCATTCTAATGAAAAACTTTATTTTACCCAGGATTGTATTTTATACTGAAAAGAGACAATGGTCACTGTGCTCTCTGGAAGCCAGTGCTGGAGGTTTCTAAGGGGCCCAGGGAGCTGGCAGGACTGGAGACTCCTGCACGGCTGGTGAAATGGAGCCAGCCACTCAATTCACTGAGGTGAATGTGGAAGAGAGGAAGTTATCTTTTGAGTGCCGGCTCTCGATGAAGTGTGACAGGAGATGAGGATTACACCAGGGCTTCAGCCTCCCTGTAAATAGAATGCCAGGAAGGGGGTTTAAAATTCTTTTGCAGAAAGCTGGAAGAAACTGAAGATTTCCAAACCAGTAGGTCATGGCAAGGGTGGCCCTCACCAGCATCGAGTTTTCCTATCCTTCTCTGTCTAATAGAGTCTCATATAGTTCAGACTAGTCTCAAACTACCAAGGATGACCTTGAACTTCTGAACTTCCTGCTTCTACTTCTTGAGTGTTAAGATTGTAGGCATGCATCACAAAGTCTAGTTTATGTGTGCTGGGGATTGAATCCAGGGTTTCAGGTATGCTAGGCTAGCACACGCCATCTGAACTTCATCCCAGATCTATACATGCTGATGTTCACTGCACCTGCCTTTCTGAGTGCTTGGCCCTGCAGGAACATCGCCTGACAGAGACACTGAGCTGGGGCGGGCACAGGCTGCAGAGACAGGAGGGTTATGCCTTGGGCAGTCCTCTTCCATCCTGCCTAGGGTTCAGGCTGGGGAGAGAGTGGATATGCTGGGAAGGTGGTGTGTGTACCCCGATTAGCAGGAGCGCTGATGGAGGCTGGAGGCTGGAGGTCATCCCTTTTTTGTTTTTCAAGCTTCTAGAAGTAACAGGGAAGAGTAGAACCCGGGCTACGGAGGGAGCTGATGGGGATGGGGTGGGCACAGAGAACACTTTCATAACGTCTCCTGTTGATTTAGAAAGACGTTTTGGAGCAAACCCCAATTTGTTTTCATAGTCTAACATCTGAAGTCGGAATGTATCTCCATGGTGATGTGCTGGAGTTCATCTCCATGTGGTTCTTAGCATGTGTGAGAAGCCAATCTTAAGGCTCGGGGCTTCTCCAGA
Source organism: Uromys caudimaculatus (assembly GCA_028551405.1). Classification (NCBI taxonomy): domain Eukaryota; kingdom Metazoa; phylum Chordata; class Mammalia; order Rodentia; family Muridae; genus Uromys; species Uromys caudimaculatus. Next base: position 12,198,453 of record CM052701.1, read on the forward strand.
GATTTCCATATGTACACAAATTTTTATGTGTATTTTCATAGGAACCCAGATAAAACCTTTACTTTTAATAAAATAATAAGGAAATTAATTTTAGGGCAATCCTTTGACATACACGTGGTTTTCCTCATTCATTAAAGATGTAGGGAGATTTACATACCAAGGAGACCGGTATGCCTGTCTGGTTAACACAATCCAATCCTAGGATATACTAATTTGATACTTATATGCCGAGGAACACTGGTAGAAAGGTATCAAAGTCCTTGTTTTCGGTAATTAAATGATTAGGCTACGGTAAGAGCAGAAAGCTTTGTACGTTAAATAAAACCAGCACAATTCATAACACACAGTGGCCTCAGATCTGTGCAGAGTTGCTTCAGGCACCGTTGGCTCCTATCCGTTGGCATGAACTCTGTGCAGAGTTCACATGTGTGGTCAGCTTGCTGGCTGCAGAGCCGGCGCAAGAGGAGACGCCCACCAGCACAGTCACTCAGAAGCTGGCGGGGCTCCACATGTGCTTGGGTTTGGACTCTTTTTTGGTAATTGCACATAGAAACCTTATATTGATGCAAATTTTTCCCATTGGTTACGTGCTCAGATCTGTGACCAAAGGTGGGGAGGTTTCCAGTTGCAGTTGGAGAGGCTTTGTCTTAGCCAATGGCAGTTAGATTTGGTGAAATTCTCTGGTATCTCTGGTGGTAGCACCTTTTGTCAAGAGGAGAAAACATACACGTCCCTTATCCATGAAACTTGTATTCCTGGATCACCAGTGGGTTCAAAGGCTAAATCCTAAATATGCTATGTCTTTGTCCACACAGACACACCTACAGAAAAGCCTGTTTAACAGATTTGACCTGCAAGAGGTTAACCACAATAGCAAATAATCATGACAGTGTATCTCTGTGGGGTTGTTAGTAGGCAGAGTAAGGGTCCCATGAACGTAAGCACCGAGGCACTGTGTTAGGTACTTTTCCCACCACTGTGACGAGCTCTCTGAGAAAATGACTAAAGAAAGTGTTTACTGTGGCTCAGAGTTCTGGGGTTCAGTCCATCATAGCGGGGACGTCATAGCTGCAGGACCCTGAGGCAGCGGGCTCCATTGCACACACAGTCAGGAAGCAGAGAGGGGGGCTCAGCCTAATTTCTCCCTCTGTTCTGTCTGGAATTTCAGCCTATATTCAGGGTTGGTCTTTGCTCCTTAATGAAATATTTCTGAAAACATCCTTCAGGACATCCCTGGAGGTGTGTTCCCATGGTGGCTTTAAATCCTATCAAACTGGTAATCCATATTAGCTATTATAGTTACCATGACAGTTGATGGATCTGATAACCCACATGGCTACCAGGTTCCCACAGGACGGATAGTGTATACAGAGTGGATACACTGCACAGAGGGCGGTCCACACCCTAGACGAGGGGATAGGGTGCTGCTTCCTCACACCACTTCTGGTGATACTAAGTTCTTTTTTTCTGGAATATTCCACGATATAGTTTTAGACTGTGGTTTCTGTCGGCAACAAAATGCTGGGAAGGGAAGCCATGGATAAGAGAGGATCGATACAGTCAGGTGTACCAGGCAGGATAAAATGCAGGAAACATTCACCTTGGCCAGGAAGAAGGGCTGGGGAGAGTTTAATGACAACGAGTGGAGGAGGGACAGGATCACAGGAGTCAACTGTGCCTAGAAACAGTGCCCAGGAACTGTGCTACCACCAGAGGGGCAGGGACACTACAGCACTCTTAAAACAGAGGGGACACCTAGCGGAGGCAGAGGTGATGCAGCTCAGCCACTCTGAAAGCTGCAGACCAACAGGACAGGAGACTGACATCCCAGCCGCATCCCAGCCTCTTCCAGCTGCGGACGTCTTTCCAACATAAGTCAGATTCCCCAGGGGGAGGCAAGAGGCTGGGAAGCCTATGAGGCCACTACTGAGATCAAAATTTCAGGGAGCAAAGCAGGGTTGAGGAGGGTAGAGCCTGGATCTGCACGGGTAGATGATGTCACTGTTCCATCGTCTATGGGACAGACTGCAGGGATGGTTCACCTAGGTAGAAGACTTTGCTGAAGTGCAGGACTCCAGTGCAGGACAGGAGAAGATGCCCCTTGGAGGTGCTGGTGCGGAGCGAAGTGAACACATCAGGGGCTGAGATGTGTGGCGTGCTCGTGAGCTGGTTCTACCCAGAGCTGTAGGGCGGCGTGTGTGGGCACAGGAGCAGCATCTCCTTCCGGCTGCTTCCTGGGCTGCCCAAACCCGAAGCCTGCAATTCTCCGGTTCTTCTGAGTGGGAGCAGAGAGGAGAGATGCTGCCGCCGCCACTTCCGCTGCCACCTCCGCTGCCACCGCTACTGCTTCTGACCAATGCAATTCTAAGTTTTGATGCAAACATTGGGGGCAGATCATTAGAACAATGGAAAGTTCTGGAAGGGTGCCTTAGGTCCTGGCGATCTTCAGGTGAGTTTTCATGCCTGATTTGTGATTTCCAGAGAGAGTTCCTGAGAGGTCTTCAAGATGTGTGGACAATGGAATGAGGCACAGGTTAGTGAGGGTGACCTTGGGGAGGTGGGGTGAACTCCCCCACCCCACCCCTAATGCACTGGAGTCCAGAGTCCAGGAGTCTCTATAGGTAGCAGGTTAGGATGTCAGGGACTCCCTTTTCTCTTCTAGCAGAGTGTCCACTCTGCAGGACACTCCCAGGGTAGTGAAGTCTCAGAGCATCCTGGCCACAAACTGCTCCAACAAGGCCGATTTTCTCTCTGCCCTTTTCAGACTTGCTCCAGGTTCCTTTTCCAGCCAGTGGGAGATGGATGGTTTCATTACTTGCGGCGTTCAGCAATAAATCTCGCAGCTGCAGTGAATGTGAGCTTTCCCCTTACTCTACCTCCCCTGTCCTGTGATTCATCATGTTTAATCTTTCCTTTACCTTTGAATCTGGGGCCTGGGGAGGAGCAGAGGCCCGGGGACTGAGGGGCTGTCACTCCTCAGAGGCTGAGAAGAAGGGACTGTCTGTTGACAGGGTCACAGCTCGAGGTGGGCTGGAGCAATGGCAGCCTCAGTGTAAAGGAAGGGGCTGTAAAGGGACCTTGGGGGACCTCCACTCCTGGTTTGCCAAGAAAGTCTACCAGAGAAGAAGGGGAGAAAGCTGACCGTCAGAGAGAAAGGAAGCAGCCATAAAGTTCTCCGCCAGGGGAGTGTTGAAGAATCTAATTCCCCATGAAATGTGTTCTTGTTTGTGTACAATTAATTTTCCTCCCAAATGAAGGGCTTTGTCTCTCACTCTGTGTTTCAATAGCAACCGCACAATTAAGGCAGCGCGCGCGTCTCTCCTCAGAAAGGGGCAACTTGGTGCTAACATGGTGGGAAGCAAACATTGCTTCCTGGGTCTAAGAAGAAAAAAAACAAAGAGCCAAAGAAAATAGCTTCAAATAGAGACTTGGCTCCTGCAGGGATGATGTCATTTGGAAAATGTGAGCTGGACATCTCTGTGAATGGAGGGGCCGCAGGAGCCCTGTTCTGGCTGCAGGGAGCTAGGGCAAGGAGGCGGGAGGCTGGGGGAGCTGGAGGCTGCCCCAGGGTCAGAGGGAGCCAGGTCCCCACTCAAAGCCCTACAGAGGCCAGGCGGCAGGTGTGCATGAGGCGACTTTTTTTTTTTCAATATGTGATTATTTGCATAGAAAACACTCAAACCCAATCTCCTTCTTTTTGAGCTAACTTTTATTTTGTTGCTTTCTATAGAGATATGTTTTTTTAAATCGTGTTTAAAAGCCTGGACACTAGAAAGGTGCATCTATGAGGGTGTTTCCAGAGAGAGCTAATGGAGTAGGAAGATCTACTCTTGATGTGGACATGAGTATCTCATAGCTTAGGGAGAGGTCTCAGTTGGAATAAAAGAAAGAATGGAGAGGGTGTGTGAACAGGGGCTTATTCTCCCTCTCTCCCTCCCTCCTCCCCTTCCCCTTCTACCCTCCCCCTCCCTGCGTGCGGGCCATGAAAGGCAGTCTGTTTTCTGGTAGAGCCAAGGTTTGAACCCTGTGGGCCCAATAGGGGGTAAAAGCCCTATAAGGAGCAACCGCAGGCGTTTGCCAGGCTCCTGGAAACAGCTCCTGACACGTGCCTACATCTCTCCATAGGTCTGTGACATTTGGTCATGTAAAAAGGGAACGCCCCTCAAGCCCCTCCTCAAGTAGTGGTGTGGTCACGCCTCCAAACCCTGCCCCAGGTAAAGGCATGGCCATGTAGTCTCAAGACATCTCCATGTTAATGAGGCACCTAGAGGCTTAGCCACACTCCTTCCCAGTTACTATTTCAACCTCCCCACTCCCTGAGGGCCGGGGCGGGGGTACGGTCTCACCCACGCCACTCTCCACAATGATAATAAATGCTCTGAAACCCTGGACTGTCTCTCTTCATCTGCCGTGGGAAACAATGAAACCGGCCTTCCCCTAAAGAGCTGAGTCTAGCCTCCCACTGAAGCCGGCTCAGCGTTCTCAGCCATGGCCATCCACCCAAGCCGCCAACCTGGTCCCACGTCGGTGATCCCAGCTGCACTCTTTCCCTTCTCGTCCCCACATGCGGGCCTCCCACTTTGTTCCCAGCTCTTCCGCGGCATCCAGTGGCATCTGCGATGCCCAGAGCCTGGTAACCCCACGAGCCGGCTGCGGTGCGTCTCCCCAGGCTGTGTCTCTGCAGAGGCTTCCCACAGCTTAACACAAGCCGGTGGGGGCACGCTGGGGTCAACTGCCTGCGAGTCTCTGCCTCTCCCAGGGTGCCTGGGGCAGACACACGGGACTTCACTCTCCATACCTCGCCGGTTTGATCCAACATCTCCCCATCTCTACCCCTCCTCCTTCTCCCTCCTCCCCTTCTCTCTCCCTCCCCCCTCTTTTCTCCTCCTTCCCCCTTCCGGTTCTCTGCCCCCTTTCACCCCTCTCTTCCCTAGCTACCATGATGTGAGCTGCTCTCTTTCATCATGTCCTTGTACCCTTTCTATTTGAGTAAGAGCAAGCCCCTAGTTCTTCATGACTATCTAAATATTATCCCCCGGAGTTTTGAAAATACAATAAACCAAAGATCAGTTCCTCTAGTCAGCATTAGCTGTAGTAGCTGGCTGGATTTCCTCAGGTTAGGCAAAAGGCCTGGCTCCCACAGTCAGCCCATGGTCTGCCTACAGCGCCGTCCCTTCCCGCGTGGTTCAGGTCTGTTTTCAGTTCGGTTTTCCCAAGTTTTCAGGCCATGTGTGGTGGTTTGAACTTGCTTGGCCCATGGGAAGTGGCACCACTAGGAGGTGTGGCCTTGTTGGAGGAAGTGTGCCACTGTGGGAGTGGACTTGGAAGTCTCCTGTGCTTAGGCTCCGCCTGGTGTGGAAGAGACCCTCTTCTAGCTGCCCTCGGAGGATAGTTTCCTTCTGGCTGCCTTTGGATCAAGGTGTAGAGCTCTTGGCTCCCCCAGCACCGTGCCTGCCTGCACACTGCCATACTTCCGATCATGAAGAACTAAACCTCTGAATCTGTAAGCCAGCCCCAATTAAATGCAGTCCTTTATAAGAGTTGCCTTGGTCATGGTGTCTGTTCACAGCAATGGAAACCCTAACTAAGACACCATTTGTTCAGAGCAGCACGGTGAGAGTTATGTTTCTTTTCAGGAGGACCACTGTGACTCATCTAGGACTCCCGTCTACGTGGGTATGTGTGCACATCTGTGTGTGTCTGTGTGCGCACACGCGCGTGTGTGCCTGTGTGTATGCATGTGATGTGTGTGTGTGTGTATGAACACACACACAAGCATTAAAATTGTAAAAGCAAAAGAGACACATTAGCTGAGCATATTTTTTTCAAAGTGATGGGTTAACTAAAAGTAACTGTAACTGCATGAGGATGCCCATGAATAATTAAGGGGCAACGCGTGGTGGCTGCATTTCAAGGAGGCTCATCTCTCAGCCTGTCACCTTCCCTGGGCTGCACGGCAAGACCTGCTGAAGATTCTCTTAATTAAATTTTATTTGTGAAGAAGACGAGCCACATCTATTTCCTTAGACTTCCTTACAAACTCGGTGATGTTGCCTCTGAGCAATGCTTTTCTGCTCAGAAGTTCAGAAGAGCTGGATTGTGGTCTGCCGCCTTCCCCCTCCCACCCAAGGAGGAACTGTCACCTGAGCCTCCTCAGGTCATCCATCGTCCTGGAAGGAGTCATCCTGAGGCATCACCTGAAAATTATGGCTCTTGAGAAAGAATAAAGCACACTGTTTCCTGCCAGGGCGAGCTTCCCTCCTGCAGCATCTAGAGCTTGCCCATTGCTGGTGCTAATGACCTCTGTCCCCAATGTGGCCATTTTCTGTCACTTCTGGAGCTGTACTGTTGACACCTTTTCTCTAGGTGTCTCTGAAGCCCTAGAAGGCCTCTCAGCTTGGCACGGCCCCTTCCCCTTCCCAGCTCGCTCTTTGACGCGCATGTGTGTGACTTGACAGCATTCCTGCCTTGCTGGCCACCTGCCCCACTCTGAGGAAGGACACTCTCAAGTTCAAGGTCCCTGGCAGGTAAACAGCACAATTTCAGATTCACAGACATCCTCTCCCTCCTGCATCAATGGCCCATCAGGAAAATCGGAGCTTGGTGCTGCTTGTGAAGGAGCAGGTGATGTATGAACCTGTCTGTGAGTGGCAGGTCCTGATTTGTGTCCCTGTGAATGAGAAACCATTTAAGAGTGTCAGGCAATCAGGACCTGCCCCTCCTCCTGCCTTTGACCTTGCCTCAGCTTTTGTGGAGTCTTTGTGGGCTGGCATGACAGAGCCCACCTAGTCAGGTCAGCACCACCGAGGAAGAATATGGAGATGGTGTGGTCCCTCCTCCCCAACAGTGTATTCTGTGTTGCCAGAGAGCTGCCCAGGGATCCACGAGATCAGTGTTGACCAAGAGAGCTGGGCAAGGGGCCTGGGAATTTGGGTCAGAGACTTCTATCAGAAGATGAAAGTCATCCAGGCAGAGCCTACAGATTCTGCCCCACACAGTCCACTCTGCCCCCAGTGAATGGCCATCGGGCCATGTAAGCATCAGTGAAAATGGTGACTAAGATATCACCAAGAGACCTGGAGCCCAGGTGACCCTGCTCCTGTCCCCATCTGCCACATGTTCCAAATGCTAGACTAACCCCTGCTCTCTCGGTGGCTCAGTTTCCTCATGGGGAAGTATGTAGTCCTGGTGACAGCTCTTGGTGTCACTTAGCACAAGATAAAGGAGACCGGGGGGGGGGGGCTGGTGTCCTTGGAGGAAACCCTTATTCCAGGATGTCACAGTGGGGTGCTGGAAAGATCTGAGCCTCCAGGTTAGCAGCAAGCAAACCCGGGTGAAGGGTGCAGAGTCAATGGCCCTTCGCTTGTCATCTTCAAGTACATTGCCCACCTATGCTGAGACTCATGGGGATCCTTGGGTCACAGTCAGATGGTTAACAGCTGGAGCAGACTCCAGCCTTCCCTCCTTCCAAACCGATCCCAGCTTTGCTCCGGTTTTGGAAGAATTGTCTCACACCAGCAAACAGAGAGTAACTGGTTGAGCCCAAACCCAGCTTTCTCACTTGTCATGGAAGTGACTGACCTGTGGGCAACTGAGTCAGGTCTGGTCGATGACATGCGGTATGAGAAACTCTTGATGGGTGGCTTTGGGTCTCATGTAAGGAGGGTTGGGAGGCTGCAGGGTGTGGTGGCACGCACCTTTACTTCCAACACTAGGAACTCAGAGGCAGGGGGATCTCTGTGAGTACCAGGCCGGCCTGGTCTACATAGTGAGATCCTGCCTCAAAGAGAGGGGAGCGTATATTTTCATTTTCTTCGTGGTTCTGAGAAGGTAGGACATTAGGTGGTAGAGCAAAGCCATCCCACAGAAAGGAGAAAAGAAAGAAGGCTCCACAGGGAGCAGGTGACGGGGTGACCAACCCCCGACCTACATCTCTTTACAGCTACACCTGTCACTACTGTGAAGAGGAGAGACCGTCTTCTCCGGAAACTCAGCAGAGGCTGGGGTTACAGGGTGCTTCCACCCAGGGGTCACAGAGGAAGGGAAGGGAGGGGGAGGGAAGGTGAGGGAAGAAGCCGGATCCCTGTCTCGTGGGTACCTGGCTTGGCACGTGACAACTAGCACATCTGCATTAGGGTAAGCATGATGTGATGCCTTTGGTCAATTCACAGAAGGAAACTGGGGGTGGGGCGGGGAGGTCATTGCTAGTGGCTTCTCTTAGCTTTTTGTCCCTCACTCCTGCTCTAAGGTGTCATCTGCCTCTCTCCCCCCAGTAGACTATTGAGCTCATAAGAAGCGTTCGGAGATTTTCATGATTTAAACGGAGAAATTGCATGATTAAATTCCACGAGTTTCTCAGACTGTCTTAGGCTTAATCTGGTGATTAAAGGAAGAGCCCCATTACGACAGGCTTGGGTGAACACACAAAACAAGCAAGGAAGACTGCAAAAGTTTCGCCTAACTGAAGAGTCCAAAGGCAATTGGAATTCAGAGATCGTTACATCCAGGTGCTCACACACCCACAGGGACTAAGTGGGTGTGTCTATCTCTCAGCCCCTAGACTTGTTCACTTACTTTCAGGCTGGCTTGCTCTCTGGAGCCCTCTCTGTTCTGGAGAACTCAGGTGTAGCTGCAGGGGGTGGGGGCTGGGCTGCCTCTGGAAAACCCTTCCCCAGGGTTTAAGAATGGGCTACTGGGAGTCTTCTCCAGTTGTCTAGAGTAGCCCCCCTCTATCCTTGGCCCAGCCTTTTTTTTTTTTTTCCTACCATGGGAGGGAAAAGTGAGGCTTTTAAAAGTGTGGTAGGGAGTTCCTATCCCCTAGTTTTTTTGACAAACCAAAAGGACACCTTAGGGTGAGCAGGGGTGGGCTGACCCCACATAGCTGTGACCTATAGCATCCGTGAGTGTTGTTATTGGGTTGCAGAGGTGGGCACACTAGGTCAGAGTGTGTGGGTTCTGGTTCCAGCCCTGCTGCTTGCAGCTCTCGCTGTGACCAGTTCACTTAGCAGCATCTCAGCATCTTCGTGAGTCCTGTGACCACTGCAGCATGAGAGATGAACAGGGTTGGCATGCGTGGTGGACAGCATGGGATACCCACTGGGGGTCCCTACCACCACCACTGTCTGAGTACACCGTTGGTTAGGATTGCCAATCCTTTCAAAGGTCAGAAACCTTAGCATGAGTGGTCAGTATCTCTGAAAAACATCTCCATTTACCTGTCCCAGGTGCCAGTGTCAGGGATACAGAAGAGGTGAACTATGTATATGTCTGTGTATGTCTACCACCAGTGGGAGGTCTAAGAATCCGGTAGTTGTTCAGTCCGTGGGGCTGGTCATCCCATCTGGTCCTAAGTGTACACCGGAGTCTGGAAAAAGTCAGCTGTAATGCCAGTGAAGGGCTGGACTTGCCGCGAGAGTGAGGACAAGCAGGCCGAGAGCAAGCGCCCTCACAGGTGCACCCAGCTGCTTGGCTTTCGGTCAGTTCCAGATGTAGTCAAGTTGACAACCAGAGTAGCCGATCCAGATGGCTGTCAGTAACTTTGAGCAACTCTCTTCTGACTGGGGAGGACTCCGTCATATTTTTATGAAATCTGGAGACTTGCCAATTGTTATAATGAAGAACAGGAAGACTGCCTGAGATTGCTCTCCCGGGCATGGCTGCTGTTGGAATTTTTTTTTTTTTTTTTTTTTTGACAGTCTCACCGTGCAGGCTGGACTTATTTTGATCTCTTCATCGGCCTGCCTCAGTATCCCATGTGGCATTTCAGTGTCCACCATAAGCTCAGCTCTATTGGAATGTTGCTCTGGTTCACCCAACTATGTGATCTACAGCGAGAGTGCATCATTAGTCCTTCCATTTGTTATAATACCAGCATTTTCTGGGATATTGACAATCTCACGTTTAAGGTTTTCTCCAGCATTCCCCCATGTAAAGCATTCATGCCTGGTGCTTTGGTCCTGCATGGCTGGACATAGGCAGCGTGCAAGTGTCTAAGTTTTTGGTTGCAACTTGTTGAGGGCTAGCCTGACCTGAGGCTTCCCCGGAGGCCCTGATTCATGGGGAAGGAACACAACTCCTTCTCTTGGCAAAGGCAGTAACAGCCTGGAGCCGGGACCTTGAGGGTGCTGTGGCTTTGAATCCTGAGAAAAGTACTGTTTTCACTGTAGGTGTCAGTGGTTATTAGTCCCAAGGCTGCTATATGCTCGCTATGTGATGCTCTTGAGACATTCTGTACAGCCTTGCTTGGTTAGCTTGCCTCTGACGCTGTCCCCTCCCCCTAGATAGTATATTACATACTGTACTTCTTAATAAACTTGCTCAAACCATCCGCTCTTGCAAGATCTTTTGATTGCAGCTTTCCTATCTTCTTTTATGTGCTTATCTCAGGACCCTCCCTCATAGAACCCTGGCAAAGAAGGACAGTCTGCTGGTCCAAATCACAACTCATGCTGCAGTGAGCTCACTGCCACCTTTGTGCTCATGTCCCTAAGACGGTGCCTATATGCTCAGCCAGTGCTTTGGGCAGCACATGTACTCATGCCATTTGTCAAATGACTTTTGGGTCTTGGGGTCCCACTGGTGAGCATCCTGTGCACTCCATTGCAGGGAGCAGCCTTTTGCTTCACCCCTCCAGGACCAGACAGAGACTTGTTCTGAGGCCATCCAAATAAAGAATATGGTAGGCAGCCCCAGGGCTGCAGCTGCTCTGTGCCAAACCCAAGCATGGCCCTATTTGGGACTCAGAAGTGGTCTTTGGCTCTCAGCAATTCTGGGATGGAGTCTGAGGTGGCAGGTGGCTAGCATGTATCCCAGACTCACCCTGGCAGCCTCCCAAGTATGGGGTGCTGCAGGCCCAGGCATGTTAGCTGTGTCTGTGGTACCCCTACTTTGTTTCTATGCCATCCCTGGTTCTGCAGCTCCCACGCCATGGTTGTCCCTAGTGTCCCAAACCTATTTCACGGCTTTCAGGAGGCCGATTAGAGCGGTTCCCATTTCTGGGTTAAACGGTTTAAGCCACGGGCATCAGGCTGCATCCTGTATCAGCTGCAGTTTACCATTTTGGTCACAGCCCCTTCACCCCACCCCGGCAACAGTGGGAGCCTAGTGGCTGCTCAGTGGGACTGGGGCCTGAGTCTCCCTGTCTCATTTCAGGGAGCTGATGCGTGACATGACCCTGCAGATGTGGGCATCTAATCTCCTCTGAGATGGCTCTGTCCCCAGGAAAGGGGACAGAGCCCCCCCACCCCACTCTGTGTGTGTGTGTGTGTGTGTGTGTGTGTGTGTGTGTGTAACCCAGGCCAGGAGGGATGCTCTCTGCAGCCCATTTGTCAGCCCCAGAGGCCTTGCAGGTGGATATGCTAATCAACCCAACTGCTAACACTCCCTGCTCCAGGAGGGCAGAGCCCATGAGCCCTCAAGGTCACAGTGGGCAGGAGGCTCAGGACAAGAGAGGGGCAGCTGGTGACCTGACTGTTGGCAGGAGATGTTGGAAAGTGTAATCTCAGCCAAGAACCCGAGTCAAGAAGCCAGGGCCTGAGCATTGCCTCAGTCTGCTCCATGTCCCTGCAGGTCTCCACATTCTGGTCCCTGAGGGGTTCTCCTCATGACAATCTTGATGTTTCAATAGCCCCTAAAGTCCTGAGGTTTCTGGAACCACGTTTTCATCCCATGATGTTCTATAGGAACCATGCCAGGGCACAAGACTTTTTAGGTCACAAGTCTGGGGGCTGTTGCTTAGATTCTGGCCAGTGACAGTTCAGTCCTAAGGCAGGGAAAGGCAGCAGAAGCAGAGGTCAGGAGAAGAAGCCCCAGGCCTTCTAGTTGCCTTGGAGGAGGCCGGAGCAGGAGTGATCATTTGAGATATCAGTTCAGGAACTCAGGTGCAACAGCTGAATCAGATATAAGAGGAGATGGACAGCTGTGTCCTAGTAGGAGACACAGCCAGACCAATGTCCCTTTTCAGAATCTGTCACTGGTCCATCTTTCCCACAACTCTGTCAGGAACCAACCTCTCTCCCTCTCTCAGAAGACAGTGTTGAAGTTGAGGAGATGTTTTGAAGCAGGAAGACCTGAGTTTGGATTGTCAGAACCTGTGGCAAAGCTGGGCGCAGTGGCCCATGTCAGAAACCACAAAATTTGGTTGAGGGTGATGGTGGCAAAGGCAGGCAGATCCCTGAAGCTCACTAACCGCCAATCCAGCCTATGAGTGAGCCTAAGGCTTATTGAGAGACATTATCAGCAAAAATAAAGTGGAGAGGAGCTAAGAAAGATAAGTGAAGTATCCTGTTGATCCCACACACATATCACACACTCATACACGCATACCACACCACACACATACACACCACACATACATACACACACCACACACACACACACACACACACACACACACACACACACACACACCGCCCCAAATGAAAAGTGCTCTTTATGCCTAAATATCGACTTAGTCTTATATTTCCTCTCCTATCTGGGTCCCTAAAATGAGCATAAATCAACATTAGAGAAAGAGAGATGTGTGAGTTGGGGATGGGGGTGGGGTGGGGTTGGAGGACACCTTCAGTCTATGTCCTTTTCCTGCAGGAAATGCCAGCAGCTGGAAAGGAATTAAGTCTGTCACAGAGCTGGGTATGACCCAGAGGTGAGGGGCTTTGGAGTAACCTTTACTCGGGAAATATTAAGGAAGGATAGAAACAACATGTGGTATCTGCGTCCATGATCCCCAGAGGACGGAGCCGAGGAGATGTTTACCGAGCACTCGGAAAATGTCAGGTGTTCAGAGTGAGAGCACTGGGCAGCTCCGAGGAAGGGGGTTGCCACTGGGCTTCCCTGGTCTGTCTAAAGGTAGAGCCTTCAAAGGAAATCAGTCGTCTTGGTCCTGTAGAGTTGTTTTTCATGTCTGGGCAAGGAGAGCTATATTCTGGCTCACAGTTTAAGAGAAGTGGTCCATCACTGCAGGGATACACGGCATGAAGGTCAAGGCTACACTTATCTCGTCATGGAGCAGGGCAGAAAGTGAGAGCCTGGGTTTACAGTCGCTGGAGTGTGAAGGTCTCCAGCTGGTGGCGCTGTTTGAGAAGGCCGTGGAACCTTTAAAAGGCGGAGCCTCGATGCAGGGTGGAGCCTTGAGCCCCTCCCCCCACTTCCTGCTCACTCTCTGCTTGCTGAGAGTAGGCGGTTCTGCAAGCACAGAAGCTGTCACCTTAGTCTGTGTCCCTCGGGGGACTGCATGGCTGGAGGCACCTTCCTCCTGTGAGTTGCTTTGTTAGAATACTTATCACAGTAACACGAAAAACAAAAATAAAACCCAAACAACCCAAGACACGGTTTGTCTCAGTCACTGCTGTATTGCTCTGAAGAGATACCATGGACAAGGAAATTTTTAAAAGAGAACATTTAATTGGGGGCTTGCTTACAGTTTCAGAGGGTGAGTCTGGGATTATCACAGAGGAAAGTTTGGTGGCAGGCAGGCAGGCAGGCATGACCTGGAACAGTAGCTGAGAGCTCATGCAATCTGCAAGTTGCAGGCAGAGAAAAACAGACTGGGCACGTATGGGGTGGGCTTTTGAAATCCAGCCTCAGTGACAAACTGTCTCCAACAAGGCTAATGCTTGTTCCTAATCCTTCCCAAACAGTTCCACTAACTGGGAAGGAAGCCTTTGAACATATGAGCCTATGGGGGCCGTTCTCATTCAAATCACCACAGAATTAGAATCCTTAAGATCCACCCCAAGCAGCCTACTTCCTCCAGCTGTGCCCCACTGTCCCGCGCGCCTCTCGCCAGCAAGAAGACACGCGACACGCAGGCTTCGTCTGCAGTTCAGCTTTATTTAGCCATTGATAGAGGAGGAAGAAGAACCCCGGGGCCCCAAAATGGTGCTGTTATATAGCCCCCGAGGCAGCATGTCCTCCACTGATTGGCGCGCCCCGGGAGTGGGCGGTGATTAGTCATGTACGCCCATAATGCGCTTCGGGGGTTTACCCGCGCTATCCGTAAGTTTCCTTAGAGCGACAGCGGAGGTCAGCGCCTTCTTGTAAAGGCGAATACTCTAACCGCTCCTT
>CM052701.1:12213016-12244945 GCA_028551405.1 Uromys caudimaculatus
GGGCCCCAAAATGGTGCTGTTATATAGCCCCCGAGGCAGCATGTCCTCCACTGATTGGCGCGCCCCGGGAGTGGGCGGTGATTAGTCATGTACGCCCATAATGCGCTTCGGGGGTTTACCCGCGCTATCCGTAAGTTTCCTTAGAGCGACAGCGGAGGTCAGCGCCTTCTTGTAAAGGCGAATACTCTAACCGCTCCTTACACCCCACGTCCTAAGGTTTCCATAGAGTCACAGAACACCATCGCCAACTGGGGATCAAGGATTCAAACACATGGGTGGGGAATGTTTTATATCCAAGTCATAGCCAGTCTCCTACAGGACTTCAGAAGCGAAGGAGGGAGAGACTGCTTCCCAGCAGGGTGACTGCAGGCTGTGGTCCCAGAGCTGTGCCACAGCCTAGCACCTCCCCCCTCTCCCCAGGACCTTTTCTCCTCCCCAGATCACCCTCTCTCTCCTCTCAGCTTTAATATCCTTCCCAATTCCTCTGGGAAGAGGTGACGCGGGTGTGACTCTCACAGAGGTTGGGTTCCATCTTAGTCACAAATACTGTGACAAAAGCAGCTGAAAGGACAAAGAGTTCATTCCAGTTTATGGTCCCTGAGGATGGTCCACCATGGCGAGAGGCAACAGGGAAGAAGAGGCAGAGACAGAGGCTGGAGGGTGACACTGACTTCATACTTAGGAAGCAGAGTGTGAACAGAAAGTAGGGCTGGGCTCTAAGCTTCAAGACCTGATTCCAATTGGTCCATTGTCTCCATCAAGGCTCCACCTTTTAAAGGTTCCACGGCCTTTTAAAAGGAACCACCAGCAGTTGGGAGCCAGTTGTTCGAACGTGTAACCCAGGAGGGGCATTGCATTACAATGTGCAGAAAGAGCTTCAAGCAAAGGTCTCCTGAAGTGTCTCTCTAAAGGTCGATGGGGCTGTAGAGGGAAGACTGGGCTGTGAGTATGGATGCCCTCTGTGGGGATGTAGGGTCAGTGCAGTAAGAATAAAGAGTCTATCCTCTTGGCAGACACCTGTCTCAACTACCAAGGAGCTCAGGTGCATGAATAACTGAATGGATGGGTAGATAGATGGATGCATGAATGAATGAATGAATGAATGAATGATGGATGGGTAGGTGGAAGGTTGGATGTATGTATGTATGTGTGTGTGCATATACGGATGGATGAATGGATGGGTTTGTGCATGAATGAAGAACTGGTCGGAGTCTTGAAAGATGCACAAAGCAATTTGGGCCACACCAACCAAGTGGATCTAAATAATCCTGAAGTTCTGGTTAGTAGACCAATGGCTGGGCCTCTGATGTCTGTCTTATGGAGTCCTAAACAGAAGTGGGCGAGGTTCTGAGACTCCAGTGACGGGGAAACTTAAGGGTTCTTTGGAGAGTCAGTTGTGTTGGATGGTGTTTTGCTGGGGCAAACACGTGAAAGATTGTTTTCCTGAAGTGGACACAGGTGTAAGGCTAAGGCAGACTCGTGAAGGAACAGTTAGCCGAAGCAGAGAGGACGTTCTGCTAAAGCAAACATGAAAAGACACATGATGGAGGATTCTTTGCTAACGACACGCATGTGTTGGTCCGTCTTACCTTGAGCTGCATTTGTCAGGACTCCAAGGACTCAGGCGGATTGGATGCATGTGCTGAGGCAAGGAATGAGGAGGACACGTGATGTTTGGAGGGTGTAAACAGGACTTGACGGAGAGATGGGGAGAGAGAACTTGGCTTGCTGCTACAGCTAGCTGTGCATCGCTTGTAGGTGATCTTCGCTTCCCTGAGAGAGGCACAGCCGAGAACTTCTGGTGTTCCTGCTGGTCCTTCCTGCTAACCTGTGCTAGAGCTGAGGCCTGGCTGTCACCACTGTTGCTAATCTGACTCTACCGAATTGGACCTCTGGTATATCTGTGAAGTGTTTGGGAGTGGATCAAGTTATCGCTGCTAATCTGTGAACTGAACTGTCAATTCCAGGCAACACAGATGGGAGTTGCTCCAAAGAACCTTTCTAAACAGGTCCACTTTCCCCATATCCATTCTTTCCCACTACCTCTGGTGGGGGGTGGGCTACGAGGGAGGTTAAAGCATTTAAGAACCATCATTAAAAGTAAGATTTGAAAAGAATTAAAGTTACACTCCAGCATCAAGGAAGGGGCACCCCTGGGAACTCTTGCCTGGCAGCAGGTCTGGTCCTTTGAGTCCCACACTATCTGTTTCTTCTTTTACTGTGGCCATCAGGATAGATGTGACTGGCCCCTCAGCTTCCTTCCATCTCTTGCTTCTCTCTACAATGACCTTAGGTAGCAACATTCATAACAGATATTATAAGGACGGCAGGTAGTCAGGAGGGGGCACGAGGCCAGGCATGCTGTGCTTTCATTCATAATTTTTGTTATTATTATTATTATTATTATTATTATTATTATTATTATAGACAAGGTATCATAGCTCAGGTTAGATTGGAACTCACTGTATAGCCCAGACTGGACTTAAATGTACCATGTCTGTACCCAGTCTGGTCTTAGAACTTTTGATGCTCCTGCCTCAGCCTTCTGTGTGCTGAGGTCCTGGCAGATGGGCTGCCTCTCTTCTTTTACTGCAAGTCCACTTGTTGAGCAGGTATGCAGAAAACACTCATGTGTGCTGCCTCTCCTGCTTCTGAAGCAACAAGAAACACAAAGCATTCGCTGCCCAGTGCTGAGACCTCTACACCTTGAACAACAAAACGAAATGTGTTTGAAACACACTGAGAGAGTAGCTGGGGTGCCTCTAGGCAGTGTGAGATGATTTGAGGTGCTCCTGAGCCAGGAGGAAGCGGCGTGGATTCTCACGAGTCTCTCTGTCTCTTGAACTCTAGGCAGAGAGACTGTTTTGGGCTGGTTTGATCTTCCCAACCTTAGGCTTTCTGTCCTTCACAAAGCCGAGCAGGCACGGCCTCAGCTTGGGTGGTCAGTGGCTCCTGCTGGTGAAGTGACTTCTGTGGTTTCTTTGTTTTAGAGGCTTCTATTTATGGTGAGTAACATTGATTTTTTTTTTTCATCTGCAGAACGAGATCATCAAGTTTCCCTTAAAACCCTGTTCCAGCAAAGTAAGTAACTGGTTTCAGATGCATTTTGATGAAGCCATACTGTAGACAGGATGCAGCTATTTAAAAAGACCTGATGGAGGCTCGGCAGTGTTCTTCATAAAAGCCAGTCACGTGTATGTAATTCAGGTCCTGGCCCCAGCCCCTGCTCTCATGCAGACTCACTCCTTGCTCAGCCTCCTGCAGCCACGGGAAGAGGGCAGCATTCGCTTTGGTTTCCCCATTGCCCTCCCTCTGTGCCTTCACCCCTAACCTGCCATCTGCCTCCATGTTGGTCCGGTCCCTTGGGCCCTTCCACTGTGGGAGGGCCTTCCCATCCCCAAGATAATCCCCCAAAGGCATGCCCAGCTGCAGGTCTCCCAGGTAATTCTAAATGTCATCAAGTTAACGACCAAGATTAACCATCATAACACACACACACACACACACACACACACACACACACACACACACACCTGTCCACAACGTACATCCTCGCCTGTACATACACACATATACCACACACTCACCCTTCCTCAGACGCAGACATATCAGCCACCATTTAAATGCCCATTACTCTTGGACCCCATAGGACCTATATGGGTGACCCTAGTGGTCTCGCACTTCTCCATGATAACTAATCTGATACCTGTTTGTCAGCTTAAAAGCCCTGAGCTAACCTGATCTCTGTTGTTAATTTATGCTGTGTGTGCACACATGCACATGTACACACAGACACATGAATATATATTCACACATACACTCACATACATTCACATACTCTACATGGCACTAATAAATACACATACACTGACACTCACGCAGTCACATACACCTAACAATGTGCATGCACACTCACACACACTCACACACACAGCATTTACACACGCACACTCATATACACTTATGCTATCACATAAGCATACATACTAACACACACACACACACACACACACACAGCGAGAGTGAGAGAGAGCACAGCTGATCTGTATGAATTAGCAGGGGGGATTACATCAGTCTGACTTTTTACCTGGCAAGGAGATGTCAGGCTGCTGTCCATACAGAAGTGAGGCACCACAGGGGTCGTGCAGGAGTCTCAGTGATGGGGTGCCCAGGCTGTGGAAAACTGGGCCAAGTGGCAGGCTCTGGGTTCTGCATTCCTTGGACTAATGTGACTTGTTTTCCTAGACGCTTACCCTCAGATTCTGGATAATATCTGATCTTCAGCCTAATGGACCCTCTAGCCTCCCTGTTGCTTTCATTGCAGACGTATTTGGAGATGCAGGTGGTTACTCCATGCTTAGGCAGATGCTGGTGGTGACGGTGATGGTCAGCAAGGCTCACTCCTGGCCGCAGCTGATATGGCAGGACCCCATGGAGCTGGAGGCTGGTGGCAGTCCAGAGGCCAGGCATGATCTCTGAGAGTTTTAGGCTCTACCATCCTTGATCTGTCCTGTTCCTGGGGGCATAAAAGGCAGCTAGACTGAGGCGTATTGGCTTGTGTGGCTGCTTCGAGTCCACAAATGATAACAATAATCGGTTCCTACTCCAGACTCACGTTCACACTTCTACAGGATCAGTATTTACAGGGGCCTCTCACTGGATCTTCTCATGCTGTGCTTGGAAGTTTTTATTTCCTCTGTTGTTCGCAGTGAGAAATGGATTTGCAGCCCAAGCTGCATTTGGAGCCGGAGAGTGGAGGGCACCCCTCTCTTCACTCTCTGCTCTTGTTGAGTCTTGTCCTCGGCGGCCACTTACAGACAATCGGAGTGTTAGCAGCCGAGCACCCAATCGGAGGGACGGTTTAATGAGCGTGTAAGCTTCAGATGAAATGTGGCTGATCACGCATGTTACACAAAAGATGTGTTCTCTCTCTGGGATAAAGAGGCAAGCCATCACAGCTCAGAGATTAGGAGCAAAGGCTGTTCTTCCAAAGAACTGGGATTTGGTTTCCAGCACTCACCTAACTGCTCACAACTGTCTGTAACCCCAGTTCCAGGCGATCCAACATCCTCTTCTGGCTTCCTCAGGCACCAGGCTCTCAGGAGGGGCACAGGCATACAGGCAGGCCAAACACCCATACACATGAAATAAAAATAAATTTTTAAGAGGTTAAGTCATTGAGCCACAAATTTAATATTTAAAAACAGGCAAATGAAGCCTGTTTTCTCTATAGGAAGCAGGACCCTCGGCAGTAAGGACTGGCTACCTTCAGTCTGTGGTACGATTTCTAGTTGCTTGTTTGTGCAATGCCTCGCTCTTCACAGAACCTTTCTTCCTGGTCAAAGCGCTCGCCTGTCATGCCTCTCTCTAGCTCTTTCCATGACAAAATAACAGCAGCGAAAACACTTATAAATGCCAGCACTGCTGGCTTTATCACAAATGTGTCTGTGGATCTCCCTGCTCTCCACGAGGGCAGTGGAAGCAGAGACTTTAAACCGAGGTGGCGGCGGTGGCGGTGGTGGCAGCGGCCTTGGGGGTGGCAGCAGCCAGAACAGCTTGTCAGTAGGCAGGTCAGCGTTACTTAGGGTGATTGAAGGCTTATAAAGTTGGGGGACTGAGCGTAGGGACATACAGGATGGGCAAAGGTCATTGGCTGGGGCTTAGGGTACCTGAAACGCCTCATTAGCATGGGGAAGCATTTCAGGATGCTCAGGTGCTGGCTGAACAGATTTTGTCAGGAGAAAGGAAATTGGTCCTAAAACTAACTGAGGCCATGTGACATTCCTCAGCGAGAGGCGAGTGTGGGGGCTTAGAACTCCCTGGACAAGGTCAGAGAAGGAGAAAAGCTGTTAATGAAGGGAGTCTCCCGTTATGTGCTAAGCCCCCCCCCCCCGAAGCTATCAGGTGAATGGTGGACTTCAACCTTAATTAGCAGTTTTCCCACGTGTGCCTTCCTTCGTGACTCTGCCCTGGTGCCCTGGGTGTAAGGAACGCCTTGTGGGCCTCTTTCCTGGCTCCTTCACTCAGCGCCATGTTATAGCAATGTTCTCGACATGGAAGAACTGTCTCCCTAACCTCCATGTCTAGGCTTAGGTTCGTGCTATCTAGCAACATAGCCTGGATACTGGCTCACATGCCTGTCAGTAACCCCAAGTCCCCCTTCTCCTCGGCACAGTGATTCACTGATAGTCACATGATCCCAATCAGGAGCAGGACCTGTCACAGTGATGTGAAACCAAGCCACCAAGCAGAGAGAGATACAACTTCCATTGCTGACTTCAGTCCATGCTTGACATTGGTCACCTCAAACAATTAGTCACGTGACGCCGACATTCTGTTTTCTTTCCCTCTCAGGAGTGACGTCACCTGTCAGTTTCTCTGCCCCAAAGACCCTGCCTGTGCCCTGCAGCATTTTCCAGAAGGGCAGAGGGCTCTTGGAGGGGGAAGCTCCTTTGGGGGTTGGCAAGCGTGCCTCAGCAGGTATTTGGAAGGCCTCCCCACTCATCACAGAAGCATCCTAGACACCCATGGGGTTGTGAAAATATGATAGTGGGGAGTATAGCTCAGTTGGTAGAGTGCTTGCCTAGAATGTATAAGGCCCTGGGTTCAATCCCTGGCCTGGATGAGAACAAACCAATCACCAACCAACCAACCAACCAACCAATCACACAAACCCTCTCTGAACAAGGATGAGACTACAGAAGGAAGGTGTAGAAGTTAAGTCTGACTCTACCCCATGCTCCTAGAAATAAGACTCAGACTCAAAATAGATTTACAAATACCTTGGTCATATAGCTGGGCTCTTTGACTAGAATCCTAACTTAAGATAATGTACTTATTTTAGCCTACATTCTGCCATGTGCCTGTGCTCAGGTACCAGGCATCTGTCTCCTTGCATTTGCCTAGAAGAATCTCCTGCCTGGCTCTATCCCAGAATTCTCTCTTCTTCCGGATGCCCCATCACCTATTTTCTGCCTAAGCCATAGGCCATCAGATTTATTATTGACAGGTGCTACATTCATACAGACGTAAGACATTCTCTCTACAGAAGGATTGACAGACATGGAACAAACACACAATCCATTCGGGTTAAAACCCCAAAAACAAACAAACCTACAACCTAGCTAGCCAGAAAAGATTTCTGGAAAAATTTAAAGACACAATAAGACCTCTGCTGCTTCTAGTCTGTGGAGATGCCTGGGGAGGGAAGAGGTGTGGAGAGACCACAGAGGGGCCTGGAGCTGCAGGAAGATGGCTTCTTTGCAGACATTCATGCTGTAGGGTCATAGCTGTTGCCAGTGCAGAAGAGGACAGGGTCACAGGGGATGCCGAGGTGGCTACCGTGACACTCTTGGTGGAGTAGAGAGGGGACCGTGGGAGCGCTGTTCCTTCTGCTCCATATTCTAAAACTACTCTGAACCATACTTTTCAATGAACTCAAAGCCCAAAATGTTCTCAACAGAAAGAAGCTTGTGAGTAACTGGGTGTCCACAGAGCCGGGAAAACCTCTGGCCTCAGCTGGAGCCACCTAGGGGATTCTCATCTCAGAAGTCATCTGCAACATGGTGGTTTGTTTGTTTGTTTGTTTATTTATTTAAATAAATTATGTGTATGTGTTTGAGCACCGGAATGTGGTGCCCTGAGAGGCCAGAGTATCCTTGGGACTAGGTTAGTTGTGAGCCACTAGACCTGGGGGCTTATCTCCCATCCCGTTACAGCACTCTTAAATGCTGAGCCACGTCTCCAGCCCCAGTTGGTACCTTTAAAAGTACACTTCTAATGACATTATTCATCAAAATCCAACTCATGGGCTGATGAGATGGCTCAGTAGGCAGAGAAGCTTGCTGCCAAGCACCACGACCTGAGTTCAATCCCCAGAACCAACACGGTGAACAGACAGAACAAACTCTTGGAAGTTGTCCTCTGAACTCCACATACACACGGTAGCATGTGTGGTCCCACAAATAAAAATTTAAATATAATAAAATAAAAAACCCAACTTGTTCTTAACTGCTGAAAACTCCTCTCATGTGGGAACTGAGTCTTCTCTCTCCTGGGACACCCAGAGAATTGTGAGGTGTTGGAGGCCTTTCAAACATGGTTTGCTGTGGGGTCACTGGCAAAAGAGTAACCCCAGAGTGAGAGAACCAGCACGAGAAGCACCTCCAGGCCCCTGCTCCCCACTGCCTGGTCCCTGGTTCCTGCCGTGGTGAGTGTAGGTTTCTGTCACTCTGCCTGCATCCTCAGGGACCACATCCGTTTGGTTTCATTAGTGATGTGTCTCGTTGGCTCGTGTACCTGGACTGGGGTGATAGGTGGGCCCTAGATCTGTCGCAGTCCAGGCTGAGCCTTCTACCTGGTTAACTCTATGTCCCCTCCCAGGAGGAGACACGGGATCACTCTCAGACGCTTCTAGCTGAGCAGGGAGGACATTGCCTAGGAAGCCTGGTGACCGTCACTCGGAATGAGCTTGTTTGCGGCTGGGTCACCTGCTCATCCTGGGCTTGTCATTTAGAAGCTGGGCTCACATTTTGCGCAGCCCTGGCCTGGAGCCACTCAGCTTGCCAGAGGAGGCAACAGGATGCAGAGGAGTAGGGGGTTCCTGAGCTAGCCCACAGCCCTGTGATGAGGAGGAGGTGGTGGCTGTAGGTGGGACAGTAAGCAGCACTGTGATCCTTCCTTTTGTACCATCACAAAGCTGTCCCGACACCAGGGGCAGCGGTGTGAGTCTGGTGAGCGTGAGCATTGGAGGAGCTGCCAGGATTCCACAGACACTCCATGCAGTGTGGACAGGCCCCTCTGAGGATGTAAAGGGAATAGGACTCAGAGGTGCTACACATGGCAATTGCCTCCTGGTGTACACCTCTGGGCTGTAAATGACAAGGAGCTGCCTCTGTGCCTCCAGTAGGTGCTCATTAAATGTTTGTTAAGTGAATGAATTGGAGGTTGGATTAAGAGAGTTGGAAATGGGCTATCCTGGAAGTTTCTCCTTTCTCCTTTTTTGGCTTTCAGGAGGCTAGATATTGGATACTGAGGGTGTCTTTCCTTCCTTTCTTCTCTCCCTCTCTCCTCCCTTCTGACTTTCTTCAAGGCCTAACCCTTATTTGAATTTTTTGAGATAGGTTTCTCTGTGTAGCCCTGGCTGACCTGGGTCTTACTATGTAGACCAGACTGGCCTCAAAATCATAGCCATTCACCTGCCTCTGTCTCCTAAATTGCTGGGATTAAAGGTGTGCACCTCTGCATCTTTAATCTGAATACTTGTTTGCTCATTTGTTTGTTTATTTATTTGTTGATTGATTGATTGACTGATTCTGAGACAGGGTCTCATTATGTAGCTCAAACTGACTCTGAACTTATATTCTCCTGCTTCAGCCTTTGGCACATGTCACCATGGAGACATAATCTTCCCCTTGTTCCCATTCTACCTTGAGTGTGTGTTGACTGGTCCAGCCTGTGCTGACCGGGACAGATTTTCTGTTTAGATGTGTGAACAGAAAAAAAGAAAAGAATTTAAAAGAAACAGTCTAGACTTTCAGAGACTCCCAGACTTTGACTAACTAAAACCATCTTCAGTTCAGAAGCGTGCGAGGAATCCCAGACTCTCTCTTTCATTTTTCTGAAATCTAAAACTGCTTTAAGAATTCCCATCTCACCCAAACTGTCAGGCCGATTTCATGTTTCCAGAACCCTTAACAAGTGGCATCTCAGATGTCAAGTACCTCATAGGGCCTGAGTCCCACTGTGGCCTCTGTGATGCGTGCTTACAGAGAATTTTCCAGCTGTTATACTGGGTCGCCGAGATAAAGTCACACCTCCTTGGAAAACTCGAAGAGATAAAATCACACCTCCTTTGAAAACTCAAGACTCACTGTGAAGCAGCTGCAGAGGCAAGCATCCTGGACCTGGGCCTCAGATGCCTGGGTTCCATGTACCCAAGCGTGAACTTCTACCAGGCCCGTGACTGGTGTCCAGGACCTTAGTCTGGCTGCTGCTCTGCATTGGTCAGGGAGGTAACACCAGGCAGTTCTCCCACCAGAATATATCCACTAACCAGCAAAGGACGTGTGTGTGTGTGTGTGTGTGTGTGTGTGTGTGTTTGTGTGTGTGAAAAGGCCCAGCTCAGGAAGAGGCTCCAGCCCTGGAAAAGGCTCCAGCCCTGCCTATCCAGTGCTCGCCGAGTCCCTTGGTGCCTCACTTTCCTACTGGTGCCTCTAGCATTAGCTTCCTAATGGCGCTGTCTCATCATATCCTTGTGTCTGTGGGGTCTGGGTTAAAGCCCCTGGATTGTCAGGAACAGGGACTTTAACATATTTAAGTCTGGAAATGAGAAGGACTTGGCCTCAGGCAGACTTGGGTCCAAGCATCTCACTTGCTTCAGGCCTTAACATCTGGGTGCTCTGCACGGTGAGTCTTTTCAGTTGTCTCCCTCCATGGCTCAGGGCCCGCTGCGGAAGAAGAGGCGGAAAGCAGGTAAGAGTCAGAGGACAGAAGGGGAGCCGCCAGAAATGCTCGCTGCCAGCCATGATATGGTGGCACAAGAAGGGGCTCGTGGGGTCCCACCCTCCCTGAGGAGAGTGGTTGATGGGAGAGGGATAGACATCTCTACAGGTATAACCACCTGTAGAGTCTAAATAACCCCTCACTTATGTCCTGTAAGCAACACTAATACAACTCACTGGGGCACACACACACCACACACACACCACACCACACACCGTGACAGTTGGAGGGGAGAGTTGAGAAGAGGAAGAGAGAGTTAATTAGTGGGAGGGAGCAAGAGAGAGGGTAATGGGGTGTACATGACTGAAACGCATCGTGCATATGTGTGACAATACCAGAAGGAGCCCATTAGCACTGTGATTAATTAATAGAAGCCGATAAAAACCCTTTAGGAAAGGAAGAAAAACGAGTCATCCTGATTGGACCAGCTCAGGTCAGGTGACAACCATCGGCTCAATCACTGCAACCAGGAGCAAAAAGGCAGGCCGTGTGGAATGCACTCCCACGCACTTCCTGTCTCGTGACTGTGTGGGAGGAGGAGCCCCACAGACTACTGCGTCCACCTAGATGTTGCCGACGTTGACCTTATAATAGGGAACCTTGGATAGAGAAGGACTGGCCCCTTGGGACCAAGGCAGCTAGAGAACTGTCAGGTGAACAGAAGAGGGGTAGAGGTTGGGGTTGGGGTCAAAGAGGCCATAGGACACTCTCACCTGGACTGGCCATTTCCTCCCCTACACGACTCTGGAGCTCAACTTTAATCTCACATCAGAGACTGTGCCATTTAAAAAGGAAAAATCAACTGAGAACCCCCGTCGGGATGAGCAGGGTGACTGTATTGGCCGCCTCACTGGAGCTGAAGGAGGGCAGCGAAGCCCTGCGGGCACAGCTGCTCTCCCGTTTTGTGGCCTCTTTCCCCACTTGACATCTCTTATGATTTATGAAAAAACAGATTGAAGTTCAAGGATCAGGATTACATCCTGCTGTGAGTGACCCAGGCTCAGGGAACAGAAGCTAAAGCTGCGCGGTGTCCTGTGGCCTGCTGCTGGGCAGCCCCGTGCTGAGAGGGGGCATGTGCTCATCCATTTCTTCATGCTGACATGCATGGCCGCTATCTTCTGGGTAGCTCATGGAACAAGATAGTAGTGCCAGCTCCAGCCATGACGCCTGCTCCCCAGCCAGCAAGACAAGGGAGAGAGGAAGTCAGTTGACACAAAGGGGGCACCGCAGTTGGTTTTTAAAATCCCTCCATGACTCCTGTTACAAACCATACTTGT
The DNA here is from genome assembly GCA_028551405.1 of Uromys caudimaculatus. Lineage (NCBI taxonomy): Eukaryota > Metazoa > Chordata > Mammalia > Rodentia > Muridae > Uromys > Uromys caudimaculatus. Next base: position 12,224,797 of record CM052701.1, read on the forward strand.
TTTGCTGTATTCTTTGTTTTAAGGCTCGATTAACACTATATGATAAAGATAATTCCAATACTAGTTACTAACTACTGATTGCTCTTGTGTGGACTATTGTCCACCTGTGAAATGCCTTTCACAGGCTCACTTGCTCAGGTGCATGGTCCCCAGCTGATCTTGGAGCCCTCAGAGGATGGAGCCTTGCTGAAGGAAGTGAGTCACTGGCAGAGGGCTTGGAAGTTTCACAGCTTAGTTCCACTTCCGGCAGCAGATGTAATGTGACCAGTCGACTTCCTGCCTCTGCCACCACGCCCATGACACAGTCTGACACCTTGAACCAAGCAGAACAAACCCTTCGTTCCTTAAACTGCTTCTCCTTGGGTATTTTGTCATAGCAATGAGAAAATGGCCACCGCCCAGGTATAATCGTAAGTGTTCCCCACAGTCAGTCCTCACAATGACCCCTCCCAGTGGGCTGAATAATGTCCCCAAGACATCCACATCTGCTCTCTTTAACCCATGTACTTGTACCGCGTACCTTGGCATGGTCACAGCTACACCGCAAAGGTGCCTAGACTAAGGCCCTTGGTTGGAGATGTCATGCTTGATTATCCTGGTGGCTGATAGAAGAGATCTCCTGGGAATGCTTCAGAAGCAGCAAGGTCAAGGTGACAAGATTAGAAATGGAGTCACATGGGAAGGGAAGGCGGGGCTGCAGACTCAGTGCCTGGAAGGCCTTGGTGGGCAGAGTTAACTCTAGACACAATGGGTTCCATCTCATCTTCAACTTGCAGCTGGGGGGGGGGGGGTGTACTGTTCTCTCTCTGGAAATGTCCCACAGGAACAAAGCCCCCAGCACATTTGTCTTCCCCTGGACTGTGGAAGCTTTTCCAGTGATCCCATTCCACCCTGGTTGCTTCCCGCTCCTGCTCCTTGGCCTTCCTCCTGGCCTGTCTGGATCAACCACTTGCCCCTCTGACGCCATGTCCTCAAGCTACACAATTTCCTGCGCACTCCTGAGGTGATTAAAACACAGGGCCAGGTGCAGCTATTGTTCTGTGTTGATGCCCACAGAGAAGGAACAAAGAAAATAATTGTGAGACTCTGATAGAATCAGCCAGCATGGGGAATTAACAAAGGCGGGCGATTTCTAGCTGATGGTGACATTTCATTGGATGCCCCGATCAATGAAACTTTCAAACAAGGGGCAGGGGAGGGCTGCTTGCCGAGGTGCACAGGGTCTGCCTGTTGCTGGGAGTCAGGGTAACCCTGTGCTCATGGGAATTTTCTAATCTGTACGTATTGAGCACTCACTGAAAACCTGGCTCTCAGTGCTTCATGGCTGTCCCCTCACTGTGCCCTCCAGAGGCATGCAGAGGGGCCACGCTGTTGCAGGGTTCACAGAAGAGGGGGCCTGGCTTGGGGCTGACACTGGACACATATGTCACTGTTGTACTGCCCCTGATGCATGTGACCTGCAGGCACAGCTCCATGTGGGGGGGTGGGGTGACTTGGAGGTGAGCCTCCTTTCCTTGGGGCTTCTCATCAAGGGTAAAGGAAAAGCCCAGGCTAAGTGACCTTGACCTGGTGTGCCACCTTTCCATGCCCTATCTTCCTCCTCAGGAAAACAGGGAGGCTCATCTGTTTCTCCCTGAGGCTGCTGAGATTAGCTTTGCTCAAGTGCTTAGGACCCTGTCAGAGCCAGGTGGGCACTGCAGTGCATCTGTGACGGTTACTACATGCTCTCTGTGTGTGTGTGTGTGTGTGTGTGTGTGTGTGTGTGTGTGTGTGCACATGCGTACTCATGTTCTCATGTATGTGGGCGCACGTGTGTTTGTGTATGTGCAAGCTCAAATGTTCACACATGTGCACATAGGACCAGAGACAAACTCAGATGTTGTCCTCTGAAAGACTGTCCACTTTGCTATTTTGAGACAGGGTCTCAGTAGTCTGGTGTTGGGTTAGAGTGGTGAGAGGTGTCCCGCATCCGCCCCCAGGGTTCCGGCCTCTGGGAGTGGCGGCACAAGGGAAGTTGGACCACACTCACCCCACGGCACCACTGGGCAGGTGTCCGGCTGTGAGAAGCCTCAGGACACCGCCTGGGGTTGGGGGAGTGTGGCCTGGGGGTCCTGGGGACTACACAGCTGGCTCCATCTGGTTCTCAGGCTCTTGGGCATCCCAGGTGCCACTGGATGCCGGGGAAGATCTGAGAACGGAGTGGGGGCCCACAGGCTGGATCTAGCCCAGTGCCGAGGGGGAAAGGCGGGGAGGAGCCCGGCTGGGTCCCCCCACTGGCTAGCTGGTTTGGTTTTGTAGAGGCCGTGGTTGGAACACTGAGAGGCCTTCTGCAGGAGACTAGATGCGGCTCTTTAGACGAAGGCCTGTTCCATTGTTCCCCACCGGGATCCGGATGAAGAGAGACAGTCCATGGTTCTAGGGCGTTTATTGTCATGGTGGAGAGTGGTGATGAGTGAAACCCCACCCCACAAGCTCAGGGCGGGCCTGAGATTAAAATACCTTTTGCAGGGAGGAGTGGCTGGGAAGGGGAAGAGGAGTTTATTGGCTAAGCCTCTAGGTGCCTCATTAAAATGGGAATGTCTTGAGGCTATGTGACCACATTTCTACCTATGGAGGGGCTTGGGGGTACATGACTGACAGTCACAGACCTATGGAGAGCTGCGGCCTCATGTCAGGAGTCTGGGGCCCAGGAACATGGCAAATTGCCTTCTGTCCCTTGTAGGGTTATCCCCTGCCGGGGACCCCCTACTGGGTCCCGGGGTTTTAAACCGTAGCTCAACCAGAAACCAGGCTGCCTTTCATGGTCCCACAGTCTGGAGCTCCCTAGATAGGCTGGGCTATTGTCCACCTCAAGATGAAACAACCAACTAGCCTCACTGCCACAACCCTTGCCTCACCCTGCTGCTCTGCATGCTGCCATCTGTCGCTCAAGTCTGACTCGGAGCAGGGTCAGCCTGCCTCTGCAGCTCTGGAGTTACAAGTGTAGACCACCATACCCAGCTTTTATTTTGTCTTGGGTTTCAGGGTTTGAACCCAGGTCCTCACGGTCTGAAGGTGAATGCTTTACTAACTGAGCCAGCTCCGCAGTCTCAGCTGCTGTTTTTCTTGCTGTTATTATTGTGCTTGGGGTCATTATGGCCAGTTATGGCCAGTGTGGTCCCCTGTTCCTGCTGTACCTTTGCAGCTTCTCTGTCTAGCTTGCTCCCTCAGCAGGCCACTCCAGGACCCTTCCCAGCCGGCAGGCTCTCCGCATCCCTTCAGCACAGGGTAGATGGCTCCTGCACCCCAACCCTGTCTTGTCTTGCTGCAGGCAGAAGCCATCGACCTCTAACTTAAACATATGCATATTCTTCCACCCAAGTAGTCCCTATTTTTAGGAAAGTGTCCCATAGAAACCGAGGCTCATCTATATGCGCATATATGCATACATATTCAAAGATATTTATTCCAGTGCTGATTGTGGTTGATTCTAGTTGATCATAGAATCTGAAAATATGCCAGAGCGCTGCAGCACCGCTAGGCAATGTTATCATTAGCACGGAGGATATTGATGCCTTGGTGTCACTAGGAAATGCTGTCCTTGGGGACTGCCCTGGAGCATGTGCATGTCTTTGACTGGATGTGAGAATGCCCTGAGTCAGTGAGGTGAGATTAGACTAACAGGCGTTTTGAAATCTTGATTAATATTTCTGTCTTGATGTATCTAAATAACAGATAACATGTAAGCCATCTACATACCTGTGAACGTGAGCATGTGCACACAGGGACCCACACAGACACGGTTAAATATCCAGAAAGCAGCTTCTGGTGGAGAACATCAAGCCCCTTGGAGACTGACATCTGTTAGCTCTGAGGAAGTTTCTGCAACAGGAGAATAGAGAGGGATAGAAGGTTTTCTAGCCCTTAGGAAGCACCCAACATGTGCATGCACACATGTGCGTGTGTGTGCATGCAAGTGTGTGTGCATCAGTATGAATGTGTATCAGTGTGGGTGTGTGGTGTGCATGTGTGTGTGTGTGTGTCTGTGTGTGTGTGTGCAGCCTTTAGACATTAGGAGTCTGGCTCACTCAAGGAATGAGTATTCTGTTCTTTACACCTGGGAGTGGGACAGGAGGTCCCTGGAAGTCTCTGTGTTCTAGGTTTCCCACCTCATCCTGGACAGGGTGGAGATCCAGCCAGGGAAAGGCATAGAGTAAGAGAAACTCAGTAGACAGGCATCAGAAGGCCTCAGCCTGTGGAACTATGCAGCCATGTGTGGACAGTGTGGTGCTCGCAGGGTATTGCCTCTTCAAAGGTGCAAAGATGGAGCAGGGAGCTGTAGGCAGTCAGTGGGAGGCGGCTGCTGATGCTGGGTGACCTGCACCAGTGCAGGGACAGGTGTGCCCCAGGCAGACATGCATCCTGCTCTAGTTCGGAAAGGCCTACCAGCTGCTTCCAGCTGTTAGTAAATCTCACTTGCAAGGATCTGAGCCCTGGAACGGAAGTTCTCCCAGGAAGCCACAACTATACGGAGGAGCCTGCAGACCATTTGACCTTGGCTAAATAAAACACCGGACTGTGGAAAGATGGAATTTGCTGACTGAGAGCTAAAGTTATCTTGGGCTGTCTTAAGACATGAGCTAAAACAAATCGTTCCTCCATTAAGTATTTCTCCACTAAAACATTACTATTTTGGCTCCTGGCTTTGGGGAAGTCAGTCCAGGGTTACTTGGGCCCACATACTCGGGGGGAGCAATGTGGCACTGGGTGTGTGCAGTCAAGGGTGTCTTCATCTACAGGAAGCACAGAGAGGAGAGGAAAAGGACTAAGAAGCAAATAGCCCCAGGATTGTCCCACAGTGAGCTACTTCTTCCAGCTGGATCCTACCTCCTCACATTTCTGGAACCTTCCCAATTAGCTCCACCTACTCGACACGTGGACCTGTGGGGGATGCTCCTAGCAGCCACTGCTATCAACTTCTGTGTTCAGCCTGGTCTCCTCTTGGCTACCGATGAAGCTCTGGGATACATCACTGAGCTGGGGTTGTCTCCAACCTCCATCAGCCCTAAGGCTATGGTGTGAGCAGACAACCTCTCAGTCCTGCAGAAGATGAGGGAAGAAAGATTTCTACTGGCTCATGGTCTCAGGGAATTTCACTCCGTCGAATCAGACAAGGCACCAGGAGGGGAGGGGCAGGACAAGCAGCCTGGACCATGGCAGCAGGGGTGTGGAGTGGAGGCCATTCACATGTCAGGGGACCAGGAAGGAGACCAGTGGTGACTCTGTGTTTACTGTCAATGCAAAAAACCCCAAACAAAATAACTCTGAATTTAAGGGGAATATGAGATAGTTTATTCTGTAGACATTTTGAGTGAACATGGCTAGGCAACACAGATTTAGGTTATCCTAGATTCCATGGTCCAAAGTAGAAGCAGTTTCATGATATTTTTATGGTTTTACAGAACATACAAAGGCATAAATCAAGGCAAGGTTAGAGTGCATTGGTGGGTAGGTACATCAGAGAGGCAGCTACAGAGGGATGGGGGAAGCTTTTCTATAGGCCTCAGATGCCGTCTGATGACATTCTTAGCTTTTGGATTGGTGGAAGCCAGTGGTCTGCTAAGTTAGTAGATCCAGAGTTTTTTATCTGTTAGTAACAAGTTGTTAGTCCACACAGAGATGGGCAAGGAATGGCTGCTACATACAGATGCCTGGATCTAGCCCAAGGTAAGGTAACGGACTCCTGAACCCGCCATGTTCCAACCTTTCCAAGTCACTGCAGTGCCAATCAGGTCACCGCAGTGCCAACCAGTCAGTCTCTGTAGACACAGCTGCTCTTCAGGAATTCTCATCGACACGGTCAAGCGACATTTCATCTTGATTTGCTCAAAACCTTGCTAAGGGTGATATCAGCAACTGATATGCTTTTATAAAACCAAGGATATGTTTTATAGAGCTCAGTATGGTGTGGTGGGAGGGAGTGCCTCAGGGGGCTCATGCTGAGGCATCCCCTTCCCCGCGGTACCAGCCATATGATGGGTCTGGTATAGAATAGAATTTATTTGGGGGCATGGGAGTTGAGAAGGGAGTAGAGGCAGAGAAAGAGGGCACAGAGAAGGAGAGGGGGGGGTGACTGGCCAGCCGGGAACACATGGAAAGAAGGAGGGGGAGAGAGAGAGAACGGGGACAGGGAGAGTGAAGGGAATCAGAGAGTCAGAGAGGTCCCTTTTATAGCAAGTCAGGCCTACCTGGCTGTTGCTTGGTAACTGTTGGGCAGAGCATAGAAGGAATGCTAACAGTAGCCATGTCACGTGGCATTTGAGGGACCAACTCACTCCAGTCACAGGTCTTGGTCAGGAAGCTGATCTGTTCATCATGGGCACTTGTGGGATGAGACATTGTCACATTGAAATTACCTCTCCTATTTCATTTTCCTTATATTTCTTTTTATGTTATAGTCTGGACATCAAATTAAAAAAACGAAACCAAAAGAATCATGTGCTGGACCAGAGCGATGACTCAGTGGTTCAGAGTGCTTAGCTCCTCTGTGGGAGGACTGGAATTTGGATCCCAGCCCCAACGTGGTTCCCAAAGGTCTGTAACTGCACCTCCAAAAGATCTGATGCCCCCTATTGGCAGACATACGCACATAAAATAAAACAAATCTTTAAAAATATCTTTAAATCTTTAAATATAGATTATACTCTCTGTGACTTTCATTTTTAAGTTTTGACTACAGTGGAAATGAATCTTGAAACTGTGTCTACAACACAGCTCCAGGACTGTTAGGGGTGAGAGTCACCCTTCCTGAGATGTAGCTCTTTCCCCAGGGAGCCTGCAACCTCATTTGAAGGGGCTTTTGAGCTCTTGCTAAATCAAGCCAAGTTTTTACTGCAGGAGCTCCTTGCTTTTCTTCTTACTGGCCCGTCCTCCTCTGCCAAGGCTCCTCTTATAGCCACTGCTGGAGGCTGGTGCAATTTTATCCTTACATCCTCAGGCTGTCGAAACATGCCTGGAATTGTCCCCATCAAGTGTGGCAACCTGGCTCCGGTTTGTTACAGATGCTGCTGAGGCTGCTGCCAAATTTAGGCCACTGTCCGTGAGCAAATAATTTGTCCCCCCATAGGAGATAGATATCAACGAAAAGGAGCAGGACAAGAAGCTTAGTTACGCAGATGGGACGGAGCACAGAGGGCAGAGGAGAGGCCTCATTCACAGTCTGCAGCAGCATGGAGCCTGGAGCCTGGAGCTGGGAGCCAGGAGCCTGGAGGCAGCTGTGGAAACACAGGCCAGAGCAGCCTGTGCCCAGCACAGCCACAGAGGCTCCAGACAGGAGCAAACAGCACCGGTTCCCAGGACACCGAGAAGCAAGAAGTTCGCCAGAGACTGACTGGTCCTTAGTGCACACAATGTGGGTCATTCCACATGCAATCTAGGAGCTTCAGCTGATGCTCAATACAGTGACTGGTTCTCACAGGGGGCCGTGGGGGATGGGGGACGGTGACTTAGCAGCCAGGGGAGGTCTCTTGGATACCAGGAGAGCTGTCACTGTGATTCATGGCTCCTCTGACATCACAGGGTGCTTTCTGTGATACAAAGTCAAACATTGTCTAGACACCTTGTGGCCTGTTGTAGCCCAGGGAATGGGACATGGAGGCAGGACAGATAGACAGGAAGGCAGGCAGGCAACAGACAGACAGACAGACACACACATGTACTCACACACCCACCAAATAAGGAATTGATCAGATAGGATGCCTATAGTTCTTGTAAGCCACAGACACAGCCCTTTCCAGAAGAGAATCCATTATATAAGGTGTTCTGAAACCATGTGGAGACTGAACACTGTAGACACAGACCCCAGGATTCAAATTATGCATGATGGGTGTGTTTTCACTTTTCTTCTTTTACTTGGTTAAGAAAAAGCCAAATAGTCAAAGAAAGGGAGGCTTGACATCAGAACCAGTAGAGGGAGGGAAACCCTCTCAAAGTCACCTGCACCAGAGTTTAGGAGGAGTCGCTCCAGGCGGCTGCCTGAGGGAGAAGACTTGATGTCTGGGATGATCACACCTCCTGCTACTCATCCTGAGTACCCCAGTGAGGTGGTGGGGGTCTCTCTGGGAAGGAGGTGCTCTGGACTGAACTGGGGTATCAGAGACTCTCTTTCCATATACTGCCTCCCTGCTCAGACAGGACTATTCACTATGGAAGGTGCCAGAAGCTTTGGAGCTGCTTCTGGATGTGCAGGCTCTGGGGTCAGGAGGCTGTTCCTTTTCCCCACCACCTCCCAGCTCTCCTCAACCCTATCCCATCTCTATCTCATTACTCCCCTCCCCCTACTCTCCCCCCCCCCCGCCATGTCAAAGACTCTGCGATGTTCTGTTTTGAAATCTCTTTTACCGAATGAATAATACATCTCTTTTGGAACCAACCTCATCCAGACTTCCGGGCCAGGAAGAAAATATCTACAAATTCGTTGGCAGGATGTAACCGGAAGCTGTAGTCCAGTCCCGATGAAGTCCTTGTTCCCCCTGAAAAACTCAAGAGCACAGGTTTTATCACCTTTTGTTTCGGTCACCATTCTGAGTGAGCTTCCTGGCTGGAATTGTCATTAAATGCAGCTGACATGCCCAGGACTTCCCTGACCTGGACCTCTGAGTCCTTCCATCCCCGTAGAATTCACACCACAGTCAGATTACATGGTACAATAACTCCACTTCTGTCAAAATGTTCCGTGCTAGCTGATCACATGCTGCTGTAACCAAGACACGGCACAGAAGTAACTTAAGCAGGAAGATTCATTTGCTGTATGGCTTTGTAAGGTCACAGTCCACCCATCAGGACAGCATGGCTAGGGTACAGTACCTCCATCTGCAGCAGGGGGAGCTCCTGCTGCCAGCTGTTCACTTGGGGGGGGGGGACAGGAAGCAGAGAAAGCAGGCCAGAAGTAGGGGTGGAATCGTCTTCAAAGACTTAACCCAGTTGGTCTACCTCCTGTTTCCACTATTTGTGCCCCACCTCCTCATATCTCCACAGCTTTCACAAAAGTTCCACAGACTCGGCACACGATCCTGCTGGGACATTCCAGATTCAAAACACAATGAGTCTCAGAGTTAGGACTTGCTTATAACTAACATGTCTTCCCATCAGCTATGACAGCACCTGCACAGGGGCACTGCCTAGTACACAATGTGGGGCTCATGCTTAGCATCGCTGTCTGCTGGAACCTGGGTGGAGGCAGGGATCCCTCTATCTGGGTGGGTGACATTTTCATCTCTGAAATGGGGGTGAATCTGGCTTTAAAGAGCAGGCTTCTACTGAACACTCTGGGATCAGACCTGGAACACTGGACCCTCCAAGGGATTATTTTTTTTTAAACTTCCCCTCGTACTTGGCAAGGCCAGGGTGGCTCAGTGGTGATATCAGTTACCCAGCTAAATCAACATTGTTGTGGGCTCAGAGAAAGAGGAGCCTTACAGCAATGTGCTTGGCAGTTGCTGCTTGTGTCTGAGTGGAAGGCAGGGGGAGGACTATAGTAGAGCCCAGGACAAAGCCCATTGAGAGAGACAGAGACACAGACAGAGACATAGAGAGAGAGATCGATCACTTATTATCGATTGATTATGCCTGTACACACTAGCTGATGCTTACTCCTTGCCAGACTCTGTTCCAAGGCTATCAGATAAACGCCCTGATTTGATCCTCACCTGTGACCATCATTGGCCTCATTCCACAGTGTGTAGTTTGACTGGAAATGACCCCCATAGGCTCAGAGGGTGGCATTATTAGGAAGTGTGGCCTTATTGGAGGAAGTGTGTCACTAGGGGTGGGCATTGAGGTTTCAAATGTTCAAGCCAGGCTCAGAGTCACTCTCTCTTTCTGCTGCCTGAGGATCCAGATGTAGAACCCTCATCGGTCTCTCTAGCACCACGTCTGCCTGCATGCTACCGTGTTTCCCACCATGAAAATAATGAACTAAACCTCTGAACAGTAAGCCAGCCCCAATGAAATGTTCTCTTTTATAAGAGTTGCCATGGTCATGGTGTCTCTTCACAGCAATAGAAACCCTAAGACACATAAATAATGAAAGCAAGGCCCAGGGTGGCTACAAATATACAATGATTTCACAGTGAATCCAAGGGATTGGCTTAGAATCCACACTGTTGGACGCTTACTCTGCAGAGAATAGGTGTGTTATAACAGGGTGGCTTACAGTGTGCAGACCAAGGAAGAGTGGAGGCAGGTCTCTGCTTCATCCAGCGAGGCCTTCTGGGTCTTGGGGATACTTCCAAACTCAGCCAACTCTTGTCCCCATTAGAAAGCATGTGGCCTCCTGGTGCACAAGAGGACACTATGAATAGGTCTGCACCAAGACAAGTTCTAGAGACTTTAAAGAGCTGACTTTTTTCTGGCCCATCTGAGATCAGACTTGGGACACTGGACACTCCACGGGGCCATGTTTGTTTGAACTTCCCCTTGAACTTGGCAAGGCTTGGGTAGCCCAGTAATGTTTATTCAGCTAAATGTTTCTTCGGGTGCCCATGGTGTCCCTTGTCTGCCGTCATATGCTCCTCCTGCTTCTCGGCGTAAAGATGTTCTCACATGTCTCATGGCTTGAAGTGGTCATGGCCACGTTCTGGTCGGTAGAAAAGGATGGTGGTCTGAGTTTCAGATTGTGCCCTTCAACATAAGTCTCTTCTTCCATCTGTCCTCTTCCTGCCTGTGGGAGTGTGACCCTCCCAGGCAGTCCACCTTATGCCACAAGGGATGGGGGTGGTTTGGGGTCAACATTCCAGGAGGGTGGGGCCACAGGCAGGGCCTGTCCCCAGTCTCTCGGAACTACAGCTTTAGGTACGGGTGGATGGGGCGTGGGACACACAGCATATAGTTGTAGATTTGATCTCTGTGTCTCCTTTGCCCACAGAACCTGAGTTCTTTTCTCCATCCTTGCTTGAAAATTTTAATCCTTCCTGACTCCACCTGTCTTCTGAACTATTTCCACCATCTCTGCTCCAGATGAGAGACCAGCATGCAGCTGGTGACCTGAGAGTCTGTGATGCAGTCTGAACCCCTCTCCCCTTCTCCTAGCTTTGGCCTCCAGAGAGTTCATGACCTTGGTCTAGGAAGGGTTCATCTACAATCACAAGAGGCTGGATCAGAGGCTTAGACAGGTCCTGTGTTCTTGGGACATCTCTGACTTCCAAGCACAATAAGGCAGCCATGATGCTGTAATTAAATTAATGTAATGCATAGCCAAGCATTAGAGGTCAGCCAGCTCTTGCAGCGGTCTCAGAAGACAAGGCCTGAGCTCTGGAATCTGCTTTCAAACAAGTCCTCAGAGACTAGGGAGAGAGCAGGGGAGCCAAGCCTGGTGACTGCTGAATCCAGGTGGTGGTGCATTTGAGTCGCCATATTTGTCTGGCTGGAATAACCGTGTTGGTGTCTGTGCTCAGCTTTTTTTTTTTTTTTTTTTTTGAAGGCTGCATTTTATTTGAGGAAGTGTCTCTGGACACTGTAATGCAGCGTGGAATGCACATCCTACCCACCTAACTGTCTTCACCATAACAGGAGGTCAGAGTGTGTCACATGATCTGAACCCATGACTGTCAAGGGCAACATGCTTTGTGTGTCCAAGATTCTCCTGACACCCGAGCCAAGTCTTCATGCGGGCTACATCCATCCATATCTAAAACTCGCTCACTGCAACAGTCACTGGTTGCTGTATGTGTCTGAGCAAAGGCAGTGGGCCTGTCACCAGCCCTACATCAAGAACCCAGGGCAGTTCTGGAGCAGAAATCAAGATTACTGTGGTGCCTACAGAACAGTGACTTATTCCTGGGATGGCCTTTAAGCTGCTAGAGATGGTAGCGGGCTCCACAGCCAGCACAAGGCTTGTGGCATCTCAGCAAGTCTGCATATGGTGACTGCTGAGTTTCCACAGGTTGAGATGCCTGGAGTTGGGGTGACGGGAATGGGTACCCCAAGTGAGCTGACTTGGGTGTTGCTAGGAGACTGTGTACAGAGGGTGTTGGGGTAACCCGAGCCTAGGTGGAATCTTCAGGCTGGGAGCTCGTGGTTAATGGCCTCCATCACTCAGAAACACGGCTGTCTGGGGAGATGGGCACCATGGTCCTCGGTTCAGAACAGCTGTACATAGGCTTGTCAGACAGATCACTGGACTGTGTTGGATGCTATGCTCTCTCATGTGTCCTTGTCCCCTATCAACAGGACCACGATGGACATAGGTTCTGTGTGTGATGTCAGGGCTCCGGGCTCTGCCGAGCCATGTGACACGGTTCTAACCACTGGAGGAAGCAGATGCCTACTTCCTAAAAACTAGGCTTCCCTACTCAGCCTCTTCCTCCTCTCCCTCCTCCCTCTTCTTTCTTGATTGAAGCCAACAGGAGACTGGGGTCTCAGAAGTGGAGGTCGCAGGAGATACTAAGAGGGAGGAGAAGCTTGGGATGGGGTGGAATGAGGAAAGGTGCTGGCCTGACTGGTGTCACAGGACTCCTGCATCAATGTCATTCCTGTCTTGGTCTCTCGCTCCCTTCACCCTGTCTGCCTACACCTGGCCTGTCCAGACTCCCAGCTCTCATCCTGTCGCCAACATGGCATGATCCTCCCTGCCCCCTTCCCCCACCCCACCCCCATCTGCCTTTTACTGGCTGCTTTTCCGAAGTTTGATAAGGGCCGCTCAACATTACATCTCTGTGGGAAAGTGTCACATTCTGGAGCCACCCCTTTGCTGTGTCAAGGTGTCTGTCACCTTTTAATTGCTTCTACTTGGAAGGACAGGTGAACACTGAGCGACCCTGGAAAGGGAGGACAGTTTCAATTAAAGTAGCTACGCGTTGGCGCTCAAAGGACCAGCTCCTCAAATTGGCTTTGGCAGGTGACAGGGCACGTTGCGAGGTGTCCTGGGCCACTACTGAGTAACACTGCCACCTCATCCTCCACTGCTAACTGTAATTCCAGGCTGTGTCTCTTCAGTTAGCTCACCGGGCTGACCTAGGGAAACCGCAGATTGGAGCTCGAAGTTCCCATTGCCAGCCAAGTAATGATTGCGAAGAAATTCCAGCAGGGAGAGAGACGGAGGGGGGAGGGGAGGGACTGTGACCTTGCAGGAGCTGCAAGCTGACATAAGGGCTGTCATGTGGCCTTGCTGACCCCCTGGGCCATAGGCATGAGCTGTGAAGGTCAGAGCCACTGGTCTATTTCCAGAAGGACAATGCCCAGAAGGTTGAGCTCCACAGCTGCTGAGGCTCGTTAAAGACTCCAAGCCCCCCAGTGTGCATGTGAGTCCCTTCATGGCTGAACACACAAGGCTCGAGACAGTAGATTTGCTACAAAGTCTTCAGAAGATGGAAGAGGTCTGATCTCAGGCCTTTCCCGTCCTTTCTTGGACCTCTTAGCCTGATCAAAATGGTCTGGTCATTCTGTTCTGCCTCTGAGCCCACTCCCTGCTGCTTTTCTTGACTGAAACTCCAGGAGTTCTGAGTGTTTCCATCTCAGAAACTCCCTGTCTCAGGAGGAATGAGAATGGCCCCAAGAGGAAATGGTTCTCTTAGTTCTTCTTGAACCCCAAGGCAGGGGACTTCTCAGGATGGAGAATGAACCCTGACAGTCCAGTGGGGGCCTGTCAGTCATTCTGGTCCTCAGTCAGCTTCAGGCTGCTGATGCCACTCGCATCTCTCCCCTCTGAGGTAGAAGCTGTGGCTGTCCTGGGAGCTCCTGCAGCTGCCTTGGGGGATCATTCTAGAAGGGATTGCTCCAGGTTCTCCCTCTGCTGAAGGAAATGGTGAGATCCGTGAAATGATTTGCTCTTCCCAGGGACCCCTCAGATAAGAGAATTCCCTGGGTGGGGCGGGGTGAATGACCTCTAACTGACCTTGCAGGTGTGTGACACTGTCAGGTTTGGGATGTCCTCAGGTGGGGTGCCTTCCGCAGAGTCACAGGAAAGATGGAGCCACATTTGAACAGCAACATTCTGGATTTGAAAGCTCCCGGACTGAAGGCTCCTCAGCGGTACCCACAGCTGCCTGGTGGTCCTTCTCACAGTTTCCCCCGGAGGCCGTTTTTCATCACTGTCTCATTAAGAAAAATTAGCTTTAGATGAATTCTTCTCCAAGGACCCCAGCTTGTGTTAGCCTGTCCTGACTGAGCAGAAGTGAGAGACTGTCGCTGCCGCTGTGGCTATGGAAAGAGTCAATGCCAAGCATCCATCAAGAGAGCTCTTACCGCTAATAGCTCAGCAGAAACCAGAAAGCACTTACAGCGGCCTCAGACTATTTTCTTAGTTCCAGCATAACCTTTGCCGTAGAGCAGCACAAGTCTGCAGTGCTTACTGTCACCTGGGAAGGGAGGCTACCAGATGCCACTGACGATGGACTGTTTCCCTTTGTGTGGGGGGACCCTGAGCCAGGCCAGCTCAGCCTTGGACAGACCCACACACTGAATAATTCCACCGCGGATGCACCTCACGTGACCAGGCTTTGGGGCCAGGAGGATGTACATCGATGCCTGCATGTGTCTCCTTGTCTTAGAGGTGGGGAGAGACAGCATGAGGAAGAACCCAGAACAGGACGCTGAGGGGTGGGATGGCCAGAGGGAAGGTCAGAGGTCAGAGGTCAGAAGTGTGTTAGTGAACTCTGCTCACCGTTTCTGTCACGGATCCGTGTGTTCGACAACTCGCTTTGAAGGGGTGGGGCCAAATAGTTTTCAAAATCTTCAATTTCAGCATACAAAAGCCAGGTGACTAGAAACTGGAGTGGGATTCATGTCAGGCTCTGCTGCTGGGGCGGAAGGTTTTCTTACAGAGTGGGGTTTCTGGCCATTTAGAAATTTACTGTGGAGTGGGACGTGAATCCCAGGATGTCTCACCCTGGGAACCAATAACAGTAGGAAAAGGAGGGTGCTCACTGGATCAGGCCAATCACAGCCTGCTCCTTAGGCTGGAGGTGGGGTCAGCCCCAGGGACTGCTGGGTAGGGAGGTGGCTATGGACCAGGTGCCCATAGCCTGGAAGTTATTTGGCTAAAGGGGAAGAATCGCTACACTTCCCATAGTTCTGCTACGTTGTCCAGCGTTCAGAGGAGACAGGAGGGTCAGTGTTTGGAGAGCCACAAAAGCTGTAGGTAGAGAGACGGCGCAGTTATCGCTATGATGGTTCAATAACCCAAAAGTTATTAAAGTGAAGTTGATTGTTTTGGGGTAACAGAGTGCTGGTGTCCGATATCTCAAATAAACAAATGAAAACATTCTCTCGCAACATTGTGGAACCAGTATTGCACGAAATTGAATTTTTAATTAAAATTAATTTCTATTACACAAGTGTATCTCTCTATAGCAAAACCGAAACACGAAGGATGGGCTCAAATCCCCGAATCGCCTCCTGAGGCTGCCATCTACCCCCACCCCATTGTCCCTGCTGTCTGGCTAGGAACCTTGCCTGGGGATTTTCCTATGTTGTCCGCCATCTATGTGGCGACTCAGACAAGACACATGAACACCGATTCCTTCAGTAGATGCCCACTGGATACCTTCTGGGTGCTGAGCTCAGTCTCCATGAGGCAGAAGCTTGGCTGGATGATCCAGAGCAGGGTAAGAAATGGGAGGGGGGTGCATGGGGCAGAATATCCCTTAGGAAGGCATGCCAGAGGAGGTGGTACTGAGGCCACCTGCAGGAGAACTCACCATGCAGGGACAGCAGGACTGACTGAGGCCTGAGGTGAAATCTTTGTGTCCAGGGCACAGCTGATGGGCACATGCTTATGACAGTGGGTGTGTGGGGCACACAGGAATACTGAGGGTCATAGAGTAAGTGACATGCAACGCCTGCTGGGTTCAAGTAGGCTGGAGAGGCCTGGACAATCGTTGGGTGTTGTCTCAGTTAGGGTTTTACTGCTGTGAACAGACATCATGACCAAGGCAAGTCTTATAAAAGACAACATTTCATTGGGGCTGGCTTACAGGTTCAGAGGGTCAGTCCATTATCATCAAGGCAGGAACATGGCAGCATCCACGCAGGCATGGAGCAGGAGGAGCTGAGAGTTCTACATCTTCATCTGAAGGCTGCTGGCAGAATACTGACTTCCAGGCAGCTAGGATGAGGGTCTTAAAGACCACACCCACAGTGACACACCTACTCCAACAAGGTCACACCTACTCTAACAGGGCCACATCTTCTAATAGCGCCACTCCCTGGGCTGAGCCTATACAAACCTATACAAACCATCACAGGTGTATATAGGTATGTTGACTACATCTAAGGAGTGACAGTATGGCCTTGAGTGTGGGCCTTACACTGAACATGCATGTGTCTCTGTCCATGGCGGACCCTTCTGCGTCTTGTAGCACATGTAGAAGAGCCTTGGCTCTGCACAGGTCTGTGCACATGGAACTGCCTCCCCCCATATGCCAGCATTTTTCAGGAGAATCCTCTGTGGTTTGTGTCCCTCCTTGTCTCAGGATATCTGGGAAGATTCCAATGTCCTGGCATTCCCAATTGTAAGGGGTCCCTCATTGTAGGCATGGGTGGAGGATGGGGGGTGAGCATTTGAAATTTCCCGGATGCTGACAGATTCTCTCCAGAAAGGGATGTTTGATTTCATGTTGCTTCCTCTGGAGTGTTCAAAACTAACAAACAACAGATCAGGTCCAATTTTTGTCAGGGATGGGCCAGGCCAAGTTTACCCTGAGAAGGACCCCAGGCCCTAGTGGTGAGTCTTGCGTGTGCTGCTAGAGCAAGATGCATCCCCTTCACAGGGGCAGTGGGGGCTGGGGGTCAGGGCCAGCATGGTAAGTCCTTCACTGTGTCGGGGTTCTATTCCGAGTGCTGTGTCTCACTTGCTCTCTAGCCTGTGCCAGGAGACAGAATGCTGTGACTAAGGCCCTGCTGCTGGGGGTAGGGGGACAGTTGTACAGAGCACTGAGGACACCTGTACAGGGAACTGAAGCCTGGTCACCATTGCTCCTGAAACCAGGGTATCTGGAGGTAAGAATGAGACCATGTGTCCCCAGGAGTGAATACAGCAGGCCTGGCCTCCAGGGCCTCAGCAAAGGCAACCTGTGGGGCTGAAATCGCTCTCTTCCGGACATGTCTCCTCTGTACAAGAGTGACCTGCAAGGCTTTGGGACTGCTTTGGAAATTTTTGACCAGCTTGGCCTCGGCTAAAATATGCACCCCAGTCTGGCTTGAGCCTGGCCCGACAGGGTCCAGACTGGTGAGACCGCTGGAGATGATCTTTAGATAAAGGCTGAGACACACTGAATGGGAGGGAGTTGGTTGAAATGACATCCTTTTTCTCCCTGTAGTGTGGAGGCATTGCTGGGATTGGGGAAGACAGATTACAGTGTGGATGTGTTGAACAGCAGCAGTGTCTTCCCCGCTGGAGGAGAGAATAGAAGAAATGGCTCAGCGCTCTAAGGAAGCATCTTCTTTCCCCTGCCCAGGGACAGACTTACAAAGGAGGATATTTACATTTTCCCCGAGCCTTTAATTTTCTCATTTATCATTTGTCAGAGCCCGAGGCCCTTCCTTAGCACATGGTGTTTGCCAGCAGCTAACGATTCCTTCACCAGACATCACAGTCCAGCCAGGAGCTTGTTAACGCTGCTGATTTGGTGCGTTAGGATCTCATTGGGCCGTCACAGGCAGGTCTCAGGCCCCTGGATTACAGGATCGTTGTAGCTCTGGGGTCCTGTGCTTCCCTTAAACTCCTTCAAGACCAGAGAACCATGGCAACCATCCATCCTAGCCACCAGTTCCTGAGGTAATGGCTGAGTACTGAGGTGGAGGTGGGCTTCAGAGCCAGATCAGGGCTTCCAGAATGCCATTTGAGGGGGTCAGGAAACTAACACCGCATTCCGATTGTGCCCTATGGGAAACATTGACACAGTGCTGTGACTGTCCGAAAGGAGCAGACACACATTGGCGTTGTCCTTGGTGGAGATCAGTTTGGGCCCTGCCTTAAGGGATCCATTTTACAAAGCATCAAGTTGCTTCATTCTGAGTGCAAATCCTGAGACAGAATAGTAAGTCAGCAACCACCGTCAAGGCCAGAAGAATGGCTCTTTGGGTAAAAGCACTTGCTGCCAATCCTGATGACCCGAGTTTGACCCCCAGGACTCACAATGTAGAGGGCGAGAACTGACTCCAGGGTTCCCTTAAATTATCCTCTGATTTCCACGTGCATGCCCCCCCCCAAATCAATAAATAAAAATGTAACATAAAAAATTAAAAACAACAGCTACCATCTGTTCAGTACAAACCACAAAGTACTGAATGACACATGATTTATTTACATAGATAAATTTTTACCACCTATGAGCTTACCAAGTTAAATCAGGAACACACAGACACGTGGGCATATTGAAACCATATCAGAACACACCAGGTCTCTGAGCTCGGTTGCATTAGCTGTAAACCCTCACACTTGTAGCACCCCAATACTGAGATGTGGTAGGTGCATCAGTCCATCACTTGGCCACTCCTAGTCCAGGAAAATTGTCTCGGGAGAAGGCCTTACATCTGATCCCAGGCTTTAGTTCAAGTATAGTTTTTTCATGCTGGTGACACACAGCCTACTTCAAAATGACACTTGGAAAGGCTTGCTTATTTCTGCAACTGACAGCTGTGAGCCTGAGAGCTCTGTGCCCATGCTGGGACCTCACTGGGTATCATTGAAGACGTTTTGTTCTCTTTCAGCTCCCTGCCTCTGATTGCGGGGCAGTGTTCTGAACTCTGTTACCTTGCTAAGCCCCTTGCAGCCATTGGGCAACCCATGTCGATGCCAGTGTGTGAGCTAAGAGTTAGTACAGTTGTTGAGGCTGGCAAGGCCAGGTCTAGCAAGTACAGGTGGGAGGCTTGGTGAATTGAAGACAACTAATTGACACAGCTTCTGAATGTACTAATATTTAACCTAACTTGGACACCACGGAAAGATGTATGTCCATCTGTTTCTGTCATAGCTCATTCATGACACACTGGGGATAACCAGAGGACCACGTGGGGCTTCCAGAGTATGCATGTGCCTGTGTGTGAATTGGGAGATGACTTGGGACACCTACAGTCACTTAGGAGAGAGACTGGAGAAAACAAGGAAGGAATAATTAGCAGGTGGCTATACCTTAGAGACTAGCTTAAAAAGGCCTGCGTGCCCCGGGGGCGCAGCATCCGAATGATTTGTGGTAGGAGAGGGAGGAGAGGGCATTTGTGAGGTCCAGGGCTGCAGAGGTGACCAGCTTTGCTTGTCTGCAAAGTTGTGGCAACTGCTCTTGGACCATTTCCTGGCCCTGTTGAGAGACAGACTCTGTCTTCCCATGGACCTGTCTTAGTTCCTTCTGCACTGGTATGCCCTCTTGTTTCCCTCTCTGCCCAGAGTTAGCAGAGCCTTCTCCCTGGAGTGACTTTAGTGGTACCATCGAAGCTCTGGCTAGGGCTCCCCTGTGTTTACCTGGTCTCCCTCGGATGTCTTATGAGACTTTGATGGGCATAAGAGACCCTTGTGGTCACCATCCCCATGCTTCAGAAGAAGAAGCCAAGTCTTGGAGACTCTGAGGTCACAGGGAGTAGGCATAAAGCCAACTTTGGCCTGTGTAGATCTGAAGGTTGACATGAGAAGAATGTCTGGTCTCATCCAAAGCCAAGGTCAGAATGAGCACCTTTGGGACCTGTGAAAGTGGGCTTGACTATCAACTCAACTCGACTGAGAAATGTTTAGAATGAGTGTGTCTGTGGAGGCGTTTCCCAAGAAAACTGACATGAGGGACAGTGACAGAGGGGAATGACCCGTGCTGGGTGTGGGCAGCACCATCTGGTAGACCAGGGGCTAGAAGGATTAAAGATCTTGGAGCACATGGGTACTTCCTGTCCTTCCTGGGTCACTGCATTTACCTCTGCTCTCACTGCCCAGGGACATCAGACTCCTGAGTCATTGTCATCGTCATCAATTTCCTCCTCCTCCTCCTCCTCCTCCTCCTCCTCCTCCTCCTCCTCCTCCTCCTCCTTCTTCTTCTTCTTCTTCTTCCTCTTCTTCTTCTTCCTCCTCCTCCTCCTCTGTCTTCCTCCTCCTCTTCCTCATCTGTCTTCCTCCTCCTCTTCCTCCTCTGTCTTCCTCCTCCTCTTCCTCTTCCTCCTCCTCCTCCTCCTCCTCCTCCTCCTCCTCCTC
>CM052701.1:12245045-12346219 GCA_028551405.1 Uromys caudimaculatus
TCATGTCCTGAGGCAATGTTCATAGATGCTGTCCTGACAACTGATCGACCAAGACATGACCACAACATAGTCTGCAGCTGACATAACAGTTCATTTCCAGCACTGTTGAGCCTGTCACCTGTCGGATCTAACCTCACACAAGATGCTGCCAGTCACTAAGCAGACTGCTTCACAGCCAGCTCCCCTCAGCACTCCAGAGCACTGACCAGAGAGGCTGAGGCATTGGCTCCAAGGGTGGGATTTTAGCACAAAGCTTGCTTGGTAAGATCAGGCAAAAAACAACACACAAAAGCCTCCAAGTTAGTTAACCAGGGCCAGAGAGCGCTTCCTGTTTTCTCTTCCCAAGAATGACTGCTCAGCTCACCAGGACTCTGTTCCCACACCTCACTTGTTCTCCCTGGCAATGGTTCCCTTGGGCATGGGCTCCCCTGGATTTAGGCCAAGAGCCTCTGGCTTGGACTCAGGGGCTTCACTGTGGTGCATGGATAGAGTTTCTATGTGTTTTTTCTGTCATTAGACCCCACTGTGGCCTCTGGTATAGAGAAAACCCATTGGGTGTTGGCATCTTGGCTTGCTCTCCATTTTCTAGACTTTCTTTTGCTATTTGCCAAATTAAGCCCCCTCCCCCCAAAAAGAGCAATCTGGTCTTGTTCACAGCACCTTTGCTGGAGACCACCCAGCTGCGCCCCCTGCCAATGACTGCGCTATGGGATTTATCACCAAGTAATTTTCATCACCATCAACATCATTGCCATCAACAGCAGCAGCAGCATCACAATCAACATTATCAGCATCACTCTCAGCATCACCACCAGTGTTACCACCATCATCATCACAATCAACATGATTGTCATCATCGCCACGGGCATTTTATCACTGCTGTTGTCATAGTTACCATTCTCAATGATCACGTACATCTTTGGAGGTGAACAGATATCTTCCCAGTATATTAGAAGTCAAGGAACCTGGACTTGTCAGCAAGTGGCAGAAGATATGGACATCAAGAAGCTATGACGAGCTTCAAAGGCTTAGCAGGGCTGGAGATGCCAGCTTCCCGAAGTTCCGGAGAGTCGCCTGCTGTGGTCCTTCACAGTCTCCACAGTCCTTGCTCTTGGCTACTCTCTGGAATTCTTCATCTGCCTCCTAGATCTTGAGTGAGCTGAGGGCTTGAGAGCTTAGGGACCCCTAAGCATTTATAGCTTTGGGGGGTCACTTCCCAGCCATCTTCTGGTTGCCTGCTGAGTGCATGGAGCTGGAAGCCCAGGGTTTTGTCTGCTCATCCTGTTACTGGATTCGCCTACTGTACTCTGCAATGGAAATACAACTAAACAATGAAAGAGCTTTCATTTGGGAGAGACGTCCACTGGGGTCTAGTGTTGCACCAGGGGCTTAAGAATAGGACCGGGCAGTGTATTAGTCAGGCTTCTCTATAGGCAAAGAACCGATCTATCTATCAGATATATATATATATGCGTGTGTGTGTGTATGTATATATATGTATATACACATATACATATATATGTGCACACTTCACACACACATTACACACACACTACACATACTACACACACACACTACACACACACACTACACACACACACTACACACACACACACTACACACACTACACACACACACACTACACACACACACTACACACACTACACACACACACTACACACACTACACACACACACTACACACACACACTACACACACTACACACACACACTACACACACTACACACACACACACTACACACACTACACACACATACTACACACACTACACACACACACACTACACACACACACTACACACACACACACACTACACACACACACACACACACACACACACACACACACACACACACACACACACGTATATAGGATTTACTAGGGTAGCTTACAAGCTGTGGTTTATCTACTCCAACAATGGCTGTATCCCAACAAAGAATCTGAGAGTCCAGTCCAGTCTCTGAAGCTGGATGTCTCAGCTGGTCTTCAGTTTATGTAGGAATCCAGAAGTGGGCTCTAATGCCAAGGAATTGAGAGTGAGAACAATCAGGCAAAGAGCTAATTATTTCTTCCTTGTCCTTTCGGCTGCCATGAGAAGGTGTGACCCAGATGTAGGGTAGGTCTTCTGAAATCAAATGATCTGGATTTAAGGTGGGTCTTTCTACCTCAAGGTCCAGTGAATAAAAAGTCTCTCATGAATGCACCATTAACTTGGGCATTTAGTGAATTCCAGATATAGTCAAGTTGACAACCAAAAGAGCCATCACATACAGGAAGGAAACCTCTGAGCCTCAAAGGCTGAGAATCAGTCTGCGTATATCGCCACAAAAGGGGAGGGGCAGGCGTGTGCCCATCTTCCAGGTCCACCAATCATAAGCATGTGCGAAATTTTCCATTGCGGGGATTTTTGCTAGGTTATTTGGAGAAGTGTTCTCTCTCAGCCTGAGTGTAATGTAAGGGCACTCACAGGTCAGCAGGCTTTGCATTGGCAAAAGCGTGGAGCAGTGTTGACTGGAGGAAGCTAAGACAGCTGTCTGTGTCTCTGCACCAGTGTTGTCAGGTTTAAAGGATGGGGGGGGGTTTGAGGGATATACGCTGAGACGAATTGTTTTCTGACATAGGAAATGTATTAACACTACAGACAATATGGGGGAGGGTCTGAAGAGAGGGGGCTTTAATTCTATCATGCGGAGAGGGATGATCATCTTAAAGGTTCCAAAGGAAGTGGAGATGCTAAACCATGAGACTTTACTACATTAACAACGAGGGGGTCTCGGAGAAGGGAGAAGGCTTGCCTTGAATCCTGGGTGGTAGAACAACCCCAAATCAGCGGCCGTGCTAGTCTCCTGGCTCCCCCAACTTTGTTATCCTTTCTTAGCCAGGCCCACAACTCTCCGCTCCGATCCTCCAGCCTGACCCTGCAGCCCCGTAGATCAGGGCTCCTCCTACAGGCAGAGGAAAGACAGTATCCAATCTGATTGGTGGGAAGCTTGAGAGTTGGGGTGCTTTGAGCACAGGTGCTGATGTGAGAGAAGAGGGGTTTTGTCTAGGGGACACTGGCTAATGTCCTTGGACACTCAGGTTGTCAGAGTTGGAGGTGAGTGTTCCCAAAATTTACCGGGGAAAAACCGAAAAGGCTTTTGGGGGGAGCCACTTTTCCCTCAAAGTGTGGTTCATGGACCAGTAGTGAAATCCAGCATGAATCCAGGAGGAGCTGGACTCTCAGGTCTTATCTAAGAAGTCATGATGGAGACAGTGCAAGCGAAATGGAACACCTGACTGATGTCGAAAGGATTTATGGGTAGCCGGTGTGTGTGTGTGTGTGTGTGTGTGTGTGTGTGTGTGTGTGTGTGTGTGTGTGTGTGGTGTGATGAAGAAGAAGGCAACTCCCCTGTGGTCTACCACTGGCTTAAGTATGCTAGCCCGCTGGTTTTACCACAACTTCCATGACTCAAACATCTGGATTTGTCTAAAACAGAGGAGAAGAACAGCTGGGGATGAGACTCACTGCGTCTTGTATCATTTTCCCCAGAGGCCTTTAGAGAGGTTGTTTAGTCTCTATTGGCTAGAACTGGCTGCCCCTCCTACTGGACGGGATACAGGATTATTCTGAACCACTGGCCAGCCATGACTGTCCTACAGGCCTGGAGCAGGCTTTCCATTGTCCCATACATTGGTTTCTATGGGTTTCTATTATCCAGACAGACTGAAGAACAACCGTGTGCTGTCTGTCACAAACCTACCTAAGCCATCTCCTCTCTGCTGTTACAGAGAGATCCACCATGTCCTAGGTGTGGCGGTTTGTCTATCTTCTGGGCAGACCCAGCTCCCCACAGCCATGGTGTAGGTACTAATGGTGTAGGAAGAAGACCCAAGTTTTGGAAGGTGCTCACTGGAAGAACGCTGGATAGGTTGCAGGATGCAGGGAAATTAAGTGGGAATGGGTTGGCTCAGGGCTGAGTGCGAGGCAGCTCCTGGGGGTCCCACACTGCCATTGCTGTGGGTCCACTTCTGCCTTTGGGACCTTGTGTCATCTGGGACTCAGGTTGGGATGTGCCTGTTTCCAGTATGGAAACTCTGGACTGGGGACAAGTGTTGGCACTTGACTACGAGCCTATGATGACCACAGGGACAGAGTGGAGCCTGTCTGTGGGTCTGACCTCTGAGAAGCAGCACAAGAGACAGACCAACAGAATAATCTCAGCCGCCATCTAAGCTGGCTGCTGTCACACAGCCATTTCCCTGTCTTTACTCTCTGAGCAAGGTGACTGCTTTCCCAAAGACTCCTCTCTGTTTCTTCAACTCAAAACTCCTTCCAAACTGAGCTGAAATACTTTTCACCTGCCTCCCCATGGGCACCAGTATCCTGGCCTTGTCACCTCTACCTTTGCTATGGGAGCAGCTTCAGAGGTGCATGCTGGTAGAAGAGCAGACATGCTTTGGTGGAAGCTCTCTGCCTTTTTGGGTTTTCCCCGGCTAATATCAGGAACACTCACCTCTATCTGAGACAACCTAGTGTCCAAAGACAATAGCCAGTGTCCCCTAGATAAAAAATAAAAGTGTCAGATTGAGTGCCACTCCTCCTTTGTACCAATATTATCACTGTTTATTGCCATAGCAACGTAGCTGCATCAAAAAGCCTTTGACTTTTCGTTCCTGCTTATTTTGACATGGACCCTTCTCACAGACTGGTCCAAATCAGCTGCAAGAGTGACTGTGCTGACTCCACCTTATGTTGAATGTCCTCCATAGGGCAGAGAAGCTACAACACTTCACACCGGGGCTGTGAGGCTCTGACTGTGTAGCTCTGTTTGCCGAGCCAACTTCCCTAGGACAGGACGGGATTGGATGTCTTGCCCCGTAGCTGCTAAGCCACAACCCACAGTCTAATGCAGTAAATAAACTGAAACCTAATTCAGGAGTGTAGTTTGTAACACTGAACTGACTTTCAGTCAATCCCTGACAGCCACCTCATTACACAGTGTCCAAAAGAGGCCAGCCCTAGCACATCCAATCAGGCACCAGGCGGTGTCTCTACCTAGGCCATGCTCGAGGCTTCTGACAGATCCTGCTTAGGCTGTGTTTGCACTGCCAGGGAACATGCTCAGAGCTTTCCCTCTTGCCAGGGAGGCCTGCGGCAAGAATGCTTGCTCCTCAGATCAGCTGGTTTCAAGCTTGGTTGTGTTCAGATACTCATGTGTTTCATGACTGCTGGATACGGAGGTGGCATGATGGGGTGTAGTCTTCAGTTCTGTAGGACAATGTAGCATTCAGGGCCTTACAGGCTTTCAGTGGGCGGGTTTCATAGCACGTGACTGAGCATGGCTCAGCCTATATGCCAAGGATCATGGCGGTAGGTGCTAGGCAGAACCACAAACTTAACCTGTAGCTGCAAAGGGAGAGAGCCACATGGCCACAGCATTAGCAGGCTTTCTTATCACTGAGGGAGGGAGGGAGGGAGGGAGGGAGGGAGAGAGAGAGAGAGAGAGAGAGAGAGAGAGAGAGAGAGAGAGAGAAAGAAAGAAAACTCGTGTGTACATGTGTCTGTTATTTATTCAGCTTGGGGAAACACAGACATCGAATGTGTTCATTTCCAGAAAGTAAGAGGCAGAGCTGGCTTTGTCCTGAGGGTCCTGTCCTCAAGGGCAATGCCTAGCCCATTCCCATAGGATGCCTGCCACCTTTTCCAGGTGATGCATAACCTGCTGGGTGCTCAGGCACACCTGCCTTTTGCAGGTGCCCAGAACTCTGAATCTCTCCACCTTGACTCAGTCTCCCCTGTGGGGGCGCGTCTTGAAGGAGGAAGTCCTTCAGAGTCTTCCTCCTTCTTGGGTCAGGGGAGGAAGCTTCAATGATGTGGGTCATTGAAGTGGACTATATCTTATTTCTTACTCCCCATCGGATCCAAAGGTGCTGGTCACAGGAAACACTTGGTGGGTAGATGGCTATTATTGTCGACTTGACCACATATGGAATGAACTAAAACCCCCAAATGGAGGCCATACTTATGAGGGATTTTTGCTAAATTTGAAGTAGGAAGATCTAGTTCCCACCCAGATCCTTGCAGTAGGAAGACACGCCTTTAATCTGGATATTGAGTAGAGAAAACCCATACTTTTAATCCAGATCATTTGAGCTGGGAAAACCTACCTCTAACCTGGGCCACACCTTCTGCTGGAAACCTATATGACATAGATGAGGTGTGGTCGATCTTCTGCCTGCTTGCTCTCACCGTGCTGGCAAGTGCATTCCTTCACTGGCATTAGAGCCCACTTTTTTGGGATTTTAGCACATGCTGAAGACCAATGGAGACATCCAGCCTTGTGGGCTGAGCAACTACTGGATTAAATACCCCTTTATCTGAATCTGTATCCATATCCATCCATCTATCTGTCTGTCCTTCCATCCATCCATCCATCCATCCATCCATCCATCCATCCATCCACCTACCCACCCATCCATCCATCCATCCACTCACCCATCCATCCATCCATCTATCTATCTACCTATGCATCAGTCTACCTATCTATCTATTCATTCTATAAGCCCTGTTACTCTAGAGAACCCTCCCTAATAACGTCAGCGAGCAAAAATGCCTTCTGTCTTTAGAAGAGTGGGGGTTATAGATGACATTTTGGGTCAGAAGTGACCATTGTGAGACCACGAGGAAAGTCAACAGAAATGTGAGGGTCTAGTGTTGGGACAGAAGGAAAACAAAGAAGTCTAACGTACACTGCTTCCTAAGCGCGCCTGAAGCACTCCTACCCAGATACAAAAGCCAATGCACCCCCTTTACTGTTTAGTTCAGCTTGACGTTTATGTTGCTGTTGGCAACCCTGAGTATTCTAAGCACTATCTTCTTTTTTCCTAGTGAGGTCAAAGAGAGGGCGCTCAGGAAGCTGCCTGCATCTTGAAAGGGAAACGCTTCCAACCTACATGCCTTGTAAGACTTTTTCCAGCTCAATAACATGACAAACCCACAGGAAACACTGCCTGTGTGTGTGTGTGTGTGTGTGTGCGTGTGTGTGTGTGTGTTTGTGTATTTTCCAATAACCCATTTAGCTATGAACTCATCAATGGATTAATCCTTTGATGAGGTTATCATCCGTAAGATCCAGTGACTATGAAGCTCCACACCCTTCCCTCATTCTGCTTCGGGGACTAAGCGTCAGTGTATGTCTTTGGGGAAACAGTTTGTGTCCAGGTCATAATATTCTTTCCTACCACCACACCCCAGGGCATAGATCATCACGAAAATGCATTCACCCATCACCCTGAACTCTCTCTTAACAGTCCTGCATTGTAAAAGTTCAGCTCTACATCTCCCCGGGGGGTCAAAGTAACTCTTGGCCACGATATAATAAAGAACCAAGTTCCACACTCCGTCCTTCATGGTTAGACAGACACAGGTCAGATGTTTTCATTCAAACAAAAGAGTTTAGAAAGCAAGACCAAAACTCAATGGGCGGATATTAAATTTTACAGCTCTGTGTCTAGGATCTGGGTCTCATGGTGGCCATGTCTGGATGTGTCCTAATGGATGTGGCCCACATGGGTCTCCCTCAGATGGTTCTCCTCACCTCTCTGTCTTTCCTGGCATCTCTAGCATCCCAGGGTCTCGGCTTCAGCTTTGATGTTACCCTCACAGCTTTACCGTCACCTTCTCCAGGACTGCCCAGAGGGAACTTGACTCTATCATAAACTGCCTAAGCTCCTTGGAAATCTTGGTGAAGCCTCTGTGTCTCCAGGACTCCTAGCATGCTTCCTCCTGCAGAGTCAGGTAGTACGTGGGTGACCAAGGTTCACATCAGAGCAGCCGGAGCCAGACGAGCTTGGATGATGACCACCATGAGCTTTGAGTGCCTGGATGGTTGAACACAGTCAAATAAAACACTAGAGAAATGATCCCTGAGCCAGCGGGGCACCCTGGATCTCTTCCCAAATCAGTCTTTGAAAGGGATTTATGATTTCATGCCCTTGAGCCTGTGAAGAGTGAGTTGGCCAATTCCCTGAAGTGCCTTGGAGCCTTCTTCCCCATTGTTCCTGTGCAAAGCTCTTGGCTTCTTTTAGAGGACTAAGCTCTGTAGCAATCACACCCTCCCTGGCGATAATTTTAAAATTTTGTTCCTTTACTTGCAGAAGTGTGAATTTAAAAAAGGAATCCCCTGGTTTTTGCTCCTCATAGTCTGTAAACTGTTTCTGGCCCTCAGAACTGAGCATTGCCTATCAGATACAGCCCTAGCAGGAGGTAGAAGCAAGGTCCATGGTGTTTGTACATAAGTAAAGGAACAAAAAGATGGCAGCATTGGGGGACCAGCAAGAGCTGGGAGGGGCTGGCAGCCTTGGGGCTGAGCAGCTAGCGAGGTGTGAGGAGGGAGCTTTTGGAGAACCCAGAGGTTCTTTCAGAGTGCAAACTGAGGACTGTGGCCAGAGTACACAGCAGAGTGCAGCATCCCAATAATCTCTCTCTCCTTCCTGACCTCCAGCTGAGTCTCCCTGGCCGAAGCCCGAAGCCCACTGGAGGCCGGAGTCAGACATCAGGGCCAAGTCCTGGATAGAGACCAGTAGAGATGGAACCTTGGTGGGGATGGAGCATGGAAAACGGCCCCTGACTGCTCCTGTGCCTCCTTCCCCAACCTTGTGCGCAGAGAGAGCAGCCTTCCGTCCATGTCAGGCCCAAGCTTTAGAAGTATGGGGAGCAGGGGCAGAGGGTTAGGGGAGAGGAGGCACATGGTGTGTCTGAGGGGTTGTGAGTTGGGAAGTGGGTGAGGGAAGCTGTAACTAAGGACACTATGCTGGTTCCCTGCCGTGGGAGTGAACTGAACCTAGGCTATGCCTTTTAATATTCTTAATTTTAAGTCTAGATTTAGGGATGGGGTCAGCTTTCATTCTCAGTTCTTTTTGGTCCCAAATGCCTGGGACAGTGTATTACCCAGCCAGGCCTCAGAGGGTTTGTTTATTTGTCTCCACATTGTGATACAGATTTCTACTCGAATGTATTCAGAGTGGAGAATGTCTGGGAGCCTGGGGCACATGCAAAGACCAGCATTAAAGTGTCCCCACAGGTGTCCCTCTGTGGGATCACAAATCACGTCAGACAATTAGGAACTGGACATCTCCAGGCAGCTCCACGTGGCCAGGGGAGGACTGAAAGCTGAGCTCAAGTTTATATTCACCCCACTCTCGGGTTTGACACCAGACATTTATCACATTTTGCTCGGTGGCTCATGGAGCGCAATATTGGTGTCTGAGGAAACCTGGTGCTTGTGTGGGGAGCCTTAAAACAAAGAACACGCAATTGGGCCCAAGGTTCCATTTCATCCAGAGCCTGGCTCCTTGGTCCACCTCGTGACCTTGCTCAGCTGCATCAACAAGTGTTACGGCTGACAGACATGGTGTGAAGACTGATAAACTTCAGTAAACAGAGAGGGAAAACACTCTCCTCTGAATGTTCCTACAGCACAAAGTCCTTTCCCCTTCAAAGAGTATTAGACGGATTCAGCTGGAGCTTGGCACGCTCCCCTCTCTGGGACTCACCTGCTAATCCTTGCTGTTTGTCTCAATAAATCCCCCCTCCCCCACTCTGTTCCAGACTTTAGAACGTGCTTTAAGGAAGACTCACCAGCCTTCTGGATGCTGTTCAATGTGGCTTTGCAGATGGGACGTCACGATTTCCATAGAACGCAGATTTTCCTTCCCCCCCTCTCTAGATTTATATCATTGTTTTATGTATGTGAGTGTATGTATGTATGTATGTATGTATGTATGTATGTATGTATGTATGTTTGTATGTCTGTATGCACATTTGTATCTGGGGTCTGAGGAGGTTGGAAAATGGCTCCAGATCCACTGGGGACTGGAGTTATAAATGGATGCTGGGACCTGAAGCCAGGTCTTCTGCAGTAGCAACAAGTGTTCTTCACTCTAAGACGTCTCTCCAGCCTGGCTTTCCTCCAGTTCTCCCCCATTTTTTCTCGGGCTTCTTAGAGTCATGGAGTTGTCAATTAGAAATACCCGGGTCTCTCAACTCCTATCAGTAGTTGCTGTGGAGACTGTCATAGATCAGATCCATGATTCATGGATTCATGGCCTCTGTGGGAAGCTAAGATGCTTCATTAGGACACATAATTTATGATCGGAGCTCTTAGGGAGGAATCTGAAACTTTGGCATGTTCATCTGGCTCACGATATCACATCCTTCACCTGTGTTTCAAAATCTAAATCATACAAGTGCCCTGAGGAGGAGATTTCTCCTTGTGTTTCTTTAAAAAAAACCCGGAATGTCTCCAAGACACGTGTTAAATGTTTCTTGGCTCTTCAAGATTTTGAAAGGTGGCCAGAAATATTCCAGTCTCTGTTCTCAGAAAAAGCTACAGAAGGATGACTCAAGCCCACTGGAATCACCAGGCTGTGAGTTGCCAGCCTCTCGGGGGTGTGCTGAGTAGGCCTTTTTTCCAGTTACAGACCACCAATTTTGGTCCCTGTTAGGCTGAAAACATGGCTGTTTCCACTGCAGTGACTCAGGACTGAAGAAGTCATGGCTTCCCGCTTTAAAATGAACTGAAGAATGCAAAACAGACAATTCAGCGTCTCTCTCTCTCTCTCTCTCTCTCTCTCTCTCTCTCTCTCTCTCTCTGTGTGTGTGTGTGTGTGTGGCAAGCACACATTGCCACAGGGAAGGAAAAGAGAGAGAGAGAGGGAGAATTCTAGAATGGAAATTAGCTGGAAACTGGAGGTAGAAGCTGCCAATTAGAAAATGTGTCATCAAAGATCCATCTCTTCCTTCCGGTTATTTGGGAAATCATTCTGATGCCGGAGGATGCACCTGCATGCACTCTGCCACTGACTTTATGGTCACAGCCCTCCTTGCAGCCTCCTGTAGAAGAGAAGCAGGCCTGGCTAATACTGTCTGATCGATTTTTCTTTTCCACCCTCCCCTCTGCCACGTCTCAGGCAACCCAGATGAAAGTGTTCATGAGTTATTTATCCTGAAATCTAAGAGCAGAGAGGTGGAAGGAGCGAGCAGGAGAGCCTTCCTTCATCCTCTCTGGTGTGGACCGTCCACCCATGAGCAGGCGGCTGCGGTAAGGGACGTGATCTGTGAACTTGAGTGACCAGCTTTGGTGGAGACCCAAATAAAACCAGGAAGGCTTAGTGCTGCGGCTTGTATGTCATTTGGTCGCCAGTTGGGGGCACTGTTTTGGGAGGCCTTGGAACTTTCAGGAGCTTTCCTAGCTGGAGGAAGTGGGTTTTTTTTGGGGGGGGGGGAGGGGGGTGACGATCATATCTTAGTCTTGCTCCTGCACATCCTACTGCTAGTAGAATTCTAAATGTACTGGTGAAGTCACCAGCCGCCTTGTGACCCTACCATGGTGGATGACACTCACTCAAACGGTGAGCTAAAATAGCCCTTCTGTCCTAAGTGGCTGCTTCTCAGATATTTGGTCACAGCAGTAAGTAAAAGGATGAACACACCTGTAGTTTTTTTGCTATTTATTTTCTCCTCATCCCCACCCTTTTTAGTGTGTGTGTGTGTGTGTGTGTGTGTGTGTGTGTGTGTGTGTGTGAATGCCATAGCATGTGAGTGAAGGTTAGAGAATAACTTTGAGAGTCAGTTCTCTCCTACTGTGTGTGTTCTGGGGATTGAACTTGGGTCAACAGATTTACCTGCAAGCCCCTCTACCCAATGAGCCATCTCTCCAGCACCTGTCTTCTCTTTTTGATGGCCAGAGGAAATCTTTGGGGCATGCCCCTGGCTCAGTCAGCGCTTGTCTGCTCATAGCCTGAGATGGGTTCCTGGAAGCCAGTCTTCCATTAGGACAGACAAGAAAAGGGTGGGATTCCGAGTACGGATTTTACATTTGGTTTTGTCTCTATGGTGATGTCTCATAGACCAGCCTCAAGGGTCTTCAGCGTACACTGTGGGCCAGCTGATCCTGGCTGGCTTTGTCTGGTCATCTGTGACTCAGTGTATAGAGCAGCTGGGCTCAGCTCCAGCTAAGGGGTGGCCTCATGTTGGTTCTCATTGTGAGCTGTGCTGAGCTCCTGTCTGGAAAAGTTGCAGGAGCCAAGGTGCAAATACATGCAGGCCTGATCACAAGGTACTGTGGTGGTATAAACACTCTGCTCTGTCTTTCTGAGTCTTATTGGTCAAAACAACCTCAAAGTGAATTGGCAAGATGTCCACTCTGCCCTGTGGAGGCCCTGAGGGGTATAGGCAAAAGGAGTCTGCTTACAAATGTATCCCAGAATGCAAGATTAGTAGCAATGACCTGATCAGCCCCAGACCCCTAGTTCCATGTGTGTCTTCAACAAGAAAGTGGTTTTCCCAAATAAAGTCATAATTGAGCCACATGAGCCAATGAGAACCTAGCAGAGATGCAAGCGCCATATTGGCTTGTCAGGGCTGCTGTGTGTGGCTGTTTCCATCTTGTTAAGTTCCTTAAATTAAGATGTTAGGTAGATAAGCATATTGGTACACGCTTGCCCTACCAGTGTGTGGGAGATAGAGGCACAGGAACCATGAGTTTGGGGTCAGCCTGGGCTACATAGTGAGTCTCTGTCTCAAAAAACCAAAACCCTTAAGGGTAGGGGTATAACTTGGGGGATCTTGCTTAGTGGTATCTAGGGTCCTGGTGCCATCCCCAGGACCAAGACTGTGAGTATTTAAAAATAACTCAGAAGTTAAAATTATAACCAGATGATATTAAAATGCAGACGGCACATTTTCTAACCATTAGCATGGATTGCTTTACCTAACATCTTTTTTAAATCAGCATTCTCTGGAGCGCATTGCCCAGCCACTGTGACATATTAGCTTCTACTTGCACAGATGTGATTCAAGTTTTCTGTTTGAATACCTTTGTTTATGTAAAAAAAAAAAAAAAAGTCAAAGAAGAATTTAAGTAAATCAGCACACAAAAGACATGAAGAAGGCAAAAGTTTCGAAGCTTCCTCCTGAACTCTAAGAAAACGTGGCACAGACTGAGCATCCAGAGCCTCCTCACAGGGCCACGGTCACCATTTTCCTCCCAGAAGTCGCTATGCATTCCAAGCTGGGCCTCTGTCCTTGGCCTTGCTTGGTTTCAGGGTGATCATGTCAGACATAGATCATCTTAGTTAATTTTCTCATTGTTATGAAAACATCACCTGACCGATAGCAACTGGAGGAAGGAAGGATTTGGGGGTACCATCCATCACGGTGGGGAGGGCATGCGTGGGCTGGGGGTGGCACAGGGCGGCAGGAGTGTGGGGCATCTGGTCATGGTGCACCTGCAGCCAGGAAGCAGACAGAGATGGATGCTGCTGATTGGCTGGTGTTCTCTAGTTCCTTCAGGCCAGGGCTGTTCTGAGTTGTGTAGCTGGAGGTCAAGGTGGGGTTATACTCTGTCCAGTGGCATGAGATTTCTGGGACACAGTTTCTATGTTGGTGCTGGAGGTGATGAGAATAGGACCTTCCTTGGAGAAAATCAAGAGGGTTAACGGGGTGAAGACATGGCATACACCCAGAGGGTCTCTGGACCCAGAATAAACATTCTCCTGCACATGGACAATACACTTCATCTTGCTAATGTGAAGACTGATGAACTCTCTTAACCGACAGGGCCATTCAGAGGCTGTGATAGTCTAGCTAGCATGGCGACCTTATGTCTGTGCCTTAGAGGTCCACTTGGGGGGTCTTTGTGATGGGGGTGGGGTAGACTGGTGATAGCAGCATCATTAACTTATGAAGAATAGCTTTCAAGTTAAAAATTGTTTTCCCGAAATAAGACATACTAAATCCACCAGAGGGTGTTTTTAAAGTCATTTCTAAGTCAGTGGAGATTTCAAGTGTGCTCAATGTCCCCGAAGATGAAAACATCACCGAGTGACGCTTTCAGAAGAGAGAGAAAAACCAGGGCCTCAGAATGACCCCTGTCATTTGCCAATACTTTGAAATAAACCAGCCTGTAGTTTGACCTCCAGTGGGAACGTCCCATTGTTGAGGGGGGTAAGGATAGAGTGACGCACAGCCCAGACAGCCAATCCAGCCTCCCAGGAGACTTCCTGTTAATGCAGCCGCTCAGATGCAGGAGGATTTGAGTGAAACCAGAGCCTGCCGCCTGAGAACGAGAGGATTACGAAGCCAAGTAAAAAGAGGGAGCCATTTTCCATCTTCCTTTCACGCACGCCGATGGATCAGAAAATTGAGAGAGAATTAAAAGTAATTAAAAAGCTCTTCCAAATGATGCAGGATCCAGAATCCAGAGCAGGCGGCAGCCCCTAACGGCAGGGAGCTATCTATAATGTGAGAGGAAGCAGCCCTGGGAGGAAGGCGTGTGTGTGTGTGTGTGTGTGTGTGTGTGTGTGTGTGTGTGTGTACATGCGTATGTATGTGTGCATGTGTGTGCAAGTGTATGTGTGTACATGCGTGCATGCGTGTGTGCACATGTGTGTGTGTGTGTGCGCACACATGTGTGCTCGTGAGTGTGTGAGTGTATGTGTGTACATGTGTGTGCATGAGTGTGTGCGTGAGTATATGTGTGTGTACATGCGTACATGCGTGCATGTGTGTATGTATGTATGTGTCTCAGAACTTGCCCTGTGTGAGTTCCCTTTTCTTTTCCAATCACATAGCAGAAGCAGGCTGAGCCTAGAGCTCACCCATATCTGAGCCAGTCGTGTGGGAGGAGGCTGGAGGGTCCCGCCACAGACAGGTCCCACCATGCCTTCCCTGCCAAGATGACTGCAGAGATCATGGACCAAAATAAACCCAGCATGAAAGGGAGCAGACA
Organism: Uromys caudimaculatus; assembly: GCA_028551405.1. Lineage (NCBI taxonomy): Eukaryota > Metazoa > Chordata > Mammalia > Rodentia > Muridae > Uromys > Uromys caudimaculatus. Next base: position 12,259,841 of record CM052701.1, read on the forward strand.
GAGGGCCCATCGGGATATACTTTGAGCTTTTAGTGAATGGCTTTAGATAGTCTCCCATGAAAGGGGCGTGTGTTGCCATGCCTTAATTCCTATGGCCCATGTCACCTGCCAGCTCGCCCCAAAGGGCTCATGGAACCTGGCTAGCTGACTCTCCTCCTTTCCCCTTCTAGAGCATGTGTTGTAAGAGTTTGAATTTGTCTTCAACAGCAGAGACTTTGAGCCATTGGTAGATGTCGGACGCTGGCTTCAGAGACTGGGTTAGAGACAAACATGTAAGACTCATATCTTGGACTTAGGTTTAAATTATGGGATAGAAAAAACAAATGCCTTTCTCCTAGGGCTCCTGAAAATGGAAACAAGTGCAAGAACAGAACTAGCCTGAGAGAGGAGAAACCACTGAGAACCAAGATAGCAGGTGGGAGGGATGGAAGGGTTGTTTCCTGATCCTGCCATTTGAGGGCCTGGATCCAGCCAGGCCTGAAATAGATACCTTTGGACTTCTTAAGGGCACAAGCTATCAGCTCTTCCTCCCATACTTTCTTCATAGTAATTTTTATTTTGAGTCTGTCAGTTGTCATCAGGACAGACTGATTTAAATGGTGACTACTTCAGTAAAAGTCTGAGATGTGTCCACTGATGCTAACTTCCTGACGAGAGCCCGGAACTAAGGTCCCCACAGACAACATCTGCTCTGGTCAGAACGAAGCACAGTTGTGTAACCGGGACTGAGGGCCCCTTGTCTTGGTGCCTCTCACATCTGCGGACTGCAGTCTGGATTACGCTAAGCTAGACCATTCTCTGATACAGAAGCTTATTAATGCCCCACTGTGAACATGGAGACCTGAGAAGCTGGGCCACACCTGGAAGTTATTTGTCTCATCTTCATTTATCTTGTCCTAGAAGACAAAAAGTAAATATTATGCATACAGTTATTAATATCACATGCATATGATAAATGTTATGTGCTCAGTTATTAATATTTGGCAAAAGACACATAGAACAAAAATCCTCATTGTTTGGATCTTCAGTGTGGATATTGTTTTGTCTAGACTCTGTTGTTTGGCTTTTATTTTTTGAGACAAAGTCTCCATTTGTAACCCAGTCTGGTCTTGAACTCCTTATCCTTCTGCTTCAGTCTCTCCTGAACTGGGCTGACAGATGTCCACTGCCAGGGCCAGCCATGGTCTTGACAAACAAGCAAGCAAGCATATGTGCAGATAACCTCCAAAACATTTCTTCTCACTTACTATGAGATACAAAGTTAAATCTAGTCCAGCTTCCCTGCCCCCTCTTTAAAGACTGGCTTTAATCCCATGGGGTCCCTCATCTTGAGTCAGGCAAACAGGACACTTCAAGGTTTCAGAGACCCTTGAGACTGTTCCTCCAGTGCTGTTTCCAGCTGGCGAGATTCAGAGACCACAAACACACTCTGTGTGCATTCTTACTGTTTACACACTTCGTAAAAGCGGTGACTTTCCTTCTGCTTTACAGTTATAGCAGCACTTAAAGTATGTTTAAAAAGAAAAATTGCTCATCTCTCCTTCCCTCAATGACCTTGAAACATAGAAATGACAGGCCTGTCTCCAGGTTTTTTCTCCTTGAAGGAACAGACAAGTCCCTGAGCCTGCAGATCACAGGAAAGGGACAAGACAAGCTATGGGCATTACACTCTTCACTGGAGAAGGGGTGGGGCCTTAGGTGTGAGAACAGGATGGCACCCTTTCTAAGAGAGGGGGAAACGCCCCAAGAGTGGACATAACAGGACCAGCGGCTTCACACTTCCACTGCTGTGTCTTCCCCACCAGATCCTTCCAACTGCCGAAACAAAACCTTCCTGGTCCTTAAGTTGCTTCTCCTCGGGTATTTCATCACAGCAATGAGAGAAATAATTAATTCAGTTAGGAAGAAGAATGTGAGCAAAGCAGGGAGGATGCCTCGAGATCTAAGCAGTGGCAGGAACCTAGGTCTCTTTATGGAGGGTGGGGACACTCGGGAGGAGCAGAAAGGACAGGGAGAGTTGCCAAAACCCAACCAGCAGAGACCCGCTCAGAAGGAATTGGGTGGGGCCTTACTGGATCCCCACCCCAGAGCCTCCTTCCCTGCTGCTACGTTGTCACAAAAGACTGAAGCTGCTCCACTCTGTCTCCAAGGATGAAGGTCAGTGTCACAGTAGCGTCCACTCTGATGCTGTCTTCATGCTGAGACCTTGATATTCAATGTGAAATCTACATTGATAAAAATTTCATTACAGGAACAGCTTCCCTTTCATGGCCTTGTTAGTCTGTGGCTTTGATGATCTGGTTTGGGTTTGGTCACCCGGCTAGTGGAGGATGGGGTGTTATTAAACATTTAGATGAGTGATGGTATGTCAGGACCGCCCTCTCCCCTCACAGTCAGAGCATGAGGGGCTCAGCTAATGACCACAAGGGAGTCTGGGCCTGGAGCCAACTACGGTGCTCTCTGTAGTCGGAGGGAGCTTGCATCTTCTGCCTGCAGCAGAGAGGAGCTGCTTGGCCACAGGGCACACAAAAGAAGTCCAGTTGTCCACGCACTTTCTATCTACCAGTCTGCCTGTGTGTTTTAGCAAACCCTACCTGCTTCCGTACCTCAGATGGAGTAGCATAAGGCAGGTTGACCAGATGGACATTCAGACACGGTGGCTGTGGCTGAATCAGGTTAAAGGAGGGCCCTGTGAAAGCTGGGTCTATGTGTTTCATGTATACATACCTGTCAGATTTTCCACATATCCTGTGAGATAGGTGAGTTTATCACTTCTGCTTTACAGATGGAGGAACTATGACCAAGGCCTGCTAAATAACCTTCAAAGGGCCGCCTGCTGGGTGGGAGCAAAGGCAAGATTTGAATTCAGCATGTTTGAATCAGAATGTATGCTTTAACCTCTTGGCTACATTCCTTGATAATTTCATTTTCTTTCTCTCTTTCTCCTTTCTTCTTTTGTTCTTTCATTTCTTCCTTCCTTCCTTCTCTCCCTTCCTTCCTTCCTTCCTTCCTTCCTTCCTTCCTTCCTTCCTTCCTTCCTTCCTTCCTTCCTTCCTCCCTCCCTCTCTTCCTTCCTTTCTTTCCTTTTGAGACAAGGTCTCTAGCCTAGACTGGCCACAAACTTACTATGTGGCCTAACATGAACTGTAAGCCTCTGAGTCCAGGGTTTTGTTTTGTTTTGCTTTGTGTGCCGGGGAATGAACACAGGACCTTGCGCATGATAGGCAAGCATTCTACCATCTGACCAAAACTCTGCATTCTTTTGTATTTTTCAATAACAATTAGGTGTCTGAGTTTTAAGAACATATGCAAACATACAGTTTGTATGCTGAAACCCTGGAGACTTAACCAAGGTCTAAGCTTTGCTTCCTGGGAGGTCTCCATTGGGTACACCCAGGAGACTCTAACAACGAAGGGACTTAGTGCTTGTCAGCTATGCAAGAGTGCAGCTTTTAAGGAGTTTCATCTCCAAGGAAGGCTGACGGAAGAGTTATAACTACGCTGGGGCTGGGGGAGAGGGGACCCCATTTGAAAGAAGTACAGAGTGATTTAGGCTGCCAGCACTTGCTGACCAAGACTCCAGACAGCTGGAGATGCTTTGAAGAATGACACCCACGATGTCCTCTGAGTTCCAAAGCACACACACTCACGCTCCCCTCCAGTCTCATTTGAGAGTGAATAAAAAGAAATGCTTTCATATAGGCAAAACTCGATCATTCATAGCCAGGAGATTTGCATAAATAGATAGTAAATGGAGCTTTTTGGCCGAAGGAAAAAATGGCTACCATGAGAAGACACATGACAGATGAATAGGAAGTGTGTGTGCGTGTGCGTGTTCATGTGTGTGTCTGTGTGTGTGTTTGGTGTGTGTGCATTAATGTTTGGTGTGTGTATATGTTTGATAAGGTTGTGTGTGTATGTTGGTGTGTGTATGTACGTTTGGTGTGTGTGTGTGTGTGTGTGTATGTGTGTGTGTGTTTGGTGTGTATGTATTCTCTCTTTGTATGTGTTTGGTTTATGTGTGTTCTGTGTGTATGTCTGGAGTATGTATGTGTGTGTGTGTGTGTGTGTGTGTGTGTGTGTGTGTGTGTGTGTGTGGTGTGCATGTTTGGGTGTGTTGTTTATGTTTAATGTGTGTACGTGTATGTATGTTCGCATGCTTGGTATGTGTATTTGTGTATATATGTGTCCTGGGTGTATGGGAAATTTAAACATGAGTACATGAAGCAGCAATAAGAATTAGCTTTGGCTGTAGTACTATTATATAGAAAACCAAATTATTTGACAAGAGTAATACAATATTCAGGCTAAGTAATTTCAAGGAATTAAAAAATTCTTTAATGATGAAGGTGGCAAAGTTTTTCTCCTTTTTTCTTTTAAAGATGTGTATGCATGTGTGTATGCATATGTGCATGTGTGTATGTGTGCATGAGTGTGTGCGGGTGCATGTGTGTATGCATGTGTGCGTGCATGAGTGTGCATGTGTGTATGCATGTGTGCATGCATGAGTGTGCATGTGTGTATGCATGTATATGTGTGTGTACATGCATGCATGCATGTGTGTATCCATGTGTGTATGTGTACACGAGTGTGTGCCTGCGTGTGTGTGTGCATGTGTGTATGCATATGTGCATATGTGTGCATGTGCATGTGTGCATGTGTGTGTATGCATGTGTGTATGTGTGCATGTGTGTGTGCATGTGTGCATATGTGCATGTGTATGTGCATATGCATGTGTGTGTGCATGAGTGTATGCATGTGTGCATATGTGTGCATGTGTGTGTGCATATGTGCATGTGTGCATGTGTATGTGTGTATGCATGCATATGTATATGTGTGTTGTACATGTGTGCCTGTGTGTGTATGCATGTGTGCGTGTGCATATGTGCATGTGTGCATATGTATGTGTGTATGCATGTATATGTGTGTGTGCATGCATGTGTGTATGCATGTGTGTATGTGTGCATGAGCGTGTATGTGCATGTGTGCATGAGTGTGTGCACGTGTACATATGTATATGTGTATGCATGTATATGTGTACGTGCATGCGTGTGTGTGTGTGGGGGGGGTGTTTCCAGGCCATCGATTGACATCCAGTATCTTTTCCAAACCCTTTCTTCCTTAGTTTTTGAGGTAGGATCCCTTATCGAAACCAGAGCTCACTGATTGACCAGACCGCCTGGGCAGAAAGGCCCTGGGTCTTCCTTCTTCCACCTTCTCAGGGGTGGGATTATAGGCAGGACCACTGTGCCTGGCTTTTATGTGGATGTTGGGGACCAAACACAGGTCCTGGAGTTTGATCCCCACTGAGCTGTCCCCCAGGCTGAGAATCTGAATTTTAAGAATCCCCAGACCTGTCTTTGAGAGACAATAGACTATCACATGGAGTGCGAAGGGCATGAACCAGAAATTAAAAGCGACATGGGTTAGTTCTTATGGAGCTCAGAGCTAGCAATTAGGTGGTTAATGTAATGTAAGAAATTGTAAAAACAAATTCTTCAGTGAGTGACCTCTGCCCTCTCCAGTCATCCTGGTAAAGGTCCTGGTTGTCCTTCTGCAGCTTAACTCTGTAGAACTTGACAACCAGGGCTCAGAGCAATTGGAGTCAGGGATCCACAGCCAGGCAGGATCCATCCTCACACCCTGTGTTTATTCAGTTCTGCAGCTCAAGCAAAGGAAGCTCAAGGCAGGGCTGAGGCAGTGGGAGAAGGAGCCAAGGCTGCCTGTGGATCTGAAGGCTCCAGCTCACCCAGGATGCCTGGCCCCCGAGGCACTACTGGGGCCAAGGCCAAACTTTGCTGGACACAGAAGGCACATGGTGGTCTGTTCAAGGGAGGCTGTGGTTTCAGAGATGGCAGTAGTGTGTTGGTCCTGGCTCCAGACTGCTGGAGGACTCCCTCCCTTCAAGTGAAAGGAAAACAGGGAGGTTTCCAAAGAAAAGGGGTGCCAGGACCTGTGGGCCTTGTGAGGCCTTCTGTGACAGCTGACTGGCTGGCTCTGCTTCCAGATCCCCAGGACTGCTCCAATGAGGTCACCTCAGGCAAAGGCCTTCTGCCTGGGGAGCGCTGGTCTGGCCTGCCTCACACTGTGCAGGTGACAGGCCCAGGGGTCTGAGTGTCTCCTGAGAGCCTGTCTGGGTTGGAGGAGCAGAGAGAGCTCTCAGCACAGTGGCTCCAGGTCTGGAGTCTCATCCAGGGAGACTCTGGGCATGATGAATCTGCTGCAGTGACTTCACTCCAGTTGACTGAAAAGAAGAAACGTGAATAACAGGTGAGTAGCAGGCTGTGCTTCTGTCCTGCCAATTATGGAAGTTTAAGCTAAGTTTCATAAGTTTCATGACGTCACTCACAGAGGGATGCACTTTCCAGGGCCCACAAGCCTTACAAAAATTAAAATGGGAAGACACAGCACTGGGCACACCATCATGATCTCAGGAGGACAGGGAACTGGGAAACACTGGCCGCTCCAGAGGGAAGGAGCTGAGCTCAAACCAGGACCAGGGCTGAGAGCACAAGCTGGAAGCCGGAAGTGAACAGGGCTCACGCTTCTCAGGGGACTGCAGAGCCTACTAGAGGTCAAGGGCGAGGTCAGGGTGAGGTCACTGTAGACCTGAAGAGTGGCAGAGGCCTTTCTCAGTAAGCCGTGGGAGGGCAAGGTGAGACAGGGAAGAGGGTGCTGTGGGACCCCAGACTCAGGACAGAGTCCCCAACATGGAGGGAAATCTCTAGGTCCAGCTCTGAAGCAGAGGTGGGAGCAGCCCTTCTCCCTCACCCAGGGTGTTACTAAGGAAGACAGAAAGCCGTGCCTTACCTGAGTGGATGTGTTGAGGGGTGGGTCACAGGCAGGGAGAGAACTCAGGGATGGGAGCAGAGGAAACCATTTAAGTAGAATATCTGTGTTTTGAGAGAAACACGGGAGCTGCAGAAGCAAGGCAGATGCTGTCTACCCTGCCTGAGCCGCTTGGGAGCACTCTCTACCCTGCCTGGGCCGCTTTGGAGGACTCTCTACCCTGCCTGGGGTGCTCTGGAGCACTCTCTACCCTGCCTAGGATTCTTGGGAGCACTGTCTACCCTGCCTGGGATGCTTGGGAGCACTCTCTACCCTGCCTGGGCCGCTTGGGAGCACTCTCTACCCTGCCTGGGCCGCTTGGGAGGACTCTTTACCCTGCCTGGGATGCTCTGGAGCACTCTCTACCCTGCCTAGGATTCTTGGGAGCACTGTCTACCCTGCTTGGGATGCTCTGGAGCACTCTCTACCCTGCCTGGGATGCTTGGGAGCACTCTCTACCCTGCCTGGGCCACTTGGGAGCACTCTCCTCCCTGCCTGGGATTCTTGGGAGCACTGTCTACCCAGTTACATGAGTGTAGCCTGGAGTCTATTGGGCTCTACCAGGGGTGCATGGTGAGCACAGCTGTTTGAAAATTGTCACGGTATCACACAAGTTAGTCGACAGAGAACTACAGTAGCGGCAGCAGGGACATTGTTTCCTTCTATAGAGACACCAGCAGTCTTGTGCAAGAGGGGCCTCAGATGTCAGGGTTAGGAATGGTGGGTGCCGAGCTCTGCAGTTTCTGTTAGAGTGATGTCTGCCCCTTGTTGTTTGGAAAAGGTCATTTCTCCTGTCTTGTGACCAGACAATGGCATGTGAAATGCTTTCCTTTGTTCCTTCTATTCTACATTGGAGCTTAACCCAGTATTTGTCCAATTTTAGTGATTGTATTTTTGTTGTTCTAAAATTTCTAATTTTCTTCATTTTATTTGTGTGTGTGTGTGTGTATGTGTGTGTGCATGCGTGTGTGTATGTGTGTGGTGTATGTGAGTGTTCATGTGTGCAATTGTGTGTGTGGTTAAATGTGCCTGTGAAGGTCAGAGGTCAACATAAAGCATCTTCCTCTGTCACTTAGAACCTTATTTTTTGAGGCAGGGTGTCTTAGTCACTGTTCTATTGCTGTGAAGAGACTACAGCAACTCTTATATGGAAAACATTTAATTGGGGCTGGCTACAGGTTCAGAGGTTTTGTCCTTTATCATGGCGGGAAAGATGGTGGCATGCAGGGAGACATGGTGCTGGAGAGGGAGCTAAGAGTTCTATATCTGGAACGACAGGCAGTAGGAAGGAAGAGATGACACTGGACCCGGCTTGGGCTTCCGAAACCTCAAAACCCACCCCAGTGACTCGCTCCCTCTAACAAAGCCACGCCTACTCCGACAAGGCCACACCTCCGACAATGCCACTGTCTACGAGCCTATGGCGGCCATTTTCATTCAAACCACCATACAGGGGCTCACCCTGAACCCAGAGTTCACCAGTTCAGCTGGACTGGCTGGCTAGCAAGCTTCAGGGACTCATGTGTCTCTGTCTTCCCCAATGCTGGGGTCACAGGTCACCACCACATCTGGCTTTTACGGGGGTGGTGGGATTCGAACCCCAGTCCTCACGATTGGGTGCAGGTACTTTATCCTCTAAGCCATCTCAATAGTACCATGCTTTCGATTTCTTGCTGAACTTCCAATTCCCATGCTGAGACTGCTGTCATTCGATTTCAGTGGCAATTGCTCCCTGGAGGCTTGTGAGACCATGTGACACCTGTGTTGTTTAGTGACAGATTCTTTTGGTGGTTGTTTCTAGTTCATGTTACTGTTTTCTTGGAAAGATGAACACTTTTTAATGGAATCCTGCATGTGGTAGATGCTGTACTGGGGAGTGGTGGGGTCTGGGTCTTACGAACTCTAGTGTCATTGGCCCTCCTTCCATGTCATTCGACAAGGGTGACGGTGCCCAGTTATTGAGAGGATAAAATTAAAGTCCTGCTTTCTCTCTGGCCCCACTGAGTGCCTGGCGCCCTTGAGCGCTGTGGAGCAGGACTGGAAGCTCAGCTTCTACTGAGTCTCTGTATATAGCTCATGACTGGAGGTCAGGCCGGTCTCTTTAAGACTCCAATCCTGGCCTCCACTGACAGCACAGTCAGGATGGTCGTCTGTTCTAGGTCTTTGTCTGACCTCCCTGCCATCATCCTGGTGGCTTCTCGTGTTGCCACAGGGTAGAGATGGGATCCAGGTTCCTCCCTTGGCCTTTGTTAAAGCGGGTAGGCACTGTGGCCTTCTGTGTGTTGACCATAAGCACTTGGTATTTTCTGGTAGCTCCAGGCCTTGCTTGTCTCTGAGCTCCTACCTCAGATCCCACCAGGTTGCTTTCTTCTCTTCACTTTCTGAGTCTTGTTCTGCCCCCTGCCTGCAAGGCCTCATTTTCAGGGGGCTTAGCTTGTATGACTTAGTATTCTTGTTATCGTGGCAAATATCCTGACAAAAGCAACTTAAGAAACAGATGTTTAGTCAGGCAGTGGTGACACAGACCTTTAATCCCAGTGCTGGCAGGCAGAAGCGGGTGGTCTACAAAGAGAGTTCTAGAACAGCCAAGACTACAGAGAGATACCTTGAGTTGACACCCATCCCCCCAAAAGAAAGAAAGGTTTATTGGCTTATAGTTTGAGGGTACCGTCTGTCGTGGTGGGGGAGTCACAGTGGCAGGAGCGTGAGGCAGCTGGTCACATCGCTTCTAGAGTCAGGAAGCAGAGGGAGAGGAATGCTGGGGCTTAGCTCCATGTCTCCTCCTATTCTGTCAGGAACTGCAGCTCACAGGATGGTTCTTCCCTCCCACAGTTAAGGTGGGTCGTCCCATCTCAGTTAACCTACTCCAGATAATTCCTCACAACCAGTATAATCAATCACTCTGGATTTATAGCATGGGTAGAGAGTGTGTGTCTGCACCGTCTTTTCAGATGCGGACATTGGAACGCTGTCTTTGTCCTTTTCCTTGACTGCTGAGGTCGCCCAGGAAAGGCGGGCCCACCCCAAAACCCCAGGAATCCTACACCTTCCTCACTTTGTTTTGTTGTCTCCAGAGCTGCCACTGCCAGCCCTCTGCCATGGCTTACCTCAGCACCCTCTCTCAGCCTCAGCCCTTCTGTCATGGTGGACTTGGTTGGGCTCTTTCTTTGTTGTATGAGAGCAGTTTTTATTTTCCTGCCTGGATGCCGATTTACGTGAAAGGCAGAACATTCTCGCTACAGTTTGGTAGCTCCTGCCAAGTGCCTGTCAGAACGTCTGTACCTGTTTAGCTAGGACCCCCGGGAACGTCTGTTTACACTCAGCCTGGCACGATTTGCTTGCCAATCTGATAAGCGTGTCTAATAACCATTTTCACTTGTCTAATTAAAAAACACATTTTCATCTTTTCTTATGCTTATCGGTTGTTTGCATTTCTTATTTGTAGGCTACCCATTCATATTCTTTATCCATCTTTCTATCGATGGATAGGTCTTTTTCTTGTTACCTTAACACATTAAATCTCTCCTTTGTTCGGCTGGAACTGGGCAGTCCTACCTTCTCCTCATGGGCGTTGTCCTTTGTCAGGCAGAAGTCAGAGGTTTTGATGTTAGAAAGAAATCCAGCCCCCACAGAATCATGGGAAGGTGGCGTACCAGGCTGTGTGCTTCGGGGAGGCCTCTGGTTTCCTCCCGTCTTGACCCCGTCAGCTGTCTCCATTCTGCTTTCAAAAGAGAATTCAGATGGGACACAGAGGTAAAGCAAGCAGTCAAAAGCCTAGTTAGAGCAAGCCTGGAAGCAAGAACAGCTTAGACATTTATAAAGAGTGCCCGGCTTCAGCGGCAGTGCCCTGGTCCTGGCAGGCACAGGGCTTTAGTTTCTCCTCTCCCTTCTGTCCCCTGCCTGTGCCTCCATCAGGGTGGGCACTTCCAGGACAGGCCATACTTTCATGAAACTCCATTTAACCCGGAATTCAGTCTGTTCAAGTAAGTGCATCAGATGCAAGAATATGTATAGTGTCCATGAACCCCTGGACCTGCACAGTTCCGTAGGGGGAAGGTAACAGGCTCCAGTGTATGCTCCCTGGGAAGGAAAGTCCTCAGAGCTGGACCCAGCTGCAGTCAACCACTACCACCTCTGTTCTTTATATCTTGGTTTGGCGTCTCTGAGCTGGTCCTTCTAGAGAGCCCACCTATAGTTCTTTATGTCTGGTTTTGGGGGATCCATTGGTTAGTCTGTCCCGTGCTAACCTCCTGTCAAATCATGGGACTGAACAAGCCAGAGATGAGGATGCATGGGCAGGAGGATTTAGGGACATTCGCAATGCCATAAGGGCACTGTCTGGGCTCTGCTCATCATTATGAGGGTATTCCTCAGTGGGGTGGCTGCAAGGTTCCCAGTGGCTCTATTTATGAGGCTAAGTAACTAACAAATCTTGTCAAAAAGTAGTGTGATTATGAAACTGTATATTTCCCCACACAGAGAGTCAGTCTGAAGGCTTGGAGAGTGATTTAGTAACTTAAAGGTCACGCTCTAAGGGGTTTTCTGGCTTATAAAAAAATAACTGCCATTCATGACCTTGGCACATCTAGGGAACACAGAGCACATGGCAGCATCCAGGGAACATAGGCATTATGACATTCTGAGAACACAAGGCACATGGCGGCATGCAGGGAGCACAGGGCACGTGGCAGCACTTGGCCAGTCATACCTCTCATCTTTCCAGAGCTTCTCCTCACACCTCAGCAGATGCTCATCTGCTTCCACTGTCTGTAAGGAGCTCACTGTAAAGGACAGGAAACAGGAAACTACCCCTCAGCTGATGGACATCCAATCACCCCTACCCCAGGACATCGCTCCTGCCCCTCCAGCCCCAGAGTCATGTTCACCCTCTTGAACCAACTCCTGTCATCTGCTCACCTGATCTGCTTCAAGGTCACATGGCTCAGCCATGCATGGGCAGGAGAAGTTGAGGGCTTGCCAGTGTGTGGGCACCAGGAGGTGATGACAGGATGTCAGAGTCATCACTGCTGGTGTTGTGGTAACTCATGGCAGTGTCTGAAGGGGCGTCCCTGCCACTGTGGGGCATGGGTTACCAACTTCTCACCTCCTTATCAGTGAGCCATGGAGAGACTTAGAAACGAGCCGTGCTTTTCTTCTTTGGTCTGTTGCTATCTCCGACCCTGTCATGCCTGTGATTGCCCGCTTGGACATGGAGGCAGACAAACTCACCACTGTCCCTCTAACCAAGCTGAGTGCCCAGCACCCGAATTAGACATTCTGAAAATCCCACTTCCCACCTCTGCCAGTGCGGAGGTCACTGTGAAGGTCAGTGATGACTCATCCCCTCATCCTGAGTCCTAGTCCACTCCTGCTATGCTGACTGACTGGAGGCCACCTCCTCACAGCTTATGATCTCCCATGAACCCATTACCAGCACCGGAGTCAGAGCTTCACAGGCTCATGGCCTCTGTGTGCCAAAACAGATTCAGCTTGGAAGCAGGCCAGATGCTTACAGCTCCAAAATGGCTTGGCAAAGTGTCTGAGACACGGTCTGTGGTCTGTGCTGGGTGAAAACTCGCCCACATTTGTTAGTGATTAACTGATCTGCAGATGGAGCTCAGTGCACCTCCATGACCCACAGATAAACCAGCCCCTTCTTGACAATAAAAGCAGCTGTAAGAATCCTCCAGCACAAGGCTGCTCCAGCTCAGGGATGTCCCAGCTCAGGGTCCCTCCAGCACAGGGCTGCCCTAGCTCAGGGTCCCTCCAGCACAGGGTTACTCCAGCTCAGGGATGTCCCAGCTCAGGGTCCCTCCAGCACAAGGCTGCTCCAGCTCAGGGATGTCCCAGCTCAGGGTCCCTCCAGCACAGGGCTGATCCAGCTCAGGGATGTCCCAGCTCAGAGTTCCTCCAGTACAGGGCTGCCCCAGCTCAGGGTCCCTCTAGCCCACGGCTGCTCCAGGTCAGGGTTACTGGGAGGAAAATATCACCAGAGAAAGAAGGGAGTCTAGAGCAGAAAGCAGACTGTGAGGAGGCCCTGGGAAAGCCTGGGGAGGCCAATGGCCATGTGTTACTTCTGGAGTCTGTGGCTTTCCTGGAACCCCTTCTTGTGGGAAAGACGAGGAACGACATGAAGTGATGGCGGGGTTCTGGAAGTTGGGGGCTCTTGCAAACCCTTATGCAGCAGCAGGTATGTGCTTAAGCTCAGGGTCAATAAATACAGATGAGAAGCAGACCTAAGGTTGAATTTCACTCTTCAGGTGGAGTGTCTTTGGGCTCTTGGGGGGCAAAGAACCCGAAGATTAAGGCGGCCGAGCCAGCCACAGGTCATGACCACTTAGTTTAACAAATGTAAAGGGTGGGAACCACAGGTGGCACGGTAGTTACACATTTGACTAACATTCACGAAAGACACACCTTAAAGGAGGCTACCCCTGGGCTCACATTGTGACACAGCACCCTTTCTCACGGTGGGGAAGGTATACATGGCAGAGCCCCTGGTGGCTCCACGTTGTGGCTGCTGGAACCTCCCACTGTCTTTTAGATCCTAGAGCAGTAGCTTTCGATCTGTGGGTTGTGACCCCTTTGGGGATCACATATCAGAGTCTGTGTATCAGATACTTATGATATGAGTCACAACAGCAACAAAATTACAGTTATGAAGTAGCAACAAATAATTTTATGGTTGGAGCTCACCACAACATGAGGAAGCGGATCAAAGGGTCTCAGCATTAGGAAAGTTGAGAAGCACTGGACTAGAGGCTCAGCAAACAGCAGGCCTGCTCCAACAGGGGTGAGGCTAAGAAAGGCCCACCCACAAGTGACTCACTTCCTCCAACTAGACTCTATATCAGAAGGACTCTAAAACCCCCCAAACGGAACCGCTGTCAGGACACTAAGTGATCGAGCACAGGAACCAAGGACCGTCCCCACTAAGCACATCAGGTGGGAATTAATCTGGATCTTTCTAGCAAAGGAGGGATAGTGGGTTAGACACGCAGGGTAGCTCACACAACCCAGAGGTTGCCAGTGTAATCTCACTGAGCAGAAACCTTTTCTTAACTTAAAAAAGAAAATTGAATTTTGTGGGCTAAAGTTTTTGTGGTTTTTTTTTAAGCCTACCATTGACCAGGGTGGTCCACAGGAAGGGGCAGTGAAGAGATTCACCACCGCACTGTTTACTTCACTGGGAAAATGGAAGTCACTGGGACAGAAAACACACCACTGCTACACAGCTCCAACCCCGGACATCCCACTGTCTCCAGGAAAGGCACCTCTTGCTCGCCCCCTCTCTGAGCCCTGGATGGGCTGGTCAGAACAAAAAGCAAGTAAGAAAAGAGCAGTCTGGGTCAGGCTGCAGGAACAAACAGGGGCTTCCACAGGAAGAAGGTCTCTCGCTACCCCCAGTCTGGGACATAGATTAAGAGTGGCTTTCTTCCTTTTCCCACAGGAGCACAGGCAGGACGCTTACACACAGCTTAGCTCTTACTCTTCTGCCCCGATGTGACACACAGGAGTGTGACAGTCCCTATCGTCACCCCTGGAACCGTGGAGCAGCTTCCACGAGACACTTCCACAGAGCACGGAGGTATCAAAGCCCCACCAGTGTGTCCGGTAGTCCCAGGTCCCCTGGGTGCCTGCGTGCTGTGGACTCTAAGACTGCAATGCTTCTCTGTAACGCAGCCTTGTGCAGGGCACAGCTGGAGTGGGGACAGCTGATTTCAACCTGTGTCCTGGTTCCAGCCCTGATTTAACCACACAGGTATCTTCCCCAGGCAGGTTCCTCTGTCACTTTATAACAGGGCCAGGCTGAGCTCACTGGCCGCCTCTGCTCTATTTGTTTCCAGGCTCTGCTTCATCAACCATTGGGCATCCAAGTTAATTTTCTTTATTGGTGTTAACTTTGCTTTCCAATTACCCAGAACGGCCTGAGCGAGCAGCAACCAGCGCAGGACCTGTCTCCACTGACACTTGGTGCAGTGGGTCTCAATCCTGATTGACAGGGCCAGCGGCTTCTCTTGTCAAGCCTGGTCTTCTCCAAAATACAAATGACAAGATGGGCCCCTGAAAACTGCCTGGCCGTTGAACAGGCAATGAATGCCAGTTAAAAACACAGCGGCTGGAATTCTGGGCTTAATTGCAGTCTTCAAAAAACATGGCAACTGGGAGGTGCTAAGTGGACCTTTTAAAAACAGTTGAGGGTTTCTGTAATGGACCGCATGAGGTCTGCTGTTTGCGTTTACTTTGCTCTTTAGGACTCCAAGGAGAGCCGCTGTGCTTAATATTACAACCGAACCCCCAGTGATTCACGCTGCATGGTACAGAGCATCTGTTGTACTTTTCCTAGGTTCCAATTCCTGACACAGGCAATCATCAGACAAAAGGGGTCAGAAAGTGACAGATGCTGAGTGAGACAGTAAAGCTGGGAGTGGTTGACTTGGGCTAAAGGGGCTTCTTCAGAAGGTTGGTGTGAACCCTGAGAGATGGGAAAATCAGGACTCTCGGGAAATGTTCTACACAGCAAACAGCAGTGCAAAGGCCCTGAGCTAGGTCTGTTTGGCCGTTGGTGGAAGTCACAGCACCATTGGGGAGACAAGGGTAGAAAGAAGGACGGAGAGGGGAAGGCTAGACCTCTAGAGAGAAGAATGGAGAGGTGGGAAGGCTAGACCCTGCGGGTGCTCTGAGCTTTCTATGTAGGAAGCAGAAGGTATGACTAGATCTAATTTATCTGTAAAAGGAACACTCATGTTATGTTATTAAGGATAGACTGGGGAGAGGGGCAAGGGTGGAGGCTGATGTGGAGCCCAGGAGACAAGTGAAGGCAGTGTCTGAACAGCAGCTGGGACCATTGTGGTAGAAGCAACGTATATGTATGTATGTATGTATGCATGTATGCGTGTGTGTGTGTGTGTGTGTATGTGTGTGTGTATGGTTTGCATATAAATGTTTTTGTAGTATTTGTATTTATGTATTTCTCATGTGTATGCACCATGGCACTCATGTACAAGTCAGGGAATAACTTGAAGGAGTTGCTTCTCTCTTCCATCTTGTGAGTGCCAGGGTTAAAACTCAGGCATCAGGCTTGTCCATAAATGCCTTCACTGGCTGATCCATATTGCCAGCATGGCTATGTGTATTTTTAAGACAACACCAACCCCTTTTCCAACCAGGCATTGTGCATGAACAGTCAGACAACACAGTTCACAAAAGTTGCTTCCAAAGTTCTCACAAAATGGTTGCTGGTCTGAGTAACTTGACCTCGATCTCTGAGAGCCTGGCAGACATTTATCATGAATTACACAGATTTTGTTATTGTTGTTGAAATGGGACTTCATCATGTACCTCAGGCTAGCCTTCAACTCCCAATCCTTCAACCTCCTGAAAGTTGGGATTTCAGGCAGAGATCTCAACAGAGGTGTATACAGGATTTTAAAGAATGAGGTTTATGTTTTAGGACAGAAAGACAGATGTCATCTTCAGCTTTGCAGTGTCTTAAAGGGGTGGGCATGGATATGGCTCAGGCTAAAAGCATTTCTCCATTCAGTCCTGCCCACCTGAGCTGGGATTCCCAGAGCGCATGTAGGCTCTGGGCATGGTGGCATTCGTTGGTATTCCCAGCATTCCTGTGGTGAGATGGGAGGAAGAGACAGAAGAGTGTCCCAGGAGCCTGAGGTGTACACAGTGCAGCAGTAAAGAGATACTGTCTAAACAGGGCATACCACAGAGACCAGGACCAAGGCTGTCCCCTGATCCGTACACATTCGCCATGGCATGAGTGTATCCTCACACACAACCATGTAAACACACACACACACACACACACACACACACACACACACACACACACACCATACACACACACACCATACACACAAAACATGAATAAAATATATTTTAAAAAGCAATTCATTATGCCATATGGATACCCTGTCCCTGGGGTTCCAAATTGTCACCGTTCATTGAAACGGCATAATAAAGAATATGAAATCTCCTCGAATATTATCAGAATCCTTTCCGTTATTTCTTTTAAAGCCACAGTGCAGAATTGGCTGCAAACGGTTTTTGAGGAGCACACAAACAGGCCAGGAATTGCCTCGCCTAATGGCCTTGCCTTGAATTACATGTGAGACAGATGCGTCTTGTCAGAATGCTGCTCAGCAGAAAGAACTATGGCGTCTGGTTGAGCAATAAAGGTGCAGACCGTGAGCACAAACACGTGTTCGGAGGACATTAGCTGTTAGCCACGAGCCTTTCTCTGGCCGATGATCTTGCTGCGGAATCCAATATCGCTCCGGGAAAAGAACCGAGACCACTAGCTGTTAGCTGGCCAGGCACGCCACAGTTCATCAAGCTGCCACTGTGACGTGACAGAGTCCATCTCCACTGTGGCGGATTGTGGAAGCAGCACGGGTGTTCTGGTCTAGAGGCTGTGTCATATAGTAAGGGACAGGTGAGCAGCCCAATGACCTATATTTGCAAAAAGTGCTCCCTCCCTGCTCAGAGACTGTTAGAGTAAAAATCATCTCATACCTCCAAAGCAATGAACGGTGGCTTATTTTGGAGCCAGACCTGAGTAGTGATGGCTTGGGGACACAGATTTAGAGTACCCAAAATTCCAAGCTCACATAAATTGTATGAAGTTCTCAGAACGTTAGAACAAAGAAAGTCATAGATCAGAACACCTTTTTTTTTTTTTTTTTTTTTTTTTTTATCCCCGAGACAGGGTTTCTCTGTGTAGCCCTGGCTGTCCTGGAACTAACTCTGTAGACCAGGCTGGCCTTGAACTCAGAGATCCACCTGTCTCTGCCTCCCAAGTGCTGGGATTAAAGGCGTGCGCCACCACTGCCCGGCCAGAACACCTTTTAAATGTACTCTCAGAAACATCAGGTAGACGGTGGGGATATCACTTCAATAGGCCTCAGACACTGTCTAGTGGCAATATTAGCTTCTACCCATACCTTTCAAAATAATTTAACTAATAGTCACAAGGGAGTTAAGTCACACACGAAGGCAGACAAGAAATGGCTATTTAGGGCCTAAGATAGTCCAAAATAACTTGGCTTCTGGATCTGCAACATTCCAACCTCACCATAGTCATGAAGTTCTAACCGGTCCATCAGCCTTGTAGAATGGCCAGTGTAGCTGTGGCTTATTTCTGGGGATGTCAGTTAACACAGTTCTAAAGAGATATGTTGACTCTCCAACTACATGACCCTGGCAGAGGGTTGGGCCACTTATCATGTGTGAGATATTTTATCCAGAGTGTCTGAAGGCACCTGCATGGCAGAATGCACTGAGTGTGGCACCTGTGCTAGTCAAAGTTGTTACCCCTGTGACAAAGTTTGAGAGGAGCGGTTTAGAAGGGGAAGGTCTCTCTGGACCAGTTTCAGTCTATGGTCAGTTAGCACCATAGTTATGGGTCTGAGGTGGTGGAGGCTGCTTACCTTGCAGCAGCCAGGAAGCAGACAGAATGACATGAGACACGCCCTTCTCAGCCATGACTACCTCAGTGGCCTGCTGCCTTCAATCAGCCCTACCTTCCAGTGTCTACTATAGCACAGCAGTCCATCAAGTCTAGTGACATCAATAAATCCCTCCACTGCTTGGGTCAGAGTCCTCATGATCCAATCTCTTGCCTGAAGCCCCATCTCTGAGCACTGTACTGGGGACCAAGACGGCAACATCTGACCCTTCAGAGGATGTTTCATGGCCAAACCACAATGTTGTCGGCCTCCCCTCAAAGGTGACCAGTGGGACCATTTAACGTATGGGATCCTAATTGTCTTTTAAATAGACATGGTTTGATGAAGACATTTTTTTCTTTTGGCATGTGCACATTTGTGTGTATACACATGTTCTCATAAACATGGCCCCATGCATGCTCAGGTCCATGTGCACATGTGTGCATATGTATGTTGAGTTGACATGGGGTAGCCTCTACTACTCTCAATTATAGGCAGGGCTTCTCACTGAGTTGAGAGTTATCTGATTCGGCTAGTCTAGCCTGCCAGCCTGCTCCAGTGCCTATCCACAGAGCCATCCCCCACCACCAGTAACATACAATAGATAAAGCTTTCACTTACGTTAAGGGGAAAAATTCAAAACTTGGGTGATTATTCTATGCTGACAGGACCGTGAGGAACTGTCCATTCTTGACAATTGCCACTGGAAGCCAAATTGTGCTACGCCAACAGTGGCCATCCCTGTGAAATAACAAACGCTCTTGGTCTCTGTGCCAGCACTCTGGCTCCTGTTTCCTTCCTCCTGTGGGTTCCCGTAGCTGACGACCAAGATCATACATCACAGCTTTGTTGGTGGGAACCATGGACAGAAACAATATGAGCATCCCTCTGCGGGAGGCTGATTAAAAATAAAACCCAAACCAAACAAAGACAGTGGGGTAGGAGCATCCTGAGGGAGCCTGAAACAGATAAAGCACAGATAGGAGGTGGTGCCATTCTTGTCCCATGTAGGGAAGGGCCCGAATGAGGAATACACTGGAAAACTAACAAAGTGACCTCCAGGGGGCAGCAGAGTGCTGGGGTCAGAGTAGCCCATTTAGTGGTCTTTTTATTCTCTTTAATAAAGATTTATTTGTGTGTTTTTTTTTAATTTATACGTATGCACACCTGAATTTGGGTGCCCACAGATGCCTGAAAAGGGCATTGGACCCCTGGAGCTGGAGGCCCCTGGAGCTGGAGTGACAGTGCATTGTGAGTCTCATGTGGGCGCTGGGAGCTGAACTTCAGACCTCCGCAAGAGCCGTGAGTGCTCTTGACTGCAGAGTGTCTCTCCAGCACCAAATGTATCATTTTGTATCACTGCCTTTGTGCTTTGGGTTTGTTTTGTTTTAAGCCAGTCCGGAGTAGCTCAGGCTGTTTGCAAACTTGCTATGTAATAGAGGATGACCTCATATTCCTCTCATCCTCCTGCTTCCCCTTCCCAACTACAGGAATGACAAGTGAGTGTTCCTGCACCCCGTTTACACAGTGCTGGGATATGCACAGTGTTTGCACATGTTCAGCAAGCACTCTACCAACTGAACTCTCAGAGAGCGTTAAACTCTCTGAATGACTTGCCAAGCAAACACTTAGGCAAGTGGTTTGTAACCAACCGACTCTTTCAAGTTGACTCATGCTAGGGTCAAACAGTATTTGGAGTCCGTGGAGGTCAGGGCTGGGGAAGGCCTTGTGGTTTTGCCAATCAGGATACAAAGGACACAGTGACCACCCTTAGCCCCTGGTGATGCCTGCTGCTGACCTCTTGATTAGATTCAGAGCACCACCCAGGCAGCCTTGGAGAAGCAAGAGCTGGCCCACTTAGACAATGATCTCTCTGTGCTCCACAGAGATCCCAGAGATGATGGCCAGCTCATGGCTCTGCTTCAGAAAGATGGCTGCTGAGCTGAGCCAGCCACTGAGCCCACACCAGCAGATCTGAGCTTGAATGGAGATGGTGGAGAGGATAGAGGGGTGGGGAACCTTCTCTGTGCTCCATCCTTCAGTCTCTGGCTGCGGTCTGTGGATGGATCCACGGAAGATGCACTTTCATCTCTAAGCTAGAAAGCTGCGTCTAATAGGAGAGAAACAGAAAGGAACCCAAGAGCTGAGCAACAACAGCCAGGAGCACAAGCAGGGCGAGAGTCTGCAGTCCACCGTGGGGACCAAGGAGGTCAAGTTCATGCCTCTGCCCAGCTCTACCCCTGGGTCTCTTAGCATCTTGTGCTACATCGTACGTCTTGGTATTTGCATTTTGTGCCAAGACCCAAGCTCCCTGCACATGCTGGAGCATACTCTGTCTGTTTGGCCCTCAGACTGCAGGGCAAATGCACACTCTCACCTCCAGTAGGTGTGTCAGCGTGTGTGTCTGTTTGCCTCCCTAACCACTAGGCTTACCTTTTTTATGTGTTGCCGGGGATGGAATCCAAGCCTTCCCACATGCTAAGCAAGTGTTCTGCACCACTGGCTGTCTGCAATGCAGCCCAGTTTGAGCAATGGACTGTCCACTCATCCATAAGCTGCAGACATGGGTCAATGATGGCAGAAGACGCGCACTGTAAGGTGCATTGTGACCTCCTAGCGCCTTTATCAATAGGAGGGCCAAGGAAGTGACTTTACAACAATGAAGAACTGAATTCAGCTCCACAGAACCCATTCAAAAAGCTGTGTGTGGTAACCCATGGTTACAGCCTAGTGGGTGGGGGGCTGAGACAGGAGGATCCCAGGAGCTCACTGGCCAACCGGCCTAGCTAAATTGGCAAACTCCATGTCAAGTGAGAGGCCTTGTTTCATACATAAGGTGAAAACAATTGAGGAAGAGACCAGATGTTGACCTCTGGCCTCCACACGCATGGACACATCGCTGTGCATGTGCGACAACTCCCCAGAGTGTTCTAGAATACATTCCTTTGGGACTGAACAAGGCTCCCATGTGCAAATCTCAATTCTAATGAGTCTAAGAGTCTGACTGTGGGAGGCTGCAGGGCTTCTTGTAAATGCAGGTACTTCAAGGTGATCTCAGAGCTGACTGGCATCAATCTTAGGAAAATAATGAAACCTTCCTGGTGTAGCACAGATGCTTATAGGCTTCTCAGCAGGGGCAGCAAATAAAAAGATATTTATTCAAAAATTTGATGGTCCAGAAGGCTTCTGGGACGAGTGCGCTCTAGTTAGCGACATCCTGGAGGATCTGTTAGCACGGAGAAATGGAAATGACAGTGTGGGAACTTGATGTCGTCCATGCAAATGAGAACAGAGCAGAAATATCTGTCACCTCTGCTGCGGGGGAAGGGGGACAGCTGGAAAGAGGACAGACACACAACACAGGAGGTTGTTTACAATGAGGGAAACAGACATGAGGTTTCTTGAGGTTTGTTTGGGTTCGGAGAAGCACAGACACTTGCCCATGAGCTCACAACACAGAAGACTAAGACCCGGGGCCAGACCCTGCTGGTCCAGCTTCTAAATGCCCCCTATTCCCTGAGTTGGCGCTGGAGGAGCTTGGATGACAGGTTATCAACAGCATTCAACCCCATTGAAAAATCTTAAGTAATTTTTTCCTTTATTTTTTGACAGTCCATTCATGGACACACAGATCAAATATCATAGCCATCCACAGATTCTCTCTCACTTCGGCTGGATACCCCTCAACACGACCTATCCTTAAGTGAAAGGAGACAGGCTGTAACAGGTTCAGGGTCCCTCCTGTCTGTAGGCAAGGCTCAGCTGTCTGATGTATCCACAGTGGCTGCAAAAGAACAGCAGGACTGGATGCTGGGGACAACAACATTTGAAGGAGCCCAAGGCTCATTTTGTAAACCATTGGCTGTTAATTCAGCGACTCCTTTAATTCAAAGTGGCCTTGACCCCAGATGGGATTTTTCTGGTGTGATTTGCCCATAACAAACAAAAAAGATTTTATTTATTACTGTTGTGGGCCAGGGGTGAGGTAGTGGGTGGATTGTGCCATGGTGTGTGTATGAGGTCAGAGGACAACTTTGTAGAGTCCGTTTTCTTCTTCCACCTTTATGTGGGTACTAGGGGTTGAATTCTGATTGTCAGGTATGTATCGCAAGCGCCTTTACCCACTGAGCCACAAGGCCAGCACAGCTTAAAGGCTCCTGAAATGCTTTTTGAAGAGAGTGGAGGTGGTGTGCAAGTGTGGCCAGGAGCTGAGAAGCTCTCTGTGCAGCAGCCAGTGCCCCAGCACTGCAAATGACCTGAAAGTCAACAACAAAGAAAGGACACTGACCGTGTGAGGGGACCTCAGAGTCCCCATCACAGTGCAGCAGATTGAGTATTGTTCCCAGTCCTGCCAACTGCTCTCAGCTTCCTGGAGGGTGGATGGAGTGATGTCCTCATGCTGAAGAATCCTGTCGGATGGCATAACCTCCTTGGGCCAATGGGATACTAGTCAGTGTGACATGAGGGGAGGTGGCTAACACACTTGGTGGGCACCTGGGCTCTTGTCTTTTGGCCATGAGCATGAGGAGGGCAGGGTTCGAGCATGTTCCAAGCCCTATAGAGACATCTGAATAGGGAGCTGGCCTGATCCCTAAAACAGCAGATACGGTTGACTTGCACACTCCCAAGAGAAAAAAAAAAATGCTTGTTTGTCTTTCCTTAGTCCACTGGGTACTGGGACTGTTAGGTGTGTGTGTATGTGTGTGTGTATGTGTGTGTGTATACACATGCATAGACACAGAGTTTCTTTTTCTATTGCTTTCTGCCTTCATTTTTTGACACAGAGTCTCACTGAACCCAGAGCTCACTGATTTGGCTAGACTGGCTGATTAACCAGTCATAGGATCTTCCTGCCTCTGCCTCCCCAGTGCTGGAATGACAGGCAGGCATCACTCTGCCCTACTTCTTGTGGGTATCCTGGTGATTCAAACATGGGTCTTTATGCTCCTATGACCAACACTTTACTGACTGAGTCTTCTTCCCCCACCCTGCTGTGCCTGTTTCTCCTAGAGCTCTGTTGGCTGTACATGTTATTTAGGACCCATTGCAGAGGCTGGGAAAATTGAGTAGGCTTCTGATCAAAACCTAAGCCTCACACTGGAGCTGAAGGTCAAAGCTATGTTCTTGGGTACAGGTAAATGGAGCCCAGGACCATAAAACATGGTGGGAACATTATTCAGTGCCATGTTGAGTGACATGGAAGGTTGAAGGCATTGTCAGCTATACTGTGCGTTTGCTTTTAATTTTATTATATTTCAGCTTTGTTTCTATACCTTTGCGACCTCTGACATCTCCTCATAGCTCACTCACTGCATGTCCCAGCCTGCCTCTCTGTCGCTGTGATAAAATACCTTGGCCAAAAGCAGCTTGAGGAGGAAATGGTTTATTTGGCTTACGGCTACACAGTCCATCATGGAGAGAAGTCAAGGCAGGAACTCAAGGTAGGAGTATTCAGAAGCTTTTCTTATACAGCCTAGGCCCACTTTGCCTAGGGATGGTGCTGCCCACAGTGGACTGAGTCCTTCTACATCAATTCGAAGTCAAGACTATGTCCCACAGGCATGCCTATAGATCAATGTGCTGGAGGCAATTCCTCTATTGGGGTTTCCTCTTCCCACGTGTCTTTCGTTTGTGTTCAGCTGACAGCTGAAGCCAACTATGACACTGGGTCAACAAAAGCAGTGGGAGTTCCCTTGCTCTCTGAGGCCGTGGTTAACAATGAGTATCCAGCCCATACTCACTGTAGGGTGCTCTTCTTACTTTTCTCCTCTACTGTCTAAGGGACTGCAGTAAAATATACATCACACTGCACACTGTGAAAGAACATGTGTCACACTGCCCAGTGGTGTGATAGAACACACATCACACTGCACAGAATGGATGTCACACTGCATGTGGCAGCAATTGTTCAGCCCATGTAATCTCCACATGGCCCCAAGCACCGATGCCTTCTGCTACTTCATCTGAAACGCAGGCCTTGACAAGCATGTACACAGCTGTTGTCCAGTTTAAATCTACACCGAAAGAGCTCGTGAAGCATCTGTCCTCAGTGCTGGAGTTTTTTAAAGGGCTCTTTCCTCTCTTACTTCATGCAAGTTCGGGGCTCAATTCCTGTTTGCCCACACCAGCAGCTGTCTTGTCAGGAGGAATCCTGTGCCGCTGTGAAGACGGCTTGAGAGCCAGTTTTCCCCTGAGGGAGCATTAGAAGGGAGTTATAAGCTTTTAATGTGTCTGCAGACAGTGTGTCAGGGTGCAGGAGGGGATTTACTAGTTCAGATAGCCACGTGACACAGTAACAGCAAACACCACCTGAATCACCCCGGCTACGCCCAGAGGCATTCTGTGTCTAACATGGAGGGAGGGAAGGCCTGGCTTGTTTTATTCTTCTGGAATTGTAGGCTGACAGAAGCCTTGCCATCTCTCAATTCTACCATCTCAATGACTGTTCCTGTGATGGCTGTGGCACAGAGTGGGGGAAGCTCTGTGTGTGTGTGTGTGTGTGTGTGTGTGTGTGTGTGTGTGTGTGTGTGTGTGTTCATGCTTGTGGAGTCAGAAGTCACATTTGGCGTATCCCCTTCTATCTATCCCTTGGTGCGTTATTGTCTTGAATCAGGGTCTCTCACTGAACCCAGAGCTTGCCGGATCAGCTAGACCAGCTGGCCAGAATAACCAAGATCCTCTTGTGTCCACCTCCCTGCTCTGGGACTACACGTGTATGCTACTGTGCCTGGATTTTTATGTGGGTGCTGTGGCTCCTAACTGGGGTCCTCATGTGTAGATGACAAGCACCTTTTACTGATGGATCCGTCTCCCCAGCTCCAGAGCAGGAGCTCTTGGGCTCTTTCATGATTCCCTTGGAAACAGCACTGTCCTCCTCTTGGATCTCCACAGCTGGGCAAGACCATGTCACAGACAGTAGAGGAGAGCTGTGACCCTGCCGTGGCAGGGTGCAGGTGACAACCTTGGGGTGCAGAAGAGTGCCTGTGACAGTTTTTGTTGCATTAGAGATTGGAGGAGAGAGCTGGGAATGGGTTTCTGGGTGTGACGGCTCTCAGATGCGTTGGATCTCGGCAGATGACTGGCTTTCTAAGTGGATGGATTTAAAAGCATTAGCATTTGAGGCCAGACACTTTTTGCTCTGCATCTCCATAATCTTATTTTGTCTGCGGGAAGGCCTGGCATCCATCTTTTGGGCTCTCAGCCAGATGCGTCATCTCCTTGTCTGTTGCCCCATCTCCATGATACCAGGTCTGTGTCAGAACCCAACCGTGGTCCTGGCCAGAAACTGGGCCCGGCATTCAGACCCCACTGAGCCAGGCAGGTTTGGTTCTTTGATGCAGCCTGCCTCAGTCAGCACCAGTGGCAGGACCAGGCTTGGGGACAGTGCTGCCTGGAGCCTGGTGAGTCACATTTGGTCTTGTGCCCAGATCAACTTGTCACTGCTCCAGAAAAGGGGTGGACTTGGCACCCTTCATCTCTGGGGCACCCCAGGGGGGCTTCACCATGGCAGTGGCATTGGAACCCTCTGGAGAAGGTGTCCCCGCCTCAGGCCTTGTGGAGACCAGCCAGGGTGAAAGAAAAGAGAGCTAGGTAGTCACGCTCCTGCTAGGAACTACGGAACACTCTGGGCCAGCCAAGGTGTTTGGTTTTTTGTTTTTGTTTTTGTTTTTGTTTTGTTTTGTTTTTCTTCTTCATAATGAAGAGGAAAAAAGAGGGTGGAGAGTCAACCTGAATGCTCCCACGGTCCCCAACATTCCATAAAGACACCAGTTGGAGGCGAGGGAAAAAAAGAAAAGACATAATTCAGCTAAAATCTGAAGGATGCTTCTCCCAGAATCTCACACTTTCCCTGAGTTTGAGGCCAGCAAAGCAAAAGATTTTTTTTTTTTTTCTATTCACAGCCATGGTGTGAACGGGGCTATTTTCAGAAGCTTCTTCCTAAAATATGGGCCTAGAGGAACGTGCTGTCTGTCAATTACTCATAATGTGGTCTAACAGCTCTTTAAAATTAAACAGGGACAGGGTGGTAGGCCGCTCCTGAGGGATCCCAGAGATCCCTGCCTCCTGGCACCTTGTCCTCGCATGGGCCCCATCCTCTTGAGTGTGAATCTTGTGACCCAGGATACAGGTTCTTGGTCTCATAGATCAAAGCATTTAAAAATGGATTCCTCAGGAAACTCAGAGGATGACTTTACTGAAATTTGAGAGAGAGAACAACAGGTTAGAGATCCCAGCAGCTGCTGGGAAGAGGGAGGTGGAAAAGGAAGGCAAGAGAAGGCCACATTGTCTGAGTCCAAAGGCTAAGAGCAGGCAGGCTCAGCAGAGACGGCTGTGAATGGGGGTGGATATGGGGCTTCGGGCGAGTGCTTGTGACCCTGAGTGTCAGGGCCAAAGCTTAAGACTTTGGATGTTTAGGGAGAAGAGATGGAAAGAGGGAGAGACAGTTATGCTTTCTGTCAAGGGGTTCCCAGCCACCAGGCATGCCATTTGAGTCCAAGGATGTCACCATGTTCCTGACTCAGGAGGCACCCTCTGACAATATCAGAAAAGGATGCTCTCCCAATGGATCATGCCAGTTACATCAGGGGAATCTGAAATCTTTACACATATGGCCAAAACGGTGCCTGGAAAGCAGCCGGCAGCAAACAGCCCTTCTGATGGATATCACTTGTGAAGTTGGAGAGTTTCAGGCAGCCGGCTGTGACTCAGTGTCTGGCTCCTGCACTTGTCGTTCTGGGCTCCATTGGGTTGAGGAACAAAGATACTTTCAGCTGATAACTATGGTTTCATTCTTCCTGTACCCTGGGATTTGAGTGAAAGCAACTTAAAAGATAATAGAATTATTTGTTTGGAAGAGGAAATTTCAAGATGGGAGGGCATCCAGGCCTGGTGCTGAAGAAGCGGGTGTGGCTGATAAAGTGAGATCACACTGAAGAGAAGTCTTCTGTGCTGCACCGGGACAAGAGGAAGGATGTCCTGAGAGTAAAGTATCACCCCTCAGATGCTCCATACTGTGACGATGCAAATTCCTTTTGAAGGAAGAAATCTAGCCAGAAAGGGTTCAGTACTCCCCAAAGGCAATTGTCTAGGGAAGTGTCGCCCCAGGGTCAGCACACAGAGGCTGATATCGGCGTGGCCCAAGGTGGCCAGGCTATACCTCAGGCTGGCAGCAAAACCTTACAGAGTTGTCCACGTGGTACTGGTTCTACAAACATGGGAGACACAAGATTAAGGGAGTCAGGCAGAGTATCCGAGCCCAGGCAGTATGTGGCAAGGTCTGTGTCCCAGGAAGAAGGTGATAAGAGGCCACTCTGTGAAGCTGCAATGGTGAAATCCAAATTACAGTGGAGAACCCAAGATATTAGAGATGCCAGGACTGAGGAATGCCAGCCACAGAAAGCTGTGGGCATAGCGTAAAGCCAGTACAGGAAAGAGTCCGTGTGCACCTCAGGAGTAGAATCAAAGGGGTGAGGCTTCCTAAGTCTTCTGGAGCCCAGCTGATTTCATTGTGAGCCCTAAATGTCAGACACAGACCTGAAGGATGTGGGTGGTTTTCTTGCTATAATTTGGTCCAGTTTTTCCCTGCTGTGTCTTTATTCTTTCTTTCTGGAGTAGGAGCATTCACCCTGTCATTATATATTGAAAATATGCAACATTTTTTAATTTCATAATTTACAGTCAAGGATTTTAAACTTTTAAAACATTGTTAAAATCTATGGGGACTCTAAAATTAGACTAAATGCAAGTTGTGTTACAACATGGTTCTGAGCCAACAGGAGGAAGAGGTGAAAGGTGATGGCTTAAAACTGCTGGATTTGGGTGTCAGGTTGAGGGAGGTGTGAAGGCTGGTGTTGGGTGTGAACCCGAGAGGACCCAGAATCGCTTTGATGAATCTCTGTCTTTGACTGTGGAAGTGATGTGGCCAAGTGCTTCAAGCCCCTGCCTCCTGGATTTCCCCACCATGATGGGCTGTGCCTGTGAGGCAGAATAAACCATTTCTTCCTTAAGCTGATTTTGTTTACCATAGCAACAGACTAAGTCAGACGTCGGCTGTGCTGCCTGGGAGATGGAGCAGTCATAGAAGGAAGTAAGAATATCAAAAGTGAATGGTCTGTTTACTGCTAGGTTCCAGGTCCGCTATGGCTGGTGGGATCAGGCAGCAGCACGCCTCAGCCTTGACAGGAGGACAAAGGCCTCTCCAGGTAGACGTGCCAGCCAGGCTGCGCCTCCCTCTGGACACACCTGCTTCTCCCATCCATCCCAGGCTGTGGGTCCTCCTGGATCTCAGCTCAGGCTTGCATCTGACAGTTGCTGTCCCTGTTTTGTGCAGCTGGAGGAAGTCCAGGTCCCTGCGGGGAGACAGCTGTGCTGACAGCTCCCTTTCCAGCTCTGACAGACAATCAATGGACAAATCACAAAGTGTGGAATGCTGCTAGGAGAAGTGATGGCTCCCCGACAGCCTTGCCCAAACCAAACCAAACCAAACCAAACCAAACCAAACCAAACCAAACCAAACCAAACCAAACCAAACCAAACCAAACCAAACCAAACTCCAAAAGAACCCAGAAAAATGGGGCAGGCAGGAGCCTGCTGAGGTGTGTGTGTGTGTGTGTGTGTGTGTGTGTGTGTGTGTGTGTGTGTGTGTGTGAGAGAGAGAGAGAGAGAAAGAGAGAGAGAGAGAGAGAGAGGCAGAAAGAGACAGAGAGAGAGACAGAGAAAGAGACAGAGAGACACACAGAGAAAGACAGAGACAGAGAGACACAGAGAGACAGAGAGACAAAGATAGGCAGAGACAGAGACAGAGACAGAGACAGAGACAGAGACAGAGACAGAGACAGAGACAGATTGATTCAGCAGAAGGAGAATGTTATCCTAGCTAAGAAAACCAGACTCACTCTGGCTGGGTAACTAGATGCAGAGACGGACTCGCTCTGATGGTGCTTGAAGGAGCAGTCCAGACTCGGTTGCTCCTACCCTAGAACTCCAGAGCTGACTCAGGTCTGCTCCTTTGGAGACCTCTGTCAGGCTTCCCCCCGCAGCCTGTGGACCCGCCATCAGGCCGTAGTTGTCTACAGCACCTGAGCTGACTACCGCTGCTAGCAATTGACTCTCCCCGATCTCAGTGACCACAACCTTTTTATGTCATTGTTTAGAAAACCCGCTTTCCCATCCCCAGTTATTTGCTTTACAGTTATTTGCTTTAGGATCTTCTGTCTCATTGTGCTGTCATGCCCTACTGTGTCCTCACACTGAGGGGGCTCCCTGAGGTCATGGTAGCTGACCTGAGAACTCAGCTAGTTAAGGAGTTCCATCTTCAGACATGAGGACTCTGAGGCTGTACCTCTCCACACTTCGCCTCTGTTTACAACCCTCTAATGCATGAGCTTACCCAAAAGGCAGCACAGCCTCTTCCCAGTTTCCCTGAGATCCATCTCCTGCTCTCAGGGAGGGCTGGAATAACCCTTTGTCAAGTGGCCAAGACTACTAGGTCTTATTCCTTCAGCTCCTCTCAATGACCCAGGGAAAGGCCCATGATACACAAAGGCCAGTGAGGTACATGGAGACCTGTGGCTTTGGGGAGCAACAGAGACTCTTTTCCACTGGGTTAAGCTGTTACCCCACAGTGGGAGCAGGAGATGCTCTAGGAATGATCCAGAGAGGAAACGAAGAGGAGCCAAGGATGCAGGATTCTGACAGTTGGGCTCTGATGACATCATTATAGCTGTCCCTAAAGCTATTAAGAGATGGAAGCTTAATTCCCTCCACCTAAAGCCATCCGCTCTGGTTTCCTGCAGCATGTAACCAATATTCCTGATGGACAGGATCTTTCGATTATTTGACGTTTCTTAAACTTTAAAATGTGTATTCAGTGTCTCAGCAGGAAAGGGGTGGATAACAACAGGACTGCAGGCGCTTGTCTGTCCAGGAGAAGGAAAAAGGGTGTGTGTGTGGAGTACCAGTTGACCTTGATGCATAGCGGGCTCTAAGAGAAGAGTCATCCTAGGGACTGGGGTGGTGGCTCAGAGGGTACAGTGTCTGCAGTGCAAGCCCAAGGATCTGAGTTCAGATTCCCAGAAGCCATGGATAGTTCAGGCGTAGGGGCCCTGTGTGGGGTGGTGGCACATGGACAGAGGGACCCCCCTCCCCTCGTTTGCTGGCTCGTCAGCCTAGCCAATCAGAGAGCTCCAGGTTCAGCAAGCAGTCCTGTTTCCAAAAAGAAAAAACTAAAGTGGAGAGAGAAAGAAAGATACCCAACACCAATCTGGCTTCCACATGCATAAGCACACACGCGCCTTCCCCCAAGAGTCAATCCATTATCCGGTGTCTCTCTTCACATGTCCTGCACCTTTAAGGCAGAGCGTCTGTATGGCTTCGCATGGTTTCAATTAGGCTTTCCCCAAAGAAACCGCTGGAGACATTGAGGCCGCATTGGAATGTGGTGATGCTGTCACTCAAGAATTTTCCAGGCTGAGCTGTCTGACCTTCGGAGATAGTTCTGACTGAAACTCTGGCTCTACTCAAAGCTTGACAGTGCTGGTGCTGGGTCTGCTGAGGCCTCGGGCATGGAGATGAAGCCTCCCAGGTCACAGGAAGACTGTCCTTGGTACTGCCCTTGGCCCTGGTATACAATGGAGTGGGATACAATGTTGTATCCCAACAGCGGTTCTCAACCTTCCCAATACTGTGACCCTTTAATATGGTGTGGTGACCCCTCTCCCAACCATAAAATTATTTCGATGCAACTTCACAACTGTAGTTTTGCTTCTGTTATGAATTGTAATGTACATATTTGCCTTTTCTAATGGTCTTAAGCAACTCCTGTGAAAGGGTCATTCAACCTCCAAAAGGGGTCACAAGCCACAGGCTGAGAAGCTCTGAGTTAAAGTGAGGATTCCCACCAGCCACCAGGCCTCTTAAGTCTGCAGGGAAACATGACACATGCTCAGAGTAGCTCTAAGTCTATCAGCAGGTACTGGACGCCAGGCCATGTCCCTCTGTCTTGCTAATCTGCTTTTCTGAGTCTCCTGGACTCAGAAGAGCTGTTTCTCCAGCTCCCATTCCCTGTATGTGGTATTTTCCTTGTAGTGACCTTTCTGTTTACATTCTTATTTAAGGCAATTTTTGATGAACACTCTTCTTGCTTATTGACCGGCGTCTCTGACCCTGGGTCAAAGCAGAAAATTGGATTTCTGAGAACTGTCAGAGACCATGAGTGCCAGGACCAGCCCAGCGAGCACAGACTTGGTGCTCAAGGGCAGTGGCAGACATCAGGACGCAGCCTGTTAGCAGCTCCAGTGCTTGTTGGAAACCAGGCACTGAGCCGAGCATATGAGCTAGACAGTTCACAGAGAATCTATCCTAAAAGCATGTGTGAGATGAGCCAAGAGAAGGATTAAGGTTCTGTGTATGAAAAGCAATAAAACCATGGCTGCCAAAGCAAGATGAACATAGTAGGACTTCTCAGATTTTGCTTCAGAAGCTTCAAATAGCTGGACATGACTCTGTACTAGCCAGGGTGGGTTAGTATATGTTGCAGAAACAAAGATTACCCCAGTCCGGAGGACTCACCATGATTGACACTTCCCCCTTATCACTTCTGTGCTGCCATCCCTGAGACACAGGCGTTCTGTGCACTGTTCACTCCAGTCGGAGACCAGGCTGCCTCTTGAAAGTCACCTAGTCAGGCAGATGGCTGCTGGCTTCTGATTGACACTTGACCTTCTCATAGGGCATAGGCAAAAACAGCCTCATAGTTGCTGCCCCAGTCTCAAGAGTGGTGAGGACACACACACTTCCCCTAAAGGTAGGAAGGGGACCAAGCATACTGAGCTGACGTCACCGGCGGTTGGATGCTCCCCAACAATGTGCAGCGTTGCTTAGCGCCAAGACAGCAGCTCCTGCAGCAGAGCTGAGAAGCAACTCGTGAGTTGGCTTGGTGTGGGGGAGCCTGGGAAGTCTGGACTCAACCCCCATCCATGTGATCTTCCAATAAATCATGTTGGTAACAACTAAGATGATCAATGAATAGTGACCTCTGAGCAGAAATCCAGCATCTAGAGTTGGAAGAAGTGGACAGGAGTGTGTGTGTGTGTGTGTGTGTGTGTGTGTGTGTGTGTGTGTGTGTGTGTGTGTGTAGGGCAATCAATGGTCTTAACAAGAAAACAGCTCTTCCAGAGGAAAGGAAATCATGACATGCAAAGGGAACCACAATTTTCAAAAGGGGCACCGTCACACTCTGTGCTAAAGACATGCTGTAAAATCTCCAGACAACTGCTCTGGTGGGTCATCAACCAGAGAAGCAGCTGCGCTCAGCCGAGGAAAGATCTAGGCCACAGAGCTGCTTACAAATGCAGAGTTCCCAGAGGTCCCTAGAGTCAGGACCCAATTGTGCATGGGAAGGCACATCAGTATGACCAGAAGGTTCAGTGCTTCAGGATGGCAAGTGGGAACAGATCTGGGGGACCCTCTGTCCCTGTGTCATTTGACTGTGTGCGTGCGTGTGTGTGTGTGTGTGTGTGTGTGTGTGTGTGTGTATGCCTGGTGTGTGTACACATGTGCTCACATGCATAGAAGCCAGAGGTGATGCCGTGTCTTTCTCAGTTTCACCGCATTGCCTTTTGAAGCAGCGTCTCTCTTTGAAGCCAGAGTTTATCAATTGAGCTAGAGGCTGGCCAGCAAGCTCCAGGGATCCTCTGGCCTCTACTTTCCTAGTCTTGGGAGTATCGACATGCACCACCAAGCCCAGCTTTTACATAGGCTCCAGACCTCTGAACTCAGATCCCTATGCTTGTATAACAAATACTTCATTGAGTTATAACCAGAGCTATCAATAGCACCTCATATCCAACAATATGGATGACGAAGGTGCGTGATGGCTTATGATGAGCAAAGCATATTTATATTGGAGCTGGAGAGGGACCCCAGGGAAGCATGACCAAAGGGACTCAGGCTCTGGATCCCGATATTCTATCAGCCTCCTTGTTTGGCCCCTAGGCATGTGCAGCTCAGCATAGAAACCATGTCTTTCTTTGGCAAAAAGGACGGACATTGGGTGGGGAGCCGAGAAGATGCAGGCTCACTACTCAGTCATAAAATAAGTTACTTCTGCGTTGCTGCAACCAAAGCTTGAGGAAAACCACTTCAAAGGTTTGGACTCAGATTTTTGGAACGTTCAGTCCATAGGCTCTTGCACAAAACATCTGACACTGGAAATGTCAAGGCAGAGGCTCTTGGTTCATTTGGGATTAAAGTCAGAGAGGGATAACTGGGCACCCAATATAACTTCCCAAAGCCACTTTCTCCATCAAGGCTGCACCTACCTAAGTTTCAACCAGACTAAAAGCAGCACCAGTAACTGGGGACCAGTCCAGGAAAACATGAGCACATTTCCTATTCAAACCATAGCACCCAGGTCTGCTCCTAGGCAGATCAGTTTAGGGAGCAGGGAGCCCCTATAGCCCGTGAGACCTGCCATGGCTCCAAGGCTGCCTTCCCACTGAGGATGTTTGGGGACCGCTTACTACATTTATGTTCTACCTTCTCATACTCTTTCTGTTGAAACAGTGACAGCCAAGATGGCTGGAGCTTGCATTCGATCCACTTAAAAGTCATTATCTTGTCCCTTCCTGGCATCCCAACAAGGGTGCAGGTCAGGAAAGGATCCATATGTCCCTCTGGGTGTCAGGGACAGTCTGCCTGAAGATGCTGAGGACACTGAAGATGCTGAGGACACTGGAGATGCTGAGGACGCTGAAGATGCTGAGGACACTGGAGATGCTGAGGACGCTGAAGATGCTGAGGACACTGGAGATGCTGAGGATGCTGAAGATGCTGAGGACACTGGAGATGCTGAGGACGCTGAAGATGCTGAGGACACTGAAGATGCTGAGGACACTGAAGATGCTGAGGACACTGGAGATGCTGAGGACACTGAAGATGCTGAGGACACTGAAGATGCTGAGGACGCTGGAGATGCTGAGGACACTGGAGATGCTGAGGATGCTGAAGATGCTGAGGATGCTGAGGATGCTGAGGACACTGGAGATGCCGAGGACGCTGAAGATGCTGAGGATTCTGAAGATGCTGAGGACACTGAAGATGCTGAGGACGCTGGAGATGCTGAAGGTACTGGAGATGCTGAGGACACTGGAGATGCTGAGGACACTGAAGATGCTGAGGACACTGAAGATGCTGAGGACACTGAAGATGCTGAGGACACTGAAGATGCTGAGGACGCTGAGGATGCTGAGGACACTGGAGATGCTGAGGATGCTGGAGATGCCCAGGATACCCTGACTTGTCACTTCCCTTCTCGCCTCTCCCAGGATCTCCTCCTTCCCAATTCCCTCCTGTCCATCTTCTGGTTCATCTCCTGTCTCTCTCTAGCCTCCCTCCCTATTTTCTTTCTCCCTAAACATTTCCTCAGAATTAAGCCTTGAAAGCTATTTGCATAAAACCATTATAAAGGGGGCAAGAGTGACATTTCCTTACAGACCTGGGTCAATGGCTTTGACAAATGAGGCTGATGGCCAGGAAAGCAAATTGTTAGTGTTCTATTGAAATTTCACTCTGGGTATTCAATATTTGCATGAGGTAACCAAACACTCTAGGGTTTAGGAGATGAATTCCATTCCAAAACCACTAAAATGAAAAGCCAACTGCAAATTAGGTTTGAAATGGACCTTCCTGTCCTCGGAGATTTTGCAGTGACTAATGGATTAGTCCCCGAGTGGAGCGCAAGCCTACTTTGCTTTCATGGAAGCGAGCAGGACTAATAAAGGCTGCGGCGCTCTGTAGCCCTGAACCATGCGGGGGCCCGTCACCCTCTGTTTGATAGCCTGGCACCTCTCAGCTGAGTTTCTTAATTAAGTTGCAATAAGATGTGGTTCTTAAGAAGTCCCCAAACACCTGAGTTCTTGCTTTAATATTTCTTTTTCACGGTAGTGCCAAGAAGCAGCTTGAAGTGGGCAATGAGGCCCCATCTCCCTAACCTACATTAGCCCCAGCATGGCCACAGAGGAAGTAAAAATAACACAGCCATTCTAAAACGGGTTCATCTTTATTTGTCTAAGATATACATTCCAAATAAAACCCCCAAATTCTGCCTAGGTAGCATCAAGACAGATGCCCTGTATCTGAGTCTGATCACACAGAGATCTGGCTTTATATAATAATCATAATACGTTTGTGTACTTTGTGTGTATGTGCATGTATGTATGTGTGTGTTTGGTTGCATGTGTGTGTGTGTGTGTGTGTGTGTGTGTGTGTGTGTGTGTGTGTGTGTGTGTGTGTAAGGTAGAGGCCACCTCTTCGCATTGCTTCTCAAGAGCTGTCCACCTTTTTTTTTGAGACAGGGTCTGCCACTGGCCTGGGGCTTATCATCTAGGATAGGCTAGATGGCCAGCTGAGCTCCAGGGTGTCTGCACAGCACTGTCTCTCCAGTGTCACTGTACCTTGCCTTTTAACGTTGGTTTCTGGGCTTGAACTTGGCTCCTCATGCTTGCATATCAAACAGTTTACCCAGTGAGCTGCCTCCCAGCCCGTGTGTGCTTCCTTATGCCTTCTTCTTGCCTGAAGAATTGGGGCAGCAGGAGCTTGAGACAACTGGTCACATTGTATCCGCAGTCAGGCAAGCCGAGAGTGATGGATGCTGGCATTCAGTCATTCCGTTTGCTTTCTTCTTTTTATTTAGTTTGAAGCCCAGCCTATGTGATGGAGCCACCCACATGTGGGGTAGGTCTTCCCATCTCAGTTAACCCAATCTAGAAAACCCCTCATAGACACACACACACACACACACACACACACACACACACACACACACGGGAGGGGGGGTGTCTCCTAGTGGAGTCCAGAGCCTGTTAGCAATGAAGACAACCATCTCAACAGACCATGGCACAAACTTGGACATTGACATAGTCCACGACACTTGGGGTCTGAAGGCCTCAGACCAAACCCTGGTCCTCTCACAAACTACTTTGAGGGATGGCTCCTGAATAATGTCTCACTCAGCGGCTGGTATTGACTTCAACGTGAAGTGTTTAAGGCAGGCCTGGCTCTGAAGGCTGGCTACAGGAAGCCCTGGGCCATGAAAGACTGTTGTCTCTGACAGGAATACCTAGGAAGTTTAGTTTCATTTTAAGAAGAGATAGTGGAATGTATTACTTTAGAATATTTCAGAGTCATTAAGAGCATAGAGCAGCAGACACCAGTGTAACCTTTTAAAAAGGGTTACAACTTTTTTTTTAAGTTACTAACTGCTGGGGAATGAACCTAGGACTTCACACAAGCTAGACAAGCACTCTACTCATGCCCCTGGAATGGCAAATCTTCTGCCACCCGGAACGTGTTATCTAGCAGGATGGTAAGGCAGGATGCATGGCTGCAGGGTTTAGTGGCCTCCCCTTTGCAGGGGAGAGCCTCGCATCTGATTGTCCTCATCTTCAGAAAGGCCAATGCCACCATGTACCTGGCTCCACAGCCTAGCTAGACGATCCTAAGAAAGTCGCCAAATAGAATGATAATTTCAGATTGAAGAGAAGTAAATGGTATTTGAAGTACAAAGAGCTTAGACTGGCACGCAGTCAACCCTTAACAGTGACTCTATGAGCATGTTAGTTAGGGTTTCATTGATGTGAAGAGGTACCATGACCAAGGCAACTCTTATAAAGGCGGACATTTAATTGGGGCTGGCTTATACTATCAGATGGTCAGTCTATTATCAGCATGGCGGGAAGCATAGCGACATGCAGGCAGTCATGGTGCTGGAGGAGTGGGGAGTTCTACATCTTGATCTGAAGGCAGTCAGAAGGAGACTGTCTTCTGTAGGCAGCCAGGAGGAGGCACTCTTCTGTACTGGGTGGAGCCTGAGCACAGGAGGCCTCAAAGCCTACCTATGAAGTGACACACTTGCTCCAACAAGGCCACACCTCCTCCAATAAGGCCATACCTCCTAACAGTGCCATTCCCTATGGGCAAACATTTAAACCACCACAGCATCAACTGAGTGAAGTCTCCGTGAATAATTGCCTAGGTTAAGTTGGCTTGTGGCACGTGTGTGTGTGTGTGGGGGGATTGTCTTGATTTCATTAGTCCGCTCAATACCTTCTTGTCAGGCATCAAGTTCATTAAGGTTCCTCTGGGCTTAGAGTTTGAAGCACTACAGCCCATCATGTGGGAAAGGACAAGCAGAGGCAGGAGGATGAGGAGGCTGGCTGGTCCTGTGAGATCAGGACGCAGATGACACACCCACAATGATCTGCTTTCTCGCAAGGGTTGTCTCTGAACCTCCTCAGTGCTCCCTGTACACTTTAGTGCTAGGAGCTGCCTCGGGGAGCCGGGTATTTACTGGTTTCCACGGTTTCCAGGGGTGAGCATGTGACTCAGACCCCACTAGGCTGGGGATGTGCCCTGCTCAGGATGAGGAAGGTGCTCTTTGCAAAGGGAGCTGGGGGTTTGCCCTGGTCCCAAAGCACAGGCCCCATTGGTGAAGCCAATCTAGGTAGCTGTTCTGGGACAGACAGGAAGAGGCCATAGCATCTGAACGAGGAAGCTTTGGTCTTCAGAACTGGGTGTGTCCAAGGCCAGTTTTCTCAATTTGGTGCAAGGCAAAAAATTATTATTTTTTTAAGTCTTTGAAGTTGCATGTCTAATGACTTATGTGCAAGTGGGCCCTGAGCCGGATGTCCATGGTCCGGGCAGGTCCATGATGCCCCTGGGACGACACTTGTCTACAAGGACCTCCCCAGCCTCTAACGTCTGTCTTCCTCCCGCTCGTTTGTCCTGCATTATTAAAGCCACACGAAGCTCCGTGCCCATGTAGCCCACCAGGATTTCCCACGATGGTGGCTCATTGCTTGGTTGGTTTAGTTTTTTTTTTTTAAAAAACAAAATCAGAACCCCTAATTGAGCCCCTTAAGTATGTTTCCTCTGAATGCATTTTGGCCACAGTTATTAAATCACAACTGTATCACCCCTTAAGTTATCTTGAAAACAAATCAATAATTTATTTAACCAGAGTCAAGAAAAGAAGCAGAGAAAGGAAAAGGAAAAAAAAAAATCTCCCTAAAGAAATCTCTCTAATGAGTTTTACTTGGAAGGAAGCCGTGTACAAACACTGGAATTTCTTCGCAGTGAAGCAGGGCACACAACCAGCCAGGAGCAGTGAAAGTGTCCTAATTTAATATTGTTCGTTATTGCTCTCTCTGACAACTAACTCACCTTTGCTAAATGTCAGCTGTTTTCTGAGCAAGTGACAAGGCCAAACAACCTCATGACATTCCTGATAGTGAGTGACAGCACTTGGACCCCACGTGGGAATTTGTGTTATTCCATGAGCTAAACACCCGAGATCGTTACAAAATCCGGTAGCTCATCCATGTCTCCAACCTGGACCCCGGAGCAAAATCAGATCTAACTCAAATATCCCTCTTTAAGTGCCCTGTGTTTTAATTGAGTTTCTCGGGGGTCATAGCTTATTGGCACTGAGTAGGACAGGTCCCCATGGAGTGACAGACATGACCTTATATCCTCTAAGACCTGAGGCCCCTGTCAGTGAATCTGCTGGCAATCAGAGCATGTCTAATTTTGAGCAGGAGGAAAATTCTCTGAGAAGGATGGAAATGTCTCCTGGGGGCAACGAGAGCTGGACACAGACTGAAGTAGAGAGGGAACTGGAGTGGGGCGGGCCGGGCTCCAACCCACCCTTTCCAAACACTGGCCTGTGAGCCATAGCATTCTACTTAAAAGCCACCAGGAGTCCTGATGAGGGGTCTCTGGGGCAAGTTGATTCACTAGACTAGATGAATTGGGGTGCTCTAGCTTCAGTGAGAGACTCAACTTCAGAAAATAATGTGGAGAGTGATTTGATTGAGGAAGCCATCTGACCTCTAAAGACACGTGGCCTACACACGAACATGCAAACACATGCATACTACACGTGTGAACACACAAACACACATGTGTGCTACACATGTGAACATACAAACACATATGTGTACATGTGAACATGCAAACACATGAGTGCACTACACATATAAACACACACATTCCAAACACAAAAAAAGGACCAGAAAACCACGGACAAGACAATTTTAGGGTGTGCTAAGTTTCATAAGGAAACAGGATCAAGTGACAGAGTGGGTGAAGAGGGAGGGTCCGAGTTAGGGAAAAGAGAACAGACAGAACCCTGTGTACTGCCGTGCTCAGCTTAGCCTGACATGCACTTTGGCTTGTGTTAATAAGAGTCCGTCTTTCTCTCCTGTATGGAAAACAAAACAGCGTAATGGAGACCTTGTGCGTGGGGAGATAACCAGGAGAGTGGCTTAGTGTGGCTGTTCTCAGGTGACCTGAAAATAAAATTTACATCGGTAGATTGGGGGAGATAGACAAAGGCCATCCCTCTGTAGGGGACCCTGGGCATGGCTTAGCTATCCTGTTGATGCAAACGAGCATCCAGTGTTAGGAAGGTGTCTCAGCATAGATGCCACTCCATCTTCCACGAGGAAGCTAGACATGCTTCCTTGACTTCCTCTACAGATAAAGCAGTCATCACACATGACCACTGCACCACATGAGACTGCCACGGAAGCTTCTGAAGTTAAGAAGGCTCTGTGTGTGTCCAGGGTACCTGCTGGCAAGGGAAGACTGCATTCCTGGCTGTATAAATTCCTAAAAGCCAGAATTTCTGTCTCAGAGACTCCTGATAGTACCTATTCAATTCTTGTCCCTGTTACACAGCCAGAAGGGGACCTAGTGACAGAGGAGGTGCAGCTCATGTATTCTAAATCTGAATGCCTGTGGGCGCTATGGAGCTCCCACCCACGTATCTGCTGGGCATGAGCCTTTCCTGCCCACCTCAGTTCCGACAGACGGGCTGAGCAGAAACAGTTATTTTTTGCTCCAGAATATGAAAATTGGATAGTAAATCAATAGAGAGCCATCTGTGAGCATGTTCTCACAAATTCTAAATGTGACAAGCCGGAGGACAAGGAGTCCCTGGAAGATACGGTTATCGATGTTAGGAACTGCTAAAAGAGGGTGCTTCTGGGATGGGGAGGAGGGCTGCTCGTGGACAGGAAACTGTGCCCCGGTTCCCCGAGCCGTGTGAAAGGGTGGTCCAGACTGTGGAACTGTGGGGAAGAAACATCAGGGCCAAGTGAGCAGAAGGTACTGGCAGTCCCTTGGGCTGCTGCTCAGATATCCATAGTTACTTCTCTGTCCAGAGATTTCTGTGTAGAGGCATGCACACTACTCTTGTGGCTACTCGGCCCATCGAAAAGTTATAGTTCATGCAAGGTAAGCCTAAGCACCTTGTTCTGGTTGAGAGGTGTCTCGGGAGACAGCATTCCTTCCTGTTACCTGCTCCCTGATGCTGGCTGGGCACAGCCCATGCCTGGAGCCCTCATGAGAAGTCTGGTCCTGAGCAGAGCTGACCAATGAGACAGAAGGGAGCCAGGCCCTACATGTCAGTAGAAGCACTGTTTTAGCTGTGGGACGTCCATGTTTCTATGACACCGAGATACATTTCAGGAGCTGGGTGATGACTGCACAGTCATGAGGACCTGAGTTCAATTCCCATATGCCTATAATATCAGTGCTGGGAAGGCAGAGACCGGAGGATCCCCAGAGCTTGCTGGATAGCCAGCCTGCCCTATTTAGTGAGCTCTAGGCTAGTGGGAGGCCCTGTCTCAAAGGCCTCCTCCTCCTCCTTCTTCCTCCTCCTTTGGTTGGGTTTTTGTGTCAAAGGGCTGTTCTGTAGCCCAGATGGTCATAAATTCATCCTCCTGCCTCAGCTTCCAGAATGCTGGCACTATGGGTGCAGCTGGTCACAGCTAGCACAGAACACCTTTTTATCCTGCATGTGGTACTGACATTTGATCTTGGGAAATTCTCAGCAGATCATCATCTGGGTAGACAGAGTTCTGCTTAGTCATGAGCTGGGAGATGGAGCAGGAGAGTAGGGGCTGAGACCTGTACCACATCGCTGCAATGAATGAAAACAGGAATCTGTCCCTTGAGGATCGGGGTGACAGACTGTAGCTCCAGGGTCCCTGAGTAAGAGTGGACAGTCATTGGCTGGCCAGGATGGGCTGGCAGAGGGAGCAGGGCTCTGTGATAGAGAAATGGAGGGGAGAGCAGAAAGGGGAGCAGAGCTGGCAGCATGCTGGGTCAGGTTTCAGATGGGAAGCCAGAGCAGATGAGGGCTTACCAACAGATAAGACAGTAAAGGGCTTCCCACGGTGCCCAGCAAGGCTTGAGAGAAATTTGCCTTATGAAAAGTGAGCACACTCACCCGGCAGTGCCAGGCATTAGCCCACCAAACAAAACAGAGAGAGGCACACACAGGGCAGCCAGCCAAAGGGTCAGAGAGGACTGCGGTTTCGGAGTCCCTGCTCTGGCAGCCTGTAAGTGACTTGGTTGAGGCATTCAACGAGTGTTTCCAGCCACAGCTGGAGTTGATGATGAGAGAGTGTCTGCTGTGTGCAGCAGTGGACCGAGACTCATGTAGACATGCATCTAGACATGGTTAAGTGCTACTGAGCACAACGCCTGCAGAACAGCAGGAGCGAATCAACACAGAGTCACTGCTTTATATTGTGATTGCAGGTTGAAAAATGAGACTCTCGGGGCTTTGCAAATTTCTGTTAAGTCCTGGCAGGCTTCCTCTCACAATTCGAACTGCATACGCAGACCTGGCTAAGCCCTGCCCTCTCCACTCCCTCTCTGTTTTCTCTTTGTGCAGGTGTTTGTGTAGGTGTGGGTGCACATGAAGGTCAAAGGTCAACTTTACGTGCAGTTCTTCAGACTCATCTACCTTGGAACGGAATTTCTCACCTGCTTGAGGCTTGAAAATTAGGCTAGCCTGGCCAGCCAGTGGGCCCTGGGACCTCCCTACCATTGACTGCTTCCCTGTTGCTAATTTTTCAAGGGTGCGCCTCTATACCCAGCTTTTGCCTGGGTACTGGGGATCAAACTCATGTTCCCGCAGCAAGTGCTCCATTGACTGAGCATCCCTACAATTTCCAAGTTACCTCCCTTTCTAGATGAGCTCTGCTGAGCACCCAGCAACCCTTTCCTCCTCCGCTGACTGCACACTGTTGTCCCAGACTCTGAATGAGGCAAGACCTCCACGACTTCTTACTTTGTTTCATTCCCTAATGCCCTAGCCGCTGGAAAGGCAACAAAGTATCCATCAGCCTCAGGGGTGGAGATGGGGGATGGGGATGGGAGATGGGAGGAGGGTGGGGGTAGGACGGAGTGGGTGGGAAGATGGGGATGGATGGGGTGTGGAGGGATGGGATGGTTAGGGTGTCCCGCTGAAATCCCCCCAAAGCCTCCTATTTCTCAATTCTCTGTTACTATAACAAAGATAATTTAGCAGCCAGTTAGTGGTGGCGCACACCTTTGATCCCAGCACTCGGAGGTGGAGGCAGGCAGATCTCTTAGTTCGAGGCCAGCCTGGTCTACAGAGTGCCGTCCAGAATAGCCAGAGCTACACAGAGAAACCCTGTCTTGAAAAACCAAAAATCAAACCAAAGCAAATCATCACCACCACAAAGATTGCAAACAGGAAAGGTCTATTCTGGCTCAGGGGTTTGGAAGTTCTGGTCCATGATGCTTTGGGTCTCCGTGATGGCAAGGTCATACAGGGAAGCCAAGACCCTTCTCTTATGTCCAGGGAGCTAAAGAATGAAAGGCAGGAGCCTCACACGCCTCCTGGGGCACTAGCTTAAGGACACCTCCCCTTCTCCAGCCCTCTCTCCCAACAGGGCCACTCCGGGGACAAAGCCCTCAACACGTTTTTTAGTCCAGGGGTTTAAATCCAAACTCTTCCATATCACTGCCTCTGCCATGAAAGCGTCTACACACCACTTATATTTTAATGCCTCAGTTTTTAAATCTAAGTTTAAATGATTGTATTAGCATCTTTATCATGTGTCCAAAAGGAAACCTGACACTACTCCG
Source organism: Uromys caudimaculatus (assembly GCA_028551405.1). Taxonomy (NCBI): domain Eukaryota; kingdom Metazoa; phylum Chordata; class Mammalia; order Rodentia; family Muridae; genus Uromys; species Uromys caudimaculatus. The sequence goes on from CM052701.1 coordinate 12,303,097, forward strand.
TGCGTGCAGCAGAGGCCAACGCTGCCGCAGTGCCTGGCAGTCACAGCTGTCCTGGTTTGCTTTCCTGTGTCTGTGATAAGCACGATGACCACAAGGGACTTGGAAAGAGTTTGTTTCAGTTTACAGATTGCAGTCTATCCCTAAGGGAAGTCAGGGCAGGGGCTCAAGGCAGGAACCTGGAGGCAGGAACTCAAGGGAAGGACACGGAGGCACAGAGGCACGCCACTCACTGGCTGGCTCCACTTCTTTTCAAACAGTGCCCCTGTCCACCAACCCAAGTGTAGTACCGCCCACAGTGGGCGGAACCCCGTTACGTCAATCATCTGTGGGGGGGGGAAAGGCTCACAGACTTGTCTACAGACTAGTCTTACCGAGGCATTTTCTCAGTTAAGGTTCCCTCTTCCCGATGACCCAAGTTAATGTCAAGTTGACAAAAAAAAAAGTCAGCTCAAGCATTTTTTTTTTCTTTTTTAAAGAAAATTCTCAGCTCTAACTGCTGGACTTTCACCCCATCTGTTTCTCCCTTTAAACTTGAACTCCTGTGGTAGACTTTGACAGGGGTGTGTCCTATTTTCACCTGTGGAAATCTTTTTATTAATAAGTTATCACCGCGACAAATGCACATACAATTTATAGGAAGCTCATGGTCCCTGGTGGGGAGAGAGAGACATTCTCTTCAGTGACTGAGATACTTGCAAGGTTTCTAGGTAAAACCACAGGTGCTCACAATGCTCTGGTAAACAGCCATGATTAAATCTACCGACTCATTAAAAAAAGATATGAAGGTGAGAGGGGACTGGAGGGATAACGGAAGAGGATCTGCAAGGTAGGGTGGGGGCGGGGACAACGACAACGGCAAGAGATGGGGGCGGGGGACAAGAGAAGGAAGTAGAAATCAATATAAAACTGTCAGCATAATGACACAGTGTGAGATTAACATGTGTTCATAAACACTAAAAACACGCAGATTGTGAGCCACTCGGAGGGGGAATTCTGCTTTCCAGTCACAGTGGTGACTAATATCCAGTTGACCCAGCGTAGGGTGGAGTGGCTGCTTTAAACAGGCCTACCTGTTCCCAGGCGTGAGTGTCCTTCCTGTGAGTTGGATCTCAGATGTCTTCAGACACTCATGGGCTGTGGCTGATGGTGCAGGTGCGAGGTAGTGGGGCCTTTAGCTGGTGAGACCCCGTCGGAGGAAGGGTGCTGGGACCTTGGTTCTTTATTCTCCTGTTCCCTTTCTGCTCTCTGGAAGGGGAGTCACCTTTGTCCCCTCCCAGGCTTCCCACTGAGGTACTCTGCTTTGCAATAGACCAAATCAATGGTGCCAGCTGAGCACGGATCAAAATGCTGAGCCCTGCACAGCTCTGGGACTGACCTGACAGGAGCAATGGGGAATGAAGAAATGACAGCCACAGGGAACAAACCCTGGGATTGGTGGGCTGTATGCACGGGTGGAGCCTCACTGGCAGTGGTCAGAAAGCTCAGTGGGTTTATCATACATTGTTGATGAGGTGGTGGCTGAGTTCATCTCAGTGGGGCCATTGCTGTAGGGGAGTAGTCTAAGGCTGTGGTCACCTGGGGTGCGGAATCTGCAGAAGTACTTCCTGCACATACTGTTTTTAGCTAAAGATCTGTTCTCAGACCAGGGGAAGGCCCACCCATTCCCCTGACCCATGGGTCCAAGACCCTGGCATCCTTGATGTGGTCTTGCCTAAGTCAGCATTCCTCCTTTAAGTTGGCTTGCTCAGGAATTTTGTCACAGCAGAGCTAATACAATTGTCTGTCCCTACAAAGTGGCTCCAGCCTCGGCTCTGCCTCTCTCGCCTCCCCACTTTCAATAGCTGATTGACCGAAGCCACCATGATCCATGTTTGTATAAATGACTAGGTAAGAGCTGAAGAACTTCATCTTCCAATGCCTTCCACCCATGAGGGCTTCCCTGCTCTCTGGTGAGGCTGGCTTGGGAAGAAGTAGCGAGGTGGAGGTGGGTGAGAGATGAAAGTGTGTCTGTGGCAGATTCTTCACACAGAGAACTCCACTGTGAGGTCATGCTGGTCACCCACATCCCCTCCAGAAGCCATACCTCTGCAGAGCTCTCCTGCCTCCAGACTCTGGGAGCTGCTCATTGTCCCTGCCCTTGCCCTGCCCAGAGCTCTGTGTCCTGTTCTTTCCTGTCACCTCCCTTCATCCTGCCCGTGGGTTTTAAACAGCATCTTTCTGAACTATCCTCTAATGAGCCAGCAGTAGCACACCATCTGTCCCTATTGGAACGCTAAGTACTTAAGCTCCACTTTGCAGGAAGGGCGGCAGTGATGGGGACCGTGGAAAAGACGAAGCCGTCAATGACATGTGTCAAAGAAAATGGATTCTTCTAAAGCTGCCAGTGACTATGAACTGGCGGCTGTCATGTGTCCCCTTGGGCTGAGTACACTGTTTAGTCGATGACTGATTTCACACCTGATGGAAGTCCTCTCCCTCCCACACCCCAGAACTGCAGGAATAATGCCAGGAGCGAAAAGGTCTTAGAGAAAGCCAATGAGTGCTTCACCATGCATGCTGGCAGCTGTGGTGCATTCCCGCTGCCCTGTGGAAGAGGAAGAGCCAGGCCCCCAGGATGACACTGGGGGGAACTGACCTTACAATGGCAGGGGCTTTGCTCTGCCCATTCCTGTCTCACACCCCTCCCCTGGGGAGGGCAGCTTGTCTGATTTCTTGACCTGTCAGGCTCTGCCGCACTGATTTAGACATTCCAGACAGCCCATCGAGGGTTCTTTATTGCAGCAGAGGGCAACCAGTCTACAATAACATGTAAAAAGATAGGGGTCCCCAGGCAGCGACAGCAGCTGCAGTTTGGAGTGGAAATCAGAGCTAAAATGTACACGGATCCACCTGCTGCCAGTGGGGTTTTTCCTTTGGGGCTAGTCAGATGCAAGATATCATATCTCTCTCTCTCTCTCTCTCTCTCTCTCTCTCTCTCTCTCTCTCTCTCTCTCTCACACACACACACACACACACACACACACTTATACACACATGCACACACACATACACACACATACCCTATACCTGCACAGTTTCAGCCCTGTGTTCAGGAAGTCTCTTGGATACTAGCCCACCCTGCATACAACTTTGGTGTCTTGAGCCAAGCACAGTTGTGAGGTTTTGTACTTCTGTTCAGTAGGTACCCAAAGCCTCTGCCTCCCACCTATGACTGTGGATTCCCTCACAGACTTGGATTTACCAACTGGATATCTGCAGCACAGAGATTCACCCAGGAGACACTACTGTCCCTTTGTGCTGAGCTCAGGATACACACACAGAGTGGACCATGCCATTCTGCAGAAGTAGCTACACACAGAGCCCAGGCTGGTCAGTATAGCCATGGCTGACTGGCTGACTTGTAAGCCCGAGTCTCTGTGCTTCCTCCCACAGCTGGCTCAGTCTGGCAGACCATTGAAATCTCAAGTTCTCTTCTGAAGAATTCAGTAGCAATCCGTTTTCTTTGAAAATTCTCCTCAGCTCCAGAGCGCATTCATGCATGCATTAATTAATCAAGTGATTTAATTATTCCATTCCTATTTTTGAGCCTTTAGATGTTTGGCACTGTTCTAGGTGATGGGATCTGGAATCTAATAACACAGCCTGACTCGGTGTTGTGGTTTGAATTCAAAATGTCCCCCCACACCCCCAATCCCCACATACTACCCCAGTAGGCTCACATAGTTCAATACTTGATCCTTGGCTCAGTTTGGGAAAGCTCCCACCTTTTAGGGGTGGAGACTTACTGGAGGAAGTGGGTCTCTGGGGGTGGGTCTTGAGGCTTTATAGTGCGGCCTCATTTTCTGTTCACACTGTTATCTGATTGCTGTGCAGCCAGCCTCCCACTCCTTCCTCCATGCCTTTCTGACCTGAAGCTTATGTTTTCTCAACCATGATAGAACAAACCCTTAGAACTGTAAGCCAGAATGAAGCCCTGCATTGCTTCTCGCTGGGTATTTTGTCACAGCCATGAGAAGTAACAAACACAGCCCCTACCTTCATGATGAGGTCATTTGTGTAGAAGGGCATGTCAACAGACAAGAGAGGGAAGATACAAGCAAACACACACTTTCAGTGAGTTTGTGACTAAGAACAACAGATAGGGGAGGAGGCATCACTGAAAATGTGGGGTCTCTTGGAGGAGGGACTATTTAAGCTGAGACTAAAGGAGAATCCAGTCAAGTACAAAGGCTCTGCAGGGTCTGCTTAAGTCAGAACAGAGGCAAGGGCAGGTTAGCCAGGGGCAGGGAATAGGGACTGGGTCTTCTCTTGGTCACAGATGCTCCTGCAGGAGTGTCAGGGCCTCAGGTGCCCAGGGAGAAAGTGTGAATCTGACCTATGAGTAGAGGGAGCTCAGGGAAGGGTTTAAGCTGTGTGTGTGTGTGTGTGTGTGTGTGTGTAACAATCACATTTTATAAACAGCCAGGTTAGGCATGGCAGGGCATGGCTGCACTCTTAGTCTTTAGGAGGTTGAGGCAGGAAGATCACGTGTTTGAAGCTAGCATGGACAACTGAGCAAGACCCTGTGTCACAGTCCAAAAAACCAACAAAAATCAAAATAACAAACACACATTAAAAATTGACTCATGGGCTGGAGAGGTGGCTCAGAGGTTAAGAGCACTGGCTGCTCTTCCAGAGGTCCTGAGTTCAATTCCCAGCAACCAAATGGCTCACAACCATCTGTAATGGGATCTGATGCCCTCTTCTGGTATGTCTGAAGAAAGTTATACTGTATTCATATTAATAAAATAAATAAATCTTTAAATAAAATAAATCTTTTAAAAATTGACTCACATGGCTGTGGTTCTGTCATAGAAAGTGAGGAGTGGTCCTCTTGGCGGGAGTAGCCATGTGCCAATCTCTACCTTTGGAGTCTATATTGGGTCATTGTCAGGCTTACTGGATTTAAAACCACCTAGGAAGGAGCCACACACCTGAGAATGTCTGAGAGGACGTTACCACAAAGGTGTAACTGAGGAAGGGAAATCCATGTAGCATTTCAGGGCTGACGTCTGGACTCAGTCAAAGGAGACAAGGAAGAAAGCCATCAGAAGTCTAGTGGCCTTGTTTGTTCAGCTTTCTGGCCCACTGAGATGTGACAAGCAGCTGCCATGTACCCCTGCCCCCACAGAGTCACTGCCATGCCCTTCCCGACCACAATGAACTCTAGCCCCTCCAAACAAACTTCTCCCCCTTCAGTTGCTTCTTGTCAGACATTTTATCTCAATCAGGAGAAAAGGAAACAATGTAGAGAGTTCTAAACAGTCCTCACTACCAGCCAGAGCAGAGATGGAGCCTGCTTTAGGGGGCTGTGTTCTTGGGTTAGCTACTTTTCTGTTGCTATGATAGAATACCACACCAAGACAATTTGTAGAAGAGAATTTATTTGGGCTAGAGGGTTATAGTCCACAGGGGGAAGCAGGTAGCAGACTTGGTGACTGGAGCTGAAAGCTGAGAGCTCACGTTTCAAACCTCAAGCAGGAAGCAGAGAAAGTGAACTGGGAATGTGACACGGCTTTTAAACCTCAAAGCCCCAGAGAGATGTACTTCCTCCAGCAAGGCCACAGCTCCTAAACCAGCTTAAACAGCATCACCAACTGGGGCCAAGTGTTCAAACATCTGAGCCTATGAGCCTATGGAGAACAGTGTCATCCAAACAGTCACATGGGCCTTGGTTAATGTTTTGTTTGCAGACAGTATACTGAGTCAAATAAATAAATGAAATCACAGAACATTAAATAACAACCAGAGTTTGAATTGTGTCTAGCCCAAGTCCAGAGTCAGACCTGGGAAATGGGGCCAGAGAGGTGGCTCCTGGTTCACAATCACCAGACATACAAACATAAGAAGCTAGGTGTCCTGCTTAGCTGTCAACGTGAATCAACCTGGAATTATCAGGGAAGAGAATGCCAGTTGAGGAACTCCCTAGATCAGGTTGCCCTGTGAACATGTCCATAGAGGATTGTTTTGATTATTAATGGATGTAGGAGGGTCCAGCCCACTGTGGGCGGCACCCTTCCCTACGGTCCTAAGCTGTATCTGAGCCTGAGCCAGACTGTCCACCAGTTAGCAGCGTCCCCATCCCCAGGGTTCTTGATCTGCTTCTTTGGTTGTGAAGTGAGTTCCCTGGTTGGAGGTAATGCTGTGTGGAATAACAAGCAGGCCTGCCTTCATGTTCCTGCCTCAACTTCCCTCAGTAATTGTAAGCCAACAAACCCTTTCTTTCTCAAAGCTGCTTTTATTTGTCACAGCAGCAGAGATGAAACAAGGACCCCAGGCTTCTCCTTACTCAATGCAGCAGTAACCATTTATGCAGGGACTTCTCTGTTGAGGCCTGGCAGCCTAGGGAACCCCCTGCCTTTCATGTTCCTCTAGGGCTTTGGGAGCTGAGGAGTAGATCTTGATTTAGTCCAGAGCATAGGACAGAGGTCAGCGGCCAGGAGTCCCGCTGGGGAGGGTCCTGGGCTCCAGCATCTGGGGCTGGGAAGAGCCTGCCCATGATGCTGGTGCACAATTTCTCCTGAGGCCGGAGTTCACACGCCTCTTCAACTGCCTTCAGGAGAGCAACACGGTTGCGATGGCTAACAGCAATCGTCAAGGTGACAGGGTCTAGCATCACCTGAAAGACAAATCCCCATGAAGGATCTTCTAGGTTAGGTATGTGGAGGTGGGAAGACCCACTCTGAATGTGGGAGGCACCATCCCATGGACTGGAGTCCTTCACGGATAAAAACATGAGCTGAGCACCAGCATCCATCTCTCCCTCTGCTTCCTGACTACGCATGTGATGTGAGCAGCCACCCCACGCTTCTGCTACTGTGACGTTCCTGCCATAATGGACAGTACCCTCAAGCTGTCCGTCAAATAAACACTTCCTTCTTGAAACTGCTTCTATCAGGTATTTTGTGGCAGCCATGAGAAATATAACTAAGACAGGCTTCCTTGAACCTGGGCATGCTGCCACACAATGCTCGTCCATAGTGCTGGGGACCTGGCCTCTGGCTCTTCTGCTTGCACACTGAGCACTTTACCGGGGGCTCTATCTCACCAGCTGCATACCTATACCAGGAAGGGAGAAGACATTAAAGCAAACATGGGTCCCACTACCGGGAGGTTCAGTGGGCAATGCATGATGCACTGCCATGAGGCCAACCTGTTTGCAGGATCCCTAAGTCTGCACGGGCTAAAGCCATAGCGCTCATCTTCAGAAAATAACTGGGGCCTCATTTTTCATTCTTTCCATCGAGAGGGCCTCATGCATAGCTAATCAGAAGCATTGCCCAGGGTCGCCTGCTTTGATCTCCAAAGAGCTGAGGAGGCTGCTGTGGCTTGGGCATGAACTTTGAAGGTCTGTGTGTGCTGCTCAGGATGCCAATGAGGGAAGCGGCCGTACAACCTGCCAGCTCTGGCTTCAAGCAGCATTTGTCCCAGAACACTAAGAACAGTGGATACTTCATGATCCTTTGTTCTAGCAAATCCACGCTAAGTGCATTTCAGCGGCCTACATGACATTGGTTTTTTTCTACCCTGTAGAGTATTTGATCTGACTTGTGTCCTGTGTGCATATCTTTTCTGGTACTTTATGAACTTTTTTTTTTTTTTAATTTAAAAAAAAAAACAAAACCAACTTTGAACTTCATTTCAAATCAAGGCAGTGACTGGTTAGTTGAAAGTCCCATGAGGCAGCAGGGGCGGGAGAGGGCTTCATTCATTACGCTTATTCCTTTTAATTAGTAATGCTTTGTATACCTACCTGTGATGTGCTATCCTCATAGGCACTTTGGGGCAGCTCTTCTGAAGTATGGAGAGGAGAGATTTGAGCAAGAAGAAGGTAAATGTAGCCGTGAGTCCAAGGTAGAAGACAAGTGTCTGGGCCAGAGGAAGCAGGTACAAAGGCCCTGAGGTGAGAGGACTCTTGGCACCATTCAGTAAGGCAGCGGACTAGCACAGCTGGGCAGAGGAGAGGGATGGTTTGAGTCGGAAAAATGGCCCCAGTAGCCCCAGCAGCCCCAGCATTTGTGGTCCCTGGCTTTATGGTTTGTTGGCCAGCAGTGGCCAAAGGATGTCTCCCTGATGTCCCCAGCAGATACATATTTTCTCTCTGTCTGTCTCTGTCTCTGTCTCTGTCTCTCTCTCTCTCTCTCTCATTAGTCTTTTGTTTTGTGACAGGGTCTCACTATGTAACTCAGGCAGACCTCAAATACACAATCCTCCTGCCTCAGCCTCCTCACTGGTAGACAGACCACACCACCCCTGACATTTTCTGTCCATGAAGGAGAGACAAGGAGCAAAGGACTCCACCTGCCTGAGCTAGCTTGTGTTGTTTTTGTCTTCCAGATGCAGGTGTCAGGCCCTACTTTTGTGTTTTTGGTGTTTGTGGAAGCCTGACCTGTAACTTCCTATCTGCAATGGATGAGTCCACCGAGGCGCTCATGAATGAGGTCATGGGCTATGAATGAAGTCAGGGCCTGTCTTCAGCGTTCATGGGTGGTTTCCTTGGCCCCAGTTCACTGCTCTGAAATGACCTGGGAGGATTTTAGAAGCGTGGGTTTTAAATTCACATTGCCTTTCATCTCTTTCACGTGACGGCTGGCACTGTTCTTGATACTGTTCCATGCTTAAGATGAGGAGACAGTCCCAGGAGATCAACTAAGGAGCCTCTAGCTAGTGGGAACCCAGTTTGGAGAAAACCTGGGCCCAGCATGGAGCCTCTGCACTGCTCTTGTTTAATTTCCATGACAACGAAGGTGTGAGCTTCCAGAAGGGGCTGTCAAAGCAGATGGGGGGGGCTGGGGGGCTGGGGAAGTGGGGGTGGGTGGGTGGGGAGGTGGAGGTGGGGGTGGGATGGGTGGGTGGGATTGCCTCCCCTTCTTGAACCCAAGATCCACAGCTCTGCCTGGCCCACGGAGAGGCGTGGCCACACTGCTAATACTCTCCACTGCTCCACGCTCCTTCACAAGCATGTCCGTGGTACCACAGGCCTGACCACAGGCTCCAACATCCCTGAGCTCATCCAGAAGAGAACGATGGGTGGGTAGTGACATGACTAGACAAACCGTCATCTCATCCATGTTCTTAGCAGGGGGTGTTAGCCGCTTTCTGCTACACTGATTTCTGGCATGCCTTGCCCTCCTCAGTGGTCACAGAACAGCCCACAGACCACTTCATCTGAGGAGCTTTGGAATTCTGCACCTTCCGTGTCAGCCCTCCCTTCCTGCTCGGCTCCACATCGGACATTAGTATAAATTAGACTATTCAATTAGGTGTAATTAAGGGGAAATGGGTACCGGGCTGCGAAGATTAGCCTGGGTTTGCAGCAATAAGCCCACATCTGCATCTCTCACCCAGGGAGGCAACATGACATGTAATTTTCCTCCCTCTGACTTAATGGTGCCTTACGCTCTTATTTTTCATGATAGCAATTTCTCAAAACATGCATAAACAGATATTTTTTTCCTAATGCAATTGCAGCCCTGCTATCCGACAGCTGAGATTTAGGGGAAACGCCAGTGAAATTAGCAGGTGATCTGCAATTTGTGCCTAAGAACATAACTGGCCCCTTCCAGTTAGGAGACACTGGAGGTGACCGTCAAGTGATGTGCTCTTGCCAGGCACACATTGGGGGCAAACTCTGTGACACTGAAGTCTCTGGAGAGGTTCCCCAGAGCTGACAGAAGCCCCAGGTCATATTCATGAGTAGAGGATGGTTTGTACATCCTTCAGAAAAGCCCATCTGTCCCAACCCAGTGTCCTCCTAGGAAGCTCAAAGAGAAAGCTCAGATCGCACGCCAACCTGTCCATGGAGACAGAGCTGTGGGAGGCAGACAGCCAGAGGCCTGCAGTAGGATGTAGGATGTAGCCAGCAGATCTGACTCCACAGGGCACGTGGGCCCCTGGGTAGTGTTCTACACAGTGAGCCACAAAAATGGGCTTCCAGGGCCTCCCAGAAAGGAGAAGCAAGGTATAGTGTCAGGACATAGGTGCCATGATTTCAAACCAACAACAGGGGACAATGGGGGTGGGCTCTGCAGTGGTAGTTGGGTTTCCTGTGGCAGCTGGGACAGCCTGACCCCAAGGTCACAGCCAGGATACAGCTTCTATTCAAGACACCTGGTCACCCCACCACCACCACCACCTCTGTCTCCTATTTAAAATAAGTGAGGCTTGAGGAGTCTACCTGGCAGAAGTTGCAGCCTCAAAGAGGAGTGTGGCCATGATGAGACAGGGAGAGCACCCTGGTGAGGTCATCATCCTGCCCCCCACCCATCCTCTTAGGATATCAGTTGTTCATTGGGCCACGATCTGCTCTTCCCCTAACTACCCAGTCTCGTAATATTCAATTCTTTATCGTGCAATTTAAAACCAACAAGAATTCTCATTATTATGGAATCTGTTGGTCAAGGGCTTTGACACACTTCTGACCCAGCTGGTCTTACAACGGCTGCATCACCGGCCTCTTTTTTGCTATTACTTGTTTGCTCTTGGGGCAACTGAGTCCCAAGCCCCAGCTTGGTAGATCTGGGATAAAACCTGTGGGTCACGTTGGTCACCCCTTGCTACACCATATGAAGGACAGAGGTAGATTAGGCCAACAACCCCTTTAGCCCCTGAGAACCACCTTTGACTATGTGGGATTTGCCTGCTGTTATCCCACCTGGGGCTTGAGTTACCACCTACTCACCCTGGAGAGAGTGTATGCTTGGGAGCTTCTGGAAAGTTCTTCTGAGAGTCTATCTCTAGCCAACTACAGTCATTTGGGCTTTAGCAGACTCTGCAGTGGCTCCAAGTCTTCTGAGAGACTCTCATAGTTCAAGCCAGAAGACACTGTTTTGACTCCTGCTCTGTGTACGGGCCTACTGAGTCTGAACACCCACACCCCAATTCTTCTCCACAACATCTAAGAATGCAGAGACAAGCAAGGAAAGAAACATGGATCCCGAAACCCCAAAAGAGGCAACAGATAACCCAGCTCCCGTGCCCCAGTCCTGTTGACTCTACTGCCTGCTGTCACCACCCCTCAAAGTCAGGTTTCAAAGGGACAGCCTTGTGGGCACAAAGGTCTTAGGCAAGACTGGGCATGAGGATTTGTGAGTGTGGCACAGAGAACCTGGGCAGGGAGGGAGGGAAGGAGGGAGAGCCAGACTAAAGAGAGAGATGGAAGTCCTCCCAAATGCTCGCCCAGGCAGTGGGGAGAGGTACAAACTGACCAGGTAAGCAGTGGGCATGTGACCCCTGCTCTGTCCAAGGATGAAGGAGCTTGAATTGAAGCTACTGGCAAGGGGAGACCTCACGCTCAGCTCAGATTGGTGCAAACCTGTAGCCTTGCTGGATTCATTCTTAAAAAACACAAACTGGATGCCAAGAACAGGCTCCATGTGTGTGAAAAGGAGTCGAGACTCACATCGGTGGTGCAGGCATACGGATGCTCAGGCAGTTATCAGGCAAGATTGGAAGGCAGGACGCCATCAGCACTTGGGGCTGGCTCTAGGATCTGGCAGCTGAGTACACAGCAGCGTTTAGAAGCGGCCGCAGGGGGTGGCTGGCGGATGCTATTCTGGGAAGATTGTTTCCGGGCAGAACTTTGCCGGATGACCTTGAGTTTAGTGAGGAAGGCATCACGTGGGACTCCAGAGGCTGAAGGGAGGACTGGGGTGGTTCTCTAGGGATGTTGGTTAGGGTGTGGTTTAAGCAGAGGAGGTGATTCTCTGGCTTCATGCACGGCTGTCAAGGTCAAGTGCAGAAGGGAGGTGACAGAAGGAAGAGCAGATCAGGGGCTATCTAACTGAGCCACCAGGCATGGGTAATCCATTTCTGTTGATGACTCTTGATGGAGAGCAGCAGGATGCAGTGCTCTGCAAAAATAGAAGCCATTGGGGGCTGAGCCGCGGCTCAGTGAATAAGAGCACGCGCAATACAAACAGGAGGACCTGAGTTCAATCTCCAGCACACACATAAAGTCAGATGTGGCTACATGGGCCTGTGAGCCCAGCCTGGTAAGGGCTGGGGGGATGGAGACAAGACTATCTTGGGGGCTTGCTGGTCACTAGCCTGGCTCCAGGTTCAGCAAGGGACTTTGTGTCACAGGAATAAGGTGGAAGGTGGCAGAGCTGAACACCTGATGTCCTCTTCTAGGCTGCAGATGAGTGGGATGGGTGAGCACACACACACACACACACACACACACACACACACACACACACACACACACACACACACACAAGAAAAGAAGCTGCAGGTACGATGAGGAAGAACAGTAGGCGGAAAATCAGGTGACCAAGTGTGTATTTGTCCACCGTAGTTACACAAGCATGTAAGTTTTCACGTATAGATGGCATGCAGATACCACACGTGGAAGATCCAGGATTTGAACCTTTACGCCATGCTGTTCCACACACATCCCCTGAGTGGATACAGAACTGCTCCAGTCAGAACATTTGTTGCTGCTGCTCTACCCTTACTAAGGGCCACTCTACACACATCTTCTCACCCAGCATGACTGTTTCTGGCTATAAATTCTAGGGGGAGTCTCTATGGTCTCAGGGTCCCTCAGGCTCTGTGTTGTCTATCAGCTCCCAGAGAATCTGTGCACTCTTGGGTGGGATCCTGAGTGCTCTCCACAAAGGATCAGGATACCCCTCTGATAGCTGACTGCCCCCCCAGTGGTGACCAGGGTTCTTCTGGGAGATGGAAAACGGACAGGGTGGGAGGCCTTCTGAGTCTCTAAGGTTTCACCCGGGGTGATGGCGCTGATTTCTGGTGGCATGCAGAGGAAGGTAGAGTCACAAGACCTAAGACTTGTGAGTTCCCCCTCTTCCTCTAGCAGTCCCAGCGTTCTGTGGCCTGGAGACATCTCCACCAGACAATCCCAGGCTTCCTTCTAGGCCAGAACAGAGGCCTGCATACCCCCTCTGTTAAGAGGACTGGCTAAAATGGAACAGTAAAAATGGCCCTTCTTGCTTCCTGTTTGCAAGGTGGGTGGGCATCAAAAGTGGAAAGAACACAAGGACCCCAGGACCCCCGTCCTTTGACCAGAGAACTCAAGGCAGGATGGATTTCCCAGAGACACTCTGGACAGGGCTAACTGCTTACGCCATTCCAAAACAGTCTGTGGGGCTGAGGATGAGGTTCCGTAGTAAAGCCCTTACGTAGCAGCCACACAGCCCTGGGTTCAGCCTCCAGCACTGGGGGGGAAAGGCTGTGACGGGGGCTGGGGAGATGGTTCACTGGGCAAAGTGCTCATGCAGGAACCTGACAGCACCAAGTAATACTCAGTAGCGAGCAGATAGAGATGGGTGGAGCTCACTAAGCAAACAGTCTAGCTGAATTACTGAGTTCCAGGCTCAGCAAGAGACTCTGTCTCGAAACAATAATGGTAGAACAGCTGAAGAAGCTCCATAGACTGACCTCTGGCTCAAAGGACACTCATACAGAGAGGTAGCTCACCCGCTTCACACGTTCACCCATGCATCTCTCTCCGTCTCTCACACCCACCCATACAGAGACTGTGGCCAGAGTCTCTAAGAGCCCAGACTGGGCCACCCAAGCAACGAGTCTTGGGGACATGGGGGTCCCCAGTACTAGCATGTGCAGACTCATGCCATCCTGTCCACAGCACAAGGCCATCCCTGCTAAGATTCGATGTTATTCTGAACTTAGCCTCTTGTTCTTACACTTGAGTGACTTTGGATTGGGACCAGTATCCAGTTCTCACAGATATAAATGGAAAGCCGCTGCAGAGCTGACCGCAGGGCAAACAGTTATTAAATGCCACGAGTCTCTGCCTTCTGGGATGACTGACACACCTGTGTTTGTGAGCTAGCAGAAGAGAGGAGTCAAAAGTCAGGGGGCTCTGAGTCCTCCTGGAAAGCTCGGCAGCAGGAAGGGGAAGACCCTCCTCAAGTGAAGGTGGGCATAAGGGCCCTAGAGAGGGAGCCCGCAGAGCCCCCCAAAGCCAGTGAGGTGCTGTGAGTGTGAGAGACAGGCCCATTCCAACCCTATTTTGCAGGTGTTGCTGGACTGACAGGGGGCTGTGAGGAGGGAGGGCTGTGAAGAAAAGGAGAGAGCTGGGGTTGGGGAGGCGGGGGGGGGGAGAAACAGTAGCTTCTAGGACTGTGTGGGCAGCTGGGCTGATGGCAGTGGTACACGTGGAGGTTGGAAATGAGAGGAGGACAGGAAGGAGAAAGAGGGAGGACTAGGGTGGGGGTGGGGCGCTAGGCTGGGGCGGGTTGCCGGGGTCTATGTAGGTGAACTTAGAGGCGTACCTTCTGGGTTGCACCTCGCTGCCCAGGAATCATGGGAAAATAGGCACGGATGATTTCTGTGTAGAGTTGCAGTCCCTGAGGTCACAGCCAACCCACTCCCTTCGGGTCACAGCAGTTTCCTCCCAGAAGCCTCTGTGGCAGAGCCATCGACAGGTGGAGAACAAGAATCAATCATGTGGCCGTTTTCATTCTGCTCCAGCGTTCATGAAAGTTCATTTCTACTTTCTCCACACCTGCTTAATTGATTATGGGTTCAGAAGCCAAATTTAAACCCAGGCTTCTCATAACTAAAAACAGCAACTGCATTTGGCTTGATGTTTATAATATGCAAGAGTCAGGGTGTTTTCCCTACATGGAGAAAGGGGGTACAGTGGGAACCGGTCCTCTGAAGTTTTGAGAAGAGCCAGAAGCAAAATCTATTGATTACAAAACAAAGCAGAAGTTGGTAGCTAACCAAGAAGAAAACAAAACAAAAGACTAGTTTGTGCTGCCTGCCTGCCTGCCACTGTTCTGTCTGACTAAGCTCATGTGGCATCTTTAGCACTGGAGGAGCTGGGCTCAGAAATGTGACAGACACCCAGCTCGACCCCCTTTCCAGGGTGACAAAGCTTGTCTTAACCACTCCCATTTTTTAATAGAGGTGTGGGTGCAGCCCACACTTTGGCTCCCTTTGAGTTCCACAAGAAGCATTGTCACTCAGGTGCTGTGCGAAAGGTCCCTTCCCCC
Organism: Uromys caudimaculatus; assembly: GCA_028551405.1. Classification (NCBI taxonomy): domain Eukaryota; kingdom Metazoa; phylum Chordata; class Mammalia; order Rodentia; family Muridae; genus Uromys; species Uromys caudimaculatus. Next base: position 12,318,123 of record CM052701.1, read on the forward strand.
AACCTCAGAGCTGAGGAGGCAGGAGGGAGCCCCACTAGGCACCTGCACCCATCTAGACAGAGGAAGCCTGCTGCTTCCCAGAGGCTGTGTCTGCTCACTGTTGGTGGCAGGGGTATGATCAGGGGGATTGTGCGGAGCTCCAGAAATTGACAGGACCAGCTAGCCTGGGAGCTAATCGGTCGGGTGGCCACCCTCGCGCTGTGGTGACAGACGTATGTCACCTTGCCTGGGTGCTGGAGAATGGACCCAGGCCCTCACTCTTCCCAGGTCAGGACTTTACCAACTTACCAGACCTATGGCAGGCCGATTTTAAAAGACTAGCCAAATAATTGCACAGCAGGTTCTTGGAGGAGGCCCAGGAGATTCGCCCAGAGCTTCAGCCTGAGTGTGAGGTGCTTGGAAAATGTCTTTCCAGCAGGATACATGGACTGGGTCTGGAGTTTAAATATCATCAGTCAGGGGCTGGATGCTCCACTAACGTTACAGAGAAAGGTGTCGGGGTGACCTCAGCGGTGGCCCTTTGCTGTGGGCAGGTTTAGTCATGGAAAGAAACTAGGTCTGTTTTTTCTGCACCCCTCCCAGGCTGCTGCTGGGGAAAGCACATTTTGGTTGGCTAGCCAGCCTCCTCTTAAATATTTAAGCCAGGCAAGGCAGTTCCTGCCTTCCACCTCCTTCCCTTCCTCCCACCCCAGCTGTCCCTCAGCCTCGGTGCTGGGACTTGGAGGAAGGGCTCAGGGCACATGTTTCTGAGTTAGAGATGTTGAAATCCTGGTAGTTACAGTAGTTTTAATAAATGGGGTTAACGCTCCAGGGGGAGGCTCTCCGTGTGCCGTTCATGCACAGCTGCCTGCATCAGTCCAGAGGTTTGTTTAAATGTGCAGTTTAGAGGTGGATTAAGCAAGCTCTCTGAAGCCAGTGTGCTGGGCAGGTGAGCACAGGGAACGCAGAGCACAGACCCAGAGCCAGGGCCAAGAGTGCACAAAGCTAATTGCCTCTGAGGGTAGCAGGATGGAAAAGGAAGAGGTTAAAAGCAAGGCTCTTCGGGATGTCCGAAGCGCGAAGTGAGTCTGTAGCTGTTGGCTTCTGGGCACTCACTGCAGCGACTGGGGTTGCCCCTGCTTCTGCGGAGTCTGGGTCAGGCCTGGCAGATCAGGGCAGAACTAGCTCTGTCCTGGGCCACTAAGGTGGATCCTCACTTCTCTTCCCTCATCATTCTTCCTCTGTCCTGCAGCATCCTGGATTCCTCCTCAGCCGTATTTACTGAGCCTTGGTGGCTTCACTGCTACACCCCAGATTGGACAAACGACAATACAACTATTTCTTAGGGTTCTGCGGCTGAGAAGTTTGAGGTCAAGGTTCTGGAAGAACTGGTGTTCTCTGAGGGCCACTTTCCATTAAGGCATGGTTTCATGACCTAACTACTCCCAAAGGCCAGGAATGGAGTGCTGACATACATCTGGATGCCTTTAGGCAAATGATTCCAGCTCAGCGTTGCTCAGGACACCAGGGAGCTCGTGGGCGAGCAAATGAGGTCACTGGGATGCTTACACTACAACACACACAAAGCAAGAGATGCATCGCTGCTCGAGAGTGGCTTGTATCATCTGCCCTGAGGTGGATGTGACACATTTACACAGGTGACACAGTGAGGACAGTCACCTGGGGACAGGAAGTGGGGCTGGCAAGAAGAAGTGCCTTCAGAAGCAGCAGCAGCAGCAGCATCTTTGAGAAGAGACTGAGATTGGCAAGGGAAAGGTTTAGTAACACTGTAACAGGTACGAGCCTGATTCTCTAGTGAACCACCTAGGTTCTTGAGTCTCAAGACAAAGAACTGCACTGGGCACATATGGTTAGAAACAGAAACAGAGGTGAGCCATTAAGTAAGATCATTGAGTAAGGGAAATGGACTTCCAACAATAGGAATGGGCTGTTGAGCAGAGGGGAAAGCCAGAAAGTGCTGGGCCCAAAGGCCCGGGACACTTTATAAAGCATTTACATAATACCCACCTCTCCCACATCTGTATAGCCTGGGTTTTTCTTGTACATGCACTGTTTGCGACTTGAAGCTTGGGTGATGAAGGGCTTCTAGTCTTTCTCTCCAAACCGGCTCCTTTTCTATGTTAATCTTTTTTTAAAAAAATTATTTTTATTATTTTTAATTATATGCATGCACACGTGTCTGTGTGTGGGTGTTGCACACGAGTGCAGAGTACAGGCTAGCAGAGTTATTGGATCCCTGGGTGTTGACCCTTTTGGCGTCACCCCATGATGTCATCTACAAAGTTCACATTACAGAGTCTTGCACTCGGTTTACAAAAGAAGATTGCACAAGACAAATTCATACTGTTTTAAGGAAGTTTATACAATTCTGTGTTGAGCCACATTCATAGCTACCGTCAGTTGCATGTCAGGTGGACACACCTAGGCAAGGAAGCACTGAGCCCCTCTGGGCCTCAGTTTCCCTATCTGCAACACCAAGGCAGCGACAGCACCACCTGCAGGTTAGTCAACTCTCAGTCCCTGCCGTGAGCCTGGGGAAGTGGCTGCTGCAGGACTCCTGAGCCACAGCTCCACAGGTCTCTGTGGATGTGCTTTCCTCCAGGGGCCAATCTTTGCCACCTGAGACCTTGACCAGGTGAAAGCCCTTTTGGCACTAATGGCCATGGACCTGCGAGCCTGCAGAGCGATTCTGAGAGAATTCCACAGAGGGAAAGGAACGGTTCCATCAGGGGACCCTGTTCCTCATGAATGTAGCTCGTGGTGGAGGAAGGAGCCAAGTTTCTCTGCCCAGAGCTCCTGGGAGCCCAGAGAGGCTCAAAACACACATGGTGACTTTACCTGCCTGTGTGTCCCACAAATCATTCACAGCACACCTCCTGCAAGCTTGGAGTGTGATGGAGGTGCAGAAATGACTGCTCGATTGTGGTGTGCGTTTATTAAGTGCCTCCTGTTTGCCAAGCATCTTGTAAGCACTTTTTATGCACTTCCAGGGTTATCCACGTGATAACATCATCTCAGCTAAGTTAGGTTTGAGGAAAGTAGGCTCAGGTGGAACACGCAGGTCAGGTCTTGCAACTGAAACATATGGGACCATTAGGGACCCCTGGGTAGATTGGACCTCATACTAGAGCTGAGCCTCATGGCAGGAAGCCTTGTGTTCCAGCTGCTTCTTCCTGCTCTAAGTCCCTTCAAGGTATTGACAGCCCCTGACAGGGAAAATCTCACTACTTTGGTCCCAGGATTTGGGGTAGGGGTGAGCATGGGTTGATGAGTCCAATCTGGTAAAACATATGTGCAGTCACACGGCCCCTTTGGTTTCAGACTAATTCATTTGAATTTCCAGTTCTTGTAGCTTTCGGTCTGAATGGTCCAGGGGTCAGGGAGCAGTGCCCATAGGGACAGCCATGATTCTGGCTGACCCTTACAGGATGGGTTAAAGCGTGTATGCACAAAGACTACCTCCCCCCCCCCCCCCCAGCCAGTGCTGTCCCGGGAGTCTGGTCTCCTCCCCAGGAGACATCTGTCCTCTCCCTGGGGGCTTCCAGCTCCTCACAGCTCATGTCTTTCTCAGCGGAGTGACTTTCTCCTTTCTCACTTCTCATCTTGAACGATGGCCAGCTGAAGCACTTAATTTTCCCCCTCCAGCCCCATTAACGTGGCCGTGCTCAGCGCCCGTGCAGGCTGTGTGAAAGGGAAGCCATTTATATCAATTAGCAAAGGCAAACATAGCCTTTCTGCCTAGCTGTGTGCAAACTCTGGCAGGGTCTCCTCAGAGGACGAGTGCGGATGGGTAGGGAAGCCTGGGGCCTACACCTCCCTGAGATGATCAGGGTGTGGAAGTTGGGGGGCAGAGGGGCTTGTGTTGCCATGGCATTTTGCAAAGGACTCAGCCATGGGATCCCAAAGGGAAGGTGTCCGTCCAGAGGACAAAAGGTTCATCAGATGCAGCCATATTTTACTGCTAGCCAGAACCTCATTCTCAGTGTGGACCCCACCCATATCCCCAGCCCCACCCCCGCACCACTCCATGGCCTAGCTGGAGCTTGGAGTCTACCCTATGGGGAACCGAGCCCACTCAGGTGTCTCACTAGGCAGAGCCCATCAGCCTTCCTGGATTCCTCCCTAGTCTCCTCCCTAGTCTCCTCCCTCCCTCCATGTTCGCCCCTGCAGTGAGAACCAAGCTTTTAAAACCACAAACCAACTTATCCTATTCTCCTCTTCTGAAACCTTCCATGGTTCCCCATTGCTCTTAGAATAAAATCCAAACTCCTTGTTATCACTCTCAAAGCCTGGATGGCAGGACCTCTGCTGGCTTCTCACAGTCTCCCCCTTGGCTGGCTCCTCTACCACCAGGCTGCCTGGTCCTCAGCTCACCTTGCCTCTCCCAGGCCTGCTGCTCTCACCTGCTGCCCACCACATCTTCTGTTGGTGCCTCTTTCTTATGTGTAACATCTCAGCTTAAAGTGACACCCTCCATCTTTGGTGGGACAGAGGACACACCCTCCCTATGGACAGGGACAGTTGAGGAAAGGCCTCCCTCTCTGTCTGGTGTCTAATTTTTTTCACTGCTATGAAGAAGGCTCTAGAAAGGGGGAGTTGAACTAGAACAGGGCAGGACCAATCCCTTCCCTCCAGACTTAACACTCTGGGGAGACAGATGACTCTTAAGATGCATAGCATAGCATCAGATGAGACCTAGCACTGAGAGGAAGGCCACAGGACAGAAGCAGGAGAGACTGCAGGTAAGCACCAGGTGCCCAGGGCCAGCTTTGTGAAGAGCTGAATGAAACAATGGGCAGAGGGAAGGAGTCGGGAGCATGCTTGCCCTGGACTTTCTAGGCAGAGGCAGGGTGAGCCCGGGGGCTACAGTGCCGGTTGCCATGGGCTGAGAGGGATGGAACCTCTGAGGCTGAGCAGAGAGAAGGCTGGGAGCTGGTGATATACAGGTCACAAGTGGGACAGGCAGGGTCTGGGGACTCGTTCTTAATTTATCTGATCTTTGAGATTTTCATACATGTATACACTGCATCTTGGTCATTTCCGCCCCCTACTCCCTATCTAAACCCCTCCCAGGCTCCCTAGTCCCCTCCCCCATCTCTCAATAACTCACTGAATCCAGTTAATGCTGTCGGTATGGGCACGGGTGCAGGGCCATCCACTGGGACATGGGTGATCTAGTGGCCACCTCTTGTACTGGTCTTGTGAGCTTGCTGGCTTCTCTTTGGAAGAGGAAGGAGCCTAGCAGGTTCCAGAGCCTTCAGGTTGGGGTGGATGATGGGGTGGTCTGAGGGTAGAATGAGGCTGAGGGAGCCAGGAGCGTCTCAGCCTTCTGGAGCAGGTCAAGGGCAGGGGGACAGGTCTCCTGGCCCTGATCCTGAACAGCAGACTTAGAGAGCTAGAAGATATAGAAGATATAGACTTTCCTGAAGTCTGACAAGTTCTCTGTTGACATGGACCTCAAGGTTTGCCCATGCAGCCACGCTATGATTGACACATCTTGGTTCATTTCTCCCAGACTCACAAGGGTTTTGTGCTCACAAGGACCTGGGTTCAGTTCCTGTTTCCACTACTGTCTATTTGAGTGGACGATGTTTGTAGTCTCTGGGCCTCAGTTTCAACATCTCTGGAGGGGGTCTGCTGTGGGGAGATCCCGGGGCTGAGGCAGTGTCACCCCTTCTTACCTTCCTTCAGCACCATTCTCCTGCGGTGTGCTTACCTCACCCAACTAGCCTGTAAGTCCCCAAAGAGTAATGACTCTCTCCTCAGTGCTGGAGGCCTGCCTTCAGGCCCATGTGGGACACTGGATCAAGCCAGGAAACTTGGTAAGGTATAGCAGGTCTGAGACCTGGGCACTTGGGTAATGAGACAGTAGGTGCCTCCCTGCTCCCTGCCAGATTCCTGGACTGAAACACATGCCACACTCCCCACAAAGGGATGTAACCAATGGTCATGTAACCCAAAAGAGTTCTCCATGCTAATGAGGTACCTAGAGGCCTGAGGGTTTAGCCAAGAAGCTTCCCTTCCCACACATTCCTCCCTGGAAAAGGTATTTAATCTCTGGTCCACCATGAGAAGTCAGTAGGCATACATTTTCCACAATGAGCAGTCAACAAACTGTATGGATAAACACGGACTGTTGAAACTGCTGTGGGGAACATGGAGAAGGCCTTTGCCTACAGAGCTGATGCCTGAGTCTCTAAGTATCCTGTAGAAGGCCTCTCCACACTTCCAGACAGTTGTTGCCAAGCTGCAGGCAATCACCCATGACCTAAGCCAGAGTTCCCATTTCCCCAGCCCCCAGGGTTGGTCATCGTCCTCATCCTGCTGGCCCCCAACGGTCCCAGCCTCATCTTGGGCCTGTGGATTCCCAATTCTTTGTCCCTGATTTTTCTGTGTGGCAACTAGATGTCCAGGAGTTAGGGAACCCCAACTTTGGCCTCCCCATTTTAGACTATGTTCTTCCACCCCCTGAACAGTGTCTCCGAGCTTCCTTTAAAGCCCAGCACCCGGCAGCAGCAGTAAAGGGAGACGAAGTCAAACCCACCCCGAGTTTCGCCTCTCCAGCAGTGTGTCCCGCACCTCAGCAGTGGGTTGAAACTCGGCCTGACCCCTGTACAGCCTCAGTGGGCTCCTCTTAATGCATCATGGCATCACTCAGTGCCTGGTGCCTTGGAGCCCTGTGCTGAAAAAAGTGTCTCCAGAAGACAGTAAAGGGGTGGTGACAAATTTCAGAAGCACAGACAGGTATGCTAGGACCCTGACACACGCCCCAGCCCATGTGTCTAAGAGGTCTAGCATACAATGGTCAAAGAAAAATGCTCAGTATCTCTGAAGCTCCAGGGAAGCTGCAGCTAAGTTTCTAGCATCCTCTGTGACTTTACTAAGCTGGGTCCCACTGTGCACACAGGGTGCTGTCTTTTTAAATCTGTCTGGAAGCATATTTTCATTACGTTAGCTACATACAAAGATTTAGGAGACATTTTTCTCCAAGTTCAGCAGAGCCTGGGGCACTGCGACTTCCTGCATGGCCCAGTAACAATAAAGTATTTGAGACAGTCCTCCAGCGGAGCCCTCAGACAACCTCCGTCCAGTTCCATTTAGAACAAGGTCACATGGCTCTTAAAAACAACCCTGAGCAGGGCCCTGGAGCTCATGCTTATAATTCCAGATACTTAGGAGGCTGAGGCAGAAGGGACAAAGGTCTGAGGCCTGCTTGAGCAAAACAGAGATGTTGTAAACAGAAGCCTGAGGGTGGGCATCACAGAGCTTAGGTGGTCCTGGATTCCACCCACAGCGCCACAAAACAATGAACTTGATCTGGACTTGAACCCAAGAAGAGTCTAATGGATCCAAGAACCCAGTTTTCAATGGTTGTTATCACAGCCTCAGGGCACATTCTCCTTAAAAGCCCCCTCCAGCTCCAAAGACAAGGCTGAGAGCTCGAGGGCCTGTCCCCGCCCCGCCATTCATTGTGTGTCCTTTTGTCGTTGTGAAGAGTCACATTGTTCATGTGCAGTGGCTGTTCTGTGGCCTGGACTCTGATTTCACTGCTCTTTTAAACCAACAGCGTCCTAAGGCTGTATCTTTGTGACATAACGCATCCCTAACTGTGGTCTGTTTGAGACTAAGTCCTTGATGAGGGAAAGGCCAGGGAGGACACCTCAGGCCTGGGCTGGGGCAGGGATGGAACGTGTTCTGAGGACCTGCAGGAGAAGTCTAGGTAGAAATTGCTGTCCAAGGATTGCGGGCTAGACTTTCTTGGGGCTCGGACAAGGGACAGACAACCTGGACCCAGGAACCTCTGGGAAAGAAACTGCTGGGAAGGTCCTGGAGGGCAGTTGGGGTTTTGACAGGCAAAGGAATGGCCCTGTGACATCAGGCCCTGTTTAGGGCCATGCTTTGAGAGTTGCCACACCTCTCTGCCTGAGTTCTGAGTTGGGTGATTATTCTGCCTGTCTCAAGGCTGAAGCTGAGAACCAGAGAATGGAGTGTCTTTGGCTCAGTGTGCAACCCAAAGTCGCTGCCGTTCACAGGGGCCAAGCAGGGATGTGAGAGGGTGGGACAGGCCAGGTATAAGATCACAGAGGAGTGAGGATCACAGATTCCATGTGGACGAATAACTGCCAATCAGCCCCAAGGGCTTTTGCCAAGTTCCACTGTGACTTTCATCTTCCCAATCTCCCTGTTTAGCCTAGACAGCCTGACAAGACATTGTCCCATTCGTGAAATGGTGCAACTGTTAGCTCTCCTTATGAACTCAGGAAAACACACCTGAGGATCACTCAGCCTGTCAGCCAGCATCGGAGGCCTTTGCACAGTGCTCCGTACACTGAGAAGGCTCTCTAGACAGCACAGGGCAGGGCTGAGGGACAGGTGAGGTGCTCCTCCTACCTGGGATGTGAGGGGTTAGGAAGGGGGGACAAATGGCCCGGGGGAGGGGGCAGGAGGGGCAGGTGACATGGGGGAGGGAACAGGAAGGATAGGTGGCATGGGGGAGGGGGAGGGGCAGTCTCTCTGTGGTGGATTTAGGGCACATTCTCAACCTTCCTAAAGCTGCAATACTTCAGTATAGTTTTCCATATTGTGGTAACCCCAGACAAGATTATTTTGTTGCTTCTTTGTAACTGTAATTTTGCTACTGTTATGAATTGTAATGTAAAATATCTGTGTTTTCAGATGGTCTTATGCATCCCTGAGAAAGGGTCACTTGACCACACAGGAGTCATAACCTACAGGTTGAGAAACACTGGTTTAGGGGTCAGTAAGGCAGGTACGGGAGTAAAACATGCTGTCCACATGGAGGAGAGCTACAGGGGCAACCACAGGGTTGGTCTGGTGATCAAGCAAGATGTGCCCTAAATCCACTGAACAGGTGCCGGCCAATTTTCTTCTGCCACCAGGAAAAGGTTTACTTTGAGGTCAACCTGGGTGAGGCATAAGTGGCCTGGAGTCTGCCGGGAGTCCAGGCTATCTAGTCCAGAATCGAGAGTATAAAGAGCCCTAACCACTGGCCAGCACAGCCTGGGGACCATCTTTAACAGGAACCATTTCCTATCCTAACTGAACAGGGTCCAACTGAGAAAGCCAGCCACCTGCTATGGTCACTGGCCTGGCCTGGATGAGGCTGGGCTCATTGAGCTGCATGCAACCCAGAGCCACATGGTCCTGTCCTTAGAGTCCCTGCCGGCCCCTCCATCTCCCTGGCCCCAGCCTGGGAGCTGACCTTCCCTTGGGTGGGATGCACACAAAGAGCTCCAGAGCAGATGGTGCCCCAGCTCCAGTTAGCCCCGCCTACCCTTCACATGAAAAAGGGGCGTGGCCAGACAGATGCCCACTACACCGCCTCTCCGGGGCACTGTGACCAGGAAGAGAATGACATTACTCTCATTTTCCTGAGGCCAGTGCAAGCTGTGGTAGGTTCTGAGGCAAGATATGTCCACGGTGCCTCCTGCCTGGGTACCACAGCCTAACCTTGGCCCTGCACTGAAAGCACCCGGCGGAGCAACTAGATCCAGGAGTAGAGAATCCTCAACTGGAAAAGAGAACTGTCTCCTTTCTATAGCAGTCATCGAGGGGTGAGGGCCTAATAGTTTTCTGGGAATGTGAGACTGGCTCTCCTCTGGGCCAAAGGATAGGGGCTCTGTGCAGGGCTAGGTGGGCTGGGACAGGATGGAGCCATAGACCCAGCCTCCAAGGGCAGGATGGCAGTGAGGCGTGGCTCACAATCTAGTCAGGAACATGTGTGTTCAGTGAATGAATGGTTGGGAAGTGGGTGGACGGTCAGATAGTGTTTCAGTTTGAATGGGTGATGTTCCCACAGCTTGTGTCTGATCACTTGGTCCCTGGAGGCTGGAATTGATTGGAAGGCCATGGAAGCTGACAGAGGAGGAGGCTTGCTGGGGAAAATGGTACACTGGAAGCGGGCCCTGAGCTTTAAAGCTGTGCCTCACTTCCTGTCCTCACTATGACAACAGCATGACCAGCCACCTTCAGTTCCGGCTGCCATGTCTTCCCCATCATGGCAGACAGTGTCCCCTCAAACTGTGAGCCCAAATAGACCCTTCCTGATTTGAGTCTGCTTGTCAGAAATGTTATCGTAACAATAAGTAACTAATACGGATTGACACATAGACGGACAGACGGAGTGGATGGACAGATGGATGGACCTTGTTGGCTTTGGCTCTGTTCTTCAGGCTTCATCTCCCACCTCTTCCTGTACTCTAGACACTGTACTCCAGGGAATCCTCCTGCTGCAGGACTTGCTCTTCCGAGCCCATGATATTCTTCCCAGGGACTCTTCACATCTGGCAGCACTCGTGCCATGCCTCTCACTGACTGTCTTGTTCAGAACTGCAAGCCATCCCACCTGCAGCCCACACCACCAATGGCCTTGGCCTGGTCTTCCTCACACTCAGCATCTTCTAACATCTTCTAGTATCCTCCACTCCCCTAGCCCAGCCCCCACTCTCAGCCTCACCATCCCAGGCATCAGGCACTGAGGAAAGTATTCTCTCTCTGAGTTACATCCTCAGAGCCTGAGTCTCACTCTGGACAGGAGGGCAGCCCCAGGTCAGCAGGGACGTGGTCCAGCTTGGTCCTATCCGTTTCTCCAGCACTTGACACAGTAAGGGCTTGGCACATGGCAGGTTCTCAGTAAACATTTACTCAATGAGTGAGGGAACCCCAAGAGATCAAAGGAATGGTCTCCACATAGACGGAGAGCAAAGAGGACTTTATGAAAACAACCATTTGAGCCAAGATCTAGACGGGTGTATATTTCATGGAAGAAAATTCCAGACATGACTGACTGCTGTTTCTGGGGCTCCGGGGTGTACAGCCTCTCCCGAGCTCACCATTGCCTGTTTGTTTCTGGTCTTGTTTGTTTGTGTTTGTTTTTTGTTTTGTTTTTGATCTTGGTGCTTTCCAAGGTGCTCAGCTCTCCTGTGTGCTGGCGACATCTCTTCACAATTAATTCCATGTTTTATTCATTGTTGAAGGTTTTAAAGCTACAAATCACACAAGCGCTGTGCTCACCTCATCTTGGGCTCCTGTGTCTTGCATGCTAAGCAGAGCTTAGTGTCTCTGGAGAAAGGACTCCTCCTGGTACTTGTGGCTCTGATTGCAGCCGAAGCAAATCAGAGCAAATACGCCTGTATCTGATTTGCAGGATGCTAAATTTCCTACTCTCCAAGTTTCCTAAATCACCACGGAGGAGTTGCACCCTCCTAATGCCAGAAGTTTCACTGTCTGATCTGCCAGTCCATAGCCACTGAATTTACTGGGGCAATAAAGGTGACTTGGTTCTGTAAAATATCAGGAAAAAATCACCCGGGTGCATGTGTGCTCACAAATTTGCTACTTAGGGGGGAAAAAACCATTGACCAACTGCACATTACTGAATTTGTATCCACAGTGTAATGGTCAAAATAAAGGGACAGTGGGTGTCCATCTTAGGCCAGCCCCGCTCAAATTTCTCAGCATAGAGCAAAATAGTCAGCGAGAGGCCTGAGCTGCAAGTAGGGTAGCAAGATGCTGGTGTGGCAAGAGCTCTGTGTAAGGTCTGTTGCTCTTTTCTCTGTTGGCTTGGCTACTCAGAGCCTGTGACTGATGTTCTCAGGACTTCCTTCCCTCCTTACCACTGGGAGAACAGAGCCCAGCAAAGCAGTAGTGGCCAGGGCCATGTGTGACCCTTTGTGCCAGGCTCTGGCTTGAGTTCTGGGCAGAACAGGAAGAAAAAGCCACTAGGCCCTGCCTCTGTTGAACTCAGAGAGAAGGGGCCAAGGGCCAACCCTGAGGTGAGTTGAGTTCAGATGGCGAAATGCCAGAACTCTACCACCTGATCCACTTCTGGGAGGGCAGCCCCATTGTGTCCAGCGGCCTTGGCAATTCTACCATGTGAATGCCTTTTTTGTGGCATGTGAATCTTCCCAGTCCATCACCATCACCACGGTTTTCCTGTTTGTTCCTATGCTGGGGATCGAACCCAAGACCTCATACCTGCCATATCACCGTGAAGACTGCGGCATTCAGACAACGTTCTGTTTTCTAGTAGCTCTCTCAAACAGCTGATGAAACATGACGTAAGCCAGACCTCTGTGACCTTTGAGCTTCGACACATCACCTGCCCCTCGTCTGTGAGCCTGTGCTTTTCTCAGAAAAACTCACAAACAAGATTCTGAGATTCATAGTCAAAGCACAGCCTTGACCTCCTTGTGACCTTTGTGTACGGCAAGAATTCCTTTGATGGTTTTTGCTTTTTATTTTTATTTTTAACCTTTGCTGCCATTTTGTTTTGGTTTTTGAGTTTTTGTTGTTTGTTGTTGTTTTTCAAGTCAGGGTCTCTCTGAGTAGCCCTGACTGTCCTAGAACTCGCTCTGTAGACCAGGCTGGCTTCGAACTCAGAAATCCACCTGCCTCTGCCTCCCAAGTGCTGGAATTAAAGGCGTGTGCCACAACCACCCAGCTATGTTGCCACTTTTTAAAGACTTACTTTTATTATTTTAAGTTATGTGTATGTCTGAGTGTGGATAAAGCCTGTGTGTACCTTAGAGTCCAGAGGCCTGGGATTCTTCTAGAACTGGAGTTACTGGCAGTTGTTAGCTACCCAGGGTGGGTGCTGGGAACTGAACCCAGGTCCTCTGCAAGACTCTTAACCACGGAGCCATCTCTCTGTCCCCCATAGGTTGCTATTTAACCCCCAACCCTTTATCATAGTGGAACAATGCACCTTATAAGCCACCCCAAAGCCTCCTTTTCAAGAGAAAATAAAAATGTCTTTGGCTCCAAAAGCCTGACAACTCAATTCAATCCCCACGACCCACATGGCAGAGGGAGAGAACTAACTCCTGAAAGGTGTCCTCTGAACTCTACATGCACACTACAGTGTGTGAATGTACACACACACACACACACACACACACACACACCACTCTACCCCCATACACCTTCATCTTAAGTAGACACCAGCAAGGACTCCTTAGGGGTGAGCAAGTCAGGATGGGCCTCTTCTCACAAAGGCCTAGATTTCAGATTCTGAGTCACCCTCAAATGAGGCTGAAGAAAGAGCCAGAGAGATCTCAGGCCACTATAAAGGACTGTCACACACAGCATCTCTGTACATATGACACAGATTGTCACACACTTCGCTTCCCACCCCGGTGAGCCCATTTTGCAAAGAAAACTAAGGCATATGTCTTAGTCAGGGTTCTATTCCTGCACAAACATCATGACCAAGAAGCAAGTTGGGGAGGAAAGAGTTTATTCAGCTTACACTTCCATGCTGCTGTTCATCACCAGAGGAAGTCAGGACTGGAACTCAAGCAGGTCAGGAAGCAGGAGCTGATGCAGAGGCCATGGAGGGATGTTACTTGCTGGCTTGCTTCCCCTGGCTTGCGTCTCCTGGCTTGCTCAGTCTGCTTTGTTATAGAGCCCAAGACTACCAGCCCACAGATGGTACCACCCACAAGGGGCCCTCCCCCCTTGATCACTAATTGAGAAAATGCCTTACAGCTGGATCTCATGGAGGCATTTTCTCAACTGAAACTCCTTTCTCTGTGAAAACTCCAGCTTGTGTCAAGTTGACACACAAAACTAGCCAGTACAGCATACATGGGTCAAGCTGCTGACACAGAACCCAAGCCTGGGAAGAACTTATGGGCTTCTGCAGAGGCCATCCTGTCACCCCTGTCTGCTGAGCACCTGGGGTCATTTTTCCTGACACTGCCTGGTTCTCATTTCCTGAGCGGCGCCAGGGTGAAGTGTCACTGAAGCAAGTCAGCCACTCTGTCTCTGCAGCTGGGCTCTGCCTGTCTTCAAGGGTTTTTTTGTTTGTTTGTTTCTAATTTGCATTTATTTACCTTTATGTGTATGAATGTTTTTCCTGCATTTTGTTGCCATGAACTAAGTGTGTGCCTGGTAACTGTGGAGGTCAGGAGAGGGAGTCAGATCCCCTAGAACTGGAGTTACAGATGTGAGCTGCCATCTAGAGTCTGGGAAATGAGTCTGGGTCCTCTGCAAGAGCAGTAAGTGCTCTAAGCTGCTGAGCTGTCTTCATGTTTTGATACGGGGTGTCTTGGGTCACACCGTGTCCTCCATTTGGCTCTGACTGGCAGACTTGGGATGGGAGCAAAGCTCTGGGCCAGCGGCCAGCAGCTCAAATGTTGACTCTGAGGTTCCTTAAGCTTGGAGTTCCTGGCTGAGCCACCACTGGTCTCCCCCTTCCTCCCCATAGTGGCAGATATGGAAACAAGATGTTGTGGGGTTGTTGTTTGGATTCACTGAGGTGATGGGTCCCAGTCACAGACACTGGGCCCTGCACAAAGTAGCTGTTCAGTTAACATACACATCCTTGTGTCTCTTCAGGCCCAGCTGAGCCCTGAATCTGTCTCATCTGTCCAATGGGAGAAGGTGTTTTCCTTGGACATGTGGAGGATGCTTTGCTAAGGAACGCTGACTCTGAAGCCCACAGGGTGACTCTGAAGGATAAAGCCTGGCACTTGTGCCTTCACTTTGGGACTGTCTCTTCGACTTTGGCTCACACTCATATTTGACTACATACATGTGTGTCTGTCACCAAGGAGTCTGTGTAACCCAGGTCCTCCTTCTCATCCTTATTTAGGGCTGAAAGCCCAGAGTAGATCATTGTCCTAAACCTGCAGTCTCCCTTTTGCCTCCGTCATCCCGGGACTCCTCAGAGGACCGTGTGCAGGTGAGCGGCAAAAGTCCCGCCCACTTCACAGCTCCGCCTTAGATGTAAAGACACAGATGTTGTTCAGATAATGTCTGTTTCCAGATGTCACCCAGCCTTAGCCCAAGGTCCTTCCAGCTATATGATGTTAGTCCCTGCAGGAGAAGGCCCATCATTGCCTAATATCGGACAGATACCATGGATCCAGGTCCCCAACCCCAGGCCCTTCCTGAGACTATCTCCAAAAGCTGCACGGCCAAAGGGCAGAAAAGAAAGCCCCAAGTCTTCCAGCTCTGGAGCAGTTCCCTGTATCCTGTTTTTCTGTGATGTCACTGAGATAGCTCAAAGCCCTGTCAGGGAGCCTGAGAAGCCCCCATTTGTCATCCTGAATCTCTAGGAGTCTCTGGAAAAGCAGAGTGCATGAAGTTGACAGTTCCTAGTGGCCCCATTGCAGGGCCCATGTGCAGAACCATTGTGGTATGCGTTTTGGGGTCCAGCTGTGGTTCCGAGTCCTCTGCTTCCTCCTTCTCGTCCAGATGTGTTTGCACAAGCAGAACTCGGAATAGGTGGAGTTCTGTAGGATCCTGGTCGAGTTGGGAGTGAATGCTGGGGGAAGAGGGTGAGAGGAAGCAGGCCTTCCCTCAAGATCTTAGTGTTTGTTATAACTCTTTTAGGTGAAGGCCTTCTCTCATGGTCATTAATGAAACAGCTCTCTGAGACAATCTTAGCTTCTGCATATTTCTTTATTGGAGTGGGCTTGTACACATAGACTTTATTTAGGGTGAACCAAGGGTTATATAGATTTGGGGAAGGGGTGAGAATATCCAGGGTGGGCAAAGGTCATTCATTGGCTGAAGGCTAAGACACTGAGATGCCTCATTAGCATGGGGAGGCATCCCAGGAATCTCAGGTGCAAGGCTATTTGACATTCTTAAGATAGGTAGTGGGGTCCAAGATCCTCCAGGTAGAAAAGAGAAAAAGCCCTGCTAACAAACAGAGTCCACCATTTTGGTGAGGACATGGTAGTCCCACCCTGGGAAGCCAGGCCTGGAAAGTGCTGGAATGTCATGGAAACAGAGAGGGAAAATGTTCTCTCACGTTCTCAGCACAAGCTTCCAGGGACCCTGATGAACTTGAAGGTCAAGGCTCCGAACCGAAGTTCCTAGACTTCTGGTTAGAAGCAGAGCCCAAGGGTACCCCAGTCATCCATGCCAGGAGCCATGGCCCAGTCAATACACAACATACCCAGGGAACCATACCAATGGAGCCCCAGGCCTGTGCTCACATCCAGTCCCTGTTTGTGTGAGAAGTTTCCAGACATCATTGTGGAAATACAGTCTGGAGTGAAGACATCAGCAAGGTTTCTCCTGAGCCCTGGAGGCGGATCAAGAGTCGGGGGAGGCAGATCTAGCCTAGTGCCACTGACTCTCCAGACCCCAAAGGGTGACCCTCATCCCAGGTCACAGGGGGCCTCAGAAGGACAAATCCTGCAGTTCCTGCTGGAAAGAGGAACACAATCTACACTGCTCATGATTGTCATTGAGATGGCAATTTGAGACAGACCTGTAGGAGGGGGCCTCAGGCATTCCAGGAAAGTGTCTCAAATCAAAGGCAGCTTGTATGAAGGCCCCAACTGGAGCCTCCCTGAAAGTTCTGGAACCAGTGAGGAGTCCAGTGTCTGGACAGAGTCAGAAGGGTCCTGTGGGTTGCTAGGGCCTTGAGCTTTCACTCCAGGGAGACAGAGTCTCCCAAGGGTTCTGAGCAGAGGTCACAGCTACCTTAGAGTCTATAGCTTCCCACTCATTGCATGTTTGGGTGAAGGTGAATCTGAGAGGGTAGTGAAGAGTCTGGAATATTCCACCCAAATTACGATGGTGACTGGTTCGGGGCTGGAGCAGGAGTGCGAAGGAGGGGTGTGTCAGATGGGGGCAGGCAGAGCAGGTGGGAAGGGTGCTCAGAGAAGGAGAAGAGCAGGCACCTGCGAAGCCCCCTTTATAGAATACAAATGTTCCCCAGAATTCCCTTGCACACTATCAGGAGGGCCCAGGCATCCAGCTGCCCTGCATCTTATTTCTTCTCCTTAAGAAGCAGAGATGGAGAACAGCACCCAGTCCCCAGGGTGTGGGGCTGCATGAGGTCACACGTGTGCACGAGACACAGGGAGACTCTGGCAAGCGCTGGTGCATGAAAGGCCCCCCAAACTTTCAGCAGCAGGAGACCCCCACCCAGAGCCGTGGACCCATGGGCAGGCAGATGTGGGCTCTTCATCCTCTCTGCCCCACAGCTGTCCTTGGGGCTCAATCCAAAGCAGTTTTATGGTAAATCTGGATTGTCTGTTAAAGCTGAGAAGCCATTATTCTGGATCCCCGCCAAATGGCCTTCTGGGAACCATAAGGTAAGGGAGAGGGAGGGAGGGACTGGCACAGCAGCAAACCCATGTCTGAGGGGGCAATGGTGAGACCCACCGGGCAGCGCCGTGCCTGGGGCTCTTGGGGCGTACTGCTGCTGGCCCCTCCTATTCTAGGCAAAGTTTTGGGGAGTTTCCTTTCCAAGTAGCTCCTGCACCCCAGAAGAGAAACATCAATGACCTCCTACAAAGGGAGTTCACAGCCTAGACAGGTCGGTCATCTGTAGGATGGATTAAATGAGATATTATGTATGAAAGCCTGGCGAGTCAGGTCATGGCTGAACTTACACTTAGTTTCAATGCCCGGGAGAATCCACTCTTAGCAAATTCATTCTTAGAGACCGCAGGACTCCACTCATCTCTCGGATGGTCTCTGCGCATGTGCTATCACTAGGCGTGCTCCAAGGTCAGGGAAAGCAATTCTGAACAAGACAGAGGAGACCTGTCCTCCTGAATGGATGGGAGTTTCAGACCCAATCATTGAGGCAATCAAACAAGAAAAACGACAAGCAGAGAAGAAGAGCCTGAGAGTGATCTGAAGGCACAAAAGGAGCGAGGGGGGAGGGATGCCAGCTGTGAGCAACAGTTCTCAGAAGCCTCCCTGGGGGAGCTGCCACTGGGGCTGCTGTCAGCAGGATCCAGACATGGAGCTATCAGCAAAGGGATAACGGGATGGGGTGATGGGGGTAAGCCTTGAGGAGGGTCCCAGGCCATGGACCCAGAGCTACAGCAGCAGGCCGGCATCTAGAGGACTCAGAGAGCGGTTGGGAGTCCCAGTCTTGGGGAGATGGGCTGACAGATGTGGGCTCCCTGTCCCTTCTGACCTAGTGCTGTCCCTGGGGTCCAATCGAAGGCAGTTTTATGGTAAATCAGAGGACTGCCTGTTGAAGCCGTTAATCTGGACCTCAGCCAAATGGCCTTCTGGGAGCCATAAGGTAGGAGGGAGGGGTGGGCCGAGGGCAGCAGCAAACCCATGCCCATAAGGCTGGCGGGGAGCCCTGGGATTGTCTGCTCCTGGCCGAGGGAAGTGGTGCAGCTGGTAAGGACACTGGTCCCTGACCAGGACCAGATGGTGAGGGGCCAGAGGGGTTAGAGGGGCTTGCAGAGCCTGAGGGACAGGGTGAGAAACTTTTTGAGTTCTGCCAGCTGAGGGCCATTGCAAGAAGTCAGTTCTGCCCCTCCAGAGGGGCATGGGCCCTTGAAAGAGAGACTGAGTCTAGAGGAATGTGAGGGAGCCTGAGGGGCAAGTGCCAAGGCCTGGGGTCTGGAAACCTTGCTCTCTGACCAGGAGGAGCGTGAGGCTGCAACTGTAAGTTGGGCAGCTTGTGGGACTGCTGATTCTCTGTCTCTGAGCCTCAGTTTCCAATCTGGAAAAAAGAAAATAGTGGTAAGATTGAAATTGTGACTTGTGGCTTTTCTTTCAGTTACTTCATCCCAGAAATATTCACCAAGGGCCTGTATGCCATCAGTCCCGCAGCCTGCCTAGGAGAGTTAGCACTTACTTGTGGGGTTCCGAGGTAGCACCTCCAGGCCTCAGCCTTGGAGGGAAACCCTGGAGTCTAAGGCTCGGAGTCAGGGACAGTTTGTACAAAGTCACACAGCTGATGTGTGCGGTGGGGATTTGAACCAGGGCACATCCTGGCCTGGTATCACATCATCCCCCTCCACACATGGCTTCTTCATTGTGAGAGTAGATGACTGCTAAGGGCCCCATTTGACAATTTAACTGAGGCCCCTAAAGGCTCCTGCGTGTATGGATCCTGCTTGGATTTCTTTCCCGGAGTTTCATTCCATCGGACTCTGAAGGTGTCTGTACCACTTCTGGGGCCACCGTAAAGGGACATCCTGAGGCAGGATTCTCTGTGGGTTTACTTGTCACTGTTCCTGAAGAATTCTCAGCTGGTGACAGTGCTGAATGTCACCTGACCCTCCCTCCTAGGGCTGAATGTCGGTAAATGCTTTCTAGCACTGCTCAGAAAACTTACTCTTGAGAGTCTGATAAATTCACACTACTAAAAACAAACTAGCAACACAAATCCACCCCTTCATCTATTCATTGTCTGTCTGTCTGCCTGCCCGCTTGTCTGTCTGTCTGCTTATTCACCCATTTCTCTGTCCATCCAGTCATCTGTTCGTCTACCCATCTATCCACCCATCATCTATTTATTCATCCATCTGTCTGTTTATCTAGCTACCTGTCTATCCATACATCACCTATGTTTTCATAATCTGTCTATCTATCTACCTGTCTATCCATCCTTTAGTTTGTATATCTGTCACTTGTCCACCCTGTCCCCACCCACTTACTTATCCATCTATCCATTTATTAGCATATTTACACACACACACACACACACACACACACACACACACACACACACACACACACACCAGGGCTTGGGACCAGCATGGCCACCAGAATGACCTTAGACAAGGGTCAAAGATGAAGTTGCAGAGGCAGGTCAGAGCCTCATACAGATTGATGGCCCAGGACAAACCTCCAAACCTCAGGTTGGATGAGACTTTCAATTCTATCTTTTTTTCACACAGATCAAGATTCTTCCAGGAAGCCCAGCCCTCAGAGCTCCTGGAGCTGCCACAGATTTGGTTGGGGGTGGACTATTTTGATGACAGCTGGCTGAGGGTGGGAGTGGCATAGGATGGAACCTGTGTCCCTAGCTAAGAAGTGTTGTGGTGAGTTTTTGCTGCACTGCTTTGGCTCCCAGCAGATCACAAGCTCACACCAGCCTAGGAGCCATTTTTGGATCCTTGAATGAAAGGCACACACACATTAGCTTATTTTTAAAATGCCTTGGCTACCTCAAAGGCTGGGCACTCCTAAACCTTCCTCTGCCACCCTAGGCCCAATTACGGAAGTGGCCAGTGGCCACTTACCTGAAATCCCACATGGCTGGTTGGCTTTATCTCTTGTCAATGCTGTGTCCCATCCTTCTTCTCCGAGTCATGGCGACTGTCCCGACTGTCCCCTTCTTCTCTGCATCCTCGTCCAAGCAACTCTAAGTGTTCCGCCCCATGCTCAACCATAAGCCATTGGCATCTTTATTGATTGATCAAAAACCAATTGGGGACAAGGACCTACAGTGTCTGGACATATTGAATCCCAATTGAATCAAAACATTAGAACCAATCTCCAACAGAGAAGCCCTTGTTCTAAGCCCTGATCACTGTGCATTCGGTCCTCTCACCTGCCAAGGAAGGTCAAGACCCCCTTGCCAGTGTGGAAGGCACAGCTAAACAGTCGGGAGGCACTGAGGAAACCTCCCTGGGGAAGAGCCAGCCTGACTTAGGGACCTCGTGACTCAGTTGCAGGGGAGATAGGGCAAAGTACAGGCTCTGGCTAACTCTGCAGCACTGGTGTTCTAGAGGGAAGATGGGTCACAACTTTAGACTGTGTGAGAAAGAATCACAGGCCCGAGGGGCACCTATCAGCTGAGCAGGTTAGAGGAGGTCATACAAAGGAGGTGACATTTGACTGAGACTTCTCTGGGCAGAGAGAAGTGATCCTAAGATTACCCATGATGGCTGCTCAGAAAGCAGCCAAGAGATCATGTGGCTGAGGCCGCAGAAGCCAGGAGACAGGCACAACGAGAGTGAGGCTGGCAGGCATGACCACAAAGTGCTCTGTAGACTGTGAGGAAGGTCTGATTGGGAGATGGACAAGCATGCTAGGCCATGGAACAGAGCATGCAAAAGGTATGTTTTGTGTCACATCAAACTTTCCAGGGAAGCCCCCAACTTGCCTATATTAAGGTGAAGTTGAATTCTGTCTTCTATTGGCTGGAGTGGATGCTCCTTAGACCGGTGAATTTGGTGGAGGGTCCCAGCCAGGACCAGCTAAGGCAGAGGCCTCTGGAAGTCAGCTCTGCAAACGCTTAGAAGAGCCTTCTACATCCAAGACTTGTGTTGCAAAGAGGGAAGCAGAGAGCCTCGTTAAGCACCCCCAACACATCTGACATGTGGGCACAGACTCTAAGGCTGCCTCTGTGGGAAAGCCAGACATTGGTCTAGTTGTGGGAGTGTCAACTTCTGGGGGAACAGATGTTGGACAGGTATGGAAATCACAGCATCACACAAGGCTTTAGTTAGTCCACTGGGGCAGCAGCCAGAGTAAAGGGGTGACACTCGGCTGGTTCTGACCACAGCCAGGAATCATCCAGAAGGCTCTAGAGCAGGTGGGGAGTCTGGAAAACAGTGAATGGATGAGAATGTGAGGTCCTGGTGGAGCCTGGTCATTCCTGGGGCAGGTTGACCATAGACATGATGGACTTGATCTGCAAGCAGTAAGTATTGCTTGACTTTTAACATTTCTTCCCACCTAACTAATCTCGTAAGTCATGTGGTTCTTTATCAATAAGGATAGAGCTCAGAAAATTCAATGTGAGCGTGACTGAAGCATGAGAGTATATTTATATTCTGTTACTCAAAGGAGGTTTTGAGAATTGAGTCCCTATTCCTGAGGGCTGTTAGGTCAAAGGTCAAAGGTCACACACCTTTCCAATACTTCCGCTGCATCATGGATGGCCTCCCTCCTCATGGCTGCTTCGAGATACAAGATAGCTGCTGAGCAACAGCCAGAGTGCCCATGTCCCCAGTGCAAAAAGGCACAGGTTCCTCACATAAAACTTTTATGGGATGGAGTTGACCTAGGAAGAGAGTTTGGGCAACATCTCCTCCTCAGAAGCCATGTGTCCATCTCAACTGGAAGCTCTGTTTCCAGTGAAGGAGATGGGCAGGACTTCAGGTTGTTCTGCTGGGCCTCACTCACAGATCTTATGAAGACATTAGCATCCACGCTGGTGATGTCTACAGCCGCTGTCCTGTATCACTAGTTCAGACATTCAAAGCCCCGCCCCTCCCTCCGGACAGTGGTGGTGCATGCCTTTAATCCCAGCACTTGGGAGGCAGAGGCAGGTGGATTTCTGAGTTTGAGGCCAGCCTGGTCTCTGGAGTGAGTTCCAGGACAGCTGGTGCTACACAGAGAAACCCTGTCTCGAAAAACCAAAAAGAAAAAAAAAAAAAAAAACCTCAAAAAAACAAACAAACAAAAAAACCCCAAAGCCATACCCCCTTTTTAGGCTTGAATATATCTCATTCCTGAGCCTCTCAAGGACCCTGGACTTCTCAAGTTCTACTTTATGATGCACCCACTTTCCAGTTGCCCCTTGTGCCCTCCATCCCAGCCCTTCCAGGAAGGGCAACCTGGCAAGCCACAATGCCTGCGCCCTCTTCTCAGTCTTCCCACTGCCTGCCCCCTGACATGATGCTGAGGGACAATTCACTGGCCCCTCTCCTTAGCTTACACAGATGCAGGCAAGCAGCTGGGGTGGGTGAGGCAGGAGGGGGGCTCTCCCAGGATCCAGGAGTGGCAGGTGAGGTGGGCAGGGAGCACTTCCTGTGTGGGTTCGCTGCAAGCTGGAGCATGGTGCTGAACACCACTTCTGGTGAATAAAGAGACAGAATTTTTAGCCCCACCCTCATGTGAGATGAGCCGCCACCATGTCTGAGACGCTCTCTTGCGGAGCTGTGTTCCCATCTCAGGCTTCACTATGCCTCAGCTGCAGGCTTTAGTTTCATAGGCTTAGGGTTCTACTCTCCTATTCTTCAGAGGACAGACTTCCTGGGGGGGGGGGGGATATGACACTCACCCTGAGGTGGAGCAGGAGCCTGGGGAGCAAAGAGATGACATACTGTGTTGCTCATGGTAGGCTCCTGGCCCTAAGAAGAAGGACTCTAGTCCTTTTAAGACCCAGCATCAAGGCATCCATTGGAGAGACCATGCCAAGCCACTGTAAGAGCATAAGGAAATTTTGTTGGTTGTTTAGTTTATTGAGATTAGGTCTCCTTCAGCCCAGACTGGCCACCAACTCACTGTATTGTCAAAGATGACCTTGAATTCATGAACCTCCTGCCTCTGCCTACTGAATGGGGATTACAAGGAGTGTCTTAGTCACTGTTCTATTGCTGTGGAGAGACACCATGGCCAAGGCAACTCATAAAAGAAAGTATGTAATTGTGGGCTTGCTTACAGTTTCAGAGGCTTGGTCCATCATCAGGGAGGGAACACTGGGGCAGGAGAGCTACATCCTGATTCAAGGCAGAAAGAGAGAGACAGAGACAGAGACAGAGACAGAGTGAGACAGAGGCACAGAGACTCAGAGACAGACGCACACACAGAGAGAGGCAGAGACACTGAGACAGACACAGAGAGAGAGACAGAGAGACAGAGACACAGAGATCCAGAGACTCAGAGACAGACGCACACACAGAGAGAGGCTGAGACACAGACAGACAGACAGACAGACAGACAGACAGACAGACAGACACAGAGAGAGAGAGAGAGAGAAAGAGAGAGAGAGAGAGAGAATCTTAATCCTGGTCATATCAGAGTCCCACTCCCTGATGACTAAGCAAGCTTTCAAATATATATAAGCCTCTGGGGGCCATTTTGAGTCAAACCGCCAAGGTAGGACCACTCTATTATGCTGGATGCCTGAATTTCCAAAGATAGAAACCGCTGTTCAGAGGGTGTCATGGTACCTTACCAGCTGACCAGGTTAAAGATCTTCAGCTGCTTGTGGATATCAGAACCAGGTCATAGGCCACTGAGGCTAATTCCCAGCTGTGCTGCAGAGTTTGAATCTCTGATTCAGCACTCACTGATGGCACCGCGGGAAGTTTGCTCCATCCCTCTGTGCCCTGGTTTCTCTGCCTGCAAACAAAGATGGACCTGTACTCCCTTCCAGGGCTGCTCTGCTGATAAACGAGCTGGTAGTATCTGCACTTGGAACATTACCAGTCATCTGCTCACATCTGGTGACAACATGGATAGAAATCACATTGGAACCCTGATCTCCCGACACAGCCATGTTTTTAGAATCAATATGCCCAACTGCGGCCACAGGGAGGCTGCCGAACCACCCGAGGTGAATGGATGAATGATTCAGTGCTCCTGCCACCCACGATCACACGCTCATCCTGAGCCGGCCTCCCAAGCAGGCAATGCACGACTCTGTCGCCTGTGCTGGGTCGTGGAGTGGAGCCAGCCTTGTCAGTCTGCCTGCATGGGTGTGAGCAGAAGGTGGGTGGGTGTGGGGAGTGGGACAGTGTGAAGAGGCTGCTGGCTTCACCCCTGATCACACCCTAAGTCTGCATCTTGCCTTTAGTTCAGAAGGGAGCAATGGCTCCCCAAGCTCCGATTCTATGCCCAAGAAGGGCAGCGCAGAGGAGCATTCTCTTACACATGCCAGCCCTTGGGCTGAGAGTTTGAGACTTGGAGGAGGAAAGACTTTTCTGGTCTTTCCAGTAACCCCATCTGTGGTGGAATAGGCCTCGCTGCATAGGAAGGAATTCTGCCCCTAAGCTTCCTGAGGAGTGTGGTGACCGGTTTGTCCTGAGCCAGTGCTGTGTGGCTGACTGGCCAGTTCCGTTGGGAGGTGCAGCAGTGGAGGCGCGCAGACCAGTCCATGGTCTGAAATGGCACGATTGTAGCGCATGACAGGGGCACTAGTTACTCTTCTTGTTCCCCGTGACAGAACACCTGACAGGAAGGGCTTGAGGGAGGAAGAGGTTTTCAGGCTCACAGTTTTGGGGAATGCCCGTCATGGCAGGGAGGGCACTGTGTCTAGGGTGTACTGCCCATTATAGCAGAAACAAGAGGTGGCCATTTCTCACATCTTAGTGGGTCAGGAGGCAGAAAGGAGGAACAGAAACAAAGCCAGGTCGTAACTTCACAGACTATGCCTCCAGCTGGGCCACTAGTCTCAAAGGTCAAACAATGGGGTACAATGTGTTCAGATCTTGAGTCTGTGGGGAAGTTCCATATTCAAGGCATAGCAATCGATACATTTTAATTGAGAGAGAGAGAGAGAGAGAGAGAGAGAGAGAGAGAGAGAGGGAGAGAGAGAGAGAGAGAGAGAGAGAGAGAGAGAGAGAGAGAGAAAATGAGAGAGAGATCATAAAACAAAGCCAGAGTAATCGTCTAGTGAGGGAACCGAAATCAATGAGAAGAAAGGGCAGGTGGTAATTCTAGCTTTGTGCTGTCACCAACAGGGACCATCTTAGTTACTTTTCTATTCCTGTAAGGAAACACTGACGAATCCAGCCAAGGAAGGAAGAGTTTATTTTGGCACATAGCTCGAGATGCAGTCTGTCATGTGGGAAAGCTAAGCAGCAGGAGCTTGGAGCAACTGGCCGTATGACGTCTGCAGTCACAAGCAAGACAGCAAGAATGAACGACTTGTGCTCACCTAGCGTTCTCCTCTTTACACAGCTGCATCTGTGATCCAAGCCTAGAGAATGGTGCTGCCCACTGCTCACTTTTAGTGTGCGTCGTCCCATCTCAATTAATCAACAGAATCCCTCAAGAGCACTCTCAAAGGCTCACTTATCCCCCCACAGGCATGCCTAGAGGTGTGTCTCCTGGGTGACTCCAGACTTGGTCAAGTTGAAAATGAACACCAATATCACAGAGCCCCAAGGTTGAAGAAGTGACCTCTTGTTTTATGAATAGTAGCAAAGGTTGAGAACTTAACTAAAATATATTAGCACTAAACTGGGCTTTCTCTTCAACAAGCTTGATATTGAGAGAAAATTGATCTGAGAAAAGCCTGTCTTGGTATAGTATAGTATAGTATAGTATAGTATAGTATAGTATAGTATAGTATAGTATAGTGTAGTGTGTTTTCTGATTCCAAAATCACTCTTTGTACACACACAACAGATGCTTTGGAGAGCTAAGAGACAGGATATCCCCTCTTCTTCCTTTAATTTCACAGTTCAGGGCAGACCTATTCGGTTCATGTTCCCACAGATGGGGGTTCTGTTTGACAAAGGAGTCTGTTGCTTTATTCATGTTTGGAAGCTTGGTCTGGTTCTGTGAGGACCCTGTTTTAGTTTGGTTTTGATTGCCAAAAGCAACTTGGGGAGGAAAGGGTTTATTTCTGCTTATGACTCCAGGGTCACAGTCCATCAATGAGGAAAGTCAGGGCAGGAACTCAAGGCAGGAACTGAATCAGAAGCCAGGGAAGAACACTGCTTACATGCTTGCTCCCAATGCCTTGCTCAGCCTGCTTTTTTACACACCCCAGGCCCACCAGCACAGGGATGGTATCACTCACACTGAGCTGGACCCTCCCACATAAATATCATCAATCAAGAAAATGTCCCATGGGCTTGCCTAAAGTCCAATCTGATGGGGGTATTTTCTCAGTTTCGAGTTCTTCTTCTCAGATGGCCATAGCCTATGTCAAGTTGACATAAAAACTAACCAGCACAAATGTCAACTTCAAGATTCTGGAGACAGTTCAGAAAATATACATACTTATTGCACAAGCATGACTACCTAAATTTCATACCCAGGACCCACATATGGAGTCAAAGGCCAGCTGTGGCAAGGAGCCAAATGCCAGCTGTAGTGAGATGTGTGGATCCCTGGGGCTCAGTGGTCAAGCAGCCTTAGCTAATCAGGGAGCCCAGAGTCCAGTGAGAGACTGTTGGGGTAACCTTTCTTACATTGTGTGAAGGTGTGTCTCTGTATTTTCAATTGTTAATTCTTGACTAGTAGAGAGCTAAATACTAGCAGGATACTGGTGTTGCCATTTCTATGGCCCATCTCTGGCCTTACATTTGTAAATGGCTTGGCCTTCCACACCTGTTCAGAAACTTGAAGAGCAGGCAGCCATCGATGCCTAGAGACAATCTAGAATTGTATTAGAGATTGTCTTACTGCTGATTGGTTGTAATAAAGATCTGACAGCCAATAGCTGGGAGAGAGAGAGACAGAGACAGAGTGAAACAGGGACACAGACAGACAGAGACAGAGAGACTCTGGGAGAAGAAAGAGAAGTAGGAGATTCAGAACAGATGAGGAGGGAACAGACATGGGCCACAGCAGAGCAGGGAGGGAAAGGTACAGAGCTAGCCATGTGGAGGGTCATAGGTTAGTTAGTCGGGTTAAGCCAGGAGACTGCCCAAGGCAAAGGCCCGAGCTTTAAGATATTAGAAGCCACCATGTCATTATTTATACTGCTGGCGGGTCTGACAGAGTTCCACTATAAGAAACACTGCCTCTAAAATCAAGATGGACATCTCCTGAGAAACAACATCTTCAGTGTACACACACACACACACAGAGAGAGAGAGAGAGAGAGAGAGAGAGAGAGAGAGAGAGTGCTATATACACAAGCATATAAATAAGACTCCCCCTCACCCGCGTGAGCTGATCAAACCCCTGGTTTGCTTATTTTGACTTGAATTTTTTGATCCCTGAGCCAAGGAAGCTGGATGGAAGCGAGACCCTCTTTTTCACAAGCCCCACCCTGAGGCTACTGTCAGGTGAACACTCTTCAACCAGCAAATGTCACTGAACTTGCAAAGAGCCCCCCTTTCAGACATTTGGTGGGCTGCTGTTCCTCTCTCTAAATCCAAGGAAGCAGGTTGTTCACTACACATCAAGGTCTTAACCTCAGACCCTCTCTGTCCCCTCCATGTTCTCAATGTCGGGGGGGGGGTGCCTCTGTACTCTCTCAGGACCAGGTAGAAGGCTTGTTCAGCAAAGCACTTGCCTTCTATGCGCAAGAACTTGGGTTCTATCCCCAGCATCCATGTAAGAAAACCAAACATGGGGTGGACATTTGTGATCCCAGCTCTGGGACAAATACACAGGTGGGTCCCCGGGGCTTGCTGGCCCCAGCCAGCCTGAGCAAATCAGTGCACTCCAGGCTAGTGAGGAAACCTTGTCTCAAAAGAGGGCAGGGGTTGGGGGAGCAGCACCTGAGGAGGGACACCCAAGCATGTCCTCTGACCTCTACAGACACCAGAACACAGAGGTGTCCACACTTGTAACTGTCACTAGTTTCGAAGTTCCCGCCAGCGGGTACTCCATGCTGTGGAAATGCTGTGGAAGGAAGCCATTGATTATGGAAAGAAGCAGGAAACAAAGGAATGTGTTGGAGCAAGACGAGGTCCGATCAAGCTCAAAAGAAA
>CM052701.1:12346719-12383183 GCA_028551405.1 Uromys caudimaculatus
TGCTGAGCAATCCCAGACATTGTGGCTAGCAAGATTAAGTCAAAACTGAGATCTTTCATCTAGCAGACTTAGTCAAACCTGGGATCTTTGTCCAGCAGATATGCAAAAGGCCAAGGCCTTGGTCTCCAACACACACTCACACAAGCATGCACACACACACAGTGTGGGGGAGAGGAAGACTTGAGAGGTTCCCTGGTCATTAGCTCCTCGGCCCTTTGCACACTGGCTTCTTGTCTGAAGAACTGAGCCTGTTGCTCACATCTCTGGCCGGCCGGCACATCCAAACACATCCAAACACATCCAAACACAACATTTTCCTTCGGGCTTCAGAGCCCCTTTTCACACACACATGTGCAGTCCAAGAGGCAGACAACCCCAATCTTTTTGCCTCTTTCCTTCACTATAAACAGGGCCTTTAAAGAGCTGTGGGGTCACTGAAGGAACAGACGAACATGTTTACGTGAGACACACAGGAGGATTTTCCACAGGTTCTGCCGTCAGTGTAGTCTGTTTTTTAATAGGCCAATGATTAGGAGATTGTGCTCTTAGGTGGGGATGCCTCGGCACTGCAGCCTTGTTATTTACTCTGGGCAGGAAGTTCAAGGTCTAGAGAGGGTCTGGGAACACAGTGGGAACGTTTGTTGTCTGGGAAGACCCATGAGTGGTTATAGGAGGCAAACAAATGGAAAGGGGATGAAATTAAAATGTAACTTTGTGGGCTAGAGAGATGGCTCAGTGGTTAAGAGCACTTCCAAAGATCCTGAGTTCAAGTCCCAGCAACCACATGATAGCTCACAACCATCCATAATGGGACCCAATGCCCTCTTCTGGTGTGTCTGAAGACAGCTACAGTGTACTCATGTAAATAAAATTTAAAAGAAGGAGGAGGAGG
Organism: Uromys caudimaculatus; assembly: GCA_028551405.1. Classification (NCBI taxonomy): domain Eukaryota; kingdom Metazoa; phylum Chordata; class Mammalia; order Rodentia; family Muridae; genus Uromys; species Uromys caudimaculatus. Next base: position 12,347,612 of record CM052701.1, read on the forward strand.
AGGAGGAGGAGGAGGAGGAGAATTGGCCTCAAAATGCAAGATTTTCAGGGTTCTCGTGTATCTGGCAACTTGTCTAGATCTAGAATCTCCTAGGAAAGGAGTCTCCTTGAGAGATTGTTTAGATCAGGTTGGCTTGTGGGCCTCTCTCTCTCTCTCTCTCTCTCTCTCTCTCTCTCTCTCTGTGTGTGTGTGTGTGTGCACGCTTCTGCATGTGTATGTGTAGTTGATGTCTTAATTATGTTAATGAGATGGGAAGATCTGTCTACTGTGGGTAGCTCTATTCCTTAGGCAAAGGATTCTGAACAGTATAAAAGTGGAGACATTGAGCTGACCAGGAGCAAGCACATTAATTAATTAAGCAAGTGCTTGATGCCTTTGACTATAGGGATATGTGACCAGTTTCTGCTACCTTAAGTACCCCCATAAAAGTGGACTACAACCTGAAATTGTAAGCCAAATAAACCCTTCCTCCCTCTAAGTTATTTTCATTAAGGTATTTTATCATGGCAACAAGAAATGAAACCAAAACAATGGTATTTGGGAAAAAGGGAGAAAAGATATCTAGGGATGCTCTACCCCAAACCCAGGAGTCCATGTGAATGTCAGAGAGTGGTAGTCCATCACTACATGCCTCTGATAAAACTTGACTTATCAGTTAGCCTCAGTGAGAGATTAATGGGGATACCAGGGAGCAACAAGCACATTCTACTGTAAGAAGTTACGTGAGGGCCAGTGAGAAGGTTCAGTGGGTGAAAGGGGCTTGCCGCTAAGCCTAAAGGCCTGAGTTCAATCTCTGGAACCCAAGTGTAGAAAGAGAGAGCTGACTCCTGCAAGATGTCCTCTGACTTCCGCATGTTCACTGTGGCATGTGCATACCCATAGGCACACACAGCACCAGTCAATCTCTAAATAAATAGACAGATGCAAGCGACGTATTTTAAGGTTACGGAAATGTGGTCTTCTCAAAGGTCTTATTGTATTAGGCTTGCCCTATCAGGAGATGAGGCTATATGACACATGCCTGTGTGACAAGAGACAGTGGAGTGAGTGACATAGGCATTCCAACATAGTAGGATGCTGCACAGGAGCCAATGGAACACAAAGTCTGCAATACCACAGCACTGATAACCAAGATGGCTGCAGAGTGACCTCCAGGTGGGTATCAAATATATGGTAGATACCCTAGAGAAAGCAACGGTTCCTATCCCAGTGGGATGGAACGGGCAAGAGGGATCTTTCATATGAGTCAGAAGGACATATAACGTAAAACTTTAAAATCCTACATTTGTAGAATATTTTCCATTTAATTTGTAAAAACACAGCTGACCCCAGGAAGCTGGAAAAGAAACAAACAAAAACCAGAGCAATAAATATGGGAGAACCACTAAGTAGCATTTTTTCAAGTTTTGTGTGACATTCTGGTGAATTGTGGGACCTAGAAGGGTCGTCGCAATGCCTGAATTTGTAGCTGGTTGGCTGCGAGGGTGGATGGCCCAGGGAGTCACAGCTCACAGCTGGTGTGTGAACTAGAAATAATCTCATAAGGTCTGTGTCGTGAACTCATGTGGGCACCAACTCAGGAGGCCAGCATCAGAATGTCCCTGAAGGCTCTAACTCTACTTCCTTGCTTTTGAGTGAACATCAAGCTAAGACTCAGGAATGAAACCCACTTGTAGATCATGTGCGTTGGGAAGGACGGTGTGGGCTGTAAGCTCACCATCCATTCTAGTCAGGTTTCTATAGATTTGAAGAGTGCTGTGACCAAATGCAACTTGGGGAGGAAAGGGCTTATTTATCTTTAACCCCAGACCACACTCCATCACTGTGGGAAGTCAGAGTCAGAGATCAAGGCAGGAACTTGGAGGGGAGGGTGATGCAGAAGCCATGGAGGGGTGCTGCCTACTGGCTTCCTCATCATGGCTTGCTTAGCCTGCTTTCTTACATAACCCAGGGCCACCATCCTACGGTGGCAGTGATCACAGTGGACTGGGCCCTTCTACATCAATTATTAATCAAGACAATGCCCTACAGAGTTGTCTACAGGGCAATCTGATAGAGGCATTTTCTCCATTGAGGTACCTTCTTCCCAAATGACGCTACTTTGTTTCAAGTTGACAGAAAACTAACCAGCATCATGTTCGTGTCTGTCTGGCTGTGAAGGCAAAGCAAGGGCCCACCTCTTCTTGCCAGGGAGTGGGCCAGATGTGACAGGGTTGTATCTCTCACTAGGAATAGGGAAATGCAGCTGAGAGATGGCCAGGAGACTGCATGTCTTTCACAACCTGCCCAAGATAGATAATCGGCAACTACTTTCATGGGACACAGGGTGCCAGAGAAGGTGGCAGATTCCTCTTGGACCGCATTCTCTGCTCTGATATCTCAGGACATGCTGGTGTATTAGATCTTGTCTTGTTGCTGCCACAAAATGCCAGACAAAAGGAGCTTAAAAAGAAAAAAAGGTTGGTTCACAGTTCCTAGAGATACAGTCCATCATGGTGAAGAAGGTACAGTGGCAGGACCAGGAAGTGGCTGGTCACATTGCATCCACAGTCAGGAAGCAGAGGGAATAATCTTGTGTTTGTGTGTGTGTGTGTGTGTGTGTGTGTGTTTGTGTGTAGTGCACACACTCTTTTTCCTCTTTCTACATACTTGTGAGACCCCAGCCAGTGAAATGACACCATCTTCATTCAAAATAGGACTTCCCACCTCAATGAACCTAGGGACATCCCTCACAGACATGCCTATAGGTTTGTTTCCATGGTAACTCCATCCCTTCAGGTTGACAACCAAGATTAGCCTTTGCCCTAGGTTATAAAGATGGGACAATAAGTGCCCATCCAGTTTATCAGGGCAGTAAAAGTGACAGTGATTTGTAGACTGCTCTGTAAACTGCATGCCCTTGGCCTCCCTCCTCACACCCTATCTTTCTTGGCTCTAGCATGACAGTGAAGAATACACATGGACGGAGGCCCAAGCTAGCCACCTCACAGACATAAGAAACAGCCCCATTAAGGTTTGTTCTTGTGTCTCACATGCTGTCCGACTCCTAACAGCTTCTGCAGTCATGATGACCAAAATCTTGGGACCTCAGTCTGGAAATTCTTCTCACAGGCCTCCTTCCCTTCCCCAGATGCCAAGGTCATTAGCAGACACTTTTTCCCATTTAGCAGCCAAATGGCTGGTCGGTTGGGACAGAACCGAGCCCTGTTTGCTTTTATGGGCTGAAAACCTACTTGGCCTCTGTCTCCAGTAAGTTCAACTTCCAAATATTTGCTAGTAAATGGGTGAGCTGTTTTCTCGTGGCCATGAGAACATGGCCATGTTGAAGCTGGCACCTCAGGATAATGAGATGACAAGAGAACTCATCTTCCGCAGGGAAGAAAGTGATTTATCCTCACGCAGTGTTAGGTAGACCAAGCCAGGGCTGGCCCAAGAGACCTCAGACTAAGACGTAGCCACAGCAAAAGCCCAGCCTGGGCCTGGCAGAGACAGACCATGAGAAATGCCCCGTCTTCTCCCCCACTACAACCGTGCAGACCCCAGACAGTGCCTACCACTCAGACCTGGCCTTGTGCCTTGGGGGTTGCTCTGGGCCAAGGCCTGGAAGAAGTTGATATTTTCTCCAACCACATGTGTAGACTCTAAGGCTCACAGAAGCATCTGGCTGCAAAGGGGCCTGGGGAACGGACAGAGGAGCCTGTTGGAATGAAGTGTACTAGTGTCTGTCCTGGGCTGGTGGGCTGAGCAGAGCCTAGCTCCCGGGACAGCGACCAGCATGCAGGGGTCTTTATTAAATAACTGTTACCTCAGCTACTTCTCCTCGTTTCCACCCACTTGAAAAGGCCTTTGCCAGCCTCCCAGCAAAGTGTCCTCCGCACTGGCAGGGGCATTCTCCTTGTGCCCCGTTGACCATCTAGACAACACTCCATTACACTAAGAACACTTTACTTAAGAGCTCCTTCCCCCACCCCAATCCCACCCTGGGAAGGGCCTAGAACCTGCATGCTCATGCTAACACTAAACTTATAGGAACTAGAGAGAGGAGTGGGCCTCCATGTGTGGGTCTCTCTTCTGGGTTGTACAACCTCCTCTTCTCTTCAGTCCTCACTCTCCTTCCACCTGCTCCCTACAGGACCCACAATCACCCTCCATTTCCATTTCATCATACATTCTAGACTTCAAGCATTCCAGACTGTGCGATGCCCACCCTGGGTCGCCCTCTTGCCGCAGGCTCTCAGGAAGATTGTCTACTGGGTCTCAACAACGGTGTGCGACACACGAGGGATTCAGACTCCTCCACGGATTCCAGAAATCATGGAAACCACTGGACCTTTCAGACACTACGTTTTCTGCATAAACAGACCTGTGACAACGCAGAGTGGGAACAGTAAGAGAATGAGGATAAGCAGCCCTAGTGCGACTGTGTCCTGGCTGGTTTTGTGTCAACTTGACACAAGCTGGAGTCATCACAGAGAAAGGAGCTTCAGGTGAGAAAATGCCTCCATGAGATCCAGGTGTAAGGTATTTTCTCAATTAGTGATCAAGGGGGAGGGCTGCTTGTGGGTGGTACCATCCCTGGGCTGGTAGTCTTGGGCTCTATAAAAAAAGCCAGCTGAGCAAGCCAGGAGAAGCAAGCCAGTAAGGAACATCCCTCCATGGCCTCTGCATCAGCTCCTGCTTCCTGACCTGCTTGAGTTCCAGTCCTAACTTCCTTTCATGATGAACATGACTGTAACGATACATATTGTTACAATTTGTTACAAATGTACCAGCATCATTACTCTTGCCTTGCAAGGGTGAACCTGAGCACGGCCATGCAACTGTAACAATACACTGTTACAAATGTATCAGTGTCATTACTGTTGCATTGGAAGTGTGAACCCAAGCACGACCATGGGTCTGTAACAATACACTGTTACAAATGTGTCAGCCTCATTACTCTTGCATTGGAAGTGTGAACCCAAGCCTGGCCACACTGAGTATCCACCCAATTACCAAGATGCCCACTGTAGGACTCACGGGTGGGTAGCACATTTAGTATGGATAAGCTGGCCAAGGGGCTGGTTGCATCCTGGGAGGATGGGATGAAACCTTCTCATCCCACTGTTTGGAACAGAGCACAGCCCACAGTATATGACTATTTACTTCTAGAATTGCACTTGGCATTTTCATATCACAGTTAGTTAGAGATAACTGAAATTCCAAAAGCCAGACCACAGATATGGGTGGGCGGTGTGTTCCCACCCCCATCTCACACCCCTTTCCTGAAGAACAAGATTTGTTTTGATACAAGAGTAATTAGCACACACTCAGTAAACACCTTATGTCACAAATTCACCAAGCTCCTCACTATTAGATTTGCAGATGGCTTCTGGGTACAAAATATTTACAAATCACATTTCAGTGGCATATGGCCCAAGAGACGAAAGCAACATAGATGGGGAGGTTGGTTTTTTCCCAACATGAGCTCCTCCCTGCAGTGTCAGGGTACTTTACTGCCCACATTAAAATGAGACCCCTTGCTGGCTTTCCCCAGAGACTGACACATGACTCTGTTGGAATTCGTGGATATGAGAGAAGATTCTGGAAGGCTGGAAATCAATGAAGATGAGAAAGAAACAAGGTGTGCCCTGAAAGACAGAGAACACCCACCCCCAAATACATACTCCACATTCCTTGAATCCTCTAATTCCTGCATTTGGGAAGTGGGAGTGGAAGTATCAGGAGTTCAAAGCCAGCCTGGGCTACAAAAAGCTTCTGTCTCAAGAGAGCAAAAAAACAAATACACCATCACAGAGAGTGGATTTATATTTTGTGGTCCTCTTTCTCCACATCCTCGCCAGCATCTGCTGTGTGGCAGAGGATGACCTCGATGGCCATCAGGGAGAGAGGAGAGGCCCTTGGGCCTGAGGATGTTAGAGGCCCCAGTAAAGGGGAATGTCAAGGTGGGAATATGGGGATGGGTGGGCAGGTGGGTGGGAGTTGGAATTCCGTCATAGAGGCGGGGATGGGGAGGGGATAGGGGGTTTCCAAAGAGGAGACCCAGAAAAGGGGAAACATTGGAAATGTAAATAAAGTATCAAAAAAAATTATATTTCGTGGTCGCCTGCAGAATTCGCCACTGTTCTATTCTTAAAGGAATGAAGTGCTGGCACTTGCCTCAACATAGACAAACCTTTGAAATAACATTATTTAAAGAAATCCCCCCCAAACCTACAGGCCACCTTTCGTATGGTTTTATTTCCATGAAGTGTCTATCCCAGGTACACCCAGGGGACAGAGGTTGGCTGAGGCACATGCAGGGGTTTAATGAAGACGTCCTGGCTCCGACAGTAGTGACGGCTGCCCAACTCCACACTTTGCTAAGTCCTCTCTGGCTGCACACTGGCGTGCACCCTGAGGCTGGAGAATGGATTGCTTTTTAAAAGGATGGCATTAATGGGGTGTGGAGTAAATGGCACTAGAGTGGCTATGGAAAGTGCCACTACATGCCCTGACAGGCATTGTTTTCTTTGTCCGTGTGCATCCCAAGTCAGGCAGAGGCGTGCAGAGGGTGACAGCTGCACCGGGCAAAGTGCCAAGCGCAGGCCTGCCTCCCGGCTGATTACCGAGCGTCATGGCTAGTTGATGTTGTTGATCTTTACCTTCTGATGTGCTGAAGAGGCTCCTACCCTTTTTCGGCGTGATAATCGCCACATCTCCCAGTGTGGCCAGGCAAGAGCAGCATCCCAAATGGGAACAGCATGCACACTGGCACATTCTGGGCAGACCCAAAGCCCCAGAGACTCTGAACGGGGTTTGTACTCTCTTCCTATAAAGCAGAGCAGAGCAAACGCTTGCTGGTGCTGATGGGCTTGGAAGAGCTGCTGGAAGCTTTCTCCTCGACATGACCACAGCCCTGAAGAGGACGTTGATGTGCTGCACCGGCTTCAACATCATCAAAGATGGCTTCTGGACCTCAGACCTCATCTTCAGGACAGTTGTGTCATCAACTTTGCATCACTGGGAGGCAATGACATCAGCACACTGCGCACTCAGCTCCATCCCGGCTGTCAGGCTCATATAAGCACACGCCCTGTCCCCAGCCTATCCCAACACCACATCTGTCTGAACATCTCACAGAGGGGAAGGCATGTTGGCTCTCTGAAGACCCACGATATGACCGACCCTCAAAGCAGGTGACTCCATCATCGGGGACTAAAACTACTGACATTCATATCAGTGTGGGAGAGACACGTTCATCACCCTCAGAGAGAAACGATGCATCCAAACGTGCCGGGATCTCTGGGTCATTGGGAGCATGCTTGTCTCTCCTATCATCCTTAGAACCCAGTGCGCAGAGTGACCCTGGAAGAGATCCAAAGACAGCTTTGGAGGGTAGCCAGTATACCCTAGGGTTAAACCTAGGAATGGCTCCAGGAAATAGCTGCGTTAGCTATGTTTCACGGGTTTTACAGCATTAGCTCATGAACTATTATGACATCCCATGGTGTGAATGCCATTACCCATACTCCACACCTCAGGACACAGAGGCTCAGGGAGACTGGTACCCATGAAGGTACAGTTAGAAAGAGTTGGAAGCCGGCATGTGACTTCCAGGTCAGCTCTCCCAGTCACCCGAGTCCCAGCCTCCAGGTAGATAGGAGACATGGCCGGGCAGAAGCCGGCTCCATTCCTGCCAGGGGAGGCTCATGTTGCATAGTGCAGTGCCTCTGTTAAGGATGAGACAGCTCTGTGTGAGAACTTGGATGCTCCCAAAGTAACTAGTGCCAGTGAAGGACTGGAGAACCAGAGTCTCATATGCTACTGTAGTCTGTGGGTTCTGGGCTAGCCCTGTGAATGCAGTTCGTCTAATGATGTTGAAGGTTCAGAAACCCTTGGCCCACATTTCTTGGTATGTCCCCTGCTTCCCACCCTGCTTTGCATACTTCAATGTATTCGTGGGAGGTGGTACCCGGGGTCAGCTCCAGATATGATCTGTATTGTGGGGGGAAGGAGCCTGGTGCTGGGTAAATGGGAATAGGATAGACCAGAGGAGAGTCTCTAGACCCTGGACACCTGTTCTTTATGCCACAGAAGGACATAAAGGCCTTGGCTGGAATCATCTTAAAAACAACTCGGATCTTCTTTGTGTGGTCATTTGCCTCTGTTGTCCGAAGGAGGCAGTGGGAGGGCTTTCTGGAGGAGGTTGCTAGGAGCTTGTTCTAGAAGCATCCATTATTGGACTTGAGGGGAGATGGAAGCTATGAAGCAGGCATTCCACGTGCCTGGAAGGGAGTGAGGAGAGAGGATGCCAGGCCTGAAGCACACATCTGACCTGCTGAAAGCCCAGGCTGCTGTGGCACATCACCATTGCAGGTGGCTTCCAGAGCAGACTAGAGACTTAGCTGCACCCCCAGCTCCTGCAGAAGCCAGGCAGGAGCTCAGCCGTGGAATGTGACATCTCAGCACCTGGAATCTGCCTCTCCTGAAGGAGGCTTTACCACAGGAAAAACTCTAAGGGAGATTGGCTTTGAGCTGCCAGTGTGTGATATCTTTAAAGGGAGCCAGAAGTATGGATCTGTACTCTGAAACACAAAACTGGAGCCAGCCATGCTGACATGGCTGCTGTATGGGCATCACCACGTAGCCACAGATTCTACCAGCCAGGGGTACAGAGCATTCGTTCCCAGCATGCCTGACTTGATGCCCAGGGCTACTCATCAGGGTGGAACTCATAGCAGATGTCTGAACGGGATGTGTGCATGGGGGAGGGGTGGCCTGGCTTATCCTAGAGTGCATTTGGTTGTGCACAGCCTAACAGCACGGAGCCCGGCTGTCATTCGGAACCACTTGTGAAGGCCTATCTATGCCTCCAAGCACAAGAGTCTGAAGTTGCTCCAGCCATGGTTGTGACCTGGATGGACCTGGAGAGAGAAGCTGTGTCCCCTCAACCCAGGCAGGACCTTGGTGCAATCCCACCATACCTTACCCAAAGTGCTGTGCTGATCCCCACCAGGGGATTTGCACATTGACTTCACAGAAGGACACGCCCACCTAGCCAGCCCTTTACAGGAACAGGACAAGGAGTGAGGCTATTGGCCAGGGGACTTTTCTGACTTAGAAATCTCAGTGATTTGGCATCTGGGGCTCTGAGTGGCTGGGAGGAACTGCTAATGGTGGAGTGGCAGGAGGGTGTGAGGAGCAAGCCAGGACCCTGAGCCCGTGACTGATGCCTGCCTCCCTCATCTGCTGATATTCTCTGAGACAGTGGAGGCTGAATTAGGAGGGGGAGGGGAGTAAAACTAAGACATTTCAGGGGACTGAGGTGTCTGGCATCCAGTGTCAGGTGGAGACAATAATTGAGTTTCCATTAATGCTGGACGAGCCAGACTTTCAAAGGAATAGAGTATGTTGGGCCACTGGCAAGAGGTGTCCAAAGTAAGGGACAGGGGAAAGATCCCCCAAAGTCTCCTGAGGCCTCTAAGGTGGCCATATGAGAGGAGAGGCAGGCAGTCATGACCATGGAATCTAAGGCAGCGCCATTCTCAGGTTGAGACTCAGGTCTGAGCGTGGGAATGCTGTCGTGCCCATGCCCGTGCCTGTGTCTGTGACCATGACCCTGACAGCTAGCACTGTGGAGAACACTATCCAAATGCTGCTTCGCACTATTGGAGTAGACCTCTAGCTCTCTCTCATCACACCACGGACAAAGCCATTATAATTTGTCCACAAAGGACACCAGCAAGCTGAAGAACCAAGCTGTCTCTCTAACAAAGCAGAGCTCACAGCCACAGGGCCAGGTAGCCTGGTGGTCTGTGGGGGTTTCACCCATCTCAGGGAGTCTTTGATGGTAGATCAGATAAGACAGCCATGGCCTTAAATGACCTACACAGAGGAGGGACTTGGCGAGTACTTGCCAAATCCAACCTGGGCTGCCTCAGGTACATCCTTGGCTTATACAGGTAACCTCAGGGTTCCCTTGAAATGGAACTGTAGGAGGCAGGACACAGTGCCCCATCAGGGTTTGTGGGACTCTCTCCCCTATTCTATTCCCCTCTGCTCTGAGGTCAGTGTCAGGCAGAAATCTCTGTTCCTCTGCAACTCTGGGCCACCAGCAGGACAGTGTTGCTGTGCCCCCTTTGGTCAGTCAAGCAGGGAACCACACACACAAACACATGCTCATATACTCGCAAACAAATATATTTCCAAACACTCCTTTATCTATGTGCTAATAGGTGCCCTTGTAAAAGCCACACAAATGCACTCATCCACATACTTGCAAAGCAGATCTAAACATGCACGCACACACACACACACACACACACACACACACACACACACACACACACACACACACCTGTAGACCAAATCACCTATGATAACCTTGCCAAAGATGTCATCATTCCAACCCACAAAATACGGTCCAGTGCACCCCACCTTCACAGCCTCCTCCATAGGCATGGACATGAATGCATCCACTTGTCGTGCAATTTATATAAACACAATCCCATCCCAGTCACACTTTCTGAGCACAAACACATGCTCACTGATGTGTAGCCACTCATCCTACAGCCCTGCTGCTGGCGGTTGGCTTCAGGGCTGCCTCAGGTGGCCTGGGTGGCACGGGATGAAATGTGGGTACTGCAGAGTTGGGAGGCTGCCAGAGTGGAAACAGAAGAAAGCCAAACCTTGAAGGATGAAAAGAAATTTGTTTATGGGAAGCCGTGAAAACCTGGGATTCATTCATTCATTCCTTCACCCATTCATTTGTTCATTTTGCTTGAGTGATGCCTTCATTTGCTTGTTTGTGAATGATCCTAGTCCCCTGAAGAGGGTAAGCTCTCTAAGGAAAGGTTTCCTTGTCTCTTTCTCTCCACAGACCTGAGCTGGGTCACCACCCATCCCCACATGGAAGCTCTTGATAATAACCATGAGATCCACAAACGTCTCTGTTACCCGCAACCCCTGGGGCTCTGCTGGAGGCAGCTTGGCTGACCCCAGATGGGATGAACATTTCAAAATGCCTTAGTGACTTTTCTTGTTCAAAACTCCTGAAAGGAGCCATTTAAGAGACATTATTCTGGATTACAGTCGAGAGGATCATTCCACCAAGGCAGAGAAGGCATGGGAGCAGGAGGCTGGCTGGTCACGTGGTATTCCTCATCAGGAAGCAGAGTAAAGGAGAAGTGGAGTTGGACTATTAAACCTTAAGGCCCTCCCCCAGAGATCCCTCCCTCCATCACTGAGGGTCTACTTCCTGAAGGCTCTAACCTTCCTAAAGGGCACCACCAATTGGGGGGGTGGGGGAGGAAGCAGTTAAACCCATGAGCCAATGGGGCACGTTTCACATTCAAATTCCAATATCACCAATTAGAATCTTTGACTCTTCATGAGCAGAGATGAAATTAGTAGTTCCTTCTATCTTGGAGAGAATAGATCCATGAGGAAGAACCCAGGCTGCAAACCCCTGCTGGTGATTTCAGAGCTGTGGAAAGCAGAGGGTGGAGGAAGGGAGTGGAGCAGGAAGAGAAGGAGCAAGGAGGAGGAGGGAAGGGGACAGCTAGACAGAGACACAGAACATTCCCCTAAATGACCTGGGCCATCAGACTGCCCCAAATGTCACCTGAGAGTCATTCAGCCCAGAGGACAGAAGGGGAGTGTAGGGTCTGGGGTAGGAGTGGGATCTCTTTGATCATATGGGTTTTTTGACAAATCCTTAGCGAGGAGGCATCAGCTCAGGGGCTGAGCTGGGGTAGCAGTTTCCCAAAAGACTCTCTGTGGGTGGTTTGGGGTGGTCTCCAGAAGCACAGTTGTTACTTCAGTAATTGTCAGCAGAGCACAGGGATGGGCAGCAATGTCCTGGCTGGTGTTTCTTTGCATGTGGGTTGGTGTGAAGCTGGTGTGAGGAGGCAAGGGGGTGGGGAAGAGCTTTGCCAATGGAACGGAAGCTGACGATGGGAACCTGCTGGCCTTCGGGAGCCGCTGCTTCTGGGATTTTAGAGGGCCTGTTTGAAGGCTGACAGATAGGTTAATATGAGAGAGACCCTGGGTACTTATCCCTTACCAACCCTTGAAGAAAAAGGGAAGAGCCCTTCTAAGGGATGGAGATGTCCTCCATCTTCATGGGCCAAGGGGGTACCAGCAGTTGGGGGACTCTGAGCCTTTGTCCTGGCCATTCCCTTCTCCTGGGTCTCTCTTCCCTGTACACTCATCTGATCTCTCTTCCTCATTCAGACCCCATCTCACGTGCCAACTGCTTAGAACTGCTTTTCTTCAAGCCCCACCCCATCCTCACAATTCTCTAACCTTCGGTCTCTGTGTCTCCTCTGCTGAGAGTTGTCATTGTCATCTGTTGATGTGCTAAGCATCCGACCCCATAGAGAAGGGACCATGCCCTGCCTGCTCACAATTTGGATCTAAGAAGGTCTGGGGTTTGCTGACTGAACAAATAAATAGCCTCATAGTCTCTGAGTCATCTTCTGCTCCCACTTGGATGGCTTTGCTTCATGTTCAAGCCACATCGAGGTCATTACTCTTTCTTTCACTCAGGACAGAGTCATGGAGCCTTTAGGCTGGAAGCAGTGCTGGCAGGGCTTGCCTAAACAATGGCAGGTGGAGCTGAGCAGAACCCAAAAGCTGCACCTGTGATGCTCACTGCTATCGAGGCATCCATGTGGCTGTCTGTACTCTGGGTGTGCTGGTCGGCTGGGCCCCTGTAGCTGGGAGGGACGCCTTGGTCTTTCACATGCCTGGCAGATTTGCTTAAAATATGTGCATTCTATCAAAAGCCTGGCAAAAGCTAAAGCTCTGAGGCCTCTGCCCTCAGAGACGCCTAGTTGGCAGGTCTCCATGGAGACCACAAAAGCACATCTGGTCCCTCTCGCTTCCTGGGGAGGGCCATTGGCTCTGACTCCACAATGCCAGGCCTCATGTCTCTTGGGTGGGCACAGTGAACTGTACACAGGAGACCCAGAGGCCCTGGGTGACATGTGTGTATCACATGGGGTCCAGTAGTCTGGCGGTTGGAGCCCATCATTACTGTCACCTGGCTGAGCAGCCGCTAGAACATTCTGGGGATGTGAACCCTTGCCAGCCTCGAACTCTAGAGACCTCAGTAGCTGGATCCTAATTCCTCCCCACTCCTGCAGCTCGTGTTCTGTCCCCCACTTTTCTCGCCCACTGGAACTGCATCTTCCCTCACCTCACCCCTCTCCTGTGTCTTTCAGTCTGTCCCACTCTGTGCTCTCCCGTTTCCCTGTGTGCACCTTGCTCTGCCCCCATCTTGGACCCATATATGATCACACAGAGAAGTCAGCATGTCGAGGACTGTACACGATGCTGTCAGGAGTTAATAGATTTGTGCAGTCTGCACCCCTGCCTGGGTGCTTAATTGGCTTTGACCCTGGCCTTGCACTGCCCAGGCCCCTGCTCCTTTGCACTCAGCCTTTCTCTGCTCAGCCACACTGTTTCCCACCTGGGCCTTGTGTCCTCACTCACTCTATGTGGTGGAAGGAGCCTGAGCCAGCAGAGGAAACTCTTCTTCACACTTCAGAAATTCTGGGACAGAGAAGGACCTGCCTAACTTTGTGTATGTTTGAGCTTTGTTTCTTTATATAAAGAAATATTGTCTAAACACTGGATCCTGGATCACATGGGTATGGACAGTAATTGGTAGAAAAAAGAGAAAAGAAAAAGTCATGTGAGTGCTCTTTGCTAATCTCAGCAAGAGAATAAACTCTGCCGTGTTCCCAGCTGGGGACAGGGGCATGAATGAGCAGAAGGAACAGAGGGGTGGGACCGCCAAACTAGAGCTCCCAGGCCCATAGGTCCACTGCCACACAACTCACACAATTGTCCTTGTGTGCTAACACGTGTGCCTGGCATGGCCAAAGCTTCAAAATTTCTAGGGAATGTGAGGGTGGTTTCTCATAGACATTTGCCAATGTTTATGCTTTTACCTGTTCCTAGATTCAGCTTTGTTTGACCAGCCCAAGTCCTCTTGGCATTCATTCCCTGGGAAAGGGTCTGGCCTCAGTTTCCCCACCTGTCAACAGGAGTCTGCCCATGGAGTGGAGCAGGGTTTTCTATGTGGCAAATGGTGATGAAGCTGGGGCTGCGACCTGACTTTCCACCCTCATCTGCTTACTTACTGTCTATTATCCGGGCCACCTTAAGACCCTGGATTAAGGCCCCTCCACACCTTGGCCAGAGTGGGGTTAATGCTGGGGGTGGCGGGGTGGGGAGAGCAGGAGCTTCTCTAGAGTCATTGCCAGTGCCTACTCTGATTAGTGAACAGTCTGACTAAACCACCCAACTCAGGCCGTCCCAGGAAGAATGCCCAGGCCCTCTGTGCTCCAGACAGAAAATACCCTTCTGACTTGAACATGGCAGTGTGTTTGTCAAGGCTGTTCACCTGCTGCTCTGACTGGAGATGAGCTTGGGCAGTCTCTGAATGGGTAGTCGCTGGGTCACCCAGAGGAGAAACTCTTGGTGGCCATCACAAAAAGTTTGCTGGCCTTCAGCACAGTCCATCTGAATAAGTGGATGGAGTCACAGACCAGCCTGCAGAGCCAGTGTGCTTCCTCCTATCTGGCAGCCCAGAGGCCTCTTCCCAGGCTCAGCCTTAGAGGTAGAGCGCCCCTCCAAACCACTCCAGACATAGCAGCTCATTTGGGGCTCTGTGCCCCAAATGCCTTCCAATCTGCACAAGATCTGTCTGTAGCCAAGAGGGAGTGATCAGAGACAGAGACTATAAGGACATGGTGCACCTTTGTGACAAGATACACATCTGTCCCCAGATGGGGAAAACATCTGTACATAGCAGTGTGAGGTAAACTCCAAACTGAGCAGCAGCAGCTTGGTACCCAGACATGGTGACTTCTGTCACTGGGGACAGCTGCTGTACACAATCTACTTATGGGCTTTTGCCAGTCACCACCAGAACAGGGAGGAAGCTGAAGACACACAGAAAGGAAGGGATGTCAATGCACCGAGGTGGGAGGAGGAAGCTCTGAGACCACCTTGCAGGAAAGACTGGAGCTGGAAAACGCTGATGAGCAGGACCTCACCTTGATGGAGACCGCTTAGTTACCAATACCTCGTGCCCTCTCTTTAAACTTAAATCTCATGTCTCAAAGATGGACTCACGGGGTGGGGACAGTCATGTGACCACTTTCTCTGTCCCTCTCCCCGGTGCGACCGTTTTAGACACATCTCCTTTCTCTGCTTCTTACTATCATTTGGCTTATATAGAGTCAGCTGGTGGCTAGCCTAGTTCCTTAGGGCTCCAGGGTCCAGCCTTGGACCCTAACAACTCTGGTAACAGGAGGTGCTGCACTCACTGACACCAGATGGTAAACAAGGCTGCTCCTAGAGCAAGGGCTGCCTAGGTATCTGCAGAAGCCTTCTGAAGCCTTCATGGATGACAAGAGACTGAAGGGAGGGGCTAGGACAGTAGCTGACATGATAGTGTCCCATAGCGCCCAGATCTGAGCATCTGCCCTTGGCCACTTGGCTGAGAATTCTTCATTGCCCTCCCTTTGGAGGAAAATGGCTGTCCTCAAGCCCAGAAACATGAGGGATGTTAATATTTGTCTCTAGTATTGGACTGATGGAAACTACATCACTCTTACTCTCCTCTCCAGAGCTGGATGAGAGGGAGGGTGGGGGAGAGCAAGAAACTTCCAAGGTTCCGCCTTTGGTTGCACCGCCAGTGTGGCTGTGCAACATTAGCCACCTGCTTGCAACAGTACTGAAGCAGGAGCCTCTTCCCAGTGCAGCATTGCCAGAGTTACTAGCACATCCCCTGCTACAGGTGTCTTTGATGCAGCTAGGAGTTATTAGACTCCAAACCACCTTCCTGTGAAATCACAAAGCCCAGGAAGCTCCTGAAACATACAGGATACACAAGGTTCCTCCCCCAAGAGTATAAAAGCAGGAACAAAAACATGCTCTCAGATCATCCAACCTCATTTGGAAGCCTCTCTGAGGCCCAGAAGGATAGATATCAGATATCAGATATCAGAAGGATAGATATCTGTGTCATATCAGCTACTGATATGACACAGAGCAGAAGCCCAGGCTGCCAGTCCTCACGTTCACTGCCTCTCAGCCTGCTTTTCCACCTAAGAAAGAATACTCTGCCACAGTCACAGACTCCAGAATTGGAGCCCAGCAAGTTGCCTGAGACATAGGACTGTGCCCTTCATATCAGCAGGGTGGGAGGTGACCTCAGGTATCTGGCTGTTAGAGACATCTCTACTCTGTGCCAAAGCGCATCTAAAATGCTGAGGCCCAGAATGGGTCATTCTGTGGATTCCCCTTTCCCCTTCTCTTGGTGACTGGTGGGAAACAGACTGCTGTGCCATCCAGGGGGATTTACTGGCAGGTTTCCTATCTTGCTCTACCTGTTGGAAATCCATTTCAGACAGCACAGATGCTGTGGGGGCAGGGCACGGAAGCCTGAGAAGAGGGGAAGTGTGCTTCTGACTACTTCTAGAATTGCTTCAGGAAGGTAAAGGCTGGTCAGAGCCCTAGCCCAGCCTGGCCTGACAGGAGCAGACATCAGTGGAAGAAAGATCATTTGGCCACACAGTCATGGGGGACCCATAGGAATCATTCATATTCTGCATAGTTGAAATGGAGCCTTAAGAGGAGGGTAAGCCCTGTCCTGTGTGTGCCTGATTGGGCAAAGGAAGGGAGGGACACGTAGTACTGTGTCCTCACAGGGAGGCTATAGGCTAGACTATAGGCTAGACCACTGCTCTGGACTAGATGGTGTCTCACAAGGAAGCAGTCGTCAGGACTCCTCTGGTTGCATGTGATAGAAATTCAAATAAAACAAACTGGAATGAAAGATGAATTCTTAACAATGTGAAGGGAAGGAAAGAGGGAGCTGTGGCTTCAGGCGCAGCTGGATCCAGGCGGCAACCTTGGGCCTTGACTGGCTCACTTCCCTGTCTCAGCTCTGGCTCAGAAGAGAGGCAGAGGCAACCCCAGGCACTGCCCCTGCCCTAATGGCAACTGTACCAGCCTTCCTAACCCTGCTAGCAACCGTCCCAGGACTGGCAGTGACTGGGTAAGCTCAAGTCACATGACTCCTTCTTCCTCTCCCTATGTATGATGAAGGCCAGACAGGAGTGGAACAGGCCCAGGTCACATGGCTATCCCTGTGCCACCCAAAGAATGTGGGCTGAATGAAGGGAGATGTTATAGACGTAAACCAGATGGCATGGGGAATAGGAGGGAACAAGCCTACTGGAAATGGGAAGGAGCCAGGGTCCATGATGCAGACCCGGGACCTCACTGCAGAGCCCCCTGCTCCCAGGACAAGTGTTCTTTGGGCAACTCTTTTCTTGAGAAAGAAGTGTAGTTTGCATGCATTTATCAAAGCAAATACATCACGACTCCACAGTGTTCATTAAGAAGAAGGATGTGTGGGTACGTGGTGCAGGGTCTGAATGCTTTGCGCTGTCTCATCTCCTCTGCCTGCCGAAGGATCACTGTACTGAGAAGACCCCAGTCCCGGCCGCTGACTGCTAATGCCTTATTTCTCGGGGGACTGTGTGGTCTGCTGTTAGAACTGATTGTGAGTAGAACAAGATCATTTTTTTTACCAGCTTCCTCCACAGAAGCCTGTTTGCAGCCGGACCAGACCTGGAAGGAAAACACTATTTAGCTTCGCCCCCCCTAATCTCCACCATGGGTCCCTAAATCACCAGATGTCGCTCAGCACTGCTCAGCCAGAAACGAGCAATACTCCACAGTCATCTCCTCAGAGTTATGGTCCCTGTCTCCTCCTGTTGATGGCTCCTTTAGGGTGAGAGGAAGCAAGGCTTGAAAGCCAGCAGCCTGGAGAGTGACAAGCACTTGGGAGGCTCTGCCGATATGTGACTATGGCCCTCTGGGATAGCTACTGCTCCTCCAAATCACCCCTGGCTGCGCCCCTGTGTTCTTAAGTTAACTCATGACCTTCTCATGTTCCCTGGAGGTGACAGTCAGCCATTGATTCACAGCCTGCGACATGTTCTGTGCGGTTGATAAAAAAAATAAATGTCACCCGATATAATAACTGGGACTTTGCACATGT
Organism: Uromys caudimaculatus; assembly: GCA_028551405.1. Lineage (NCBI taxonomy): Eukaryota > Metazoa > Chordata > Mammalia > Rodentia > Muridae > Uromys > Uromys caudimaculatus. The sequence goes on from CM052701.1 coordinate 12,365,682, forward strand.
AAGTCTGGACTTTACGCTGTCACAGACCGACAGCCTGCCAGCCTTTCAGGCAGATGATCTGCAGTGTGTAGGTCTGTTTCTTCATCTATAAAGGGAGTGTGGAGGGCAGACAGGCCAGCTAGCTTTGTCTTAGCCACATGAAGCCCTGTGAACCTGTGCGAGGCTCAGAAGTCTCCTTTGTGTCGTTCTCTGGGTCCTGGCTGCCCCAGGCCCTGCGGATGTGACCTGTGGCGATTACTTCCTCTGCCTTGAGATATCCCCCTTGCTTCCTGGAAAGACGTTTGTTAGGATCCAGGAAGCAAAGGAAACTTAAAGGCCCGGGAAGCAACTGACCGTCACCTCAGCATTCACAAGGGATGGGTGATCAGTGATAGTCTCCTGGGAACGGGGTCTCTCAGACCTTCCTAGGCATCTGCGAGTTGTTCAGGGGGCTCCAGGCATGCAGCATTACTGCCTTGCCCCCCAACACCATGCTGGGGTGAGATGTTCAATGTTGTTCGTCTCAGTCACCCACGCTCCTGCATGGAACCCCAGTACACTCACTGGGACACGGAGCTAGCTTTGGGTGGAATCATGGGTCTGTCGTTGATGTCCACCTGGGTGAACAGGGTTTGGGTCTTATCTCCCATGTCACAGGACCATATTTGTAAAGTACGCAGATATGAAGAGGCCAAGGTGTCCTCTTTCTGGGTCAGCCTGGGACCCTCGCTCTAGCAGTTGCTGTCCTCATGAGTCAGTCACAGAGAAGACAGACAGGCAGAGGATATGGCCACAAGGAGGAGACCACAGGATGCAAAGCCTGGGCTGGAACAGGGGAGACCACTCGGCTCCCTCCAACTCTCACTGGAGCGATGGTGTCCTCTTAGGTGTTATTTTGACAAGTCCTATCTGGGAACGGGGCCTATTTTAATGAACTTCCAGGAATTTAGTGTTGCCTTTAACTAACAAAACAAAAATGATCAAGAAATGGTTGAGTCTCTCACCCAAAGGAAAAGCTATTACAAGAATTTGTCTCACAGGGGTTTTTAGAAACGATAATGAAACAAGAGACTTGGTTTCCACACACCCTGCCCCCGGCAGCCCCTGCTGGCTCTGACTCTGTCACTCTCCTATCCCTGAAGTCCCAGTAGACTACGACGGTGGCTCTCCAGCTTGGAGCAGAGTACTGGGCATGCTCTGGTGTGTAAGTAAAAGTCTGTCTCCTCTAATCCTGTTCCTACTTCCATCTTTCTCTCTCTGCCTCAGACCCTAGAGCCATGTGACTTCTGGATAGCAAAGGGTAGGGGGACAGTGAAGAGAAGCTGAGCTGGCCTGACCCAGCTGGGGTTGGTGACTTGGTGTCCTCTCTCCGACCACATCAGGAAGATGTGGAGGGAACACAGGCCCAGGGGTAATCAGAGTTTGGAATGGGGGCTTGATTACCTGCCCGGGAAAGCAGTGATTTATGGGTAACTCTCTCTCCTCCAAGGTTGGATGGGAACTAATTTCCCTGCAGTCTTAAATCATCCCCCCCCCCGCCCCCACACATGCCGCAAGGAAACTCAGGAGCTGTCATGCGCCTCGTGTAACCAACGACTTGATTAAAATGAGGGTGTTGAGGAGCCGTGCCCACCTCCCTGCCAAGGCGGGGGCTCAGCAGGAGCTGGCAGTGTCATTTATCCCTGGGATGGTGGCAGCCCACACACGGCTCGCTTAACTTCATGTTTGGCTGCTGATGGGTCTTCATTTATAGATAATATAAACAGGTTGACAGGGCCCTAATTAACTGATTTGTGGTCCTCTGGGAACAAATGGTTATTAATATTCATAGCATTTGTCACACGTGGGCAGATGCCTGGCCCCGACATGTACCCTCCGCTGTGTGCACCAGAATTCCTGATTTGGCTATGGCCTGTGGACTCCAGAAAGCATCAGCAGCCGCTAATGGCCCCGCTCCAGGAGACTGCCTCTCTCTTGAAGGTCTTGATGGTGGCATTAATGCATGATTGCCCATTACAGCTGGCCAGGTTTCCCATCATCCTCTTCTCTCCCCGCATGTCCTTGGCTCTGCTTTCCTCCCGTGCCTCCCTTGAATCTCCTCACAGACAAACCTAGAATTTCCTCTTCCAGGAAGTCTTCCAGGACTGATCTCTGCTGTCTTTCTAGATGACATTATTTTCGTCTGTTTGGGGCTTTACACAAGGATGTGCTAATTGACTATTTTGCTTTGTTTTATCCAACAGTTCTCTGCCTCGTGAACTTTTCTGAAAATTAGGATGAAATATATTTCTTCCTTCTGAAGCAGTGTCAGTTGAGCGTAGGAAATTAAATAACCACCCACTCAGCGATGATAGCAGCTGAGGGCCCTTTGGGAAGCGTGTGAGCCACTGACTGTCTCACCTCAGCTCCATGAGGTAGGTGTGTGAGGACCACTGAGGCCGGCTGATGGAAGAGCAGATGTCCATGAAGGGGCGTGGCCAGATGAGTGATTGATGGCCTGGGGGCGTGGCCATCAGGGTGATTGATGGGCCTATAAGAGTCCCTGTTTGATGGTCCCACGCACTGACTCCTGTGAGCGGCGCTGTGTATTTGTTGTGCAACTTCCTGTTCTTTAATTTCTATGTATGCTCAGTTGGCAGACTGTCTGCCACAAGCCCGCTTTGCCCCTGATCCCCAGCCCTGCCGGTGCTGCCCTGAGGGTGCTTGGAAGCTTGACAGCAGAAGCCACCTTCCCCCAGGCTCTGAGACTTAGGGCAGGTCATCTGACACTTCTGAGCCAAAGGCTCTTTCCTAAACTCCTGGTTCTCGACCAGAAAGATGCGTTTGTTTGTTGTTTTGTTTCGTTTTGCTTTGTTTCCCTTAATCAGCCCAGGAGACTTGCCAAAGTTCTGAAATGTTGTCACCCCAACTTGGGAGGGGGGCCTGGGGCTGCCACTGCCCATCCCCCCAGCAGGACTAGCCTGCTGCAAGGATACCCAGGTCCCAGGTCAGCTGTATTGAGGTAAAGGAGCTCCTGTCTAGGGGATCAAGATGTTTCAAATACTGGACAGGGATGTAGAGTGCTCGTCTAGCATACTGAAGCCTGGGGTCTATCCCCACCCGTGCAGAAATGAGTAAACAAAAAATTAAAACTCTAACAAGTATCCGGGTCTCCCAAGCTGCAGGAGACAGCTGTAACGTGCGGATGGACACACCCACACCCACACACCCACTCCCTTGTTTGCTGTGTGTGACTCCACTAAGTCACGTGTTTCGTTATTGGATACATTTTAGCACAGGATGCCCGCCACCTGCATCAGTTTCGCTTATGTTATACAGATATGCTGAAAAATCCTGCACTGGGGTCTTTGCTCAGTGTCTAAAAAGAGTGCCCCTTAGAGTCCCCAGAACCCATGTAAATGCTAATTGGAGGCATCTCCCTTGTAATTCCAGCTTCACAAGTGGGGACAGAGGACCCTCTAAAGTGAGCTGCACAGCCAGACCCACCATACGGGCTGGACCTGGGGCTGGTTGAGTGATAACTGAGTCCCTAACATCAGCATTCTTCACGTGCTCACACATGTGTGTTTACACATGTAATCGTTCATGCATACTCTATACACATAAAAAACGGCAGAAAAGGGTGGAAAGCCAATTATTCCAAATATCTCACAAAATAATGTACAGTTCGGGTGGATTCCTGCATGTTTTATTTTTGTTTCCTGTCGTCCCTTAAGGCGTTGACATTTGAAAACTTTTTGCCTCTTGCAATAGACATGCATGTGAAGCTAGAAACACCTTGTAACTTTTTCAATGCTCCTCAGCACATGTGCATCACGCTGGGCTCTCACTAAACTCCAGTCCTCAGAGTCAACTTCTGAGTACCCTCTGGAGTCCAGCTCGATGTCACTTTCAAAGGACTTGAGCAGCGGGCATGCATAGAAGCTGCCCTGGCCTCAGCCTACTCAGGTTAATGGCTGCTCTTTCCTGAGCTGGTGTCAAAAGCTTTCTATGACTTCTGTGTCTCTGCCCCAAATGGTCATTGTGTTTCACAGAGCAGCATAGGAACACTGTGGTGGGGAGAGCATTGAAGCTGGCCCCAAAGGCATTTGTCCTTAAAGGCCGCCCCCTCCAGAGAGCTGGCTCTGCAAGGGAAGGTAATTTGGCGGCCTTTCTCCTGTTCCTCTTTGATCCTTGTGAAAAAAGGTTAAAAGGAAAGCCATTTCGGAGAAAATAACCTACGCGATTAGGTGAAATGGCTTCTCGAGCTCCAATTGAGAGGCAGTGGCCAGATGCTGGATTAGGAGGGGGAGGGGAGGCGCGGGAGGAGAGGAGCCTGAACAGAGCTGCAGCTGGGACCCCAGGAGGATTCCTCAAGGCGAGGAGGACTGCAGAGGACCATCCCCCCCTGTGCTCCCCAACTCTGAGCCCCCCTCCTCCTCCTTTCTACTCCGTATAAACAGGACAGACACACAGACTAAACAACTATGTTCTATAAGATGGCTGGAAAAACCTTTTCTGTCTCCTGCCTGGGACAGCTGTTTACAATAATTTTGGATTTTTTTTCCTCTTCTGCTCTTTTTAATTTATGAGATGGGATCTTACAATGTAACCCAGATTCACAATCCCCCTGCCTCCGCCTCCTGAGTGATGGAATTACAGGCACATTACCACCACACTCTTAGCTTCGTACGTAGGTATTTAAGCGGCATGGTTGTAAACAGCCTCCTTGTCTTCCAAACCTAAGCAAGAGGCCTGGGAGACATCCTCCGAGGAGGCTTGGTAAGAAGACAGACAGCACGCACGCCAGCAGCCTATGTGAGTCCGTGAAGCATCTGTATGTAGTCTGTTCTCCGGCTGTCATGGGCCTTCCACACCTGCCCAGGGTGCTGCCTTTTTAAGCCATGACAAGCCTCATTCCTTTAGTCACTGTTCCAGTTTCTATTTCCGGGTGAGCAGCTGTGACTCAGTTGTCAGACGCAAACAAAGTTCTAACTTCATGGCTGTGCTTGTTTATGCACCAGACCAGTTTGGCGCCAAAAGACCATGGATGGGGGCTGGAGAGGTGGCTCAGCAATTAAGAGCACCGGCTGCTCTTCAGAAGGTTGTGAGTTCAAATCCCAGCAACTACATGATGGCTCACAACCATTCGATAATGAGATCTGATGCCCTCTTCTGGGGTGTCTGAAGACAGCTACAATGTACTTACATATAATAAATAAATAAATCTTTAAAAAAAAGTTAACTAAATCTTTGCCCTGACTTTCAAAAAAAAACCAAACAGTCCATTGATGTCTCACAACCCTCTTACTTGTTTGTTTATTATTTTATTTTATGTGTGTGACTGAGGACATGTCTGTGTGTTATCCATGTGCAGCTACCAGGGAAGGCTAGGAGAGGCCTGTGTGACCCTGCAGCTGGAGTTACAGGTGGCTGTGAGCTGTCCCTGCAGCTGGAGTTACAGGTGGCTATGAGCTGTCCCTGCAGCTGGAGTTACAGGTGGCTGTGAGCTGTCCCTGCAGCTGGAGTTACAGGTGGCTGTGAGCTGTCCGATGTGAACACCAGAAACCCAAGTGCTCTTAACTGCTCAGCCATCTCTCCAGCCCCACTGACCTCTGTTTATACCAGGTACCCTGCCATCCAGTGACGCCTGGCCTCAAAATGGCTGAAGAGTGGTGGGATTTGAGCAGATGAACCCATGAGTCTCCCCACCCCCAATTTCCCATGATGCCTTCACAGTGCAGCCTTAAGGACTAGAGAAGCCTCTTTGCTTAGAAAGTGGTGTAACTTTGCATTATGATAAAGCCACACCGTAAGGACCACGGGGGAGGAGGGATAACATGACACTCTACACCCAAGGGGGTGCATGCATGGTTCCCCAGTACTCCCAGAAGCATTTGCTGCTGTCCTACGCAGCAGTGTCTTGCAGAGGAGCTAATGGGACATCTCACGCTGCCAAGTCACACTCCGGAGCTGGCTACCTTCCAGGCCCTTGCAACACATAAATGAATTGAACCCAATCCCCAGTATCACAAAAACCTGAAACACAGAGAGGAAATGTGTGCACGGCTCTGTCCCATGTTTTGAGTCAACCACCACAGGGAGCAGGCCACATACGGTGCCCACTGGACCATGGGAGGTCACCGCTAGTGGCTCTGTCTCCTGTCCACTACCAGCCCCAAGTCCCATGTGAGTCCAAAGACTGAACTTCAAAGGCAATGAAAGATTATTCCAGAAGGTTCTAGAAACCCCAACTTATGGAGATTTAATTAGATTGCCTCATTTCCAGCTGTTCTGCCCTTCTAGATGGGAAGGCATGCCTGTCAGCCTCAGTGTGCTGGGGGTTGTGGGAGGGAGGCTATTAATAACTGTCCACCCTCCCTCCCTGATGGCCCACCCGCAGGACCCTCAGTTCTTGGCGTTTCTGACTGTACTCCTAATTAAAGTCATGCACAGTATGAGTTTTTAAAACCCATCTTTTAGGGTTGGACATCTTTATTAAGTGGGGGAGGGGAAGATGTAAACAATGTATTTATTGTCAGAAAAACCAAAGAGAAAAGATCCTGTGGACACAAGAAGAAACTGAACTCCTGAAGCTGACAGCAGATTGTATTTGGAATATAATAGTTCAAAGCTACTGTTGACAGAACCACACTCCACTGTATGAGTGTGTGTGTGTGTGTGTGTGTGTGTGTGTGTGTGTGTGTGTGTGTGTGTGTTCCAGCGCATGGAGTGGGCGTGAAATTGTGGAAGGAATATTTGGCAGGAGGTCTGCCTTCCGAACCAGGGCTTAAGTGTGTGACTCAGTACTGTTTGCTTGAGTCCTAGTACACATGGCAGATCTCCAGAACCCCTCTGTCCTTTTGTTTTTAAGATTTATTTTAGAGGCTGGAGAGATGGCTCGGCAGTTAAGAGCACTGGTTGCCTTTCTAGAGGACCTGGGCTCAATTCCCAGTATCTAACGGCAGCTCACAACCATCTGTTACTTTGGTTGGAGGGGATCTGACACCCTCTTCTGGCCTCTGTAGACACCAGGCATATACACAGGACACAGGCATGTATGTGATCAGAACCCCCATATACACAAAAAACAAATCTTATTTATTTTTAATTTGTGTAGGTTGTATGTCTCTGTGTGGGTGTGTACATGTGAGCACAGGTACCCTCAGAGACCAGAAGAGGGCATCAGATCCTCTGGAGCTGGAAATACAGGCCATTATGAGGCTCCTGATGTGGGTGCTGGGAACCAAACTCAAGCCTGAGTTCGAAAGAACCAGAAGCACTCTTGGCTCCTGAGCCATGTCCAGCCCCTGACCCTGAAACATTATGCATGTTGGTGAATGGGTCGCCACTTCCGCTTCCCTGGCCTCTGTTGACTGCTTTTCACACGCTTGTCTATGAGTGGACTGTTTTACAGGACCCAGGAATGTGAATCGGGCAGTGTTTACTGTCTCAAACTTATTCTCAGTATCCGTGGCTTGTCATGTGTCACTGTGGTCTTGTCTTGTCTGGAGAATAGTTTTGTACTGTCCGTACCGCATTATTGAAACATGAGTATCCAGCAGTGGACATGTGGGCTGTTTAATGGATGAGGGCGTGTTAAAACTTTTTATGAACCAGATTTCAGTTTGTTTTTTTGAAACAAACAACCCAAAAGTGGAATAGCTGGTTCACAGAAAACTTCCAGTTTTGTTCATATTCAAACAATTTAATTCCCCAAAGAAGTAATTTTAGCTAAACACTTACACACATTTTTTAAATGTTGCTATTAAACAGTACTGTTAAAGATTATAGACCGTATTGAAGTCAGACTTGAAAGCCAAAGCCAGTACACTTCTTTTTTTAATAGAGTATCTCTTGACAATTTCATACATGTAAACAATGCGTCTTGCTCATAATGCGTCTGCACAGTCTCCGTTCCTCCCGGCTTCCAGGTGCTCCCCACACATCTTCTCTCCCACACATCTTCTCTGCAAGCCATGGCCTCTCCATTTTTTAAATTTGTAACTGACTGCGTGTGGTGAGGCTGCCTGAGAAGTTGACTGAACCTGCTGCCTTGACCTTGTGCATGATGCCGTGAATTCACAAGAGCAATGGCCGTGCTCTGGCCAGAAGACAGCTTTCTACAGCCCTCTCCTCTCCTCCAGCCCGTCATTCTTTCTGCCCGTTCCTGAGCCTTGGGCAGCAGGGGGAGATGTCCCATTTAGGACTGAGCATGGGGGAGACACATATTCTCAGCACATGGCCACTCAGGAATCTCAGCATTATTTGCTGCCCAGAGACCTCTCTGGCCAGAGTTGAGAGCATCACTAATTTAGGGAATGAATTCCTGGCACAGCTGCACTGAGTTGAAAGGTGAAGTTCTGAGATCCCTTGGGCCCCAGGACATCAGTTCCCAACCTGGGGTTCTTGATCCCCTTGGGGGTCTAATGACCCTTTCATGGGGGTCCCACATCAGATATCTGGCATATCAGACATTTACATCACAATTCACAAAAGTAGTAAAATTACAGTTACAAAGTAGTAAAGAAAATAATTAGCAACGAAAATAATTTTATGGTTGGGAGGTCACCACAACATGAGGAACTCTATTAAAGGGCCCCAGGATTAGGAAGGTTGAGAACCACTATTCTAGTAGATTCCATGTGGTAGAGGAAGAATGACAGCTGCCTGTGTCAGCAGCCTCGATGTTCTGAAGCAGCTCTTGTAACTTACCTCCTGGTGCACAGATGGAGCTTTCAGCTCTGTCCTGTGATACTTCTATTTTTTAAATTTACCTTTTGATGTGAGTATTTGCTTCTGTGTATGTAAATACAGCTCATATGTGCAGTGCCTAAGATGGCCAGAAGAGGGCGTCAGATCCCCTGAAATTGAAATTGCAGATGGTTGTGAGCTATCCTGTAGGTAGGTGCCGTGAATTGAACCTGGGTCCCCTAGAGGAAGAGCAGCTGATGGTATTAACTGCGAACCATCTCTCTGGCTTCTGATGCTTGTATTTATAATTATTGGTTGCTTTCTTCCTCTGAATATGTCATGACTGTACCATCATCATTTGAGAATAGAGATTGCCTTGACTGGGTGGCCCTGCTGACTGACCGAACAGCCCAGTACGATGCTGGTCAGGTCTACAGAAAAGACAACGGAGCTACTGACACTTGGAAGCAGATGGAGAAGGAAGGTCGCAAGTTCCTTGGTAGGTCTTGGGTTTGTGGTTCAGGGGGGATGCTGGGGACACTGAGACAGACTGTCCTTTTCAGTAAAAAAGATTTTTTAAATATTTTAATTGTGACTTCATGTGTCTGTGAGTATATACCACACGTGTGCAGGGGCCCTTCATAATAAATATGCCCGACACACTAGAAGTAGAGAGAAATTAATTCCATACAGTGACTATAAATAAAAACCTCACACTTAATTAGCTGTCCGTGTGAAAACCCAAAAGCCGTTTCTCTCAGACCATGCAAGGATGCACTTCGACTGGACACTAGGTGGCCGAGCCAAAAGCAAGGAGGCAAGAAAGAAGAACAGAAATCCAAGTCAGAGAAAGAAGCAGCAGAAATGTCTCTATTTGTTGGTCCTGTCATCTTCTATATACAAACCTCTAAAGAAAGAGAGGAAAAAAAGAAAAGAAAATGAGATCTGTTAGAACTAAGAAACAAACCTGCAAACTTGCAGAATACAAACACAGCAAGAGTCAGCTGCGTTTGTTCATGAACTGTCTGAAAAGGAAATTGGTAAACACTGTCACTTACGAGCAAAATCCAGACATGAATTCACACATGGACCATCAGCAGATTTTCATGAAGCTGCCAAGCTCACACAATGGCCACGGGACAGTCCCGTACAATGAAATTGGGAGAACCAGACCCCAGCACGCTGGAGGGAGAATATGGAGCCTTCCTTCACACATACATGAAAATCAGTTCCAAATGCATTGCAGACTCGCTGATGCAAGGCCTACGTGTGTAAATAAGAGAAGAACACCCAGGATGGTCATTAGTCGGTAGCCTGTGTGCGTGCGTGCGTGCGTGCCTGCGTGCCTGCATGTGTGTATGTGTGTGTGTGTGTGCGTTTATTTATTTACTTATTTTTGATATGACATAAGCATACAGGCAAACACAGCAAAAATAGACAGATGGAATAGCATCAAACTAAAACTTCTGCATAGCCAAGAAACAGCATTTAAAGTAAAAAGACAACCTACTAAGCAGATAGAATATTTGCAAATTATTTACCTGATATAGGATTCATTTCTAAAACATGTAAGAAAGTTCTACAACCTAATATTAAAACCAAACCAAACCAAAAAAACTAGTAACAGCTAAACCAAAATAATCAAACATGGAGGACTTGAGTAGGCCTTTCTCTGAAGAAGCCCCTCTGTGGTCAGGTGAAGCAGCCCATGGGAAAGGTGTGTGCATGGGCGGGCACTTGTGTTCCGTCATTTCCTGCATGGATCCTTTGTCCTGGGCACGCGTCCATCTGTGGGCCAGGGCAGCACGACGGAGGACCGGGCTGAGCAGGAGCAACTGCAGTCCTCTCTGGTCTACCTCTCTGTGATGGAGGCTGGACCACAGGTTCATGTCCTGTAAGCTAGCTGAGACTGTGAACTGGCCTTGGAGAGCCATGACGGCTGGATTTCCTGTCCTGGAGCAAATGAGCAGCAAAGATGAGGGGTGGGCAGTGTGAGCAAACTCTGTGCTGCTTTTGTTTATCCCTGACACTGTAATGTCTAGATTTAAAGGCAGAAGTTCACAAAGGAAGGAAGGAAGAAGGAAGGAAGGAAGGAAGGAAGGAAGGAAGGAAGGAAGGAAGGAAGGAAGGAAGGAGGGGGAGGGGAGGGGAGGCAGAGGGTAAAGGGGAGGATGAGGGAGAGGGAGAGGGAGGGGGTCCATCTATTTCTTAGCAAATACTTGGAGTTTCTTAGTTTCTTGGAGCAGGTACTGACCTGGGCTTCTCCCTCCCTCTGTGCGTTCACCAGGCTGCAGTGTGGTTTGAGAGAACCCAGCCACCGCATCTGTTGCTCTGGAGTTCACCGGGTGTTCCAATTAAAGCTGCTCTCCCGGGGCAGATGGCAGCTGTGCTCTCCGGACCCCAGGCTGGGGAGTTTACTTAAAGCTGCAGGCTGTCTACAGACCCCGATGGCTGGCTGGTTCTGCATGGGACACCGAGATCCTAGGAGGGGAGACATGTTTGTCGTCCCCCTCCCCTCCCCTCTCTGTGCATGTGCATGAGAGTGGGTGGGCAGTCTCGGGTGCTAGCCCTTGCCACTTGTTTGCCGCTGTGCACACCATGTTAGCTGGCACACAAGTTCTCACTGTTCTCCTACCCCATCCCCCATCTCTCTGTAGGAGTGCTGGGATTATACTGCATGCAACAGCTTCACATATGGGTTGTAGTCATCTCCTCTGGGTTGCGATCTGAACGCAGGTCCTCTGGGTTGTGATGAGCTAAACGAGGGTCCTTGTGCTTTCTTTACTGACTGAGTCATTGTAAAAGCTCTCAGGGTCATGATGTCTTACCTGTTCACTTCTCAGCTACACCCAGGTACGGTGTGCTAGCCCAGATCTGAAATGTCCCCCTAAGGCCTTGCTTGGGTCAAGAGTTTAGTCCCCAGGGGCTACTACTGAGAAGCAATAGAACCTTAAAAAGGTGGGGTCTGAAGGGATGTTTCAGGTCACTGGCAGGGATGGGGCTGTGGGACTCTGGTCTCTTCTGTTTGCTTCCTTTGCTTCCTGGCCACCACACAGGGGTCTGCTTCCTCATGATGCAGCTCGTCACTCAGGCCCAGAGAGGCAGGGACACCTGAGCAGGAACGGAAAGTTCCAGAGCTGTGGGCCCAAATCAACCTTTCCTCTTGCTCAGACAGTTGTTGTGGGTGTACTTTGCATTCATAGAAAGCTAACTAACACAGATACCAAAATACATACATACATACATACATACATACATACATACATACATACATACATAACTATAACAAACACTCTACCCACCCACCCATGACTGTGTAAATCAGTGAAGAAGGGTAAATGAGAGTCCTTACAGCCATGACAGTTAATGCCAAGGAACAGAGGCTGGAAATTGGGAATATGGCAGATGGGACCCACTGGTAGATAGAACCACAAGGACTCACCCAGAGTGAGGGCTGAGAGACATGCCTCAACTATTTGAGGGTCATAGGTGCTCATTACCTTTACGTTGCTATGACAAAACCTGACAGAAACACCCTAGTGAAGAAAGGATTTACTCAGGTGAATCTTAGTCCACCACAACAGGGAACAAACGCTTGGCTGAGCAGCTCTTGGCCTTGGGGACGTGTGGAAGAGGCTGTTCACATCATGGTGGACCCAGAAGTAAAAAGCAATAGGAAGTAGTTGAGGCAACACGCCACACCCCCACATCCCCTCATAGCAACTGACCTTCTCTAGCTAGGCTCCATTCCCCCAGGGTCTCCAGACCCTCCCAAAATAGTACTTCCAGTCATGAAGGAAGCACTCCAACCAAAGCCTGTGAGCAGTGGTTCAGATTTAGACCGTGACAGTGAGCAAGTGCAGACTTTAATACGTCTTTTCCACGTGGTCAGATCTGCTCTGGGGATGCTGTGAGGTCATAGTCTGGCTCGGCTCCTGCGCCTCCAAAGCCAGCTTGGAAAATAAGTTCCACCCATGTGTCAATATGGCACCCAGCCCCTCTCACGGGACATCTTCTTTCCACTCTTCTGGGCTTCTGCCTCCTTTTTGAAAAATAAAGCTTGTTTTCATTTTCCATGTTTCAGATGCAGCTGTTGCCATGGCCTCTGGAAGCCTGCACATCCACAGAGCAGCCGACAAGTGACAGTGGAGGCAGGGGACTGGGGGCGGGGGGGAATAGCTGTGGCCTGGCGCCCAGGAGGATCATGGGGGAAAGGCCTGAGCAGAGTTGAAGAGGACGGTGGGAGGCTGCTGACCCCTCTATCTCCTGAAATCTTCACACGTATCAACCAACCACAGAAAGAAGGAACAGGGGAAAGTGCTCACTGCCCACATGGATCCCCAGTGCCCATGTTAAGGCCAGGCGAGGCCATGTGTGTCTGTAATCCCAGCCCTGGGGGAGGGGGAGAATGGATCCCTGGGCTCGCTGACCAGCCAGTCTAGCTGAAGCAGGAAGCTGCAGGCCAAGTGAGTGACCTCGTCTCAAAAGATAAAGTGGAGAATAATCGGGAAAGACACCAAGGTCAAGCTGATCTCCACAACACCTTCCTGGGCAAGTGTACCGCATACACTTGTTCACACACACACACACACACACACACACACACACACACACACACACGCACATGAGCACATGCATGCATGCATGCACACGCACACGGACACAGAGAGGGAGAGAGAGCGGAAGGAGGAGGAGGTAGACAAAGCCGATGACAAAGAAGACAACGACAACGAAGGAGGAGGAAGAGGAGGGAAGGAAGGAAGGAAGAAGGAAAGAGCAAAAGAAAGTCAGAAAAAGAGGGGCATTGGATGATAAGAAACCGAGTCAGGGGTGACGCTGGTATGAGACACACGTCTGATTCTCCCCAGATTCCATCTAGTCAGAATGAGGCAAAGATGAACTGAAGGCTCTGAGCAGAGGAACCACAAAATCCACGCCAGGATGGGGGCTGGGCTGGAGGGTAGAGGTGAGAAACCCATGAGCAGTTTGTTGTAAAAGCCAGGTGGCTCCAGCCAGTGGAGAAGGCAGGAGGGGGCTGGCCTTGGCGCAGGCTTTGAAGATGGGGTCCACACATTTCCTGGTAAGGAGATGACAAAGACAGCTCCCAGTGAGCTGCCAAGGCAGGACAGATGAGCTTGAAGTTCGTAGGGAAGCCGGCAGGATCCCTACATTTAGACAGGATGGTCAGCCTGTCTGGGCACTGTAACAAAATGCCTCTCATAGAATAGTTTACAGAAAGCAGAAATGTATTTTATTTTACTTCAGTGTAGAGGCTACAAAGGCCAAGGTCCAGATGCCCATGGAGACAGAGTCTGGGGGGCCCTTTCTAGACCCCAGGTGGCACCTTCTCTGAATCTCTCTGTAGTGGGAGCCAGTGACCAAGTTTCCTTGCACCTCTTTTATAAGGGCACACGTCATTTCTGGGAGCTCCACCCCTCAGGACCTAATCATTCCTCAGAGGTCCCTCCTAACACATCGCCTAGGGGCAGGATTTTACTCCATGTACTGGGGGAGGCTCCTGCAGAGGTGAAGTATATTCATCTGCATACATTCAGGAGCTCCGAGCTCAAGAGGGTTCAGGGCACAGAAGCACATGTGTACACTGTCAGCATGCAGGGCTATTTAAATCCTTCTTGAAGATTTCCCAGGGAGAAAACAGCTGGTCCCAGTCTCATACCCCCTGTGTGATCCCAGGCAAGGCCATTCAGCACCACAGCTCTCCATTGGTTTGCAAACTGATGGATCAGAGCAGCTGCACTTGGACTCCTGTCCGGATCTCTAATCTAGAAAGCAAGACTTCAGGGTGGATAGACCTCTGGTGCGGAGAGGAGCTACCCACAGACCAGCACTGATCCTACCAGGATAAGATCTGGATCAGATGGGACATCCCAGGACTGAACAGTCCTGGTACACCTGCCACAAGACACTAGAGGTCCCCATGTACCCCAAGCTGTCAGGATGGGACCACCAGTAACCAGCCCTTGGCCACATTTGGTTCTCTACGATATGGAACTGGAACCAAATGGGGGACCAATCCAGTGCGATGCCGGAGCTGGAAAACCCGCAGCATCCAGGTCCACAGGGAAACAACAGCCTGCACCTACCCAGCCGGGGACTGGATCCCTGAGCCTTTAACAGGAGCTTTCTGCAGAGCAGTCTTCCCCATCACAGGGCACACCGACATTATTGCCATCAGTGAGTAATGCCTTGGACATAGGATGATTAGTGCTCTATGGGGGTAGAGTAGACGTTCCACCTTGGTAAGACAGTCTCTCCAGTTGATGTCTTTGAGGTAGAGCCGTGGAACATGGAAGAAGTCTGTTTCCAGGCCAAGCAGACCATCCATGGAGTCAGAAAACAACAGAGACCAGAACATATTGAAGAGGTTTGTTGGATTAGACTGAGAACTCCTGCAGCCAAAGTCATCGTAAGGAGGACTCCCTCTCAACAAGGTCAGAGTGAGGAGGGAGCCTAAGAGATCGTGCCAAAGAGACCAGCGCAAACACTCATCTATGTTTGATGGGTGTGGTGGTTAGGAATACAAAATCAAGGACATGCTCCCTTGGCTGGAACCCTGCCTCTTTTCATTTTTCATCCATGTCACCTCGGACAAGAGACACAGCCTTTCTGTGTCTAGAACCTTCGTTTGACAAATGAACTTACACAGGCAGAGGCCAGAACACACGGTACCACGCAGGGCCTGCTGCTCCAATGACTGGCTGATCCCTTGGCTCTGTTCCAGATTTTTTTTTCTATTCTTTGAACAACTGCCCAGAACACATCTGGATTCAAACTCCACAGGCACACAAGAAGAGCTCAGCCCATGAAGAACGCAGCTTGCCCCTCTCCTTGGTCATCGGATGAAGTCAGGGTGGCTGCAGTATGGGCAGCTCAGGGCTGGCAGCAGAAGACTTTAAAATCACAGCACAGAGCCAAGATACAGCATGTAACATGGTAGACGAAACCAGAGGAGCCAAGAGGTGTTTTGGGACAGTGCCAGGAAAGTGTCAAGAGCCGGCATATGATAGACAGACAGAAACTCAGGCAGCCAGGGGGCACAATGGGTATGTGAAAGCACTTGCTGTCCTTTGAAAACCCAAGGAAACTGACTAGAACTCTTACTAGTCGAATCTACACACATTTAGGGAGCTATATCAGCTAATTATAACACCCACACAAAGAAACATGTGAAGAAATTCTAGAAGTTTCTGGAGAGGAAAAGAATGTAAGAGGAGCCTACTGACCAAACTCAGTGTTGATGTTGAGACAGAAAGAGATCAATGGACAAAGTGCCAGTTTGTAAATGAATGGACTCTATGATTGTGAGCCACCATGTGGTCACTGGGGATTGAACTCAGGACCTCTGGAAGAGCAGCCAGTGTTCCTAACTGCTGGGCATTCTCTCCAGCCCAGACTCTATGACTGTAATGGTTAATTTTCATTGTTGACTTGACTGCACTTGAAATCACCAAGGAGACACACCTCTGGCATGCGTCTTTGTGTTTTATTGAGGAGGTAAGATCTCCAAATGTGAACAAGTACCATCCCATTGTCAGGGTCAGAACTCCCAATAAGATCAGGGTCAAGAGGATTTCTAGAGAGGGTCAGCGTGAGCCAGGAGCTCAAGGTTGTGCTGATAAGACCAACCCAGGTACTGGCACATGCCCCCTCTATCAGATGGCGGGTGTGGTGATTAAGAATTCAAAACTGAGTTTGGTGGTGGTGGCGCACGCCTTTAATCCCAGAACTCAGGAGGCAGAGGCAGACAGATCTCTGAGTTCCAAGCCAGCCTGATCTACAGAGAGAGTTCTAGGCCAGCGAGGGCTACACAGGAAAACTCTGTCTCGAAAGGAAAAAAAAAAAAAAAAAAAGAATCCAAAACGGGGGATACAATGACCACAAAATTTATGAAGAAATAGCAATCTGGGCAGAAGCATTTGTCTCTCTGTTTACTGACTGGGTGCAATGTGACCAGCTGCCTCGTGCTCCTGTGGCCACATCTGGAACCACTTTCAATGTCACATATTCCCCATGATGATGGACTGGAACCTGCAACCGTGAGACCAGATAAACCCTTTTTTGGGGTATTTTGACACAGAAATGAGGAAAGCCACTTAACACAACAGCCCAACCTCAAAGAGGATAAATCCAAATTCTGCAGCTAATGGAGCACTTGGGTATGATCACAGCAAGTCACTGGGATCCAGGTGAACAAAGTTAGAAAAGAGAAGAAAAACAGAAAAGAGGGCAGCACATTCCTTGTGAAGAAGATAGGACTGGTTGACCAGATGTCTGTTTTCTTCACCTGCAATCTGTAACATGTGACTTTACAGGATGATGTCGTGAGGAAAATAGTCTAAAGTGAACTTAAAAACATAAATCATAAAGTACTCTTTTTTGCAAAACAGAATGAATGATAAATGTAGTCAGGTGCTTTCGTCCATTGGATTATAATAACGGAAGTACAGAGCTGACGTGGAGCCAAGCAAGAAAACTTATAATAAAAGTTCATATCCACATAGAGGTAGGTTTGATGATATCACAATAATCAGAGGATGGTAGATTATGGGGGGAGAGGAATTGGGCTCCAGAACATCATGGAGACGACGCACAATGCTGTACACAATCGAATTCAAATCTCATTATGTAGATCAGAATAAACTCCAGATGTACTGGTAAATTAAATGTAGAAACCATCAAAGTCCCAGAAGAGAGTAAATGAATATTTACATAATATTGTGGGGTTTATAAACATAAATACGGAAGGCACAAAGGAAAAGTTTGCTGAACATGAAACCAAAATTAAAGACACCCCCCCCCCCAAATGCATTCGTTTCTCCATGCCGCAGA
>CM052701.1:12383283-12410338 GCA_028551405.1 Uromys caudimaculatus
TCTGCGCCCCCCCCCCCCCCCCAGTGATAAAGGGTGGAGTCAGCCCAGCCACCGTCCGGGATTTCTGTCACCACAAGTCACACCCAGGCCAGCAGTGATGACTGCAAATCAACCTCCCCAGATCACAGATTCACCACAGGGCATACGGCACAACAAAGCCCATTCTCCACCCCCAGGACAGGAAATCGATGGTTCCCATGCCCAGGGCAGATGGCTGATTTATAGGTGTTGTCGTCCACTGAGGAGCCTCCCTCAGGAGCACAGCCCTCTCCCAGGGCCGGGCAGCAGGAGAACATTTGTATGCATCACTGTGCTTATGTAGGGAACAGATGGGAAGCCTTCTGCAGGGGACGTGGTGTACATCATTGCATTTCTCAAGGGGGCAGTGGGGACAGTGGGGACAGTCCCGATGAGCCAGCTTCCTGGAACCAATCCCCCAGCAGTATTCGGAGAGGGAGAAGGGGATGTGGGAAGAGCACCAGCAGCTCTGGCTGCCGCCACCTTACAACTGTCACAAGACCTGAATCTTCTCCCTCCACCTTGCAGTCCCAAGCAAGCCCAGTTTCCTGACACATTCTTACCGCCTTCTTGAACTATATCTAGTGTCTTCCTGCCCTGTGACTCTCTTTATGTAGACAAGGTCACATGAGGCAGAATTCAAACACCTTCTCTCTGCAGTGACCTTGAAGAGAAAGAAGTCTCACTTTGTTCTTGGAACTTGAGGACTCTCTCCCTTCAGGACCCCGTCCTGATGTCTCTCCCAATACTCCAGGACCTCATGGCCCTAAGCCTAGAACTCTCTTTATAAAGCCCTTCTGTAAGAGCCATTTCACCTCAAATCCCTCTGGATGAATCCAGTATTTATCTTATTTATAACTAAAGGAAGGGGAAGATAAAGACACTCAGAGACTGGCCCGCCCAGCTGCCAAAAGGGAGACTCGGGCAAGGCTATTCAACACCTCTGTGTCTGGGCTTCCAGCTTTGTAAAGTAGAGGAGTTAATGACGACCTGCCTCTGGGAGCCGCGACACGAATCAGGACACCAGTGCTTCAGCAGGCCTAAGCTCCCTCTATTATCTAAGCTTGTTTCCATTAAGTCATGCCATGCTTGCTGGCCTCAGGAATCTCCCTGCTGCTGCTCCCAACCTGACGGGACCTGACCTCTCTGCGCAGCTCCACCGTCACCTGTGGCCTCTCCCATGAAAGCAGCTGGTCTCAGCAGGGCACCCACTGCCTTTCTGTGGAGGCCCTGCCAGTCTCAGAAAATACCTTTACTTGTCTAAACTGACTCATTGTCTTGTCACAGGCCTGCCAGGAGAGTCGGGGAAGGGCCTTGATGAGTGTTTCAGAGCATTACCTTCAGGCAGGAAAGGGCCCAGAGTAGGCATGCTTCTGGGAGATGGACGAGCTCAGGCCCCACTAGTCCCTGTCCCGTATCTCCAGGTTCTGTCTCTTGGTCTTGGCCTCATTTGCCTGAGTAGAATTCGTGGGTTGGAGCAGAACTTTCTGGACTCTTTCTCTGACCTCCATGTCAGCTGCACCTTCTGGGTCCCAAGTCAGCGTCTTAGCTAGCTTCACACAGGAGAAGCTTGCCGATCGCATGCAGGTGGCTGCACAGTTTGAGGATCAGGTGCCTCAGCTCCTTCTGCCAGCAGCTCCCGGTCCCTCACCCACAGGCTCAAGATGGCCACCGCATCTAGATCCCACTGTAGAAAAGGGACAACACAAAGGGTGGATGCCAGCCTAAAGTTACAGGGACAACTTCCATTCACTCTGATTGGCCAGAGCCTGGCCCTATGATTGTTCTCAACGCCAGGAAGCTGAGAAATGTAGTTATCTGCACATCTCGATAGCCCGCTAGAGAGTTCTGGAACGTGATTATTAGGAGAAAGAAGCCAGCAATGAAAGACAACATGATCTAGCCCACCCCTGACCCCCACTACAAAGTCCCAGCATTTGTGACCAGAGAAGGGAATGGTGGCCCAGAGAGGGTTCTGGGTGTCTGGTCCCTGCTTTGAGGTGTGTGGAGAGGGTTCGAACTGCCCATACATGCCTATCTCTGCTCGCTTTTGCTACCTCCCATAGTCCTGCCGGGGGGTGGGCAGATGTCAGAGTACAAGTGGCGCCCCTCCTGGCTGCTGATCCTCCGTGTCCCCATCCCTAGCCACCTGGCCTGTATTTCCTTCCCAGTGACAGACTGGAAGGCCAGCTCTATCCCAGCCAGATGGACACATGTCAGTCAGGCACACCACACTCCTTGCTGGGTCACAGCACTTGGCACCAACCCTGTTTTCCAGGGAGGTCCACTCGGCCAAGTGCCAGCATGTTGGTTATAGACAGCATGGTGCCATCTCCCAGTCTCCCCAGGACCACGGCGGCCAGCTGCTGGTCAGGGCAGGTGGCACAGGAGTTGGGGTAAGTCAGTCCTTGGTTGCCTAGGAATAATTTGTTTAGGCAATGACCGGTCTGCAGAGAGCCTTTATCACTCTCCTGCCCACTTTTCTTTCTAGAAACCCAAGGAATGCATTCTCTACTGTCCTTCCATCTCTGGCCTCAGCACCTGGGGATCCCTGGCCCAGGGTGTTCTGAGGGGGAGGAACATTATCATAGTGCTTCCAGTTTCCACCGTCTACAAGTAGTCATGTGACCTAGGCCTGGCCAACCGGAAGATTCTATTCCCCTAGGTAGTGTGGAATGGAAGGTGGTCTCATGACCACAGCAGGCCAATGAGAGTTGGCCCTTAGACCTTGGCCCGCATTCTGAGAAATGAGCTTTCAGAGAGTGAGGTGTTCTTTTGTGCCTTGCGAAGCTGTAGGATTCCTCGGGGCCTCTGGTCTGTAGCTCTGGCCTCACAGGAGAAAAGCCTGCCTACAAATAGAGTCAAAAGGAAAGCAGAGGAAGGGGTGAGAAAGGGGGTGCCCAAGCCCACCTGGGCCCCGCTTTGCATCAGAGTCCGTTTCTTGGGATGAAAAGATCTGTCTGCTTCTGCCACTTCTTCCTTGACATGCAGCGTGGTCCTTGAGAAGCAGAGGCCAAAGCCACTCCCAGTCTTAGGCAGGTCACAGCCCAGTCCCATCACGGTACCATTTTCTACCAACCCCAAACCAGCCTGCCCATGTCCCCTTGCCTTCCCCTCCAACAGCCCCCCATGCTCACCCTAGCTGGGCTTCCTTTCCCTCAGACCTGATGGGTTCTTGGCCATGTCTCCCTGTCTTCCTCTCCTTTCCTCTTCTGTGTCCAGCCCTAAGATGACTCCACAACTGCCAGTGGCTGGGACCAAGACTGCAGCGCTGGTCCAGCGCTTCTGCGAGCCTTTCCCAGTTCCCGGTTGCTGTTTTCTTCTCTCAGCTAATACCGTTTATTTCACCAATGTGCAGGGGGCAGAGAAGATAGCTCAGTTGAGGAAGTGCTTACCTGGCAAGCACAAGGGCATGAGTTCGATCCCCAGCACTCAAACGGTGTGATGAGGTGAGGTTGGATGTTTCTGCAGGCCCAAGCTGACCTCGATGCCATGGAAGAGTCCCGGAGAGCTGCTGGGGTTCAGTCCACATTGAGAGTCTGGTTCTAATATCAGCGTGAGAGGAAGCAGGAGAAAAGCAGCTCCCTTCTTCTGAGTCCTCCATCCAGCTGCCTCCAGAAGGTGCCACCCACGTGCTTCAGATAATCCAATCAAGAAAAGCCCAGAGCTTGTTTCCTCATTGGCGCTGTGGGGTAAGCCTGGAGCCTCATGGGTACTGGGCAGCTGTTATTCTCACTTTTCGGAGCCAACATACTGCTTCCGGCGCCAGCGGCCTTGCTATTTTACGGTGCCACCACCAGTGCGTGAGGTTCACCGTTCTCCACATCCTAACCCCAAACTCGTTATTTTCTGCTTGTGTTTCGCCTGCGTGCGCGTATGTGCACCATGAGCGTGCAATATCCACTGAGGTCTTTTCTGGGGAGTAGGATGCCCTGGGACTGGCGTTTCAGACAGCTAGTAGCTGCCATGTTGAGTGCTGGAAACTGAACCCAGGGCTGCTGAGGAGCAGCCAGTGCTCTTAACCATTGGGCGCCCTCTGGCGTTTTAAATTAAAACTCCCCGGAGTTTTCAATTTCCGTCTCTGATGGTGAGTGAGGGGTGCGCACCTTCTAGCGTGCTTATCTTTCTTGGAGAAATATCCATCCAAGGCGTCCAGCCTTTCTGCCTTTGTTCTTCCGTTCAGCCTTCATTTCTTAGGCATCCATTGTGTAAGGTGGCATTCTCTGTGTTAAAGATGCAACAATGACCAAGGCAAAAGAAAATTTTTTTTTTAAAAAATCAAAAGAATAAATCAAATCAAAGGCCGTGCTTCAACGGCACAGACAGTCTTCATCTACTTATAACATGATTCCTGCCTCTGGGGGTGTGCAATGGAGTCATGCCTGTGAACCCCTAGCAGTCCCCCTCCTGTGCTCACACATTTTCCCTCCTCTGCTCTCCCCCCATCCTCAGTCTCTCCACAATCTATCTATGTCTCTGTCTCTCTGTCTCTCTCTCTCTCTGATGGTGGTGCTGAGGATTGAACCTATGGACTTAAATGCTAGGCAAGGCCTCTACTAGTGAACTATACCTACAGCTCTTTTGTATACTGTCTATTTTGAGACAGGATGGTGCTAAGTTGCCCCAGCAGGGTCTGAACTCACTCTGTAGTTCCGATGGGCCTGACCACGCCAGCTTCCTGCTTCAGTCTCCCTAACAGCCCTTGCCATTTTGTCTCCAGGCTGCTACCTTGTCTCTCCTTTACTGTCTTTGCTCTCTCCTCTCGGCTCCCTTTCTGGTCTTCTCTCCTGCACACCATTTTGGCTCCCCTTTGTCACCTTGTCTCTGAGCTCCTGGCTTTATATCTCCCCTTCCTTATCTCTTTGTGGGCATTTCAGTTTGGAGCCAGAGCCACCACAGACCTGTGGAAGGGCTCATTCCTCCTTCAGTTTCTTTCCTATTGCTTGTAAGCCCTGCCATAAGCAGTGTGCTTTTTAGCCCAGATGAAACCCGTATGAAGAAACTATTACTTAGTAAGAGCCATTTCTGATGCATTTACTAGGAGTCTTCTACAGGGCAAAAGGTATATGAACTCTGAAAATACAAGAGAACTCAGGTCCTTACAGCGAGGATAGAGACAGGTACGCCTGTGAAACAGGGAACACTGAGCATGAACCACAGGCAACTGGCTACACACAGGCCACCATCTATCCACTTCTGGAAGTTTCTACCTAACATGACAGGGTCTCTCAGCAGAGACCAAACAAGTCTTCCATGTCCTTAGAAAGAGGTGAGCAGTCCCCTAGTGAAGGCCCACCTTCTCCAGGCTTCTCTCGGTCTTGTTTCTCTGTGTTCCTGGAGGGATAGACCTCAGTGCATTCCTGGTCTCTGGAGGCTTGCAGTCTGTACCATACTGTCTGCTGCTCCTGGACCGACCCAGTAACATGAGACAGGAGGGCAAACACTGGAGGCTGCCAACCGGGCCTTTCTCCATCAGGACTCTGCAGACCTGCATGTCCAAGCCAGCCATCCCATACAGATGGGCTCTGTTAGCTGTGCACCCAGCCAGGGGCTCGGCTCATGTCAAGTTTGTGATGGATGCTGATGGGAACCAGCACTGCCAGCCAGCCGCAGGAGATCTGAAACACCAGACAGCACCAGGCTCTGGACCTGAGTTGGGGGAAAGCCTGAATCCCCACAGTGTGACTTCTGCTAAACAGATGAACTCAGAAAGGGTTCAGCCATGGTCAGAGCAGAAAAATACACTCTTGTGAAAATGCAGGAGGGGATTGATGCCTCATGGGCTCTTTCTTCTTCATGACTACTGTCCAGGTCCCCAGTGGCATCACTTTAACTGAGGGCCTAGAGACCAGTCTTCTGTCCTTCTGGGCTGCCCATGCAGAGAGCCAGCTCCATTCATTGTGCCTCTTGAAAAGTTTCAGGTGTTTGTGTGTCTCCTTGACAACTCTGCTGTTCTCAGAGCTGAAGCAGTCTGAGAAGCAAGTGCAAAGGCATGCGGATGAGCCGCTCAGAGTTCCTCCTGACAGTGTCTCTAATTAGCTTGTAAGATAAGAAAGCCCTGGCAGGATGCCAAGACGGTTCCAGCACCCAACCAAGTCTCCCTGCTTGGCTTTTGCAGGCAACGGGATAAAGGCTTCATCTGAATCAGCCACTGTCATACAATGGACGAGTCTCGTTGGGACATTATTTCTGTGACAGTAGATGCAAGAACAACTTTCTAGTGGCTGCAAGTGGATGGTGGAGTCCAGGGTCCTCTGCATGGAGTAAGACAGCCTAAGGGTCAGCCCAGATGGGAAAAGTAGAGCTGAGAGAAGACAGGGAGGGAACTGGAGATGAAGATGCTACCTGGTACCATTGCAGTAGGCCTGTCATGAATGTCTCGCCTACTAGCTATGTGACACATATTTATTCCAGAATCAATTAACTAACTTAGATCTCTTTCCAGAGTAAGGAGGTGCATTGGCACTATTCGGGGTTAGTATTACTTTGGGCCGTCCATCAAGCCAGAATGGATGGTCATACTAGACCTGCATGGGTTACTTTATCTCTTTTTCCTGGACCCTTGGTCAAAGGAATACCCACTTCCGAAGAGATGATGTGAAGACTGCATTCCCTCACAAGACACTTGGAAGATCCAGGAATGGAGAAAAGCATCAACACATGTCAGCCATTGACAGAGCGGTCCTCCTTATTGGTCCCCATTTAAATTTGCCTCCTGTCTAGAATGTCCCATCTCATGTGCTCACACCTCCCTGTGTGAGATGTTAGTCTTTAATGAACTTTTTTATGCTCACTCAAACTAAATTCATTTCTCCTTGTTGTAGCTAAGACACATAAAGGCTAAACCCACAGAGCCAGGTTCTTGGCTTCTGCCCCCTCGACTTTTCTGTGAAAGGACTCTTACCTTCTAGTTTAGTCTGGATCACTGTTACTGCTCGCCAAGGCTTAACAAACACACATACATTCTGTCAAAGTGTGTGTGTGTGTGTGGGGGGGGTGATAAAATAACACTTTTAAACTATGGATCTTTAATGTGCCCTTCTCCATGACCATAAAGAGCATATATTTTCTTTTTGTTTTGTTCGCTCTTGGTTTTGACATCAGGCCCCATGCAGCCCAGGCTGGCCTCAAGTAGCAGAGGATGACCTTGAATTTCTTCTGGTCTTCCTGCTTCTAACTCATTAATGCTGGGATTACAGGCATGAACCGCTAATACGCCCTCTTGTTCACTCATGAAGCCTATAAGCAGGAAGTCCCTGGTTGCCCCAAAGCACAGCCAGCTGCAGACAGGTATCTCTGGTCTTCCTTCGAGAATTTCCCAGTTGCTGTCTTTGAAAATGCCAGCAGAGGCTCGAGTTTGCTGCAGCTTTGCTTTGGCAGGGCTCTAGGGATTCGCTGAGTCTTTGCCTTCGTGGGAAAGGCCATTGTTTTTGTAAGGTGTCTCTTCCTGCCTGCCTTGAACTTGGGGTGTCTCAATATATAGAGAGCTTTGTGAATGTATCAGAGCAAAAAGAAAACACAAAACAGCCTTGGAAAGCCACAGGACCTGCCAAGCCCTCCCACACTTGGTAGAGTCAACCCTGAAGCAGGACAGATCTCCTGAGCAGGCCTCTGTGAGCCCTCTCTGACTGGGCCTGTTATCAACACCCCTAAATAACTTATTTGGATATGAAAGAAGCTTTCAGCCCAAGAGAAAAAATTATAAACATCTCTGGGAATAAAATCCCTATTCTGCTCCCAGCGTACAGTTCTGGCACCGTCTATACGTCCTGTCAGGGCTGGCCGGGGGGAGTGACAAATGGGGCGTCGAGCGCCGGCTAAGCTGAGTCTGTGTTTTCACAGGCAGGCGCCCATTTGGTGCTGCCTCTGAAGTGTGCAGCCTCATCCTGGTCCCTCTACAGGGATTTGGGTGTGGCAAGCTAGGGAGTGGGTCCCCTCAGACGGCACCTGGAATACTGGGTTACCCTTTTTTTAATTATTATTTTTAAGAAACCTGGGTATGTTTTCAGAGACATCATCAGATCTATATGAATTTAACTACCATATTTTAAAATTATTATAGAGAAAACCTGGCCTTTGTGTGGGGCGTGGACCTATGAATTTTAATGTGCGGACCACTTTGTGTAAACTCTGCCACAGTCAGGATTCCCTCCCGACCTCATTCCTGTCCCCTAGTGTCACCCCAGGTACACCCCTTCCCCCGGCCTCCTCTCTATGTCAAAGTTACATAAATGGAGATGTGTGGTGTGTAGCTGTGGAGCCTGCTAATATCTGCCACATTCAAACAAGTTACTCTGTTGGTCTGTGGTTCCTGCCTTTGTGTGGCAGGTCTCGCTGAGGTCCCTCCTCATGCCTGGACCACCTGGATTGTCTGGGCTGCTGAGAACTGAGCCTTTGAGTTTCTGTGTGACTGTAGTCTCCCTTTCACCAGGATCACACAGGCGTGGGCTGCTGGGTCACTTGGCAGAGAGCTGCAAATTGCTTACCAAGGTGACAGCTCCACTTCTTGCTCCAAAAGCAGAGCCCAGGTGTTCCCAGCCTCTTTCATCAGGGCTCTCAAAGAGGCAGAGACAGCATCTCAGAGTGGCGTCCTCTGCATTCACATAAAGGGTAAGGGTAGGGAAATAGTTTTTTGTTTTTGTTTGTTTGGTTTGGTTTGGTTTGGTTTGGTTTGGTTTGGTTTTTGAGATCCACCTGTCTCGCTGCCTCCTAAGTGCTGGGATTAAAGGCATGTGCGTTTTGGGAGGAGGGCAGGAGGACATTTTACTGCCCTCTGTGTGGCCTCCACCCAAGAGTCAGTGCAAGGCTCCTATTGGGGCCTTTGTCTCCCTGCTGATCTGTTCTAAGATATTATTGTTGTTATGGTTGTTTTTATTATTATTATTTACGGTACTGGGGAGTGAACCTGGGCTCTCTCAGACTTGCTAGGTAAGTGCTCTAGCACTGAGCTACAGTTCCAATCTGGGTTTTAAGGCTGCTTTACACCTGTTGCCTATGAATACTTTGTCAGATATACGACTGTTCTTCAATTGTCTCTCCTAGTAACAGGCTGGACTCTTTCCGCCTTTTTAAATTAACATGTATTTATTTATTTTGTCTGCATGTGTGTATGTGAAAGGGTCCAAACATGCAGTGGCATGCATGCAGAGATCAGAGTGGACATCGGGTGTTTCCTTCTGCTGTGTAGGTTCCAAGGATCGAACTCAGGTTGTCAGGCTTGGCAGCAAAGCCCTCCTCCCCTGAGCCATCTTGGCAGCCCTGGACTGAGTTCTTTATCCTTTGTGTAGTGTCTTTCACACACTGAAGGTTTCCTGGAGTCAGTGTTGTCAGTTCTTGTCTTTTGCTGATCTAGCAACAGTGTTTATGGACTGGAATCACATCTAAAACCCTTTTCCTTGCCCAAGGGTGGAAGTTATTCCCCTGTTCTTTGCTTGGGTTGCTTTCAATTGTTCTCAAATCTATACTGCTTCTAAAGTCATCCGAGAACGACGTTTCAGTGTTGCTGTTTGAAACCGTCCTTTCTCGTGAGTTCTGATCCCCAGATTCCTGTGTGCCAAGGGATTAGATTTCATCCTGTATGCTGCATATTACAGAGTGAGACTCGATTTGGTTTAGACCTTGCCTGCCAATGTCATAGGGTCATAGGAAGGTTGGAAGGGAGGGAGGGAGGGAGGGTGTTCAGACTGCCAGGGGTCCCCTTGCCCAGAATTAGGGGTTCTCCAGGCTCACCATAGAATTAGTGTTTTCTGTCATCCATTATCTGTCCATCCATCCATCTGTCCATCCATCTGTCTATCCATCTGTCTATCCATCTATACATCCATCCATCCCTCCATCCATCTATCCTTCCATCTATCCATCTGTCTATCCATCCATCCATCCTTCCATCTACTTATCCATATCTATCCATCTGTCTGTCCACTCATCCATCCATCCATCTGTCCATCCATCCATCTTTTCATTCATTTATCCACCCATCTGTCTGGCCACCCATCCATCCGTCTGTCCATCCATCCATTCATCCTTCTGTCCTTCCATCCATCCATCCATCCGTCCATCCATCCATCCTCCATCCATCCATCCATCCATCCTCTGTCCAACTGTCCATCCGTCCAGCCAGCCAGCCAGCCCACCAGCCACCCCTCCATTTCTATCTCTGCATAATACTGTCTCCTTCTCTGTCTCTTACTCATTTACCATTTCTATTTCTGTCTCTTTGTTCTCTCCTCCCCAACCCTACCTACTTCCAACTTTGGGGATTAGATCACATGAACACAAAATGTGAGAAAGTCACCGGTGCAGTGGAATTTAAATTTCCACAGTCTACGTCAATGGCTATTGAGCCAGAGTCTGTTTGCTCTCTACTCCAAAAGACCCAATGAATGGAGGAAAAAATCCTGGAGCAAGGGAAAGGCTTTGTTAGGTAACCCAGTGAGATGGTGGCTAAGTGACCTCAAACACCCTCTTGTCTCACCCAGTGGCGAGCATCTTTCTTCTTGGGGGGAATTGACTGTCAGAACTTGTCAGCTGGTCATCCATTGGCTGTTGTATGGGAAATGGAGATGGGGCAGATTCAAGTATGCGACCTTAATGAAGGGGCTCACGGGCTCACAGGCTGTGTGCTCCAGGATTCAGGAGCTGTTCCTCACAAAGAATGCTGCTCCTTACAAAGGATGCTGCTCAGGTTTAGATATCGCATGTCCTCTAAGTGCTGTGTGTTTGGGAGACTTGAGGGGCTTTGAAGGCAGTAGATCCTGAGAGCCCCAACGGAATGCTGACGACCCACACTTGTGCACAAGTGTCACAGCTGGCCTCAAGGGCAACAGCCACACTATTCCAGGAAGGCAGAGTTTCCTTCCCAGGCTTCCCTGGTGGCAATACGTGTCTTAAACACCCAAGATACAGATCTTTCTAGAACATGGAATTTTATCATGAAAAGCAAAGGAAAGGAAACTTTCCTACAGCATCTACTGCCAACATCTTGTTACTGTAGCCATTCCCTGAGCTCCAGAGGGGTACATGGCCATCAAGTCATCAGAACCAAAATGATGAGCCACGTGATTGGTCTGAGCCAGCATGATGTCACCTGTAGAACTGGGCTTTGTATGAGCCTTGCCTTCCACGCCTGCCTGAGAAGGGAGGATATGTTTCTCCAAAGGAAATCAGGCTGTAAGTTGTAGGGAAGGAGTCTGTCATGGCTTGCTGTGTAGTAGACCGTTTAGCTCAACTTTGACTTGAAACCTCAAAAGCGTGGTCTCATCCTGGCTTCGTTATTCAAAATGATCTATTGGTTCAGATGAGCAATCGGATGAGAGGTTTGGGCATCAGGAACAGTGGTATCAAGGTTTCTGAACTATTATTATTATTATTATTATTATTATTATTATTATTATTATTATAACTATTATTATTATTACTGGTGTGCCCATATCCTCGTCCTCAGCACAGCTTTCCAAGGTGACCCAATAGCTTTGAAGCTCACAGTTTCAGATCCTTCCACACCAAGAAAGAGATATCCAAGGAAATATGGCATGTCATTGATTGGGCCACTCTGGTCTCAGAATGCTGTAGGCTGGTTGGATCAGGCCTACATTTGCTGATCTCTTACGGCAAAGGGCATAGAACAACCTCAGTATCTTAGACCAACCAGGGCTCGCTGCTGTCTCTGGGAGTGAGTCAGTTTCCTTGAGCCTGGAGTACTACTAAGGGGAAAGAAAGTGCGCGTCCCCGGGGAGAGTGGTGGGGAAATCCGATAGAGGCTAGGCAAACAGACATGTCTCAAACTAGAGAACGTGGTCTTTCCGAACCTGAGACCTGAGCATGCCGAATGCTCGCAGAGTATACCGTTTAGTAGACACTTGACAAACAAGTGTTTATAGTGATATTGAATTAAGAGGATGTAGTGATTTGGAAGGCATGCATTTCTAATAACAGTTATGACTGCTTCGCAGGGCTTTGTCACAGTGGTAGATACTCTCACCGAGACAGGTATTTTTGCTGTGGTTGTGCCTATGAAGAATTGTCAAAATATTTTGAAGTGAGGTAATGATTTGGTATCTATTAAAATTCTCTCCTCTAAAGCACATGGAGCATCGAGGGCAAGGCACACCAATGTCAAAACCTTCATTTTACAGCGCCTTATCTTAGCTCCCAGGCTAACTAAGTGCTGTCAGAAAGTGACACATGTCACAAAGCTCAACACACAGACCGTTCTTAGGAAGAGAGCTGATGGTCGGCGTTGACACAGAGCTCCAGGTGGTGCCGGTATCAAATGATGTAGATTTCTAAGAAGGGTTGTGACTTCAAAACTCTTGGTCAAGGTGAGATTTGAGCAGAGTCACAAGGACCAGGAAGCTGATCCTGGAAGCCAGGTCACTGCTCTGGTGGAGAAGAGGGTCCCCAAGCAAAGCTGTGAAATCCAATAAAGGTGAGGATATGATATCAAAGGGCCTCAAGCACACTCCAAGGCTTAATGGTTCACACGGATGTCTCATGTCCCCCAGGATTCTGTCATGCTCTTGGCTGTGATTTATTATTTACTTTAAAAAGAATTAAAAAGCTCAATGATCCTGGGAAGAAGCTGGTACCAGGAACCCACGGGGCATGCTGATGCCCCAGCAATGATTTGCTCTACCACATGAGGTGTGCTGTCAATTACAGACTCACTGCTTGGGGGCTTTGTCGGGGGCTAGTCACAGGACACCCCTTCCCCCAGTTTAGCATCTGTCAGGATTCTGCTACCAGAGGCAGAGCTGACACTCAGGTTTTGAATAACAGCTTAGGTACTATGAGCTGCTACTGTCTGAAGGGGTGCTTGATGCCCGAGCCCCAGCCAGGAGCCAGCCTATGGAGCCAGGCTCACTGCGGTGGCTTTCCTCTGTGTGACAATCACTTGCCCAGGCATTAAGATCTGATCTGTCTTTTTCT
This sequence comes from Uromys caudimaculatus, assembly GCA_028551405.1. Taxonomy (NCBI): domain Eukaryota; kingdom Metazoa; phylum Chordata; class Mammalia; order Rodentia; family Muridae; genus Uromys; species Uromys caudimaculatus. The sequence goes on from CM052701.1 coordinate 12,396,229, forward strand.
CCTATGTGCCCAGGTCATTGCTCTTTCTTATATTTTTGGTTGTGAGCCTAGCCTTTAACGGCTGAGCCATCTCTCCAGCCCTCATTGCTCTTTCTTACTGATATGTTTTAAGATCCTTGTCATGGGAGGCCTCATGGGTGAGGGACGGGACCTAGAGCCAGCTGTACCACCTCATCTGGCAGCAGGTGGGTAGGGGCATCACCTCCTCAAAGGACCTAGGACTGGGGTGTCAGGGACCAAAGGACGACTTTAGCATCCACAATGCAAAGGAATAAGAAAGAGACTTTTTTTTTTTTTTTTTTTTTTTTGAGTCAAGTGACAACAGTTACCTAAAATCCCAGCACATGGAAAGCTGAGGCAGGAGGATTGTCCATCTGAGACTCTGTTTTACAAAAACAACAGCAGGGAGCTTGAAGGAGCGCTCAGGGGATAAAGTGCTTGCCACACAGTGTGAAGACTTGTTTGGACCCCCAGCACCATGTAAAAGCCATGTATGGTGGCACATGCCTGTGACCCCAGCGCTGTGGGCAGAGAGTGAATACAGACAGACTCTGGAGTTTTTCCTGGCCAATCAGCTTAGCTGAAATGTGTGAGCCCCAGGTTCAGTGAGAGATTATTGTGTCTGCCCTGGGACGCCCCAGCAGGTACCCTGCCCTGAGCAGCCAGCAGACCAAACCCTGTCATTGTCTCTGCGTCTACCACCTGGGTTGCCTTTGGCTACGACTCTCTGCTCCAAAGATTTTCTCTGAGAACATGGGGCTGTGTCTCTTGTTAACTTTTTGTTCCAACAACACTGGTCTCCATGGTAAGGCTTTGCTTCCTAAGGGTGGAGTGAGGGGTTAGACAAATACCAGCTTGATACCTAAGAGATTCTTGTTCTCCCACGGGATTCTGGGAAGTAAGCATGCAGTTGTCTTAACAAGTCAGGCTTGGTCTTGCCTCCGCGTCTTGGCATTAGTTGCACGGCTGCCTGCTGCACTTTTAAATGCACTGTACGTTCAGCGTGATCCTCCCTCTCCTTCACTTCCTCCTCTGGCTGAACTTTTCTGGTCCTATTATAACAATGATTCCTCTTCCGTTATCTTGTGTACTTTCCAGTCCCCACTGCCATCCGATGTCCAGCGTGATTGAGGCCCTGGGTTCTGTTCCCCATCGTTGAAAACATAAAAAGAAAAACACTGTCAAATATGGCCTCCCTTGGGCTCTGTAGAGAACCTGGAACCACAAACACCTGCCAGCTGTGGCCAGCCCAGCACACTGGTTGGCAGGCACCGAGAATGCACACCGGCACAGGTTGGCTCTGGCTCTGCTCACACAGGTGGGCTCTGCAGGCCCACTCAGCTGATCAGAGCAGGCCTTCAAGCCGCAGCTGTGGAGAGGTTCGGACTAACTCCTCCCATGTTCAACCTGGGCCCACTGAAAATGAACAGCAGCTACCAGGACACAGACCCAAGGCCAGCCCAGGGCCCAGAGCCAGCCAAACTATAGGTGCACATTTTATGTCCCCTCTCTGCCTACCTAGCAGTTATGCCCATTGGTCAAAGCAGTCCTTTGGCAGACTATATGAGACCGGCTTTCTCTCCATCTCCATGTGTGGTAGCTTGAAGGAGAAATGTCCCTGCTTGTCTCGTGTGTGCAAACACTTGGTCCCTGGATCCTGATGCTGTTTGAGAAGATTGTGGAATCTTTAGGAAGTAGGATCTTGCTGAAGAAAGCATCCCTGGGGGTGGCAGGCTTTAGACTTGGGGGTTTTGTTGTATGCCCAGTTTGCTCTCTCAGGTTTGTATTTGTTTGCAATTCTAGATGTGATCTCTGCTTTCTGCTCAGCCCCACACCTGCTGCTATGTCTCCCCCACCATTATGGGCTCTCCCTCTGGAACCATAAGCCGAAATAAAAATTTGGCCGTAAGTCACTTTGAGTTATAGTGTGTTATCACGGCAACAGAAAGTGACTAATACACCCTGTGAAGGGGGAAGTGTGTTTTAGCCGATGGTTATCCAACCACCACACAAAGCATGGCCCTAAACGGTGACCCAGCCCTGTTTCATGCAGCCATGGGCTAAGTTTGACCTGCTGTATTGTTTCAGTGTGACTTAGTTTGCTGACACAAACGCCAGAAGCTGATATTCTGAGTGACAAGCCATGGTGCCAGCTGGTGCAAGCACACACCATGGCTGGGTGTCAGGGACCCTGAAACTCACTGACATCAAAACCCCATGGTAGATTGCCTCAAAGGCAGCTATCCAACTCAGGGATGTGGCTGAGAGCATCGCTCTCTCAGCAGGTGGATTCATGCACGTTTTAGCTCCGATTTCCACTCCCAACTGCAACTGCTGTCACTGCCTGGGGACCCCTATCTTTTTACATGTCATTGTAGATCATTTGCCCTCTGCTGCAATAAAGAATCCTCGATGGGCTGTCTGGAATGTATAAATCAGTGCCACAGAATGCCTGATGGGTCAAGAAGCCAGATGAGCTGCCCTTCAGGGGTAGGTGTGAGACTCAGGTGGGCAACCCTAACTCCAAGCTTCTGAAGGCCACATTCTCACTTCCACCAGAGTCAGGCATATATCTAGTCCCTTAGAGTGGTAAAAGGGTTGCAACTGGAAACCAATAGACATACCAGAAAGCGTAGGTTTACCTATAGCAGTCAGCATTAGAAAAGTACCCACCGGCTTCTTAAAAATCTTGGTTCCCAACTGAGTCTTCCCCATCCCACGGTGAGGCAGACGTGAGAGTAGCCCACATCAAGTGGGAACAGTGGGGACCTTAGGGGATACATGATGATTTATAAGAGGGTCGTAGACACCTACAGCTTTAGATAGATTAAAAAAAAAAAAAAAAGTCAATCTCAGACCCTCAGTTGAAATATATCTTGGTTTTGTTTTGTTTTGCTTTGCTTCTTCCTCTGCAAGTACTGGTTTCCAGCTTATGGAACACGGGACTTCTGGCCAGGACAGGAGCATCAAATAGAGTCACTCAAACTGAGTAACAATAAAGAGTGTAACAGGAGCTATTGACAAAGATATGGATGGCTGAAGAAAGTCACAAGGTAGCATAGCCCCTGGGAGCTTGTGGGACTGTGGCAGCTAATTTTATTATCACTGTGGCCAAATATCTGGCGGGAGCAACTTAAGGGAGAAAGGGCTTAGTTTTGCTTATGGCTTCAAAGGGTTCAGATCCTGATTGCTCCACTCCTTGGGCATGGGCGGGGCATTGTGGCAGTGGCCCCATGTCATAGGAGACTTCCTTTACATCATGGTAGACAGGAAGCAGGAACAGAAGAACAGAAGGGGGCCAGGAATAAGACAGAGGGAGGACCATCCCACTGCCCTGCTTCCTCCAGTTCAGCCTCACCTTATGAAGTTTCTCAAACCTCCCAAAATAGCAGCCAAGCTGTGGCTCAAGCACTTGACACCTGATCTTCTGGGGACATCTGCTGTTCCAATTCTAACAGGCTTGGTGCAGGGTGAGGGGAGGGAAAGTCTTTCAAATGAGACAGAGAGGTGTGATGGCTGTATCACCCCAAGTTACAAACAGGTTTGACAGCCCTGGGAACAGGCTCCCAGCTCACCAGTCTCCCCCACCCCCACATACACACTATCACCCAGTGTAGGAAATTTCCACCCCCTAACTGGAAGCTGCAGGGGAAGAGAGCCCAATGGTGTAGGTAACACAGCCAGCATCCCAGGCTGGAGGAGGATGCCCCCACAAAAGATGTCACTCATCTGGAATTTTACAAGGGTGCTAGTCCTGCTGGGGAAAGCTTTCCAGGAGAGATTCGTTCTGAGATATTAGCCTTGTGGTCTAGAACATCTCTGATAACCCAAGACCATATCTGGTACAACCGCATTCTTTGATGAGTCCGTTTTCAGTTCTTCCTAGACCACTGACACTGAAGACATCCATCATCTAAAAGCCGTCTATGGGATGGAGGTCTTGGGAGATGAATCAGCAGATAAGAGTGATTGCTACATAAGCTCTGAGTTCAAACCTCCAGCAACCACAGAAAAAGTCTGTGGCCACACTGCATGCCGGCACTGTAGTGGGGATGGAGACAGGAGGATCTCTGGGGCTTGCAGGATGCCAGCCTTATGTTCAATGACTTTGTCTCAAGGGAATAACATGAGGAGTGATAGCAAGGAACACCCGATGTCTTCCTTTGGTCTCCATTCAAGGCCTGCAACACACAACACACGCGTGTGCGTAAACACTCAACTACACAAACATACACAGCGCATTGTGGTCAATCACAGTATGGTTTTAGTATGCACCTTGAAAGGAGTCCATACAACTGGCCGGTGACATTCAACATACACCTTCCCTTTTCACTATGTGGAAAGGCTCTGGGCAGTGGGGCCAAAGAAGCCAGAACACTTTGAGTGGATCTGACAAAATGCCTCTGTCCTTCAAGTGACAAGCAATGACCATCCCTCAACAGTCTTTGGGAAGACAGTCCCCATCATGATGAAGGACAAAGATGTCCCAAGGAAATTTTCTCTTTAATGATTAGTTTTTATCATGAGGTAGGCTTTATTTACATTTTTGACCAATTGTGTTCTGCTCATTTAAAATGATTTCAATTTAAAAAAAAATATTTTAAAGTCTGAAGACCCTGAACATTTTAAATTGTGTATGTGTGTATGTGCTGACTGAATCGGATGGTCCAGCCAGCTAGCTTGCTCCTGTGAGCTGTCTCCACCTTCTGAACACTGGCATGGCAGGCCATTCATCACACCCACTGGACCTGCACATGGGTGCCAGGGACCCAGAGTCTGGTGCTCGTGCCTGCATATCAAGTGGTCTGCCCACTGAACCATCTCCCCAGCCCCTAAATTTTTAAATTCTCAATTTCAGTCTGTGCCCATATGTTTGCTGTGACATAATAGAGCGGACAAGAAAGGCTTTCCAAGAATGAAAAATGATACTTAAATCATATTCTGCAGGTTCAACGAGAAAGAAAGAACAATGCAAAATTCCTGAGAGCGAGGCTCCTACGTGTGCGTTTTCAATAAACTGACTCTTAAGAGTGTCAGCCACCATGGTACCGAGCTCAACTGTACAGGCTTGAAAAGTTATTTTAAAATAGACTCTTAAATATCAATATTTATAACACACCAAGTATATCCACTTATTCATTTCATATAAATATTCTAAATGCCTATATATATAACATAGTTACATCCAAATATGCATTAAACTTGCGATAAATATTCAGAGGACCTATCACATGATGTCTAAATCTGGAGGTCATAATACAGGGTGTGTCTGGCAGAATTCAGCAGGAGCCGAGTTCATCAGCAAGCGCCTTGCCTTGTCTGCCCATTGCCTTCTGAGAAGACAGAAGGAAAGTAACAAAGTTCTCAGAGTCGGTCAAGGAGCCATTACCCTGTGTACCAAGTGACAGGGTGACCGCATACCACCAGGGATGATGACTGCTGGGACTTTAGGTGACCACATGAGATTAACAAGGACCTGAAGGAGAGTTGAAGGAGCTTGTTCATGTGGAGGGAAAGATGCCTGAAATACTTAGAAAGAGGCAACTTGGGACTTGGGTCCTCTCACCTGCTGTCAGCTGAGCCTGCTGACATGTCACTCTATGCCCCAACAGTCACACAGAGAGGGTAGAGGGCCCACCCTGTGTACTGAGCAGTGTTTCAGGCATGGGTCTGAGACTCCTGTATGCACTGAGTATTCATTGCCATCTCATAGTGACAGAGTGCCTAAAAAGGCAACTTGAGGAAGGGGAGGTTATCTTGTCGGTCACAGCCCATCATGAAGGTAACAATATGGTAGCAGGACCATGAGGTGGCAGTTCACATTTTGTCCCCTATGCTCAGCTGGCTTTCTTCTCTCTGTTCAGACCTCAGCTCACAGGATAGTGTTGCCTGCAATCAAGGTCAGCCCTCTATCTCCTTGGTTAAATCTATTTGGGAAAGCCACCACAGACACACCCTGACCTGTGTCTCCTAGGTGATTCTACAGCCAGACGGGTTGGCCATCAAGGTTAACTATCACAGTGTCTAGCCCTGCACTCACTCTGAGCACTGTCCCTTACTGCTCCCCTGTATCTGGGTGATTTCCATGCAGTCATCTCTTTTCACTCTGCAAATGACTGCCATGCGTTGTCATGTCAAATTGACACATAATGACAGTTTGGCTAATGATGGACCAAATGAGGTCCTATCCTATAGGACTACATGGAGCTAGAAGGTCCCGATTACCCACCCAGTGACACTGCAGCTGTCATGATGTCACAGTGCAGTATGTTGCTCACATATTTGAATGACGAGGGTGTGAACAGCCCTGTCACTCCGCCAGCTGATCACAAAAGGATGCGTGGATTACGAACTGCACAGTCTTGCTGAGGATGACAAATGACTGTATCACAGGGTTTGTAAATGTACGTAGAGGCTAGGAAGATTGCTCAGTGGTTAAGGACACCCACTGCTCTTGCAGAGGACTCGGGTTCAGTTTCCAGTACCAATAGGGTATCTGAAACTATTTTTAACTTCAGCTCCAGGGGGTCAAATGTCTTCTTCCGGGTTTCAGAGGTGCACACACACATGTGCGTGCGCACACACACACACACACACACACACACACACATATCACATCATACATACACACACACACACAATGAAAATAAACCTTAAAAAAAAAACCAATCTTTCTTAACCATGGTTATCACACTGTACCTCCTTCCCCAAACACAGCACCTCTCCCAGTCTGTGTTGCCTCCTAGCCCACAGTACCTGGGGTTCTAGTCAGAATGGTCCACAAAACAACCCACATCCTTGGGAAGATTTCTAGCCCAGAGGTAATCAGTGTGGTGAAGCTTGAGATTTCCTTTAGCTACAGACATGGAGGGCCCAGGCCCCTTCCACCTTGTGACTCTCATCTGCTCAGAAATAGTCTTCTCATGATGGCTGTAGACATCTCTTGTAGATAGGACCCCTGAGCCTGTGCCCAATCAGCAGCAAGGGACAGAGATACTTTCATGGTAATGTTCCCTCCATGAGCTATCTCTCAGAACTCAAATACACACTGGGTTTTGGGGATGGTCTTGTGCACTGTGCATTCAGATGCTGATTTCTGTGCCCAGAGATCTGGTTGCAGTCTGGACGTTGGCATTATTAAGCATCTCCTGTCTCAATGTTGTGTAGAAATTGTTTTCCATCACTTCTAATTGGCTAATAAGAGCTGGTAAGCCAATAGCTGGGCAGAGAAGAAAGGAGGCAGGACTGCCGGTCCCAGTGAGAGTGATCTCTGGTGGGAATGGCCACCAGATCTCATGAGTGGCCATGAGGATGTGCCATGAGGACGCACATGAGCAGGTCACCAGGGGAGTCGCATGAGGACACTGATGGAGCAGGAGCAGCCAGGGCAAATCTAAGATGGTAGGTGAAGGGCCACATGGCTGGGTAGTAGGCAGCCATAGAGGGTTAGAATAGATGAGTATCTGCCCAGCTATAGTAATGAAGCTTTTAATAACTATAAGGTCTCCGAGTCATTACTTGGGAACTAAAATGGGTAGAAAGGCCCCCAAATGTCCTTCTATAACTGAGGCTTATCTATTAACTGTAGCACAGTGGCCACGTCTCCAAGCAAGCCTGGGCAGGAATTGTAACACTCACTCTGTATGCTATGCTAAGGAATACTCCACGCTCCTCCCCACACACAGAAGTCTGATGCAGACACCAGGAATGGGGCCATACCAGTGTGTTACGGGGGCTCCATACAACCTTCCCCTCCTGCCTTGTGGTACCTTTCCTTCCTTTGGTCCCATTTCTCAAGGGACTTGATACTTAAGGCTCACTCTCCCCATCGGTGATGAACCCTTTCTGTTACCAGGAAGTGTTCATCTCCATGGCTACTAGATCTAGAACTGAACAGCTCCAGGGACTTGAGCATCTCTGACATGCCATGTTTTAAATTTACGGAGAACATGTCCAACATGAGCCCTTTCATTGATTTACAACTCTGTGCTCTTCTTCTGGGGCAAAAAAATAGAATAAGAAAATAAAAAATATTTCCACCCAGTTGATCTGTCAGCTGTCACCCAGAGATGAGCAGGAGGAGTCACGCCTGCCAGGCACAAGGGTGTTGGTTATGAGCACCTACCAGCTGTTCAGGCCTGGCCAGGAGTGCCCACACATGTAAGGGCTGAGCCCACATCTGCTAGGTGCCTGTAGGGAGCGCACCCAGCAAATGGTGTTAGAAATTCACTGGTAGGAACAGCAACACCGAGTGGTTGGATTCTATGCAGCCCAGAAAAATGTGGTATACATATAGAGTCATGAGCCAGAAAACACAAGAAACTTCACATTTTTTTCTTTAAATCACACACACACACACACACACACACACACACACACACACACACACACAAAGAAACTGGAGCTGGAGAAATGGCTCAGCAGTTAAGAATGTTTGCTGCCTTTGCAGAGGACACAGGTTCAGTTCTGTTCTCAAGAAAAGCAGCTCACAACTGTTAGAAACTCCAGCTCTGGAATCCAAGGGCAATGGCACATGCACACACATGCACACATGTACACATGTACACACACATGCGCACTTATGTACACATGTACATAAGTACACATACACACATGTACACATATACACACATGCACGTATGTACACATACACACATGTACACATACACACATGCACACCTCTACACATGCACACACATGCACACATGTACACATACACACATATACACATGCACACACATGCACACATGTACACATACATACGTGTATACGTGCACACATGTACACACATGCACACATTTACACATGTATACACATGTACACATGTACACGCATGCACACACATGCACACCTTTACACATGCACACATGTACACATGCACACACATGCACAATGCACACATACACATACACACATGCACACATGTACACACACATATGCACACATGTACACATGTGCACAAGCCAGACTTTTTTTTTTTTTGTAAGAAAATCTCTAAAAATGAGTAAGCACTGGAAGGAAGGAAGGAAGGAAGGAAGGAAGTATTTGAATTGCTTTGAACTTTGCTTTTAGAACCAGAATTGGGGACTCCAATGCTCTTACGAGCTCAGGTATCCCATTCAAAGCAGAATATACAAGAAGCCAGCTGTGGCAGAGCATCCAGCCCCAGGGTAGGGGAAACAAAAACATAAGGAGTTCAAAGTCTGTCAACCTGAGGTGTGACACCCTGTGTGTGTGGAGTAGGGGTCGGGCTACATGACACCATGGGCGGTGTCTTAGTCAGGTTTTCTATTCCTGCACAAAACATCATGACCAAGATGCAAGTTGGGAAGGAAAGGGTTTATTCAGATTACACTTCCATGCTTCTGTTCATCACTAAAGGAGGTCAGGACTGGAACTCAAGCAGGGCAGGAAGCAGGAGCTGATGCAGAGGCCATGGAGGGATGTTCCTTACTGGCTTGCTTGCTTCTCCTGGCTTGCTCAGCTGGCTTTCTTATAGAGCCCAAGACTACCAGCCCAGGGATGGCACCACCCACAAGGGGCCCTCCCCCCTTGATCACTAATTGAGAAAATGCCTTACAGCTGGCTCTCATGGAGGCATTTCCTCAAGGGAAGCTCCTTTCTCCAGCTTGTGTCGACCTGACACACAAAACCAGCCAGGACAGGGAGGTTGGACTATATGACACTGTGTGTAGGGGTCGGGCTACATGACACTGGGGGGGGGGGTCAGGGGAGAACGTCCATATTGTGTCTGGCTCTTGCATCTACTTTACGAAGATGTTGAGCCAGTTATTCACAAGAATAGGCGGAGAAATGAGCAAGCAAGACTGGGCTCACTTGCCTCCAGGTCTCGACGGCTGTGTGACCCCCTCAGTTTGTCACCATTGTAGTTTCCCAAGGGAAAACAATTTTTTGCCACAGTGTCACATAGCCCAGGCTGGCCTTGAATGTGCTATGTACCTGAGGCTGGCCCTGGTCCTCCTACCTCCACCTTGCGAGTGCTGGGGTCCCAGGCTTGCACTACCGCACCCCGTTTTCCAAGGGCAACTGCAAACATTCCGCAGGACACTTTCCCCTTCTCATCTGTAGTAAATAAACTATTGATTTTGTTTCCAGGGTAATTTAAGAAGCAATAGAGCTCCAGCTGGTAGCAAACAAATTTAAGTGTTACGATTAGTTATTTTGGTCATCACATCTGCCTGGAGACAATTGGCCTGACTGCAGTGTGGGCTGCCCAAGCAGTATGCGGTAGGTGACATTAAGGGATTAGAGACCAACTTCCCAAGGTTATTGGATGCTGAAAAGGCCCTGCTTCCTCTCATGACCAAAGCCCTCCCCAGACCATGATTCGAGAATGTTCTGCTATGTCCCTCTGCCTTTCAGCACCCCCCTCCCCAGACACCCCAGTGCTGTCCTGGCCATTTCACTCCACCTCCCCCTCAACATACAGACTCTGGGACTTTACTGTTCAAACCTCTGAGCCCTCTGTCACGCCCCACTTGTATGTCTCCCATGACATCACGGGTGCCGAGGGCTGGGGCTTTGCTAAAGATGAGAGCTACCCAGAGTGTGACTCTCCTCTCCTGTCCTCACAGGCCTGTGAGAAACTCCCAGCCCCCTGCATTTCATTTAATCATGAAATGGCCTTGGGCCAAAGGCAAAAACAATGTGACAGACTTTTCACGGTGGCTTGCCTGCGTTGATGAGCTGTGTGTGCGTGAAGCATGTGCGTGTGTGTGACCGTGGTACAGAATGCAAGGCCACTGGCAGAGCTTGACTAGCACTGGAATGACAGCATTTGACTGCTTATGTTAAATACATGTTCAGAACTAATCTCTTACGTTTTTAGGCGTGGCAGATGTCATAAATACTTAACATGGTATTGATCCCGTTGCATTCTTAGTGGTCTGAGCAAAGTCCTGATTTGATTTTCATGTAGCAAACCAGGAAACTGAGGCACAGTGATATGAAATGACTTACCCATGAAGTCACAAGTGCAGCACTGAACCTTCTCCAGAGAAGGCGGGTGCGGGCTTGACTCACTCTGGCTAGCACCATGTAGGAGCACCTGAGGGGTGTCCGTTTGGGGTTGATGCCTTCCTTACCACAGTGTTTGTCCCCCCTCCCCAGGTACATTTCAGATCCTGGGTGGAGGGGGAGCCGTCAGGGGTGAAGAACAAGTCCACCTTTATGAATGTGAATTCAGATTTGAGTTAACAAAGTTAGGTACCAACTCTGGTAAATGAGGCCATTCTGTGCGGTTTTGTTGACAGATGGTGATGTATATTTGAAAACATTTGATTATAGACTGGAGAGATGGCTCAGTGGTTAAGAGCACTGGCTGCTCCTCCAGAGGTTTCCAGCACCCACATGGCAGCTCACGACCATCTCTGACTCCAGTTCCCAGAAGCCTGACGTCTTCTTCTGGCCTCTGCAGGCATCATGGCGCCCATCACACATGTAGGTACTCACACAAACACATAAGAATACACAAAAAGTAAATAAAAAATATCTAAAGAAAAATCTTAAAAATTATTTATCTCAAGACAGGGCTCACTATGAGTCCTAGACCTCCTCAGACTTATGGCAATCTGACCAAGCCATCTCAGTTAGCCAACAGGGTCTCAAGGGAGGGAGTGAGGACTGAAGAAAGAAAAGACAATGAGACAACACTAGAACATGACTCCAGCCAATGCTGAAGCTGGAGCAGGGTTAATTTTTTCCCGTCTGCTTTTATACCATCCTAGATATATGCAAAGAATAGGGTCAATTCTAGATCGAAGACAAAGTAGTTAAGGAACAAACAAAGCGTAGACAAAGTAGGCAAGAACAAACAAGGCAATAAACAAAGTCCCATGGCCACTGTGTCTAGGGGGTTATCAGGATGACCGAGATACAAGGAATACAGTACATCCCTTGGCTGAATTCATCTTGAGCCTTGTCCTAGCCCAATGTCAGATTCTCATCTGCGCCTACTCCTTTGTTTTTGTCCTAGCCCAATATAATATTCTTGACAATATCCTTAAAGCAGCATCAAGGGCTCTCCACAGCAATCCTCCTGCCTCTGTCTCCCAAGTTCTGGGATTACAGGTATGTACCACCATACCTGGCTTTGGTTAAAACTGTTTTTAAAAGATTATATTAGTGTCTGTTGTTCTGTTATGCTAACATTTATGGTCTCATTAAGTTTCTGCATGAGCACATGCTCCCTTAGGTAGGGGTGATTAATGTAACTTAGCTTGTTTGGTTTTAGCTAGTGTTCTCAGAGGCTTCCTCTAGCATTCACTGCACGCTGCGCAATGTCCCCAGTGCCTCACAAACATGGCCACTTAAACAAGACACCCACCTTTGGGTTAGGGTTTATGAGCTTGCGTAACAGCACCAGGACTGACCAGGCAGTTCATGAGTATCGATGTCGTTGGTGTCCAATCTGTCATCAATACGCAGCTCAGAGACTATGAGAAGGCCCTGGCATTTCATCCCCAGATCAAGGGAAGACAGAGAAAAAGGCTGTCCCATCTCCTACAAAGGCGGGTCTCGCCTTCTTTGTTCAAGGTGACTGCCTTTCAACACTTCCCGGATTGTCTTGAACTCTTTGACTCACACCCAGTAAGGCCTAGGGGAGGCCTTGAACAGTCTGTTTCGGGGCCCTGCCTGAGGCAGAAAAGGGAGCCCATTAGGATGTCCTCGGGGTGGGGTTGCTGAGAGTGGCACTCTGAGTGTGAGGTCTTGACCCTTCCACCACAGAGGGTCCATGAAGCACACAGCTTTCTTATGTTCCCTGGGTAGAGTTGGTGTGTGCTTTGTACCCAGAAAGGGTGCACGCACTCCCCGCAGCAAGGGAGGCCCAGGGGTGTTTAGCCCCAGCAGAGAAGACTTTCCTTCCATCCTTCCCTCCCTCAGTTCCTCCCTTTCTACCTCTCTCCCTCTCCGCTCCTTCCTTCTCTTCCTGTTTCTTCTTTCCTTCTCCAAGCATTACAATTGTGTCCTCCTCATTTCATGATGTCCTCAGGGGAACAGGACAGAGGTTGCAGGGGGCTTCGGCTTCCCTTCTGAGCCCTGTCTCTATTAATTAGAAGACAACTAATATAAGAATTAAAGACACTTTGCTTTACAGAAAATCAAATATTAATTAATAAATAAACTCAAGGACTCAGGTGTTTAAGAGTTTCTTGAGGGCCAACTCTTATTGCAACTTAATTAAGAAACTTGTGGAGAAGCACAGGGCATTTAAACTGAGGGTGTCAAGTCCGTGATTCAGGGCTGCAGAGCGCCGCAGCCTTCATTAGGCCCGCTCGCTTCCATGAAAGCAAAGTAGGCTTGCGCTCCACTCGGGGACTAATCCATTAGTCACTGCAAAATCTCCGAGGACAGGGATGTCCATTTCAAACCTAATTTGCAGCTACTTGCTCACGTTAGTGGTTTTAGAAAGGAATCTGTCTGCTTCGACCCTACTATATTTGGTTGCTCGACACAAATATCGAGGTGCTCCGCTCCCCTGTCATGAAGCTGCAATGTAATATTAGCAGTTCGTTTCCCTGATAGCAGCTGCATCTGTCAGAGGCTTGGACTCGGGCCCGTAGAGAAATGTCACTCTCAGCCACTTGGTGATGTGTTTTTGCAAGAATCATGCGTGACTTAGTTTTGGGATGATGGCTCCAAGGAGAGAAAAGACTTCATGGCAGAGGAAGAAAGGAGGGAGGAGGAAGGAAGGAGAGGCTAGAAGGGGGTGTCCAAGAGGTGGGGTGTTTAGACAAGAAGACTTCACATTCACAGAAATGTTACTCCCCTTCATGGATAAACAGAGTCCAGATGGACAGCAGCTGGATGGACTGTGCAGTCCAAGGAGCAGCACTAAGAGGGCCTGGTGTTGGTTATTCAGGCTTCCCTGGGCCTGGGGTGCCAGGCCTGGAGGTTGGTGAGCAGAAGAAGGGTTTTCAAACTGAAGCTGCCTCTCTCCTGGGGACATGCACACTCCTCATGCACACACGGAAAGGACACGTAACCACAGTGTGCTCTGTCTCCCAAGCAAGCGCTTGCTGGTTCTCCTTTCTCAAATACTGTGTCCATTTTCAAACAATAAAAGGCCACTTTTCCCAGTGTGGAGCCT
>CM052701.1:12410438-12453884 GCA_028551405.1 Uromys caudimaculatus
GTGTGTGTGTGTGTGAATGTGTGTGTGTGTGTGTGTGTGTGTGTGTGTAGTGTATGGGCGATATATACGTGTATGTGTATATGCAGGTGTGCACATTTTGAGTGGCTTCAGTTAGTGGGGAAAATAAGAAAAGTATAAAGCCAACAGCATGATGATGTGTGGCTTAGGAGTCAGTCCCCTTGGCCCCTGTCACACGCTGGTGTGAGGTAACGTGGTCTTGTTACAATTCACCAGTCAACTGCTAGGCTGACCCTGCAGAGCAAAGGTTCAGTGACTGGGGAGATGGCTCAGGGGGTAAAGGGCTTGAGCTCCAAGTTTGAGAACATGAGTTCAGATCCCTTCAGACCTACATAAATGCCAGGAGGGTGCAGCTGCCTGCCTGTAATTCCAGCCACAAAAAAAATTAAAAATTAAAAAACCAGAGACAGCGAGTGGGTGCCCACAGCAAGCTGTCTAGCAAGAATAGAAACATTGGCAAACTCTTGGTTTGATCGAATCCTACCTCAACGGATAAAGTAGAAGAACAAAACAGGGAGTCTGAGGTCAGCCTGGGTTACATTAGATTCTGTCTCAACAAGAAAAACAGAAAGAAGTCAGACTTCAAAAGGAAGAAGTCTTGGAAGCTCTCTGTGCTTCTCTTACCTGTGAAATCTCCCCAGGAAGATTCTGGAACTTGGTTTCTCTTCCACACTCATGTGCATGGTAATTTTCCCGGATTTGCTTATAGGAATGGCTTGCATACTTAACTCTTCAAATTAGCAGTATTGCACCGTCTTTTCTACTCTTTGCCTTTAAAAAGGAATTATTATTCTTTTCTGTTTTGTTGGGGCAATGTGCTCTCCTCTGTGCAACACACACCCAGTGTGGTTTGTCTGCTGGTTGTCAGGACTAGAGAAGGAGCTGCCAGGGCAGCTGTCTGCCTGCAGGGACCTGGACTTCTTCCAGCTGTCCTAAGCCAGGTCAGTAACTGTCAGGTACAAGTCAGAGCTGGGATCCAGGCGCAAGCACAGCCTGGGCTGGATGAGAGAGACATGGAACAGAGAGAGAGAGAGAGAGACAGAGAGAGACAGAGAGAGACAGAGAGAGAGAGAGACACAGACAGAGACACAGAGAGACATAGAGACATGACAGACAGACAGACTGACAGACAGAGACACACAGACACACAGAGAGACTCAGGGCCGGTGACTCTGTCCCCCCACAGAACCTCTATCCTCCCTGACAAGGGCTAAGACTTAGGCCCTCACCAGTCCCCTCAGGACTAGGCCCTGCGTTAGTCAAATCTTCCTTTTATATCTGCCATGTTCCTCTTGAGCTCAGGAATCTACACTCTGCTTGGACCTTCAGAATAGTGAAGTCTGTCCTTGGGGAAGGACAGAACAGAGCTCAGAGCAGGAAGAAAGCCAGGAGAGTTGAGGCCTGAGGCCAGGACTGACCCCCTCTGCTCTGCCTGGGGCTCAGGGAACAGTGTCATACAGTCAGCAGAAATGTCATCTCCCATGGAAGGTAGATGCTAGCTTAGGTTGGGTTGGACCTGTCAGACAAATGATTCGAAAGAGTTGAATTACCAAACACCAACTGTCCTTAGCAGCAGAGGCTCCTGCATTCCCTACCCCAGGGAAGGAGCCTCGGGCAGAAGCAGCTGATCTAGAGATCTAGCCAGAGGAAGGCTGGAAAAGGTGACACCACCCAAACCAACAGAAAAGCCTTCGTGAAATGGAAGGCTCAGCATGCATGTGGAATACCCACTCCCTGGAGCTCTGCTCCAAGCTTCTAAGTGCATCCATCGTGGGCAGAGTTTATGTGAAAACGTGTTCATGCCAGAAACCAAGCATCCGACTCACAGGCTTGAGGAAGCACACCTATTATCCCCAGTAAATAACCCAGCTTAACTGCTGCCTCGGCCTCCCTCCGCTCTGCCTTCCTCCGTTTCTTGGCTCCGTTTTCAAGCATGTCTACTCATGCTAACATAATGGTTGCTTTGGTGGAGTTTATATGGCCGGTTTCTGTCCTCAATCTCAGAGCCAGGAAGAATTTCTTCTCCTTGACCTAATATCTGAAAGATCTTCCCTAGACAACATTCCCACGCCAGAATGTTACCCTGCTGTGCCTTGTAACTACTCATAGCTGAAAAAAGAGGCTTGTCAAGATACTGGGCCACACCGAGGCTCAGTAGTGGAAGGCATTCCATGTAAGACAGGAAGACCATACTGGTGCTGACCACCGGGTGACCGGAACCTCCTGCCCCTGATAACTGGCTCATCACACCAGGGCGCATAGTACCATCCTTGATCCCTCACATGAAAATTCTAGAAATCAGAGTCAGTTGTAGTGACAGTCCCCTCTTAGATGTCTTCAAGTGATCTGAAGTGACCTTGGACAAGATTTACTTGTATGAACTTGTCAACATGGCTCCTGGATGAGGTGGGGGGCGAGGTGCAGAGGGAGCATCTCATGGCCAGCCAGAGAAGCTATGTTACCAGTCTGCTTCATAAATGGAGTTTGTATGGCAGGTGTGTGTGTGTGTGTGTGTGTGTGTGTGTGTGTGTGTGTGTGTGTGTGTGTTCACATGCACACCTGCATGAGTTTATATGTACCCTGTGCATGTAGGTACACACAAAGCCAGAAGAGGGC
This sequence comes from Uromys caudimaculatus, assembly GCA_028551405.1. NCBI lineage: Eukaryota > Metazoa > Chordata > Mammalia > Rodentia > Muridae > Uromys > Uromys caudimaculatus. Next base: position 12,413,073 of record CM052701.1, read on the forward strand.
ACCAGACCCCTTGCAATTGGAGTTCCAGGTGGGAAGCCACCTGATGTGAGGGCTGGGAACTGAACCTGGGTCCTCTATAAAAGCAGCACATGCTCGTAACAGCTGAGCACTCAGCTCAGCACTGGTGTTTCTGAACACTGAGAAAATAACTGCAGCTGATGGACAGAGCAGCATCTTCTGTTACATCTGTTCCTGGAGCTCAGTCCTATGCACACCAGAGATGGAGCTCAGGCATTCTCCCTGACACTGCCCTCAGTCAGGGAGAGCCAAAGCAGGCCACACAAAAATGTTCTAGCTAGTGGCTAGGTTCCTTCCCTCCCTCTCTCTCTTCCTTCCTTCCTTCCTTCCTCCCTTCCTTCCTTTCTTCCTTCCTTTACATTTTTTCTCACTTCTTCCTTCCTGACAAATTCCCACTTTGATGTTATGTTGGGGACAGAGAGAGAGTTTCTGTTTATTTCTTCTTTTATGATGTTATGATGGGATAATTAAACTTGGCCTGGGATGCTTCCTGTTCCCTTCCCCCCATGAACTAACACTCTCTCTCTCTCTCTCTCTCTCTCTCTCTCTCTCTCTCTCTCCCCCCCCCCCACCCTCTCTGATCTCCAAGTAGCCCGAGGCCTTGGGCACCTTCAACAGAGGGTTATAACCCTGCTGCCATAGTAGAAGACCCCCTAAGGGCGCTCTGGAGAGTTGTGTGCTAACACCACCCCTTTTTCAGAGTGATGACAAATTGATCTGGGGTCAGGACCAAATGTGACTCACAAGGCTCCAGGGACACAGTCCCTTGTTCTGGTCATCCTGGTGGACACCCAAAGGTGGTGGTTCTATCAAGAGCATCAGGGTAGCCTAGCTTGGTGGAGTCTGAATTCTTAGCCCAGTGTCTGGCTGAAATGGCTGTTGGGTTCTGACACAGACTTTCTCTGTGTCACAGACTCGTGCCACAGAGACAGAGAAACGGGTGAGATGACTCAGCTGGCTGCAAGCCCAGAAGATGCATGCCGTGCCTTCCCGAAGACAAAATAAAATTATTGAGAGGAAGAGCAGAAAGTCCCCGGCCTAATGTTCTCCAACCTGTCAACACAGAGGGATGATAATTTGCTAAAATCCAAATAGCCCAAGAAAGAATGACCATGTGAGTCAAATTGCATATTAAGTCTATGCATTCATATCCGCATCCATTTCCCTGCCGGGGAGTACCTACCACTGTCTCCAGACCATGTACTCTGTTCACAGATGTCCTGACCTTAGAGTCATGCAGACAGATGACCGCTCTCAGAAATAAATCAAAAGAAAGCGGCAGCTATTACTTCCAAGAAGACTCAGTGGGATTCTCTCTACTTTGTCATGCCGGTCTTTGGAACATGTAGCAAGACAGTGCCACCGCCATCAGACTAGACCATTGATCCACCGGAGAACAAAAGCCTCCCACAAACCCACACTGAGTATATAGAATGTAAGGAGTAAGGGTGGAAGTGGGAGTCGCTCTTAGCAAGCACATGAGGCCCTGAGCTCAGATCCTCCATACCATGTTAGCATCAGGATGTGGGGACTCCTGCCTGTAATCCTAGTGCTGGAGAGACAGAGACAAGAGGATTCCTGGAGTTCACTGGTCAGATAGTCTTGGAAAATTAGATGAGCTTCAGGTCTGGTGAGAGACTCTGTCTCAAACATAAAGTGGAGAATGAAAAAAGCACCCAGCTTAAAAGTCATTTTTATTTGCCTGATGTGATTTTCATTTCAGAGGCTTACTAACCTGGGTGTAGGCCTAGAAGCCTCTGGTCTCCACACATCCAATCTAGGCCTACCTAGAATGTTTTCCACCTCTGAGACTTGCTGCTGAGTAAGCTCACCCTTTCTAGCTCTTTCTGAACTCTGGCTGTTTGGTTCAAGTCAGCTGTTCTGGCTCAAACTCCTCTCCAAGCTGACTGATTCAATCTGCCTTCTCTCTTGATCTCTGACTGAATTGCTCTGCTTAGCCTCATACCTACTTTGGCAATCTGTTCTAATCTTCTGGATCCTTCTCAGTCTCTAGCTTGTTCTCTCTGCAACCGTCTCTGTAAAACTCTCCCCATAAAACTGTCTCCTCTCTCTCTCTTTCTCTCTCTCTCTCTCTCTCTCTCTCTCTCTCTCTCTCTCTCTCTCTCCAGTTCCCCTTAAGTAGCTCCCCTTTCTTCTCTCTTCTCATGAAAGTTAGGCAGATCCTATTCTGTCAAATCTTTCTCTGATTCATCACTTTGTCTGCCACTCAATTAGACATCACTGTCAAACATGGGTGCCTCCTTCTACAAGCTAACTTTACCTTCATTGTTTGGGATTAAAGGTGTGTACTAGGGGCATGTCTGCTTTCCATCCAGAAGGATTAAAGGTGTGTGCTAAGAACTGAGCCACACCACAACTAGAAACTAGGTTTTTCTTTTCAGCAAATAACACAATCTCAGTAAATAACACAGTAAATAATACAGTGTGATCAGATATCCTGCAATACCCAGCATAGACCACTGGTCTCAACACAACACACACACACACACACACACACATACACACACACACCACCACCACCACCACCACCACCACCACCACCACCACCACTAAAGGGTGTGTTTTTCTTTTTTTAATCTTTGTTTTTCTCTTGGCTTTATTAAACTGTGGAGATTTGGGTCCTGTTTGTTACCTCAGCACAATCTTGCCCGTCCTTACAGTCATACCAACATTCTCCTCCACAGTATCGTACAGACACACAGTGAAGGCCTGTGTGGTGGTCAGCATCAACTGTCAACTTGGAAGGCTCTAGAATAACCTAGGAGACGAGCCTTTAAGTGTCTCTTTAAGTGAGATTCTAAACTGAGCCAATTGCAGTGGGAAGACCCAGCCTGGATGTGAGCAGCGCCAACCTTTGGGCTGGGGTCCTCCACTGAACCAAAAGAAGCAAGCTGAGTATCAGTACTCAGCCCTTCTGCTTCCCAACTGTGTATGCAATATGACTAGTCTCCTCAGGCGCTGCCTCTGTGCCTTCCCCGCTGTGGTGGACTGGCCCCTCAGCCTATAAACTCAAAAAAAAAAAAAAAATCCTTTCTTTCTCAAACTTGCTTTTGCCATTTGCACCAGCAATAAGGAGAGTAGCTAATGCAATCACATTTCTCTCTAGAGCAGTGGTTCTCAATCTTCCTAAAGCTGTGACTTCAATACATGTCGTCATGACCCCCAACTGTAACATTATTTTCTTGCTACTTCATAACTGTAATTTTGCCACGGTTATGAATCATAATGAAATATCTGATACACAGGATATCATTCAACACCTTCTGGGGGTCACAACCCACAGATTGAGAACCACTGCTCTAAACTCAAACTATAGCGTGCTGATTGTCGAGATCCTCCAGACAACACCTCAGTACTGTCAGAGGAGACAGATGCTGACTTTGGCTACCTAGAGCTGCACCCTGACACCTAGTCTGATGAAGAGACCCGATCCAGGTGCTGTTATTGGAGACGGACAATCAGAGTAGGTAAAAGGGGCTTGGAAGCGGGAGCGTAGGGTGACGGTAGGGACATGCACACATAGAACTCAGGCACTTATTGACATTTGCGATTATTTGAGCGGCAGACCACAGCCAAATTGAGAGCATCTCAAGTCTCTTAAGAAGAAGACAAGTGGAAGACTGTGCCCTGGGGCAGGAGGCAGGAGGACATGCCTTAACCACAGCTCAGAAATCAAACGAGTCCTGATGGCTTTTTTTGTTTGTTTGTTTATTTTTGTTTTTCGAGAGAGGGTTTCTCCATGTAGCCCTGGCTCTCCTGGAACTCACTCTGTAGACCAGGCTGGCCTCGAACTCAGAAATCCACCTGCCTCTGCCTCCCAAGTGCTGGGATTAAAGGCGTGCGCCACCACTGCCCAGGGTCCTGACGGCTTTTGTTCCACAAAGACCATGCTGTGGGGAGGCGTGAGAGTGTAGGAAGCCTACAGATGCAGAGTGACAGAATTAATCTCATTTTATTACGGTTTTTAAAGGAGGCTTGGCTCAGCACGTAGACCCTTAGTAACTGTCCTTCTCCAAACCCTACAGCTGCAAGCCAAGAGAAATGAAAACACATGTCCACACAGCCCTGCATGTAAATGACCACAGTATTTTCACGAAGACTCACCACACCATGGGGGACAACCCAGACCCCTGTCCCCTGTGGGTAAACTAAAAGCACAAACCATTGAGATGGTTCAGTGGATAAAGACACTGGCAGCTCAAACCTGGGCACCTTGGCTTAATCCCTGGAATCCACGTAAAGGTGGAAGAAGAGAAACCATGTCTCAAAACAAACAAATCATAGCAGGAAAAAAAATCACTACAATTTTAGGGTGGTACAACTGCTATGTGCCCTGATTGTGATGGGGTCTGGTTTATACCCGTGTTGATACATCAGTCTATACTTATGGTGCGGTGGTTTGTAGAATATAGTTCATATGTTTGGGTACTTGGTCCCGACTTGGTGGAATTGTTTAGAAATATTAGGAGGAGTGGCCTTGTTGGAGAAGGTGTAGCCTTGTTGGAGGAGGTGTGGTCTTGTTGGAGGAGGTGTGGCCTTGTTGGAGGAGGTGTGGCCTAGTTGGAAGAGGTGTGGCCTAGTTGGAGGAGGTGTGGCCTAGTTGGAGGAGGTGTGGCCTAGTTGGAGGAGGTGTGTCACTGAGACAGACTTCGAGGTTTCGAAATACCCCCCTCTGTCTCTCTCTCTCTGTCTCTCTCTCTCTGTCTCTCTCTCTCTCTCTCTCTCTCTCTCTGCCTCAAGGTTGTAAATATGTGATGTGAGCTCTCAACTGATTCTTCCCTCTGCCATCATGGAAACCATGAGGTGAAGGCTTTCTTTTAGTTGCTTTGGTCATGATGTTTTATCCCAGCAATAGAAAGGTAACTAAGACGTGTACTTACCATCACAGACGGGCCCACAAAAAGCTGACTTGGCTATATGATCATTTTTAAAAATAACATATTTCTAAAATGTGTCTGGTTCTGGGGCCGGGAAGATGGTGCGATGGGCAAAGTGTCCTACAGGCGTGCGGAACTGAGCTGGGATCCCTGATACCCACATAAGAAGTTGGGCAGAAAGCAACACGCCTTAATCTAAGTGCTGGGAAGGTGGGAAGAGGCAGAACCCCAGGGCTCACTGGCCAGCTTGTCTAGCCAAAGCAGTAAGCTCCAGGCTCAGCAAACAAGGTAGAAGCTGGAGAGATGGCTCAGCAACTCAGTGGTTAAGAGCACTGACTGCTCTTCCAGAGGTCCTGAGTTCAATTCCCAGCACCTACATGGTGGTTCACAAGCTATGTGTAATTCTAGTAGCAGAGGATCCAACACCTCTTCTGGGTACAAGGGCACCAAGCACATAAGAACATTATCTATATACTTAAATGTGTTACATAAATCTTAAAAATCAGAGAGTGACAGACAGTACTCAACCCCGATGTCCAGCCTCCAAACACACACATGCTCACACATGTGCACATGCACTGTACACGTGTGGACATGCACACACACACACACACACACACACACACACACACACATACAAAATCTCATTTGGTTTAAATTTGACTTTTGGAATCTAACGATCGTTTTCACTCAGGAATTCTTTGGGAAGGAGTTAGATGGCCCTTTTTATTCAAAGAAATCTTTGGAGAAAATATGTATGATCAGTACTTGAATGAGCTGATTCCCTGAGGCTTTGTAATTATTGTTTTTTTAAGTAAAATTTCACCCTAAGTGTTGACTCTGTTGGCACTGCAGTAAGTGAACGTAGTTCACTGGAGTGTTTAGCTCAATTCAAGTGAGGAAGAAAATGTTTATTTATGCAATTAACCGTATACATGAAGGACGAACTATTCAGAAAACATGAAAATGCAATTTTTGAAAGCAGAAGGAGTTGTCCCGCCTCTGGAGCTCTGAGGTTCAGGTCCCCTACAGTGTTGACAATGGCTCTTGGCTCTCCCAGAAGAGAGAGTGGGGGGTCTCAGCAACTCAGACCGTAATTAATTCTTATTAATATTCAAGGGATGAAGAAGAGAGCTGGACTGTGCTCTTTGCTTCTTGGGGGGAGGGGGCGGGTCATCTTGTTCATTCTTTGGTGGAAGTACACACGGGGGGGCGGGGGATATGTATACATGAGGTGTTTCTGTGTGCTCAGGTTTGTGTGTGTGCACGTGCATATGCAGAGACCAGGTCGGTACCAGGAGTCTTTCTCCATCCTTAATTCTTGAGACAGGGCCTCTCGCTGAACCTGGAGCTCTCTGGTTCAGCTAGATGGGCCAGCTGGTAAACCCCAGAGATCCTCCTGTCCTTCTCTCCCCAGCCCTGGGATTGCAGGGATGGGCAACCTACCACACCTGGCTTTGAGCTGAGACCTCCAACTTACAAGGTGACAACTAACAACTAAGGCATATCCCCAGCCCAAGACCTGTTTTTATTTAGAATGGGGGCACCAACAAACAAAGGCAAAGGGCTGCTGGCTCCTGAAAGAAAACTTCCAGTAAGGAAACACTGCTGATGCGTCAGAGACACCTGCCTGTCAACCCTTCAGGGCTAACTGAATTCTGCTGTAATTTGCCAAGTGGTTGTTATCACAGCTTCAAAACCATTTCCAGAGTCTCTGGGCATAAGGCTCTACATGAGACTTTCAGGAAAACTCTTTAGAAGAGACCATCTCAACAGGCGGGTAGATCTGTGACTGCCAGTCCTGTTGGCTGGAGAGCTCCCTGGCGTGTTGGAAGTTTGAGAACAAAGGCAGGGGAGTGGGCGGGATCAAGGAAGTAGCTCCAGGTCCCTGAGTTGCTCGTGGAACCGCCAATCAAAAGCATCCTAGCTTGAACTGACAAACACTCCTGTTTATTGTTAAGTCCATGCAAACATCCTTGATACTGTATGATCTTCACTTTGCCACACAGACAAATCCTTCTTTGAAGCCAATAACAAGAAAGCTCAACCCTGGAGTCACTTCCTGGAGATCATAAACCTTGGAATATGTATTTAAATGAGTTTCCCCTGTTTGGGGGGGGGGGAAAGGGGAGGGGGGAGGGAGGGTGCTAAACCCTGGAGGTCTCAAAGCTATTTTGCTAACACAGATACAAAGTAAATCTTCAGAGAGCCTTCTGCTGTGTGCTCCTTAAGCAGCAGGCCAGGGTAGATATCAAAGGGCTCAGTGAAGATGGTGGGACAGTTAAAGCTGGGGTACCATTGACAGAGTTCAGTGGGTGCTTACAGAATCCTCAGCAACAGGTTCTGGCGAACCTCAAAGTTCTGCTTACTTTTACGAAAAGCTACAGACATGGTGAGACAGACATGCCCGTGCCTTACTCAGTTGATTTATGATTCTGAGAGCCCGCTGCCTCAGCAAAACCCTCTCCAGTTCTCTCAGAAGAAAAGCCCATCCCTGTGGAGACACAGCCCTGATTGGGAGGAAGCGCGGACTAGGGACTCTTGGCTTTTCTTCTGTATGAAGAGAAGGGACTCTGGCCAATGAGGCTTCTTGGAGGGTCCATGAGGACTCCAAACATGTCAGTGCCTCTTCTGTCTTCTGCCAGGGGCTGGTTCCTAGTGATGTTCTTCCCCTTGGTTGTGTCTCTGCTCGTTAAAATCTACAGAAGAGTCTGAACCACAAATGACGTGATTGATTCTTCTTGGTTGAGAGACAAAGAAGGGATGGGTAGAGTCGGGTCACAAGACACAGTCCAGATGTTTCTACAGGAAAAGGTGTTTGATGTTGCAGTGAGAGCCATTTGGTTTTAAAGGAGAAAGTTTTCAAGTCGCTCTCTCTCTCTCTCTCTCTCTCTCTCTCTCTCTCTCTCCCTCTCTGTGTGTGTGTGTGTGTGTGCGTGTGTGTGTGTTAGAATTCTCAAAATGTTAAAAGCACAATTCTCATGAGCTGGATGGGAGGATCTATCCAAGCCATGTAATTAAAAGTAAATTAATGGGGTGGCAGAGTTCATTCCCAACAGGAAGTGAGAATAGGAACCCCAGGTTGTCAAGGGACAGAAAGCACACTGGGAGGCTCGCTGAATTAGAAGCAGCCATATCCGTATTTATTGGACAATAAAACCTGATTGCTTGAGCTGTCTTTAATACCATCAAGAAAAACAGCATCCTTCATAGAGTTTGTTTGTTTTACTATCACTAGTGGGGTGTGTGTGTGTGTGTGTGTGTGTGTGTGTGTGTGTGTGTGTGTAAGCATGCTTGTCATAGCCTGGGGAGGTCAGAGGGCAACTTTGTGGCATCAGGTCTCGTATTTACTGAAGTTTTGGGGATCGAACTCAGGTCACCAGGCTTTTGTAGCAAGCACCTTTACCTGCTGAGCCATCTGGTCAGCCTGTCCCACGCTTTAAAAGACATCATTTATTTAGTATTGTTGATTCTGTACAGTTTACTCTGGTCAGCTTCTACTTTTCCAGAGCTGTTAAGTACCCAGGCCCTAATCAGTCACAGATTCAAGTTCAATATTATTCAATGTGTTTGGGACCAGAAGTATTTCTGGGTTTGGCATGATTTTTTTGGACGGGGGAGGGACTCAAGTCCAAACAACACTAATTTATGTCTCATAAACACTGTGCAATGTAGACAGAAGGTAATTTTATAAAATTCTTTACACATTTATTTTGTTTTTAAGTGTGTTGTGTGTGTGTGTGTGTGTGTGTGTGTGTGTGTGTGTGTGTGTTTGTGGGCGCGCGCACGCGTAGGTACATTCATGTGAGCGCTGAGAACCAAACCTGGGTCCTCTGCAAGAGCAGCAAGCACTCTTAACCACAGAATCATTTCTCCAGACCCTTTTAAACTATTTTCAGTTGGCGCAGCTTCGTGTCGGCGTTCACACCTGTGGTATCACGTCAGCACTTAGAAAGTTTATGCCAGTGGGGAGACGGCTCAGTGGGCAGAGTGCCCACTGTGAAAGCATGAGGAGCTGGATTTGATCCCCAGAACCCACGTAAAGAAAGCCAGGGGTGTCAGAAGCTAATCCCAGCGCTGAAGAGGCAGACAAAGGCAGGTGCCTGGGGCTTGCTGGTCGGCGAGCCTTGATACTCAGTGAGTCCCGACTTAGAGAGATCCCTGTCTCAGAGAGGTGGACTGCACTGAGGAACAATAGTCAAGGTCTCTGCTCCCCACCCCCACATGCACATACTCACACACATATGCATGCACACATGCACAAACACACATACACACGCAAATGCATGCACACACACACACACATACGCATGCATACACACATGCATACACAAGTTCCTGTTTGGATTCTGGAATATTTCAGATTTCCAGATTAGGGACACTTTACCTATAAGTCAAAGTCTCGTACCATTCAAGAGCCCAAAGTCCCTTGGGAGTGTCCGTTGATCTGTCTCTAACTTCTATTTCTCATAACCATCCATATACCTGTTTCAAACTTGACACTACTTTTCTTAGCATGTGTCTAAACGTGTCCCCACACCTCAAAGCCGGTCTTAGCACATGTAATCAGTCGCATGTCAACCCTGGGCTTCCATTTGGAACTCAGTTGGACCATGAGGAAGCAGAAATAAACAAGACCTGATTCCAACTAGAAGAAACAAGAGCAGGTCTCACAAACTGAGGACTCTGGGCTCCTCTAAATAACAACTCAGAGCCATGGGGGTGGGGGAGTGGATGTGAGAGATGAAGGGATTCTGGCTGGCCTGACCATGGCAAGCATGGCTCTGGCAGAACTTGCCCTTCCCTCGTTCCCTCTTCCTTGCTAAAAAAAGAAAAATTAGATTCCATTACTAAAGCTAGCCACCAAGGTCCATTCCCTTATTTGGTCAATTCCCTCTTCCTGAGCCTGACTACCAAGGTCTGTCTATCAAAGAAGTGAAATCCAGCAATCAAAAGCCCCCTCTAGCCCACCTAATTGACATGCCCAATTAAAATTAGACACCTCGTCCTAACTCGGGGTTTCCCCATTTTACCTTTATAAACCTCCATGGCCTGTGGACCATGCCTGTCTGCACACCTATCCAGTGGCAGTCCTTTGTCCCTTTAGGACAACACTCAAGGTCTTTGCCCCCCACCCTCACATGCATGCACCTGCACACACATGCCCATGCATTCACATGCACACACACACATGCGCACACATGTACACATGTGCAGATATCCCTGCACACACATGCACAGGCATGCACTCCCACCTCTCCCTTGTACCCTTCCCTTTCTCTGTCATCCTATATTTCCTGCCTCTGTCTCCTTTCCCCTACCCTTTGTCCCTTTGGGGCAAATAAACCTCCTTTGTGCTGAGAACTTGAACTTGGGTGTCTTGTGCAAATACCAGTCCTTTCAAAGGAGGAAGCCATTGGACCTTGACTTGGAAGGTGCTGTTAGTGTGTTTTCTGTTACTATAACAAAATGCCTGAGACCCTGAGGTTGAAGCCAGGGGTCTGATGCATCTGCTGTGGGTCTGTTTGCTGCACCATTATAAGCTGGTGTTGACATCACATGGAGAAGCAGAGTAGTCGAGCCAGCCCTGGGTCCTCAAAAGACCCTGTTCGGAGAAGAACGCTTGAGGGGTCTTAAAAGAGTGACAGCAGAGGTTGACCTTGCCCTACATAAGCATGCGCACACTGGAACACACATACACACACACACACACACACACACACACATACACACACACAGAGAGAGAGACAGAGACACAGAGACAGACAGAGACAAACAGACAGACAGAGACGGGGGGGGGGGAACAATAAGGACTGAGGGCTACAGAAAGGCAGCTTCCCTCCCCTCTGTCTTTCCCAAATGCTTGCCCTGGATGAGACCCATTCTTGACATGGATCCCTGGGATGGCCCTCAACACCTTTCCTCTGTACTGGAAACAAAACACAATCTTCTAAACAGGAGGGAGATCCCAGATCTCCTGCGGGAGCTCATCCTGGCCAGAGGACTCCATAGCATGGGATGAGTTAGGGTCACTCCCAGGCTCATGTGTTTTGTATCCGTGTTTTAGTTTTCGTCTGTGGAAAATCCAGCCATCCTCTCCCTGAGGGCCCACACCCTCGCAGGCCAGCGCACATTCTGAAGGGCCCTCCTCACCCGTCCAGGAGCAGCACAGCCAACAGCGGCTCCAATGAGGTGTAAGGCGGCCTGCCCTCTAACACTTAGTCACCTCTGTTCCCTTCCTCAGAATATTGGATGTCACGGTGATAACATCGACTAGAGAAGGCTTGTAGCTCCAGCTATTTCTGAAGAACAGATGTTTCCTCTCTGTCTCACACCTTTATTGCTCCACGTGACAATGTCATACCCGCCTCTGCCTAATAGACCTGCTCGGGCTCATCTGTCTTGCGGCTAATTGCAGCCGGAACCAACAAGGTGTAGGGTTCCTGGCCTGTGGTTGGTTATTCTCCTACAAATTGTTGCCGCTGATGTCTTTTGATTTTTTTTTATATGTATGCGTGTGGGTACATGTGCATCTTCACACAAACGCAGTGACCCTGGAGGCCAAGAAAGGACACTGGATTCTCTGGAGCTGGAGCTACAGGCAGGCAGGGGTGAGCTGCCCAATATGAACGTTGCCCTTCAAGCAAGGAAGGAGATTCCCAGCATCGCCTCACTGGTTCCTAGATGACATGGAAAGAGGCCATAGTCACCCAGTAGCACAAATACTCCGAGGTGACAAACATGGTCTCAGGTTGGCTGTGGCCATCATTTCTCACCAACAGCAGTGAACACACTCTCTGTTGGAAGCCAGATCAGCAGGGACCACGTGACCCCTCTGAGCTCTCCTCCTCACTGCCCTTCATCCCTTCCCTTCCTTCTCTCAGCTGTAGGGACACTGATCTCGCTGCTGTTCAGAAAAGCCAAGTTCAGTCCTGCCTTAGGATTACTGGATGCTTTCCACATCTTCCAGTCTCTCCGTGGGTACCAGATTTAGCTTGTAGTTTTTGCCACTGCAGTTCCAGGGGCCTCCAGAAGTCTCTCTGGTCACAAAGTGGTTTTCATTTTGGAGATGACAAGAGAAGCTGCTGGCCCTGTCAGTCAGGACTGAGACCCACAGCACCAAGTGTCAGTGGAGACAGGTCCTGTGCTAGTTGCTGCTCGCTCAGGCCATTTTGGGTAATTGGAAGGCAAAGTTAACAGCAATAAAGAAAATTAACTTGGATGCCCAGTGGTTGATGAAGCAGAGCCTGGAAACAAATAGAGCAGAGGCGGCCAGTGAGCTCAGCCTGGCCCTGTTATAAAATGACAGAGGAACCTGCCTGGGGAAGATACCTGTGTGGTTAAATCAGGGCTGGGACCAGGACACAGGTTGAAATCAGCTGTCCCCACTCCAGCTGTGCCCTGCACAAGGCTGCGTTACAGAGAAGCATTGCAGTCTTAGAGTCCACAGCACGCAGGCACCCAGGGGACCTGGGACTGCTGGACACACTGGTGGGGCTTTGATACCTCCGTGCTCTGTGGAAGTGTCTCGTGGAAGCTGCTCCACGGTCCCAGGGGTGACGATGGGGACTGACACCCTCTTGTGTGTCACATCGGGGCAGAAGAGTAAGAGCTAAGCTGTGTGTAAGCGTCCTGCCTGTGCTCCTGTGGGAAAAGGAAGAAAGCCACTCTTAATCTATGTCCCAGAGTGGGGGATAGCGAGAGACCTTCTTCCTGTGGAAGCCCCTGTTTGTTCCTGCAGCCTGACCCAGCCTGGTCTTTACTTATTTGTTTTTTGTTCTGACCAATATGGAATTTCTTACTGGGTTGACTATGAAGCCAATACAGTGTCTACCCCCTAATCCCCAGAACCCTGGAACTGGGACTTCACTGGATAAAAGGGACTTTGTGAGCAGGATTAAATGAAGAACTTTGAAATGAGAAGGTGAACCTGGTTGTTCAGATGGCCCTGGTCACATCCCAAGGGTCTTAAAAGGAGGGGAGGAGTCAGCTGTGAAAACAGCAGGGGTGGGGGAGGGGCTGACAGATAGCTACAAAGAGAGACAGACACAGACAAACACCCAGAAAGAGAGAGACAGAGAGCGACACACAGACAGAGACAGACAGATAGACACAGATAGAGACAGGCAGACAGATATAGAGAAAGACAGACACAGACAGACACACAGAGAAAGACAAACAAACACAGACAGACATAGAGAGAGGCAGAGACAGAGAGATATACAGACAGAGACAGACAGATAAACAGAGAGAGACACACACAGACAGAGACAGACAGGCACACACAGAGAGACAGATACAGACAGACAGACTGGCAGGCAGATAGACATAGAGACAGACAAACAGGTGGGCACACAGACAGACAGAGACAGACACACAGAGAGACACAGACAGAGACAGACAGAGAAAGACACACAGATGGGCACTCAGACAAGCAGACACATACACAAAGAGAGACAAAGACACAGAGAGACAGACTGACAGATGGGCACACAGACAGACGAACAGACATACAGAGAACACTTCGTTACACAGTTCTCTTGGGGAGGGTGATGGTGAAGATGGCAGATGGGGTCATGAGTCAAGAAGAGCAGGCAGCTCTGCAAGGGGGGAAAAGCAGTAAACGGCTCTCCTTGCGTTGATAGCCGAGAGCTGCGCTCCATCCCAGAGCCGGATCTGTACAGCCTAAGTGGATGCAGTATTAAGATACCTGGAACTTGTTAAAGGAAGAAGCAAGTGTTTTATGGAGAGGTTGCACGAGATGCAGATGGCCTTTTCTACGTGGCTTAATGTGGGTGAGCATTTAGGAACTTAGATTTGGCAAACAAAAGATGTATCCTACAGAAGAAATGTGTTTTGGGGGCTGGAGAGACAGCACAGTAAAGTGTTTACTGTGCAAGCCCAAGGACATGAGTTCGAGTCCCAGCTCCATTGTACAAGCCAGGCTCGGTGGCACACAACTGAAGGGGCAGAGCTGGAGAGGCAGACAGAAGAGTTGCTGGGGTCCCTAGAGAGCAACTGCTAAGATGTCATTACCACCCACTGACCCCCACACTCATTCTCTCTCTCTCTCTCTCTCTCTCTCTCTCTCTCTCTCTCTCTCTCTCTCACACACACACACACACACACACATTTTTACACACATACACAATTGTGGTTTCCCTCTTTTAAGAGTTAAAATCTCCTTTCCATTGGGGCTGGGGAGATGGCCCAGTGGTTAGGAGCTTCTTCCTGCTCTTCCCGATGGCTTGAGTTCAGTTCCCAGCACCCACATTGGATAACCGTAAACTCCAGTTCTCAGGGGATCTGAGGACACGGGCCTCCTCCACCGGTGACTATACCCATGTGCCCTCATGCATAATTACAAATTAATCATTTTTAAAGAAATCAACTTTCTGTGAAAGAAGATCCCATTAAAACTTTTGACATAGCTGAGCTCAAACAAGCAACATGGCTTTATAATTTCATCACTTACCATTTAATAAAAAGCTCAGGGTGATTGCTACCCACTGGCCCTGCCCGGTATTTTTGTGGGATTAGGTGTAGTCACAGTTTGCGGCTGGTGTGGGGGAATTGAGCACTGAGGTCCTTAAAGGGAAAGACCTCACAGACTCCCACTGTGGAGAAGAAAGCCATCCGGGCCTCTGCCTCCTCCCTCCCTATTCAGAACTTAACACCCCTGGCCATGAACATGTCCATGTGTGGATCTGCAGTAAAAGACCTGACAATCAGTGTGCAGGTGTCCATGGGTCAGAACACCAATGTCACTTTGCATTTTGTTCTCAATATTTATCCCAGCGGGAGACTGTGGCATGCCACACGCTGCTAGAGTCCTGAGAGTCATCAGGCCTGCAGCCTTTTGTCCAGGATGTCTGCATACTGCCATGTTTACATCTTTCCCCCTCAGTGACGGATCAGGCCTGTGAATGGGCAGGACTCTTAATGGCTGGTGTGACTGATTGGATGGTGGCTGGGCTGTCACTGTGGAGCACAAAGGTTACCTTCCTCAGAAACAATCAGTGGATCATTAAGGTACTATGTGCTTTGCTTGGTCAGGCCATGGCCGCCGCATAGACAGATCTCAGGGTCATTCTGAAGCCGCGAGCCTCAGATCATTTCTGTGGCTGAACCTGTACCGGAACATGAGGATTTCAGGCCTTCCTGTGGCTCTGAGCTGGATAAGCCACTAATGGGTTCAGGAGAGGAAAGAAGGATTGTATGTCTCCCACTGAGAAGGCGGAAATAGTCGGAGAGGAAGGGAGGCCTTATTAACCTTCACAGGGACCCCTGCTTTGACAGAAAGAAGTGGGCAATGAGGTCATTAAAGAGACCTGTGGCTGGGATTGGGGAGATGATTCAGATGATGTGATCCCATGCCCAGAACCCTTGCAGTAAAGCCAGAAGCAGCGGCTCTTCAGGTCTAAGGGTGGAATATGTGAGCTGGTTGGGCCAATGAGCTAGCAAATCACCCAGAGCTAGAAATCATTGATTCAATTTCTCCATGTACTGTGACCGAAGTGTGTGGTGTCTTCAGGAATAGGGTCTTAACCATCAAGTTCTGGTGAGTTCCAAGAACAGTGGCAGTAGCCTCTACTGTTTTGAAAGTCTCTGGAACACCCACCGATGACCAAAAACTGGAGGGGAGGTGTCCTACACTGAGCACTGGGCTTTCGATTTGGGAACCTATGGCTTTTGGAAGGAACATTGTCCCCCATGTAGGGCAAGGTCAGGTCAAGTCTATGTGGATATATGTATGTAGAAAGCTTACAGAAAATTTAAATGGATGTATGGCTCAAACTAAATACAAAATTCCCCTTCTAAGGAACGAGTTTTAAAAGACAGCAAGGACTGGGCACAGAGCACCCCACATGGAGGCTCAGTGGTTCCTCAGCTTTCTGTGTTTGTTTTCCAGTCTCTGGGGATAAACCTGAAAACCAAGTGAGAGTCTTGCTCCCCGCCAGGCTGTTAGGAAACCCTCCTGTGTTCCTATGAAGCTAGCCAGCCCTGGGATGCGGGTGGGACCCCATTTCAGCTCCCCTACCAAATCCCGGCACCTTAGAGCATGTCTCTCAGCCCTGAACTGGACATGGCCTGTGAGTGCAGGTCCACTGAGACTGTCTCCATCCTGGGGCTGTCTGTGAAGGGACCAGTCAGCAAAGCCCTTCTTCACCCAAGGATGAGAGATGGAGCGAGTCTCTGTCACTGTGCTTCCCTCGCAGTGAAGCATGCAGTGAGGGTATCCTGCACCCTGTATGTAAGTCTGATGCTGAACACCTGAGCATGAAGCCCCCAAGCAAGCCGGCCTCTCAGCAAGCTCCTTGTCCTAGAGCAGCAAAGTTCACGCTAACAGATGTGCTGGAACTTCTGTGACTACTTGGCTGCTGAGAAGAAAGCCCTCTGTCCTAATGCTGTTTGGGTTAGAGGTGTCTTGACTCCAGGGCAGGTGACTGGGAATGAGGTGTGGCGTCTGTCAAAGCCTTGTAAGGCCACTGGATTTATTCTGGATGAAAGACCCTTGGCCCACTGTGAGTTGGGGGATGGTGAGGGATGGGACAGCTATGGCAGAGTGGTCAGGGAGGAATAAGAAGAACCATGAGGCATTTGCATGAAGTAGATGGTAAGCAGGGCCACAGAGGTGAAATGGGCATTTCCTGAGCACCCACAGATGAGGAAGAGAGAAGTCTGAATGGTGGCCTGGTGTGGAGACATCTGGATGGAGCTGCTAAGAGGAAGGCTTGAGTCCCCGCCTCTCAGATGGACCAGAAGGATGCTCTTGAGTCCCTACATCTCAGATGGACCGGAAGGATGCTCTTGAGTCCCCATCTCTCAGATGAACCGGAAGGATACTCAGACCTGGCGTCCCATGGCGTTTGGTTCCATGGCCAAGGTCCTGTATTTTAACTCTCTCCGTTTCAGCTTTGGGTTCTCAGGAACAAGTCTATATTCTCTGTCCCCATGTTGCTGGTGTCATAGCCAGTGCTGGAAAACAGAGCAGTTGGGCTGTGTTTGTACTAGAAGCACGCAGAGCTAGAGATAGGTTGGGGGGAGGGGGACGTGGTGTATGAATCCAGTTCTGAGACCCTCAGTGAAACACAAGGCAGGAAGGGGCAGGGAATTTTATCCTCAGTCAGATTCTTTTTTAAAAAAATCATTTTTTAAATGATTTTTATGTATGAGTGTTTTGCCTGCATGCATGTCTGTGCACCGCATATATTCAGTGCCAGCAGAGACCGGAAGATGTCAGATCCCCTGGAACTGGAGTTACAGAAGGTTGTGAATTACCATGTGGGTGCTGGGAATTGAACCTGGGTCCTCTGGAACAGCATCAGTGCTCTGGGCTTTCTCTCCAATCCCTGGAGTCAGATTTTTTTAAAAACATATTTTGTTATTAATTATGTTGTTTTACAAAATGTTTAGTACTTGGTTTCATTTATTAAAAACAGTATTTGGATCTGCCTGAATCTTATGTACTTTAGGGGAACACATATACTCTCACGTGCACACATATATATATATGCCCCCACACAATACATGTACTCCCCACATACACACACATACACACACTACACTCGTGCATGTGCACACATACACAGTACACTCATACATGCACAAACTCACACTACACTACACTCATGCACACACACTACATGCATGCACAGATACAAAGATGCTCACTGAAGCCTCTTCCACACCATGGAGAGGCACGAGAACAGTGCACACACCTCGAATGCAAGTGAATAAGCAACCCCAGGGGATAATCACAAAAAACCAGTCTGTAGTAAAAAGAATTCAAAACTTTATATATCAAGACAAATCTCAAAATAAAATACCCCCAAGGGGAAAAAGCCATTAGCCAAAAAAGCAATGTGTTTTTATTTCTAGATTTAAAAAAAAAAATCAAACACAAAAAAAATGCATTCTGTCATTATTTAATTATAACTTTTAATCAAAGTCAAACAGAACTTTAGAATTCTATGACTTTTAATATTTTTTTAAAATTGTCGGTCCTCACCCTACCCTCTCCAAAACCAACCATTTTGGTTCCTGTAGCGCATGGTGTTTCTGTGGATTTGGAACTCTGGCTTTCTAAGTAATGCGGCCATCTTGCTGAATGGCCCCTTCTCTAGCCCCTTCCATTGGCTCTGTTGCTAGAGTTGCTATTGTTACCGGCCAAGGATCTTGGGATTCATTTCTCTACCAATTAAAAAGCAGAGAAAGAGCTCAGGACACAACCAGGCAGCAAGGGCGATAACAGGTGAGGAAGAACCCAGAGCAAAGCCCTAGGAGGCTGCGGGCTTTAAGTGGCTTTGATGGCCTGAGATGGGTCCCTTCTCCTAATTTGGGGTTGGTACACTTGCACAAAGCAGAAGAAGCCTACAGCTTCAGGTAACCTTGTTCAGAACAGGCCTTGAGCATACCTGACTAGCCTGGGCCAGTCAGCAGAAGGGGGCCCTGTGAGCAGGAGAAAAACCAGGCTTTTATCTCAGGTGAGGAAGTCAAGGAAGCTGGACGTTTGCCATCTTCCTTACCTATCTGTGGCCCTTCCCCAACTGTCTGCCTGTCTCAGACCTGTCTGGCTCCTAATGGCTCCCATGAAACCCGGTCCAAAGAGTTGGCTCTCAGCCCAGTGTCTCTGCTCCACTCCTTACCCCTAACCTGAGCCAGCCACAGCAAGTCCTTCCTCACTCACAAAAAACTTGAGGTTCTTGAAAGCAGGGAGCTAGGCAAGACAGGGAAGGTTTCCTGTGAGGGGTCACCTCACTCTGGGGACCTTGTATGCAGTGTATTTTCCACAGCTCGTGACAGTGAGCATTCCCATACTGAAGTGCTTAGACTTGTGGCTTGCCAAGAGGGCATGCAGTTCTCCCACATTCTTGCTGCCAAAGGAAAATGAAGCTACCGGAGGTGAGGAGTCTTTTCGTGTG
Source organism: Uromys caudimaculatus (assembly GCA_028551405.1). Lineage (NCBI taxonomy): Eukaryota > Metazoa > Chordata > Mammalia > Rodentia > Muridae > Uromys > Uromys caudimaculatus. The sequence goes on from CM052701.1 coordinate 12,431,914, forward strand.
TTTGATCATGGTTACTGAGTCTCAACACAGGCATTCAGCAAGCCACCACACTGCACATCTTACACACACTGTATGTGTGTATGTGTGTATGTATGTATGTATGTATGTATGTATGTATGTATGTATGTATGTATCAGGGGGCAACCTCTGTTGCTATTCCTGGCCGTGCCCCTTATTTGAGACTGGATCTCTTATTTGTTCCCAGCTGTGGATCACAGGCTAGCTGTCGGCAAGCTTCCGGAGGGTCTCCTGGCTCTATCTCCCATCTCTTCCCATAGAAACTCCAAGTTGCAGACACTACTACCACACCCGGCTTCTATGTGAGCTCTGGGGATTCAAACTTACTTTTTCAAGGCAACTTTTCTCTCTGAGCCATTTCCCTGGTCCCCGAATTTCTATTTACTGGTTATCCTCACAAAGCTGGCTGGCACTGGAGAACTATGCTTTCTGTTGGCTTCATCTTCTTCCAGCATCCAGCTCCAGTCTGTCCCTGTCACTAGCCATCCCTGAGTTCTCTCCCTGCCTGTGACCCACCCCTCAACACATCCACTCAGGTAAGGCATGGCTTTCTGTCTTCCTTAGTAACACCCTGGGCAAGGGAGAAGGGCTGCTCCCACCTCTGCTTCAGAGCTGGACCTAGAGATTTCCCTCCATGTTGGGGACTCTGTCCTGAGTCTGGGGTCCCACAGCACCCTCTTCCCTGTCTCACCTTGCCCTCCCACGGCTTACTGAGGAAGGCCTCTGCACTCTTCAGGTCTGCAATGACCTCGCCCTGACCTCACCCTTGACCTCTAGCAGGCTCTGCAGTCCCCTGAGAAGTGTGGGCCCTGCTCACTTCCGGCTTCCAGCTTGTGCTCTCAGCCCTGGTCCTGGTTTGAGCTCAGCTCCTTCCCTCTGGAGCGGCCAGCGTTTCCCAGTTCCTGTCCTCCTGAGATCATGATGGTGTGCCCAGTGCTGTGTCTTCCCATTTTAATTTTTGTAAGGCTTGTGGGCCCTGGAAAGTGCATCCCTCTGTGAGTGATGTCATGAAACTTAGCTGTAAACTTCCATAATTGGCAGGACAGAAACACAGCCTGCTACTCACCTGTTATTCACGTTTCTTCTTTTCAGTCAACTGGAGTGAAGTCACTGCAGCAGATTCATCATGCCCAGAGTCTCCCTGGATGAGACTCCAGACCTGGAGCCACTGTGCTGAGAGCTCTCTCTGCTCCTCCAACCCAGACAGGCTCTCAGGAGACACTCAGACCCCTGGGCCTGTCACCTGCACAGTGTGAGGCAGGCCAGGCCAGTGCTCCCTGGCAGAAGGCCTTTGCCTGAGGTGACCTCATTGGAGCAGTCCTGGGGATCTGGAAGCAGAGCCAGCCAGTCAGCTGTCACAGAAGGCCTCACAGGGCCCACAGGTCCTGGCACCCTTTTTCCTTGGAAACCTTCCTGTTTTCCTTTGACTGCTGAGGGCAGGGAGCACTCCAGTAACCTCCCTGTGGCAGACCACCATGTGTCTTCTATGTCCGGCAGGGCTTGGCCCCAGCAGGCCCTTGGAAGCCAGGCATCTTGGATGAGCTGGAACCTTCAGATCCATAGGCAGAGTCAACTCCTCTTACTGCCTCAGCCCTGCCTTGAGCTTCCTTTGCTTGAGCTGCAGAACTGAATGAACACAGGGTGTGAGGATGGATCCTGCCTGGCTGTTGATCCCTGACTCCAGATGCTCTGAGCCCCAGTTACCAAGATCTACAGAGTTAAGATGCCAGAGAACAACTAGGGCCTCCACCAGTGCTGACTGCAGAAGGGCAGCGGTTATTTGACAATTGTTTGGGTTGAGCTGATTTGTTAACTTACCATAGCCCCTTGCTACATATGCTCTTCTTTCCCCAGGTAGATGAATATGCTAATCGCTGGTCCCTAGTATCTGCCCCTCTCCCTTCCATAAATAGCTGCCGTCTTTCCAAGGGTACCCTGGGCCTGTTCAAATAGCAGGTTTCTACACTTTTGGTGTTGGTCCCAGGGAGTCAAACATTGCACAGCATATCCTGTGAACCACTTGGCAGAATATGAGGCCCAGCCCCATTCCCCCATAGAGAAGAATGAGACCTGTCCTTGTTAACGTTTTATGCAATTATTCTAGAATTTGAGTCTGCTTCGTCACTGTTAGCCATTTGTATGACCTTCCTCCGTCCTTTTGCCTGCTTTCTATTACCGACTATTTTATAATTATTCTATGTGACAAATTTCAGTTAGGTTGCTCGTGTTGATCTCTTCATTGTGCTTTCTGTGCTTATAGGAAGGGTCTCTCTCTCTCCCACTGCAGGATCTGTCTGATTTCAAATGGTGCCACTTCCTGTGTGGCACAGCGGCATGGAAACCCTGGAGCAGTCTTTACTGGCTCTCTGGAGGCGTGTGTGCCTGCTACCCTGTGGTTTAATCCAGCAGATGCTAGAGCCCTGAAGGATTAGAGTGCTGGACTTCTCATCAAATGTACACACTCCTCTAGTAGGGGTCCTCCTTCCTTCGTGTGTGCCTGCATGTTCTTTTGAGCTCATGTCTCTTCTGCCTGATGAACTCCTCTGGGTGTTTATCTCAGTGCAGAGTGGCCTCTTCGTTTCTGCTTCTGTAAAAATATGTCCATTTCGTCTGCAGTGTTTCTGATGGGGACATGACTCACGGCTGCTGGCCCCATGACATTCATTCAGAGCTTTAATAGCTGCCATTCCATTTCCTCCTACTTCCATTGTTCCTATTGATAAGTCGGCTGTTCCCCGACTGTTTCTTCCTTTGCCAGGCATGGCTGGCTTTGCTCAGCCAGAACAGCAAACGGTTCTTAATGGCTGAGCCCCCTCCATTTCTTCTTTTGAAAATTTTAATTATTCTTGATTTTTCCACAGTACTCCACACATCCTAGTGTGCTTTTTTTTTTAATTTATTTATTTCTTGAGGTTTTTGTTCCATACCTCCTCAGGCTGGATCATTTTAGCAAACTTACATTTGCCTTGTCTAAACAATCTGTGCCCGCCTCGTGCGGCTTCCATTGGAAGCTGCTTTTTAATTCGACACCGTTTGGCATTATTTTCAAATTCAATTCATCTGATAATGTACCTCAGCTTTTCATGTTTTAAAAAAATAAATTGCTAATTGACGTTGCAAATTTGTCACTAGCCACTTCAGTGACCAAGCACCCACAGCCTCCTGTTGCTTGCTTCCCCATCATTTGACATCTGGTTGCTTTCCCCCATGAGGTCTGATAACCTTCTTGTGAGACCTAAAGACTGGAAATTGTAGTCTTTTCATGGTGCCATTTATGGCAGAGATAGGCACCTGTTCACACCCAGGGTTAAAACACCTTAAGGTTGACCTTCACATTCATAGAGCAGCATTTATGTTGGTTTGTTCTTCTCATGGTGCAACTTCCTAAAGGACTCAACAGGAAGCCTTGTGTGTTTTCTGGAGCTCTCTGTTGTCGAGCCTTGAACTCCAACTTCCGTTGTAATGACATCTATGGTATGGGTGACACCTATGCCTAGTTCAGCTCAGTTCCTGAGCACTGCGCTCTGTGCAATGAACACACCCTCAAGGTTCTCTGGCCTCCAAGTGTTGGTGCGGACTGACTCAGCTACCAGGACTTCTCTTTCCCTCTCGCCCCTGGCTTTGGGTGTCAGCTTCAGTCTCCCCCAGCTCCTGAGCCTAGCACACAACTCTCAACTGGCTCAGTGGTACTCACACAATGCTCAAGGAACAGAATGATGAAGCTGCCTCTGCTTGGTTTGCTTTTCCTCTGGGGCACAAACCTCAAACCCTGGCAGCCTGGGTTGCCTTTTGAGTGAGGCTTTTGAAAAACACTCCCTACCCCTGTCTGAGTTTGTATGTGCGTGTTTTTACCTTTCTAACTCTCCCTGGCTCTGCCTGTTTGCCAGAAGCTATTCCATCAGGTCAGAATATACATGGGGCCCTTAGGTTTCAATGAGGCAGCAAGCAACACATGGAGATCCGGGGTTGGCAGACTGACCTTATCTCGATCCTAGATAAGTGCAGAATTATTTCAGCTGTTGATTTCTCATGAGTCCAAAAACTGCAGGACTGAGGGCTGGGGATGTTGCCCAGTCAGGAGAGTGCCTGCCTAGTATGCATAAAGCTCTGTGTTCAATCCCCAGCATCTCATCCAACCTGGTCAGAGGCCACGGCACTCAGGAGGGACATGCAGGAGGATCAAAAATCAAGTCATCCTCGCCTGCAAAGAAATTTTGAGGTAAGCCTATGCTATATAAGATCTTGTCTCAAAAAAATATATTATTTTTTAAATGCACCACTGCAGCCATGGACAGAGATCCAGAAAGCTTCTGGCTAGGGAGCAAAGTCAAATGTCAAAAGACAAGCTTCTTGAATATCAGAGATGGGTGACAATCAGCTGCAGCGATGGGAACTCTGGGGACTGGGGAGCTGAGTAGACCAGGAGGTTGACCCTGGTGTCCCTTGTGAGAAGGCTGGGCTGCTTGTGACATGTGGGAAGTTGGGAGAGCACCAGCAAGGTAATTGCTTTAACAGCTTGTTTGAAGTGAAAAACACACATGGACCGATTCTTTTTAAATGCTGTGCCTTGAAATAAGAGTTGGGTGCCAAGGTTTACATCAGAAGCTCGGGAGTCCTGAGTCCAAATCCTGCCTTTATTTCCCTTAGCAGGAGACTCTTTGTAGGCCATCCAGCACATCTCTAAAGTGGAAGAGCTGATGAGATCACTTGTCTCATAGGATATTTGGGAAATCTGACAGGTATGTATATGTAAGACACATAGACTCTACTGTCACCTGCCTAGAAAATCAGTTGTTGTTAAACAGAAACCAGCTTGCAACACAGGGCCCTCCTTTAACCTGATTCAGCACACAGCCACCGTGTCTGAATGTCCATCTGGTCAACCTGCCTTATGCTACTCCATCTGAGGTATGGAAGCAGGTAGGGTCTGCTCAAACACACAGGCAGACTGGTAGATGGAAAGTGCGTGGACAACTGGACTTCTTTTGTGTACACTGAGACCAAACAGCTCCTCTCTGCTGCAGGCAGAAGATGCAAGCTCCCTCCGACTACAGAGAGCACAGTAGTTGGCTCCAGGCTCCAACTCCCTTGTGGTCATTAGCTGAGCCCCTCATGCTCTGACTGTGAGGGGAGAGGGCGGTCCTGACATACCATCACTCATCTAAATGTTTAATAACACCCCGTCCTCCACTCGCCGGGTAACCAAACCCAAACCAGCAGATCCTCAAAGCCACAGACTAACAAGGCCATGAAAGGGAAGTTGTTTCTGTAATGAAAATTTCATCAATGCAGATTTCACATTGAATATCAAGGTCTCAGCGTGAAGACAGCATCAGAGTGGACGCTGCTGTGACACTGACCTTCATCCTTGGAGACAAGAGCAAAGTCAGGGAGCTTCAGTCTTTTGTGACAACGTAACAGCAGGGAAGGAGGCTCTGGGGTGGGGGAGCCACCAAAGCCCCACCCCATTCCTTCTGAGCGGGTCTTTGCTGGTGGGGTCTTGGCAACACTGCTTTCCTCAGTTGACCCTCTGCTCCCACCTCTATCCAATCTCAGCCGCCTCTGTACCCCTATCCATCTTTCTCCTCTTGCTCTTTAGCAGACAGAGCATGGCCTGCCAGGCCACACTCTAGCTGAGTCCTCTTCTTTAAGATATATTCTTCAGAACCCAAAGCCCCCGCTTGTTGTCCCAATCCAGGTCAAGAAATACTATCCAGGAAGATTCCTGGGTGATGTTTTAAGAACAGTGTTACTGGCACTGCTTGTCCCTTTCCACCTGCATCCACCTGTTCGTGACGCGTGCACAGACACACACACACACACACACACACACACACACACACACACACTCACATACACAGAGTTGGGGGGAGAATTGCCTTGGTGAATTTTGCATTTCATGTTAATAAGATGAGATCCTTTGATATGATATGATCCTGCGCCTGTGATTTTGGCTCCTAGAAAGCCTTGGTTGGAACCCAGGACTGCCAGAAGATCTTCCCTCCCCAACACTGTAATCCATGGCGCCATAATGTATTGGGATGTCTCTGGAGCAGAGGCTGTGCACACACCAAGGGCAGATGCACCAGTGGCTTCGGCTCACTTATTTACAGCCTGACAAGAAAGCACATAGAAATTACTCTTCCCTTTCATATGGTGTCTTTGTGAAGCTTCCAACAGTGAAGGAGATAAAGACACAAGCAACTCCAGACTCTAAGTCACCTTCCCTTAAAGAAACTCACAAATGCCAAGGGACTACACAGCAGGCCATGCTTGCAGGTTCTGGATCTTTCCAAGGTCAAGACGGTTTAAAAAAAAAAAATCTTCCAAGCGTAGCTGGTGACCTTGACCATAGCAAGTTCTTACGACTTTGTAGTAGACAATGGGGGTCATGGGAATTAAAACTAGTAGTTAAGAGGAAATTTAAAGACCGTTAAAGCTTCTGAGTCCACGGTGAGAAAGAAATGGCTGGATGCAAGAAGAAAGTCTGCAGCAAACAGAGCTTCTCTGAGGTCTCCAAATGAAGTTAAGATGCTTTAAATTTTGCTGTATTTTTTCCTATTGAATATTCACAAAGACGCATGTGTCCCTCTGTCTTTCAAAAAATGGCATATGGATTTGTACATGTTTGCATGTTCATGTGTGTGTGTACATATTTGTAAGTGCATATGTGTTTGTACTATGATGGATAACATTATGTTTTAAGTTTAGATTACTGTACTTAAGAGATCTAGAAAACAAATGCCTCTAACCTGTAAGCCCCGCCTACCCAAGGACAAATAACTTCCTGGAATGCTGCGAGCTGTTGTTCCCGTAAGAAAACAAGCCACAGGGTTTCACTTCTGTAAACAAGCTTGGTTGCCTCAATTGACAGGATATTCTTGAGTACAACAGGGGGTACGGAGACAGGGGATACATCAGGATGTATGCTTGCCTCTGATTGGACAAAGGCAGGAAGTATGTAGCACTGTGAGTTTTTCCCTTAAAAGCCCCTGACTAATGTAATCTGGTGCCATATTCTGAGCACTCTGAGTCTTGGATATGGTCCTGGCCAGTATTTAATAAAACTTGCACTGGTCTTTTCACACCCAGTGAGATTAATAGTACATGTTTGTGTATGCACATCTGGGCACATGCTTGTGGGGGCAAGAAGTTGGGTGTCTTCCTCTCTACCTCATTTGTTGAGACAGGGTCTCTCGCTGAATCTGAAGCTTGCTTATTTGACTAAGCTGGCTGGCCAGCAAGCCCCAGAGACCCTCCTGTGCCTGCTTCCCCAGCGCTGGGGTGACAGGCACACACCACCACACTTGGCTTTTACATGGGTTCCAGGGATCTGAACCCGTGCTTGAACAGACAGGGCTTTACTGACTGAGTCATCTCTGCAGCCTCAGAGACCTGTGAGTTTCAGCCTGAGAATATACAGCTTCCATGTAAAAGCCAGCACACAGCGCCTAGGCAAGGCCAACAGAAGGCAGATGAGTAGCACGAGGAACACCCAGCCCAGCCCAGGAGAATCAGCCCTGGGCTTTTATCAGTGAGGACGATCTCTGTGGGGTTTCATAGCAAAATCTTCAAGTATAGACTCTTTCACGTAGCCCAGAATGGCCTCTATCTCACCATGTATCTAAAGATGGTTTCAGGTAGCCCAGGATGGCCACCCACAGTACCCATCCTCGGTTGCTGTATGGAAATACTGTCTGTTCCAGCTCAAAACTTAGTGGTGTCAACCAAGAACCAGCTGGGTCTGCTTCTTCCAATCAGGTCCTAGATCAGACACGGCTGCACAGTATCTGCAGTTTCCACTAGCAAGACCAGAGCCCCCGGAAGTTAGGGCACCGTGGGTTGGCTTGCCTGGGGACTTTCTTCATGTGTGTGAAGTCTGCCTGAAAATCTCAGGAGTCAACCCCACTAAGACTGTGAGCAGAGATCCCATGTAGCTGAAGCTCCCTCCCAGCATGGCCACCTGGGGTGGTCAGGTTACTTCTGTAGTGGCTCAGGGTTCTCAGAACGAAAAGTCTAACAAGATGGAAACTCCAAGACCTCTTCTCACTCAGTTTATGCTCTGGAAATCCCAGAGTCGTAGGGATGGGGAGTAGACACAGATTCCATCTCTAAGTTAGAAGCCTGTCAGACCTCAGTGACTCACACAGAGCTCCAAGTGCATCCTGGGATTATCTCTGCTTCTTTATTCTCTTATGTCCAGAATCACTCCCATGTCCATCTGACCACAGATCCTTAGTTCAGACTGTGCTTGAGGCAGACCCCAAGCCAAGACAATGCACAACTTCAGCTTCCAGCCCCCAAGGACACCCAATGGAAACCCTGAGCCCACTTCAACCGAAACTCACGATGGAAGTTTGTAAGGGACACTCCCCCAGAGACATGCTCAGATGTCAGTACATACTGCTCTCTTCCACAGAACTGCTAGAGTCTTCCAGGTCCCATTTATCTCCCTGGTAGCAGCTGCCTGCTTTTGCTTCCACAGCGCAATCTTCGGAAAGCTTCAGAATGGGCTTTGCACTGCAGTTGATGAAGAGAAAAGCAGCGGTGGATACAGAAGGGTTCACAGAGGTGGCACCCGCCCTCCTTTGACTGCACTTCACAGGCTCCAAGACAACAGGCAGAATTTGGATGGCTTCCCACTGCACCACTCCTAAGTGGCTCCATTTAAGTAAACACCCCCTGGGAATTCATTTCCTCATTCTCTACGGGTGATCCGCTCTTCTCCTCCTCACTTGGAACACATAAAATTGAGAATATGTCAGACCTTGCACGGGCTCTTTACAAAGTGTTCCCCATTAACCAGGGCCATTTCAGCCCCGTGTTCCTGCCCTCCTCTAAAGGCAGCCCACGGCATTTCCATAATAAATAGCCGTTTACAGCTTGAAATCTTGACTGGTTGAAAAATGAATTCCAAAATCCCACTGGTTGATTTATTGCCCATATGCTTTCTTTGTTGTCGTGGTCGTCATCGCTGGTTAAAGATAGAACATATTATCCGTCAGGGCTGGAGAGATGGCTCAGCAGTTAAAAGGCTGGCTGCCTTCCAGAGGACCCAGGTTCGATTCCCAGTACCCACAGGACAGCCCATTTCCAGGGGTTCTAATGCCCTCTTCAGCCACCAGACACCCATGTGGGGCACAGACATACATGCAGGCAAACACTCATACACGTAATTAATTTAAAAAGAGAAAACTTTGTCACATCATAATTATACACACTATGTGTGTACGATTATACACTTAATGTGTAGAATTATAATTTTAATCTTGCTGGTGGGTGATCTCTTAAAATCCTAATTTGAGAATCCTAACTGGCCAAAAGCCTGTGAACCCAGAGATATGCTGCCAACCCAACAGTGGAGGTCATGTCATGGGTCAGGGTGTCTCTGAAGAGGGAAGAAGTGGTTGCCATAGAGATCTCCATGGAAGTGCCCTGTCTCAACCCAGGAGGAATACATTGGTTGGGGAGGGGTCCTGAGTCTGTTGACCTTTGAAGTTCTCAAAGAAAATACATGCTGCTCTTGCAGAGGACCTGAGTTTGAGTCCCATCCAGCTGTTGTGAACAGTTCCCCTGCTCCAGGGGTTCTGATGCTCTCTTCTGGTCTCCATGGACCCTGCACTTACCATCACACAGACATAAGTATAATTTCAAATATTAAAAATAAATCTTTATAAAAAATGCAATCCCTGTCTGGAGGGAGTCGGAGTTTCAGGACCCTCCTCACCTCCAGACACATGCGCAGATGCCCTCCTCTCTCTGCTCTTCCGTGTGGGCTCAGTGGGTGGCCACCCTCACACCTGCGAGGTGGACCATGAGACCCCATATGGTCATGCTTCTTTCCAGAGCAGACCAGCCAAGTTCACAGCCACCACAGTGAGCCAGACCACTGTGCCGTGAGCAACGTCCAGGAGGGCAGAGATGAAGCCAGCTCACAGGTTTTCCTCCATTTTCCTCTTTCTCCAAGAAGAATAAATAACTCCTTCGTCACTTCCATCCATCATCTGAGGCAAAAAACCAGATGATAACGATGTGAATATATTAGTCAGACTCTCCCTGCAGATGAGTCTCTGCTTTAGTTAGAGACGGTAATTTGGTGCTGTGATTTCAAAGTCAGTGAAATGCTAAATAGAAGCATGTCACCTGGTATCAGATAGAGCCCCAAAATAACACCCCTCAGAACAGATCCTTTGATAAAATATCCCCAAAGAATATCAAGATATACATAATGGGGTTGGTTTTGGGTTTTTTTATAACCGATTTGGCAGATTTCTCTCCTCTAGCTTCCAGCTTTCTAAGGATGATTTCATTCCAAAGTGCTCTTTAAGTCTGCAAAATGTGCTTGCCACTCACCCCCCCAACCCCCGCCACGCTGAATTGTCTTTTTTTGCATTTTGCCGTTCATTTTAAATGGGAAATTGATGGCTTCTTGAGTGCTGAGTCACTGGAAAAGGAGTAGCCCGATTTCCAATTACATGTGAGTGAAATGCAGTCAGTCTAGGGAGAGTCTGTGAGCCCTATGAGACATCCCTGAAGAGGCTGAAAGAGGCCACGTCCTTGGCCAGAGCTGTCTCAGTGATAGAGCCAGCGGGGGCTTGTCCCTTCGAAGTTGGCATTGGGCTGGTAACTGTCTTTGTTCCATCTATTGCTCCTCGAGTCTGATGACAAGACAGCCTAAGAAAATTTTGCCTGGCAGCTTGATTGATGGCTCCAGGATTCAGAGCCAGGAGGTGACAGATCTTGGTGTGAACTAAGATTGTTGAAGAAAAGGAAAAAAGCCAGGCGTGAGGGCTCATGGGTAGCATCCTAGAACAGCACTGAGAGTGCCTGGAGAAACACCCTGTCTCCAAAACAAAACAAAAACAGAGGACTGGCTGGAAAGATGGCTTAGCAGTAGAGAGTGCCTGATGCTCTTTCAGGGGACCCCGGCTTGGTTCCCAGTACCCATGTCTGGCAGCTCCCAACTATGGGTACCTCTAACTCCAATGGATGTAACACTCTCCTCCGGTCTTGGGAGGCATCTGTGTGCACATGCACACACACACCCACAACATGCACAGATAATTAAAAATAAAATAAACCTTTTAAAAAATCAACAGCAGCAAAAAGGAGGGATGGAGATGTATCTTTATTGGTAGGGTACTGGGCTACCGTGCACAAAGCCCCAGACTTGATTCCTTAGTACCAAATAAGACCCTGTGTGGCGGCCCATGCTTGTGATCCCAGAATGATGAAGGTGGACACAGGAGGATCAGAAGAAGTTCAAGGCCATCCCCAGCCACATAGCAAATTCGAAGTAGTCTGGAGTATGTGAGATTCTGCCAAAGAAAAAAGAAAACCTTATTTTTAGTATTAAAATCATGATTTTAAGAAAATACTTATTTTTATGAAAAAAAAAAATAGATGTTGTGGATTGGACTTCAGAGCCCTGACTCTTGAGTACTCCTGAATGTGACTGTATTTGGAGACAGGGCCACCTTCTTCTTCAAAGTTCAATGACATTATTAGAGTGGACCCTGGTCCTTTATGGACAGTATCTTTCCAAGAAAGTATTGGGGCACAGATGTAGGCCAAGAAAGGCCATGTGAGGTGAAAGTGATCGGGAAACCCCACTCTCCCAGGGATTCTGGGAAATCCTTAAGACCTTTTAAATACAGGGTCAAACACAATTAATATTGCTAAGCATGACAGGTAAGCACTTGGTTTTTTTTCTGAATCCTTTGGTATTTTTCTGTGACTAAATGACTCTGTCAGGATAGGCCATCAGACAGGCTCCTCGTGTAGGCTTAGCAGCCTTTGGTGAAGAACTTTCTAGAAAGAAAAGCACTACAGAGCCCAAGAACCACAGCCATTGAAGGCATGACTGCTGTCACAGGAGGCCTGGTTCCAGAAAGAACTGGAGTCTGCATGGGACACACCAAGACCAAGTTCTTAGGCCAGAAGAGATGTATTTTACCCAGAGGGACAAAGGAATAAGAGACAAAGACAGGAGATAGAAGATGAGGGGGAGAAGAAAAGGGAGATGGGAAGGATATTTGTCCCAGAGGACAAAGGTTCGCCTCCAGCTAGAGAGCAGACAGGTACAGCCTGTGGGCAAATGGCGCTTTATAAAGGTTAAGGGAGAAACCCCCGAGTTAGGATGGGGTGTGTAATTTTAATTGCGCATGTTAATTAGGTGAGCCAGTGGGGGCTTTTGATTACTGGACTTCACTACTTTGATAGCCGGACCTTGGTAGTCAGTCTCAGGAGGAGAAAGTGGCCAAATAAAGAAATATACCTTAATGGGTAGTTTTAGGAATACAGCCTAATGGTTTTTAGCAAGAGGAGAAACCTGTTGGTGCCTTTTGCCCAGGCTGGGGACGCTAGAGCCCTTCGGTTCCCCTTAGCCTGCACCAACAGGAGGAAATTTCCTCCTCCACCAGGCAAGTCAAGGAGAACTTAGAGAAGCTAATGTGCGACTGTTTCAGGAGCGCCCCCTACGGCTGCTGTGAGCGTACAGAGTCTGCCTACATCCTGGAAAGCAGGACCCTTCCCCCAGTGACTGAGTAAAAGCCTTGAGATCTAGAAGAGGCTGGCTCTAGTTTTATTCCTGGGGGGCAGGGGGGATAAAGCGCTCTGACCAAAAGCAGCATAGCATAGGAAGGGTTAATTTGCTTACAATCCCAGGGCTCAGTCCTTCATTGGAGGGGAGCAAAGGCAGGGACATAAAGGGTCACTTCCATGATCAGGAGCAGAGCTTGCCTGTGCTCAGTCCTGAGCTAGCTCTATCTGCTTTCATACAGTCAAGGCCAGCCCATGGAAAGGTTCACCCACCTCCTCCCACCCCCAAATAACAATTGAGACAATCCCCCACAGGCCAACCTGCCGTGGGTAACTCCTCAGAAGTCTCTCTTTCTCTAGGGCTGGAGAGAAGATGGCTGGTTGACTAAGAGTTTCTATTGTTCTTGCAAAGGACTCTGGCTCCATTCTCAGCAGCCACACGGTGGCTCACCATCTGTAACTCAGTCCCAGCAGATCTTATGCTCTCTTCTGACCTTGGTAGGCCCTAAGCACACATGGTGCACAAAACAAACAAGCCAACCAACCAAAAAACAAACAAAAAAAAAAAAGTGCAGGTAAAACACCCACACACACAACAAAATGCATAGATCTAGCACTAATTCTTTATTTATGAAAATATTCTCTTCCCAAGTGATTCTAGGTTGTGTCAAGTTGAATGTCAAAACTGACCAGAATTCTGGAAGTTGAGCTGTAACTGGTGATACTCGTAAGACCACATTACACACGCATGTATGCACACACACACACACACACACACACACACACACACACACACACACACACACAGAGTCAGCTTGGCTTTCAGGCTGGCCAGGAGATCCTCTTCTAAGCAACCTTCCTGGGGTTGCAACATTAGGGCCACAACAAGGCTCTTGGGCGGTCTTTTGCCTACCTATGATCTTCATCATGGTAGACTGGGCTGTGCTGATAACAAGAGCTGGTGGCAGTGGCAGTGACAGTGGCAGCTGCATCAGAAGAGGCAGCCATCAGTGATGAGCTCCAGAATCTACGATGGCAAGAACGTAGCAGAGGGCTCCAGAGGGCACCTGGGGGAGAGGTGGTGGAGACGATGGACAACAGTAGAATGTCAGAGGAGAAACAAAACAGAGAAACAGCCAAGACGGCTGAAGACCAGAAGTCTGCAGAAACAGTAGCTAGAGTTGTTCAGAGAACTGATGAGCTCCCAACACCCAGGGCCTGAAAGTTGTAACACTCACTAAGATCCCCTACACCCAGGGCTTGAGCATAACACTTTCAGTAGCTACTGCCATAAGCCCTGGATTATTGGTCACTGACATCTAGACCCAGAGTAGAGAGCCTGCAGCTGAGTCTCTGGCCTCTATGACATGGACTCACAAGTTCTCAGTTCTCAGGATCTCAGCCATAACACCCCTCCCCTACCTCCCGATCTTAATCCAGTCATTGGGCCCTTAGTGCCCAGGAGCCTGGAAGCCGCTGTTTGCCTGTATTAGAAATTTCAATCTGGATGTAGAAAAGGAACCCCAGCCAAATGGCTGCAGATAATAACACAGGGAAGACGTGAAATACCCCCCCAAGCCAAAGATGTAAGACTCAGAAGAAACTAACCCAGTATGATCTCGATTTCCCCCTCCAGGAGCTGAGGAAATAGATTTCTACTGTTTACATCAGCCAGCCTGTGGTGATTTGCCACAGCCACGGAACGCTTACTTAGAGCTGGCTTCCTTTTCCCTGGGGTTTTAGTGTCTGGGAGCTGACATGGCTTATTTCTCTGCAGCCCATGAGTAAGATGTGTCACGATTCTATTTGATCTTGAGCTCAGTGCTCAGTGTGAAGCTGGCTAGACAGAGCTCCTGCCAAGTGCATTTCTCCAAAGAGCTTTAAGTGATTTACGAGCTTCCATTGCATAAAAAGTGAGTGGCCTCCTTAAAACTGTATATATGTGACCACCGCCCCCAAGGGTGACCACCACCCTTCTTTGTGCCCTGCAGACCCTCCAAGCTTTCAAACCTCCTCCACTCCCCTTGGCTGCCAGTTGTCCTGTCTCCTGCTACCCCCTTGCTGACAGTCCCTAGCCTAGCCTCCTTGACCCTTCTTGACCTTCTGTCTGTCCTAAATGTAAGGGCCCCTCAAGTTACATCTGTCTTCTCTGTCCCAGGAGCTCAGCCTCCTGTGATCTTAGTGCTACACTAGCTTGGGGATGTCACTTTCCTGGGCTTCAGTGCTGTGAGGCCATGTGGGTACCCCTAAGCAACTGAACTCAACATAATGAGGTCATTCTAAGGGAACTTGGTTCCCATGCAGTACCTAGTGACTCCATCCATGTAAGTCAATGCTAGACTCCCAGACAGATCTGCATCCCTTCTTTGAAATGCTACTGGACACTGGACCATTGCTTCCTCCTTTGCTGTCACCCTCCAGGCACAAGGGTTATACTGGACTCCCCATCTTCTGAGTCACCCTCCGTATCATGGATAGAGTAGTCTCCCCAAAGAATAGCCATGTCACATCCTTTCCTTGTTTGTTAAAGCCTCAGTTTCTAAAGACAATTTCCCAGTCCTTATGTCTGTGTTATCACACACACACACACACACACACACACACACACACACACACACACACACACACAAACTCACACACCACCTTCTCCTGTCACCAGCTCTGTCCAGAATGCTCTATTAAGTACGCTGACTGTCTCCTGTTTCTGGAGCCTGCAGCACCTTTGCCTCGTGGCCTCTACTTGGGCTGCTCCCTGCCTTGCCCTCCTTTCCCAGGCTCCTTCACCTGCTGGGATCCCCTCACTGCAAAATCAGGCTTGACCACACTTCTAGAATCTCATCCAGAACTGGCATTTTCGCTACATTCCACATACAGCCCTGAGGTGCCTAGACAGGCAACCACACCCTGAGGAGCCATTGCCAGACTTTGTTTCCACAAATGAAAGACAACAAGAAGGTCACTGTCCTGGGACATGGTCTGCCCCATGGCAGGCCTCAGCAACTGTTAGAACTATTGGATCATCGAATCTCCCCAGTGGGATCTAGAAACATAGAGGCCTAGCCTTTTAGTCCCCCACCCCCACCCCAGCCCCTGATCAGGAATGCTTGACCAAGAAACTGGCTCCACCCAGCCTGTGTCCTCCTGTGCCTGCTTCCTTTGCCCCAAACTGAAATTAATTACCAAAGGCAACCATAGAAAATGACAGAACGGGAATGTGCCTGGGTGCCTGGCAAGCAGATTATGAGCAAAGCCCCGTGTCATCCCAACGCCTGTGAGGTTTGGAAGTGACTTAACCAGCCAAGGCTTTAGGGCCAATGCTATAAGCTCAGGGCTTTCTCTCCTGGCAAGGCACCGGCAGGGGCTGTGCTTGCATCGGCCTGAGAAGACATGTCTCTTCCAGGTTGTCATTGGACATTGGCGTATCTGGAAAGGCTTGCTGCTACTGAGAGGAACAGGGAGTTGTCCTATGTTAGCAGATCCCCAAAGCTGCCCTAGATCCATCCTCTCAAAGCTGGAGTGTGGGGCTTGAATCCCAGCTATAGGGAAGGTACTGGGTCCCTTGAGGACCCCTGTCTTGAGAGGAGCTGACCTCCCTACGTAGCTGCTGAAAGCCAGGCCTGTAGGGGTCTCCTCACACACAGGGACAAGGACTGATCAAATGAGCACAAAAGCCACAGGTGTCACAGTTGTCCTGATGGTCATTATGACCCTGTGGCTGGCCATCACCTGGGTCTCTGTGTACTGGGCTCGGAGCAGATCTTGAGCCCTCTGACCTTATACTCCTGGAGTTGACGGGAGTGTGTCTACCTTTTGCTGTGTTTCAATCCTCCCACTGACGATGGGCTCCGGGGACCTGCAGTTAGGATGGTGGGGACATGGGAGAGAGTTGTGACAGCCATGCAAGGCACCAAGCTCCCAGAGTAAACTGTGTATGCAGACTCTGAGTGGCATGGGGAGGGTGCTTTCATCCCTCCTAAAAGTGAGGGTTTTGTCACAGGAGAGTGTCACAGGGGCAGTTGCTCTTCTGCCCACTCTCCTTCAGGCCCTTATGTCTGTCTGTCTGTCATTCTAGTCTCTTTGTCCTGGTTAGTTTTATGTCAATTTCACACAAGCTAGAGTCACCTAAAAGGCGGGAGACTCTCTCCGGAAAATGGCTCCACAGGATCTGGCTATAGGGCATCATCTTAGTTAGTGATTGATAGGGAAGAGCCAGTCCATTGCGGTTTAGTACCACTCCTGGGATGCTGGTTCTGGGTTCTATAAGAAAGCAGGCTGAGCAAGCCGCGAGGAGCAAGCCAGTAAGCAACATCCCTCCATGGCCTTTACAACAACTTCTGCCTCCAGGTTTCTGCCCTTATTGCTTTCATGATCTGTTGTATAGAACTGTGAGCAAAATAAACCCTGTCCTCCTGGGGTTGCTTTGATCATGGTGCTTCATCACAGCAATGGTAACCGGAAGGCACCTCTCTAACTCTCAATGCATACAGTAGCTTTCAGGGCCAGATCAGCACTGCTAATGAGTGCCCTGGGGTGGAACATGACCCAGCCTGGCTCAGGGACTTTCCTGTCTGGGAGCAACTGGGAAGAAGACCTCTGTTAGCCTAGCTACAAGCTGCTCGGTAACAGATCCAAAGTGCTTCCTGCTAAGCACAGAACAAAGGGTTACAAAGTAAGAATGCTCAAAGGGGCTCGCCGTTCCCAGAGCTATGTGGTTAGGAAGTCAAACGGAGTGTAACAAGGTCATTCATCTGCACCTCAATGCCTGGTACTTCCTAGACAGTCTTCTCTTGGAAGCATCTTTGTTCAATCTGCAACTGGCGGGTAGCAACCAGCTGAACCTCAGCTCAGGCTGTCGCCTGGACACCCACATGGGGTTTCTTCCTATAACCTGGGTGTGTTTCCTTACTCCATGATGGCCTGGGGACTGGGACCTCTGACATGCCAGATCAGGCTCCCAGGGCCAGTCTCCAAGGATGAATCAATAGCAACCTTGCCTTTTCTGGTCTGGCCTCAGACAGTGCGGTGATGTCATTGTCACCTCTGTGGGTTTCTACTGAGTCACACACCTGCTCAGAGTTAAGAAGACACTGACCTGCTTACTTCTCAGCAGCAGGAATGTTAAGGTCATGACCCTGTGAGATGACACATTATTGGAGCCATGGGTGATGGATGGTCTTAACTGACTTGACGGGATGAAGAAATGTCCTGGACTGGTTGAGTGCCACACACCTCAGTGTGTCTTCAAGAGAACTGTCATGTGTGACAATGACTACGGTAGAAAGATTCACCCTAAACGTGTGCAATGCCATCCAATGGTCTGGCAACCTAGATAGAAGGAAGTTGGAAGAAGGTAGTGTGTGTGTGTGTGTGTGTGTGTGTGTGTGTGTGTGTGTGTGTGTGTGTAGCCCCTTTTCTGCACACGAGTGTAGCTGCAGTCACTGTTTGCTACCATAGGACTCTGGTTCTCTAGCCTTCATGACAGATTCACCAGCAAGTCTCCATGGGGCCTCCAGCCCTCACCACTGATCTGCTACTATTATGGCACCCAGTGTCTCTAATTGAATCATTTCAGCATTTTCAGCCTCTCCCAACGGCTCACAGCCAGTTTTGGACTACCCTGCCCTATTGTGTAAGACAGTGCAATAAATTCTCCTTTATAATACATATTCAATTGATTCTGCTCCTCTGGAGGACCCTAATACACCATCCCTGGATGACAGACTGCTACAGTTGGTGCTGACAGAACGAGCCTTTCTCTTGATGAAGTCAGCTTAGGGGGAAGCAGAGGCTGAGACAAAGAGAAACTTAACTACATTGTGTGAATACCTAGACCCGCTCATGCCTGAAGTCAGATACTTCGGGCTATGTTCTTGCATGAGCCAATGACTTCTCTTTTTAATCTCAAGAGCAGAGTCCTTGCAACTCCTGACTGGTAGAGAGACAAAGCAAGAGAGTGCTCCCTGGGCCTGGGAAGCTCAAGTGTGAATCCTGGGCCCCTCTCTTCAAGCTGGTTAGGCTTGGACGTAAGTGTTCGCTGACCTCCCCTGCTGGATTAGCAGAGGCTTCCAAACCACACGCAGAGGGAGGCAGAGGCACGGTGCTCTCAGGGTGAGGGAAAAGATGAACAGTTTGAGCTCGTGGAAACTCAGAGCTCTGCTCATTAAAGACACCATTGGGAGAGGAGAAGAGATGGAAACGCAAGTCTCCAGTGGGGGAAAGTCACGACTCACCACAACACGGGTAGTAGTCACTCTCCTGTCACAGTGATAAAGCGCATAACCAAGGCAACGTATAGAAGAAGGGTATCGTATAGAAGAAGGGTATTGTTGAGTCGGGGGGGTAGAGAGAGAGAGAGAAAGAGAGAGAGAGAGAGAAAAAGAGAGAGAGAGGAGAGAGACTGATGGTGGACCAAAGAAATGTTGGCAGGGTCAGGAAGCTAGAGGCTCACATCCTGGACCATAAACACAAAGCACTGAGAATGAACTAGAAATGTCTCTAAGCCCACCTCAAGCGACACGCCACCAAGAAGGTCATGCCACCTAAGCCTCCCCAAACAGCAGCATCCAATAGGGACTAAGCATTCAAACGCCTGAGATGGCAGGGGACAACTCATTCAAGTCACCACAGCACTCTACTAAATGTAGAGCAAGTTTAGGTGAGGGCCCTACCCTGACATTCCTTGGAGGCCTTGGTTGACATGCTTCCGAGAGTGATTCGGACTCACTCTGGGGTCTGGAGAGATGGCTCAGTGGTTAAGAGCACTTGTTGCTTCTGTAGAGGACCCAGATTTGGGTCCCAGCACCCACAGTAGGTGGCTCACCACTGCTTCTAACTCCTGTTCCATGGGATCTGATGTCCTATTCTGGCTTCTAAAGGCACCTTCATGTAAACTCATGAACACACATATACACAAAAGTGAAAAATAAAGTAAGACTTATCCTAGAGTCCAAAGAAAATGTTCCTCTCTTTCCTCTTCTGCCACTCCACTGTGTGTGTGTGTGTGTGTGTGTGTGTGTGTGTGTGTGTGTGTGTGTGTGTGTGTGTGTGTGTGTTGGGGGTGGGGAGTCCTTAGGGTAAAGAAAGAAACAGATGGAGAACATTACTTTTTACAGTGGGGTCCATGGGTACCAACGGTCAGTTTGTCTCAAACTTCAAAAGTGTCTGGAACAACAACAGAAATCTACCAGACCCTGTACCCAAGGCATCTAAAGTTCCCTGACATCTATCTCCCTTTGAAGTTTATTTGTCATTCAGGGCCTGAGGGTAGTGTTTGAGAGTCACTGGTACCCAATATGAACTTCCAAATGTGACCTTTCTCATCGACAAGGGCATGCCGTTTATGTGGTCCTGTTTTCAAGAGTTTCACTGTAATTCCACAGCCTGGTGAGGTGATTAGTGGGTGATATTCTGCCAGTTCTCACACTCCTCACCCGTATTCATAGCCCAGCAGGAGAGGTGACTCCACTCACCCCACCCCTGCAAAATCTCCTATCTTGGTTCCAGCTTGACTCTGTAAGTCCCAAAGTCTGGATTCCCCTTGGCACCCAGGGACACCAGCAGTAACAGCTGCTGCTCTGGAAGCCCCTGGGAGGCAGGAGAGTGGGTATGCTTGCACTCGGGGGTCCTTACTTCAGGCTCTTCCCTGTCGCCTCCTAACTGAAGACAGAACTGGTGTAGGTGTTTAGCAAGTGCCTCCCACTTGGGTATGAACCATATACCCAAGCCTCTTAACTTTTCCTTTCTAAGTTACCCAGGCTGACCTTGCGCTCACTCTGTGGTCCTGGCTGTCCTGAATTTGAGGTCCGCTGCCTCAGCCTCTGAGAAACACGAGGTTCAAGTCTGTACCACCACACCCAGCTAACCTGAGGCTGCTTCCTAGAGTCCTCACCTTCTGGTCCCTCATGCTGCCTTTGCGTCCTCTGGGGCCTTCAATGGCATCTTAATACCCCCATGTCAGCCTGTGATTCAGAAGGGCACTGCAGATCCTCAGAGGATGTACTGGGGTGAAAGGTGAGTGCTAACTTTCCTCCCTCACCCTGTTTCCTGTCACAGAGGTCACAGCCTTGGGGGCCACTGCTAAATGCCCAAGAGACTTTCTCTGATGAGCTTGCAGGTTTCCTTAGAGGCCGCTCTGTGTGAGAGCCAAAGGGGCACTGTCAGATTCTCTGAGGGCTGTAGACAGTCTCCATCCTGTCCCCACACGCTTGTAGTTAATAGATAGAACCATCAGTTGTGAGGAAACCCCCAGTCCCTGCCAGAGCTTGGCACTGGGCACCTTCCCCAGCAGGCTCCATTGATCAGTGAGGCCTGTCTCTGGAGGGAGTCACATCTAAGTTGGCTGCTTGGCCCTGTCTCTTTGTTGTCTTCCTGAAGCTCATGCTGCCTCAGCCAATCTCAGGGCCTCTGCCACGATCTGTAATGAACATAAATTTCCATACAGATTTTCTAAATTGGCCTTGAACTTCTGGGATCCCAGTGTCCACGTTATAGACATCATGGGGTTCCAAACCGAGCCCAGAGTTTAAAAGCAGAGCTGAGCCTCATTCTCTCAGATGCTTGAGAGAGACACCTCTCCTGGCTGGCAGCATAGGGTACCAAGAATGCTTTAATAGTCACTTTATCATCTCCTCTGTAAAGGAGCCGACGAAACATTAAGGCATTTGAAAGTATTTTTTTTAACTTCTTTGTGTGGAGCCCTCTTAGATGTGATCAACTGAGAGAAAGAGTGGGATTCAGCTCAAGCAAATGAGGCAACTCCCCGTGAGTCCCCATCCTTGCCAACGATTCTGTCGTAGTCTGAACAGTGACAACATGACACGGCTCACCACTGCAGGCGTCAAGTAGGACGTTTACTAATTCAGAACTCCAATTAAGACTTTGGACTGGGGCGAGCATGAACCTGTGGGTTTAGCCCAAAGCACTCAGTAAACCAGACATGGCAGTCCATACCTGTAACCCCAGCACTCAGGAATCAGGATCGGCACAAGTTCAAGGCCATCTTCACTACATAGGACATTGAAGGCCTCAGTTTCCCAGGCTATAACACTGATACCTACTTCCTTGTACACGAGAGTGTGTGTAAGGTGCTGCTGAGAGCGGAGCCCAGAGATGAAACTAGGGGTGCCTGTTACTGTTGGGGAGCTCACTGAGAACTGTGTTATGATCTACAGCTGTCAATCTCTTCTTGATCTGTGAGGCCCTGTCGGTCCCAAGGACTTAGTTTTACATCCAGATATACAGCCAAGCTCAGAACCTCATGAACAGCAGAGGCTTCAAAGGTGGGAGATGCACACTGTATGGAGCTGTCCCCATGGTGTGGGGGACACTCAGTGGAGAGCAGGTTTACTGTGTCATCATGGATCTCCCCCAGGTGGCTCCTGTCAGTCCCGGAGACGGGGGGGGGGGGGGGGGGG
>CM052701.1:12454384-12482523 GCA_028551405.1 Uromys caudimaculatus
CATGTTCTTCAAGGGCTGTGTCGAGTTTTCCTCCACAGGACATAGATGTATTCTTTATGGAGAAGGTAACCTTCAGAGAGCAGCCCTTGGCTCTAGAACATTCTACCTCTGCTGCTGGGTCCAGGCCATCTTCCTTCATTTTGTGTTCTTCTGTTGCCTCACTGGTTATTATAAAGAACCCTGCAATGGACACCCCCAGCCAGGAATCTCCACTGCCTCTGGTCTCAGCACATGCTGGCTGGAGGGCGGAGATGACCCTCCCTACCTGCGAGGCCTGGCTCCCAGCCTACTGACGTGGTGTCTGCATGTTAGCAAGGTCTTATTGACCCCTCATAAGCCACACTCAGATCCAAAACTGAGCCCCAGAGACCTTCCCAGGATCATCACCTAACATTGCCTTTCTCACAAGTGAACAAGGGACAGGGTCCAGCTGAATCTGACCAGTCCACACAGGAATTCCCTGAGCCATGGAGATGTAAAGCAAAGTTCCCCTACTCTTCTTCCTCCTCTCTCTCCTCCTCCTCCCTCCTCCCCACCCTCCTTCTCCTCCTCTCTCCTCCCCACCCTCTTCCTCTTCCTCCTCCCTCCTCCCCACCCTCCTCCTGTGTTGTAGCTCAGCACAAGGCACATCAGGAGCTTTACTTCCATCTCACCCAAGATGATGAGGGAACACAAGGCCTCCTCAGAGCCTCTCTGTGGAGAGTGTGTCCCAGTGGGGAGCACTTCTTTCTCCTTCTCGAGCACCAGACAGGAGTGATGCTTACCAGCACCTGAAGTGTCATTGGTCTCTGCCCTAAGGAACCAGCGAGTATAATCCTAGCTCATTTCTACAAGATCCTTTATTTATTTGTGCTTGCATGAGTTTTTGTGCACCGCCTATGCAGACACCTTCAGAGGCCAGAGTAGGTCAGATTCCCCTGGAATTGGAGCTACTGGCAGTTGTGAGTTACCTGATGTGGGTGTTGGGAACTGAACCTGGGTCCCCTGCAATGGCAGTGCTCTTAACTGCAGAGCCAGCTCTCCAGCCTCTGGAGCTCAAACATGATCACACTAAGTCGTCCTAATTCCTCACTCGTGGCTTTACACAAGGATTTTTTTTAGTTGTGTGTGGGGTTAGTTTTTTGGTGGGGGGTTGTTTTGCTATTTTGTTTTTTGTTTGGTTGTTTGATTGATTGGTTGGTTGGTTGGTTCAGTCCAGCCTTGAACTTACGATATAGCTGAGAGAGGCTGGGCTTGATCTCTTCATCCTCAGAAGTGAAACCTCCCAAGGGCTGGGATTACAGGCATGCAACACCTCCACACGTCTCAACAAGAGTCTTTTTTTATCATGTAATGTGCGTGCGTGTGTGTGTGTGTGTGTGTGTGTGTGTGTGTGTGTGTAAACCTGTGTTAAAGGCTTGATCTCCACCCATAGTGATGGTGGGAGGCAAGACCTTTAATAGGTGTGGCACCGTTGGAAGCCCTCTGGTGATAGGGAAGCATGCTCTTGAGAGAGACATTGAGGCTCCACCCCTCTTCCTTCTCTCTTTCTTCCTGGACATCCGGAGGTAAACAGCTTCCTCCTCCACGCACTCATACCAGGATGGCTTCCTTGCCCCAGGCCCCAAAACAATAAATAAGCCAGTTAGCCACAGAAACCTCCAGAACTGGGAACCAAAATAAGATTTTCCTCTTTTGTAGCTGATTATCTTGAATGCATCACTGTATTCTGTTGCCACAATGCCAAGCTGACTGGTTCTCTCTCTTTTTCCTCCTGGTTTGTGTACACCAGGCAAATCTTTGTCTGAATGTTTCCTATCCTAAAGCTGTACATGATGATGATGGTGGTGGTGGTGGTGGTGATGGTTATGATATTTTCTAGTGATGTGCCCCTCCAGAGAAAATGCCAGAATGCACAAACGTACCAGAGAATCCAGAGTACAAAGACCACCTATACTTTTTATCCCCAGGAAAAGGCTGACTCTTGTTTGACAAACAGACAGAAAGATTAGGAAGTCGGCTATATGAGCCAACATGCTGACATCCTCGTGGGCTTTCTCCATAGCGGAGAAAAGTGGGCCCTGGCCATCTGATGAGAGAAAGGCAAAGCAAACATACTCAGAAACACAGGCCAGAGGAGCATGGACCGAACCCGTGGGAACGCACACATGTGAACTGTTGCCAAGGCAAAGGCATGAACTGTGGGGACGGCATCTGGACGTGCTCAGATGTGGCTCTCACAGGAGGAAAGCAGCAGATGCCCCAGGGCCCTGGCTCACTGGCACAGGGGCCTTTGTATTTTTGCTAGTCTGAAGTTGAAAGTCCATCAGGGCAGCCAAAGCTTTGGTCTCTCTGCTCATGTCCTCCAGGCAGAGTCAGTAGGCCAGCTGAAGGTGGTGTCAATTGTAAAACACTGTCATGGACAAGGATAGGCCAGAGCCGGAGCCAAGGGCAGGTGCAGCTGTGCAGGGAACCACCACTATCTGCAGGACAAGCTCCTCCATATGTTTCGGGCTTTCGTTATGACCCAAGTCTCCATTAGTGGTTGGTCAGTTGTCTCTGGAGCATCCGTGTGCACTGTTTCCAGAGCCACTGTGTCAGACATCGATGCTGAGGAGGACTGGTAGCCTGTGCCCACGTGTCACAGATGCCCATGGCAGGACCAGCTCCGTGAGTCAAGGCTTATTTTTACTTTACTTTTCTGTGAGTCTATTAAGCGTGGGCAGGTGCAGGTCAGGACACCGCGGGCTTTCTCATTCTCAGCAATGGTGTGGAGTTGAGGAGGGGTGAGACCTGAGGCTGCTTCTGAGTGAAACTCTGGCTCTTGCATGACCCAGCTGCGGAGGTGTAGCTTCTAGGACCCTTTCTGGAGGCTGAGATTGGTGGCTGAAGATCTCTGTGTGACACGGAAGGGTACTGACACTACATGGAGTCACCTGCATGGGCCAGGCACCTTGAGAGCAGTGGCTCCTACAGAGCCACCTTGGCATCCAGAGGACACTTGGCAAGGTCTGGTTTTATTTTCATATCGGAGATGGGGTGCTCATCTAGTGGGTAGAGGAGGTTACAGATACATACAGCCGTATCTTCTAGAGGGCACGAGATGGCTCCCAACCTGGCTTATCATTGCCCCAGAGGTCAGGAGAATTACATTAGTAGCTTTTGCATTGCTGACAGAGTCTGGCAGAATCAGGTAAGGCAGGAAGATTTATACTGACTCAGTCGGAGACAGTTGCTTGGCTCCATGGGCTTGTGCTGAGCCTCGGCAGGTGTGGCTGTCGCAGCCAGATGGTGGGACAGAGAAACTTCTTCACATGGTGGTGAACAGGGAGCAGGAAGCAGAAAACAAAAAAGCCAGGTCAAGAACAAGATACATTCTATCAAAGACATGCTCCCAGATACCTACCCCCTCTGGCTAGGCCCCGCCTCCTGCAGTTTCCAGCACCTCCTAGAAAGGTGTCACCAACTGGTGGATCAAACATTCTGCATGTGAACCTGCAAGGGATAATTCACATTCAACCCAAAACAGAAGCCAGAGAGAGACTTGATTTGGGGGCTGAGTGCACATTCCCACCCATCACCTGGCCGTCTCTGGGGTGCACACAGCTGCACGCGTACACAGCAGGCTCTGCTGGGTTCGCGTAGAACCAGGCCTGTGTGAAAATCCGGAGAGCACTTGCTCTACCACCACCTTCCTCCCCTTCTTCCTAACCATTTCTTCCCACTTTGATCTTTCTGTTGCTGCAAAAACAGCGGAGGAAAACCTGGTAGAGTTGTTTAAGATATGTGTCCGTAAAGCAGCAACAGGAAGGAACGGCGCACGGCCCAAGACATGATCGGCATCAAAAAGCTGAGTGACAGCAAGTGAAACAAAGAAGGGAAGAGGAGCGCCCAGCTGGCTGGTGGCAGGACAGAGCCACTGAGACCAGGGAGCCGTGAGCCAACCCTGCAGTGAGGCAGGGCCAGCTTCCCAAACCAGACCCAGTCGGTGCCCACAACCAGCATTTTACAAAATGAAATACTAGGACTCAATAGAAAGCATCTGTGGTGGTTTGAATAGGACTGGCCCCCACAGAGGCATGTGTTCAAATGCTTGGCCTTCGGAGGTGTGGCCTCGTTGGATGAAGTGTGTCACTGTGGTGGTGGGCTTTGAGGGCTCCTGTGCTCCTATGCCCAGTGTGGCACACAATCTCCTTCCGCTGCCTTCGGATCAAGATGTAGACCTCTCAGCTGCTTTTCCAGCGCCATGTCTGCCTGCCTGGATGCTGCCATGCTTCTCGCCATGATGATAATGGACTAAAACTCTGAACCTGTAAGCCAGTCCCAATGAAATGTTTTCCTTTATAAGAGTCGCTATGGTCATGGTGTCTCTTCAGAGCAATGGAAACCCTAAGACAACATTCAAAAGCAGCATTCGAAGTGAAGGGGAATCGTTTGGCATTAGGTTTTATATTCACGTGGATGTGGTGTGCTCGTGTTTGTATGTGCATTTGCTGGGCTCCATTATTATAGACATATGTACATACATATACGCACGTGTGTGTTTGTGTGTGTGTGTGTGTGTGTGTGTGTGTGTGTGTGTGTTGTAGTGATTTGAATAAGAAATATGCCCACTGTCTTGGGCAGTTGAACCCTTGGTCCCCAAATGGTGGCATTGCTTGGCAGGTTTACATGGTCCAGCCTTGTATGCCCCCTGGAGGGGGGGGGAAGGGGATAGGCTTTGAGATTTAAAATAAAAGCCTCCAGCATTTCCAGTTTGCCCTCTCTTCTTCAGGCTTATGGTTCAAGATGGGAGCTCTTAGCTTTCTGTTCCTGCAGCTTGCAGCTTCTGCCAGGCTATACCCCCACACCAACCCTCTGGAAATGTAAAATAAATTCTTTATTCCATAAGTGGCCTTGGTCGTGGTGTCTTATCACACTAACATAAAAGTGACTAAGACTGAATATTCCTTTAGGGCGCCCAAGATGGAGGCCAGGCTCGTTTGCCATGCAGCCCTAACTACAGCCGCCTCTAGAAAACAGATTTCTTCTACTGAGTCATGCAGCTGGAAAATACTACAGTTGACAAACTCATGAAGGGGTTTAGGAAGAGCTATCTGTCAACAAGTTTGCAAGTGAATGGACAAGTGAGTTAGTAACTGGGATAGAGAAAAGCTACACAGGAAAAGTATTAGCCCTAATGCTTGTCCAGGTTTGCAGAAAAAGACGTGTCGGCCTGACACATACACCCTCCAGCTGCCCACAGACAGGACTTGCTATGCTGGAAGCTGAAAGTGTCAAAGAGAGAGGTGTACCTCTGGCCTTCTACACTGCTGGCATTAAGGTCCCCTGGGCTGTGGAGAAATCATAAACCAATAACTATGAGGAGCCTATTTTTTATTTTATTAGTCATTTAATAATAATTTTAATAATCACTTATGTAGTTTAATGAATCCTAGGGAAAGAACCAAAGCTGTGATTTCAGCAAGGTGACAGACAGATACAGTAGAGCCATTATGAACAGAAGCGTTCAGTGACATAGGCCTGGGTTTAGCTGAGAACACGTGACAGAAAACATCAGCGTGGACTCCACCAGCCTCTGCATCTCTAGAGATGATGCTTCACGACAGGAGCTTGGGAAGCTTCATGGCCAACAAGCCCTGCATCTTTTTTTTTTTTTTTTTTTTTTTTTTTTTTTTTTGGTTTTTTCGAGACAGGGTTTCTCTGTGTAGCCCTGGCTGTCCTGGAACTCACTCTGTAGACCAGGCTGGCCTCGAACTTAGAAATCCACCTGCCTCTGCCTCCCGAGTGGTGTGATTAAAGGCGTGCGCCGCCACCGCCCGGCTAAGCCCTGTATCTTTAGAGGCCACCAGGGTCCCAGCTCCTTCGGCACCACCAGGCAAGGTCTCAGGACAGCAGAGCTAACAGAGTAGCAGATGGGAGACACCAAACATCTGCCTAGAAAACACCACGAGTGACCAGCAGTGCGGAAAGCACGTTGGTTTTCTCCCACCAAGTCTTCCTCCAGGCACGGGGGGCCCAGCACAAGACGCTCACAGACGCCCGTGGCTGCATGAGAATGGGCCCTGCATCCTCAGTGGTTAATGCTCTCAACCTGTAGATACTTACTCCAGGGTCCTGTGCTAGGCTACAGTCTGACCTCTGAGGGCCAACCCCTGCATTTTGCTCACTGTGACCTGTGTCACACACAGACTCCCATAATTAAGCTCCTGAGTACCCCGCTTCTCCCCAGCTGCAGTCACACACAACTTTTCATTGTTCCTCATATGGGGACCTGATTCTGACCTGCTCTGGCTTCTAGTCTCTGCCAAAGCCCACTGCCTTCCTGAGGTCAGGGGTCACTATGAGCATTCATGACATCTGGAGTAGGTCATAGCTCAAAGCCTTGTGTATCCCTGGGATCTCAGCACATTCTCAAGAAGCCCAGTCTAGTGGCACTGGGCAGAAGAGCCTGAAGTGAACCAGGTGCAGGCCAGATGTTATCATACTGACTCCAGAGTCCCCAACAATGGAAAAAGGAAATGGCCTGTTTGTGACCCCTCTGCCAGATTGTAAGGGACCCAGTACTCTCTGGCTGTCAGCGCTTCCTGAGAATAGTCTGTAATGCATTGACTTGGAGCTTGCCTGGGATCTGATGTTTTCATGTCAACCTAGGAATCTGTGCAGGTCAAAGTTCACCATCTCCTCCGTCACCCATGTGGCCTCAGGCATCTCCCAGGCTCATGCTTCTCTGTTGGAAAGCCAGGAATGGTAACAACCTGGCTCTCATGTGCTCGCCAGAGCTGTAAGCGACACTTGGGGGAGGCACAGCAAGGTCCCGGATGGTGTCACTACAGTCAGCTAGGGAGATTGCAACTGCAGAGAGGAGGTCTGGAAAACATGAGAGTGCACCTGTGTGGAAGAGAATGAACCAAGTCAATGAGTAGACAGGCTCTCCAGAGCAAGAAAGTGGACAGCTATCCCAACTCTGCAGAGACAGTCACCTGTGCAGCCCCAGGCCCCACACCTGCGCTCTCAGCCACTACAGATCACTCGGCTAGTAGCCAGGGGCTGAAAAGTTGAACCTTAGGACCGGTAAGGCTGACTTGAAGACATCAACACCATGACAGCCACCTAGGACACAAAGTAAGTTTGTAAGAGCCTCGGGTCCAACTGGCTGCCAAAGCTAGCATGGAGCAAGTTTAAAGGAGACCCAGCCACAAGACCTAGAATGCAAGAGAGAGTGGCTGAGTTGGGCAAAAGGCAGAAAGCTGTCCAACCCAATGGCTCCTCTCTTCCTCTCTCCTTCTTTCTTCCTGGCTGCATCCTCAAGGCGCTGCCCCTCCCAATCTGTGTCCTGAGACACACACACCGGGGTGGAACATCTGAGCTCTCTATCACCGCCACCACCCAGCTTCTTAGATGTGAGCTCTGCCTCCAGGAAGAACCCCCCCCCCCCCAAAAAAAAAAAAAAACTCCACCTTGAAAAGTTGCAGGGGCTGCTTTTAAAAAAGACCCCCTGCTCCCCAACTCCTCCACGGTGGGTCTCCAGGTGCAAAGTGTCTTCTTTCTGTTGCAGAACCCTGGACACTTGTGCGTTTTTATTTAAAAGATGAATTTCTGAGTCAGGTGAGATACCTCTGGGGGCAAAGGTGCTTCCTGACCGCCCTGCCAAACTTGCCAACCTGCGGTTGAATTCCTAGGACTCACATGGTGGAAGGAGAGAATCAATACTTGCAAGTTGTCTTCTGACCTACATACATGCATGTGAACACACCACACACACACACACACACACACACACACACACACACACACACACAAACTACCTTTTTCCTTTTTTCTTTTAAAACTATGTCTTGCTTCCTGGGACTCTGGTTGACATCAATGGCAGGTCTCTAAACTGGTCTAGAACGAAGGATCCAGATGAGTTGGCCCTTCCCATTGTCTCCGTGTCTCAGGATCTAGGGATTCAGCTGGATCCAGACGCCCCCTGTGTCATCATGTGGTGGCTCTAGTTCCTGGGCTGGACAGAATCTCCCTTGTGGAATCCAGCTTTGCTGAGCCTCAGAGGACAAGAAGGAGAGCTGGTACCGAGGAAGGAAAGCTGGGCGGAACCCTGCCAAGGCCACTCCTTGAGTGACACCAGTCCTCAGGTGTTACCTGTGGGGCAGCAAGATGGCATCCAGTCTGTGACCACTGGATGGAGTTCTAGCAGCCTCTGCCTGGCTTCCAAAGCTAACCTCAGTGCTCGGCTATCTCCAGATCTGAGACTGGAATGGTTTCCATGGTTCCCTGGTGTTGGGGGAGCCTCCAGGAAGCACAGGGCCCCAGAGTTGCAGCATTCCTGTGATCCAGGGGCCTGGGACCTGCCTGGGACAGTAAAGCGTTAAATCATCAGTCTTAGCAGCATTAACAAGCTCCTGGCTGGACTGTGATGTCTGGTGAAGGAATCGTTAGCTGCTGGCAAACACCATGCGCTAAGGAAGGGCCTCGGGCTCTGACAAATGATAAATGAGAAAATTAAAGGCTCGGGGAAAATGTAAATATCCTCCTTTGTAAGTCTGTCCCTGGGCAGGGAGAGAGAAGATGTTTCCTTAGAGCGCTGAACTATTTCTTCTATTCTCTCCTCCAGCAGGAAGATACTGTGGCTGTCTCACATGTGTTTAAATATCTTGATTTGTCTCCTACCTCCTGGCAATGGGGGGATAACAGGCTTTCGTGTCTTCGTTTCTACTGACCCCATGTTTCTCCACCTTTGTTTCAGCATCACCCTGGAAGGAAGGCATTTGGACATTTTCTTCTTTCTGGACCCTCCTGAAACTTTAACGCTGCACTCTGCAGTTATCCCTGCGTGTTTTCCTAAAGCTAAATCTTGTTCTGCCACACATCCTGTCTCTACTCTTCCTCAGAGACCACTTTCCCCTGTGATTTTCTCATTCATGCATGCAACAGAATAGGGTCTGGAGACACGGTGGCACCACCAACAGCAGGACCTGAGCTGGGATTTCCAACACCTCCATGAGAGCTGCACGTGCCATCAGGGGAGGCAGAGACAGGAGGATCCCTGGGGCTCACTAGCAATCAGCCTAGGGGAAGAACCATGGCAGAAGGCACTCAGCGTTGACCTCCAGCCCCCACACACATGTGGATGTACATGTGTGTGCACATTCCCATGTACAGCACACAGAGAAGCGGTAATACTCATGTGGAACAAACTCCAGCCAATTCTGTTCTGGCACTGACATAGGGTGTAAGGGCAGTGACAGGCCCATGCGTGACTACAAAGTGCGTCCAGTGCAGATGGATGGATGCGGCTGAGGATGAAAATGCAGAACAGGCGGAGCGGAGCCCTAGGTGGGTTCCCAGGGTAACCTTGCAGCCCCTAATGGCTTTGCAGGAAAGGTGGGAGAAGCTGGGAAGCAGTCTGGGTTGTGGGGTTGCGGAGCTGTGGGGGCAGAAGGCTGTAGGGAGAGAGAATGGCAGGGCACCATTTTGAGAGGGAGAGGGAAAGTTGAGCTTGAGACCACAGGTTGGGTGTGCAGCAAAGGCTGGTCTGGAAGACCAGAAGTGAGACCAGAGGCCTGAGTCGGTGGGTGGAAGAGAAGAGGGGCCTGGTGCTGCCATCCCTGCAGGGCTTGCTGAGCGGTGAAGGGAAGAAAGGAGAAAGGCTTGGGGGGTGCCTTCCAACTGCTGCCTGGACACCGTGGTCGGGGCATGCGTGGGCACAGGAAGAGGGGCAGGATGGAACCTAATGGTGTTGGCTCACTGTGGAAGGGTGGACAGTGTGTTTGGGAGTTTACAGTTCCATGGGCCGCTGCAACTGACTGCTTTTTGGATCTGCATAATGAAAATGTGTGGGCCACCTATCATAAAGCAAGAGCAGGACGCCATCAAAGAGAGTGTTCCGGCTCTCTTGACCTGATGTGCCTCTTGCTATTACTCTGTGGGTGTGCCCCTTCCTCACAGGCTACACTCACACAATAGGACAGATCTTCACAGGCAGAAGGGCGAGTCTCCAAGCTGGAGCCTTCTTCTCAGTCACGGGTTTAAAGGCCTTTGTTGGTGTGTCTGGTTAAAACCACAATGAGAGCTGGCAAGGGAGCCCTTTGGTAAGGGTGCTTGCTGCCTAGACTTGGGAACTGAGCTCAACCCCTGGGACTCAGACGGTGGAAGGAGAAAACAGACTCCCACTAACTTCCTGTCACACGCATACATGTGCATGTGCGTGTGCGTGTGCGTGTGCGTGTGTGTGTTAATTAAAATACAAATGAAAGGTATTAGGACTCTCTGTGGAGAAAATCACCTGCAGCAGAGCTTCTGCACACTCAGCAGATGGCCCCCGTGACCCCTCCCCCACTAGCCTCGCCTGGGCCCCTACCCTGTATGCTCTCATCTTCTACTCTTGGTCCTTCTCCCAGCTCGCCTTGCCTCTTCCCTGTTTTCTTCCTCTTCCAGCTTAGAGTCCTGCCCGTTGCAGACCCCAAACCACCCAAACCAACCCGTCCCTTTCAGTCCTCAAAGCCACTTCTGATCTAGTCTTCTAAACAGATCTTGTCCTCCACATCCTGTCTTCACCGCGGTTCTGGCCACGCCACCTCCCTCCTGGTGCCCTCCTGGGTGCATTGCTGCTGTCTTAGAGAAGGTAGAAAGGGTCAGGTGGTTTTCCTGAGCTGATGCAGGCTCTTGTGTTGTATCTGTCTGTAGGTCCATCTGTAAGCTGGGTCTATGGAGCTGTGAGGTGTGTTATCAGGCAATGTCCCTTCAATGGTTCGGGGACCAGCACCTTCGCTGACCCAGGTAAAGGATGACAGACAAATCCTTGTTCCGGTCACAGTCACAGCTGCTCCTACCCCGCATCTGCTGTGAGTATTAATGCACCTGACGTTTTATTTCGATCAAGGAGCGTAAAATCTCAGTCCCTTTGCTGTGAAATCAATATTACACAAACTGAACAGAGTCTACAGTCCTGCCTGTGGGAACGGCAAAGTGTGGAATGGGGCGATCAATATGCACGCATGCGCGCCAGAGACCTGTGAGCGCAGAGCGAGGTCCCTGAGAGCCATGCCGCCCGTGCGTGTGTGGGACATATTCAGATGCAATTTTAGATACACATAGGTTGCCCAAAATCCTCTTGAGTCATGGGTCCAGCTGCTGCTCTGGCCTGTGGGGTGCACTCTGAATTTCACACCTATTGCTTCCCATCTACATACCCGACGGCACACAGTCCACAGCCATGTCTTGGCACGTTCTGGTTCAGGCCTTGGTTCCTGCTGCCCCTTCAGGGAACCAGTCCCACCCTCAGGCCCTCATCACACCACCTCTGCCGAAATCCCAGGTGGCTTCCCTGATTTGTCGTCTACCCCCAGATCCTCATCACTTACCTTGCTTTGTGTCACCCCACAGATGCTCCGCTCCGGACACTGAACTGGGAACTCAGTAAGGGGTTGGTGGACCTATGTTGAAGGAATCAGTATTTATGTGTCTTGTCTGAGTAACTATTCAGATGGTGAATAGCAGAGAAGCAGCCTTGTGCAGGGCTCCCACCAACCAGCAGAGACTTGACTCGGTGCTCCTGGTTCAGGTTTCACTCTAGGGGGATACACTTGTACAACAGAAACTAACTTCAGCTAAGTCAATGTCATGCAATAACTGTTTCACAATGAAGAAGTAGAATTTTCCTTTCCCTTGATTAAAATAAAGCAACTCTTGGTGAACTAAAATAGTCACAGCAACAACCACACTGGCCCTGCACCCACCGTGCTCCGCTCCCAGTTTGCTGAGCCTCCGCCTCCTTTTACCTTCAGGACAACTCAGCAAAACTGTGGGAAGAGCGTCCTGATTCCTCCCATTTGGCTGAAGATGACAGCTGAATGACTTCCCTGCCTTGGGCACCTGTGGGAGGATGTCGGGGAACCATTCATCTGGTCCTTCTCCTCCTCCCTACCCAACAGTCCCTGGGGCTGACCCCACCCCCCAGCCCCAGGAACAGGCTGTGATTGGCCTGATCCAGTGAGCACACTCCATTTCCCACGGAGAGTGGTCCCCAGTGGTTCGGAAAGTAAGGGGCAAGGTTCTGCCCCTGTGTGAGCAGGCTGGGCAGGCTGTAGCACTCAGCCATTGTGGGAGGTAAACGAGGGCTGAGCTGAAAGAAGAGGCAGAAAATGTGAGGGGATCATCCTGTCTGATCCTGGAGAGCTGGGGCCTTCAAAAGGCTATTTACAGAGCTCTCCATCCTTTCTGGCCATCAGCCACCTGCTTCTGACTCGAGTGTCACACAACCTGACCAGTAGATTATAGCCCAAGTCTCCCCAGACTGTCTCTGTGGGTCTGTACCTTCTTAAAGCCAACCTGGCCTTTATGTCTGAATGCTATAATTAGACTAAAGACCTCCAAGGTCATTCTGAAGTCTCGCTGTGTCCAGCACCTAAGGTGACCGATGGGACAGGGAGGCCCTGAAGAAATAACCTCCGTGGCGGGGAGAGAGGCGAGGCTGGGCATCCTACCACCAGCTGCTGATGTCCCAGGTTAACAGAACACAAAAGAGATCGGCCACGATGAGACATCCTGGGCTTCTCATGGGAGAGCAGAGTTCAGTCCACATTTGAACCCACCCCACAGTGCTCCCACCCCAGTTTTCCCACCCCACAGTGCTCCTACCCATCAGTGTTTCCACCCCACAGTGTTTCCATCCCACAATGTCCCTCACCCCACAGTGCTCCCACCCCTCAGTGTCCCCACCTCACAGTGTTCCCACCCCACAGTGCTCCCACCCCAGTGTTCCCACCCCACAGTGCTCCCACTACGCAGTGCTCCCACCCCACAGTGCTCCCACCCCGCAGTGTTCCCATTCCACAATGCCCCTCACCCCACAGTGCTCCCACCCCTCAGTGCCCCCACCTCACAGTGTTCCCATCCCACAGTGCTCCCACCCCAGTGTTCCCACCCCACAGTGCTCCCACTCCACAGTGCTCCCACCACACAGTGTTCCCACCAGACAGTGCTCCCACCCCACAGTGTT
This sequence comes from Uromys caudimaculatus, assembly GCA_028551405.1. NCBI lineage: Eukaryota > Metazoa > Chordata > Mammalia > Rodentia > Muridae > Uromys > Uromys caudimaculatus. The sequence goes on from CM052701.1 coordinate 12,467,364, forward strand.
CCCACCCCCACAGTCTCCCACCCCAGTGTTCCCACCACACAGTGCTCTCACCCCACAGTGTTCCCACCCCACAATATCCCTAACCCACAGTGTTCTAACCCTACAATGCTCCCACCTCATAGTGCTCCTACCCCCCAGTGCTCCCACCGGACAGTGTTCCCACATGACAATGTCCCTAACCCACAGTGAACTTCCACATGGGTAGGTAAATCATTCTTTGAGAAATCCTCCCTCTGAGCCTGCTTGCTAGTTCAACTTCAGCTTTGGGTCACCTGGAGTTATGGCTTTTCTCTGCTAAAGTAGAGGACTTTTTTGGAAATTCTATTGACTTGGTCCCACCACCTTCAAAGCAAATTGTCACACACATGGATCATGACAGGAGTAGGTACAGAGCAGAGTTCTCTAACACAGTTCTGACCTCTGATCTCTGACCTTCCCTCTGGCCATCCCACCCCCAGCTTCCTGTTCTGGGTTCTCCCTCATGCTGTCTTTCCCCACCTCTAAGACAAGGAGATGTCAGGCACCAATGTGCATCCTCCTGGCCCCAAACCTGGCCACGTGAGGTGCATCCACGGTGGAATTATTCAGTGTGTGGGTCTGTCCAAGGCTGAGCTGGCCTGGCTCAGGGTCCCCCCACACACAGGGAAACAGTCCATCGTCAGTGGCACCTGGTAGCCTCCCTTCCCAGGTGACAGCAAGCACTGCAGGCCTGTGCTGCTCTACGGCAAAGGTTATGCTGGAACCAAGAAAATAGCTACAGTCTGAGGCTGCTGTAAGTGCTTTCTGGTTTCTGCTGAGCTATTAGCGGTAAGAGCTCACGTGATGGATGCTTGGCATTGACCCTCCTTCCAGAGCCAGGCATCGGTGACAGTATCTCACTTCAGCTCAATCAGGACAGGCTAACACAAGGTCAGTGTTCATAGCTCAGGGTTCCCGAAGGGGAATAGATCTCATAATTAATTTTTCATGATTTTACAACCATGATTAATTACTGAGACATGATGAAATACACTAAAATTTTATTGGAAAAAATCATCCGGGCAGCTGAAGTCACCATGGTGTTAGACTGGGGACTGTAGGCATGAAGAGATCTGTGTTTAAATCCTGGCTTCACCATGTGCCTGCCAGATGGCCCTGGAGAGGGCTCCTACCCAAGGACATTTTATACCTAACAGTGTCATTACTGAGGCATTCACTGACTTGAGAGGTCACTCATCTGAGAGCTCAGTCATCCAAGAGGCCATCTCCCTGGGGGGAAATGTCACCTACCAATGGCCAGGTTCTCAGACTGCAGTAAGGACTCCAGGTGACCTCACAAAGCCTCACTTCCAGCTAACGGCTTTTCCCATCTCACTTGTTTAAAAGATGGTTTCAGGAACCTCCTGGGCCCTCCTGAGCAGAGTCTGGGACTTAGCAAGGGCCAGGTGGCTCAGGAGGTCTCTGGGTGTGGAAGCACCCATATAAAGCATGAGGTACTGGCTCCTGGTGCTTGGTGCTAGCAGGGACTCGAGAAGCTGCGGGGTCTTGAACACTATTGTCCCTCCCGGCTGTATTTCCCTGCTGCTGTGAGGTTTCCCAGTGGTCCTTGGAGTTTGCGTGGGGTCGTGTTGATGTGTGTATGGTACTTCCCATCTGATCCGTCCCAGCACTGTGCTATTGGGAAACAGCTCCCCAGGAAGCTGCCTTCCACACAGACCTTTAGGCGTGGAGGAGAAAAAAGAAAGAAGAGAAAACAATGAAAGAGATGTATTTTACCTGTTTAGAGGTGTGTCTGTCTACATCTACAGAAACGGGGATGCAGAGACAGCCATCCCAGAAACCAGGGTCATAGGGCAAGTTGTACACACAGCTCTGTGGCACCTGCACCTCATACTCATCCCAGAAAGATTGTCACCAAAGGCTTCACCTGCTGAGAACCCAAAGCAGACATAAGCTGGGATGGTTGAGCTCCTTGTGGGCAAAAGCAGCCCTTTTCATTAATGGCCATCCTTGCCTGGCTCAGACTGATGAATGACGTGGAGTGCTCCATGCAGGGAGCCCTAGTGAGCTATACTCCAAGCAGACCTCCTTGTCACCACAGCCTATCTAGAAAGACAGTCAGTGCGCCCCATTTTAGGGTCCCTCACCCTTCACTGCCCCTAGTCAGTCATGACAAGCCAACTCCTCCACCAAATCCAGACGTGGAGCTAACCTCCACACAGGGAGGGCCACTGTGACCAAGTATTCAAGAACAGAATCTCCCTGTCCAGGGTCACTGCCAGGATGGTCCAGAGAATAAAGCAAGTAACTCTGATTGGATGTGAGGGGGGTCCTAGCCCTGCCTCTACCCCAGAGATCACCATGAATTGGGGGGGTGGCTGGTATGGAGCCAAAGGGAAGCCATCTGTCCTTCCACCAGCATTTACTGACTGGCTGCTCCATGTGGCTTTGTGTGGTAGAGGCGGGAAAGGAACTGTGTCTTTCCCTCAAGGGTCTATTTACAGGTCCTACCCTTGGTGAAAGGACCACGGACCCATTAGGCTGGAAGACTTCAACCCTCTGACCAGTCACTCAGCACACACAGTCATCCCCTTCATCTCTTGACCACTGTCTATGGCCAGGACACTCTCTTCCCAGATAGCTCTACACATTGCTTGAGCACCTCAGACGCTCTTATGTTGACAAGATACCCAGGTCTCTAAATCAGGCAGAGCCTGGAGGAAGTGGGATTGAGGATAGTCCTCCCAGCCTACTGGGAAGTGGGGGGAGGGGGAAAACCTAACTCTACCATTTCTTTCCTCAACACAATTCTAGAGGCACTGAAATCCGTGCCGAACATGGGTGTTCACTGTATGAAGGAAATGACCATGGTTCCTGGAGTCTCCCCAGCAGAACTGCCCTTTAAGCCCCAGTGGCGGAGAAATCATAGTGTCTGCTGCCCTACCCCCTGGTTGGTGTTGCCCCTGCAGTCCACTCTGATGGTCACAGGAGACCCATCCTGACCCAGCAGTCCTGTCTGCTGTAGGAGTCCCCCACGGCCTCAATAGCTAGCCACAAAGACACCAAGTCAGTGCTCCTTATGGGAAAAGGCTACGGCATCCATCATGTGGTCCTCTACTGATCAAGGTCCATCCTGTGAACCCCATGCTCACTAAACTGAGCCTCTCCTGTCTGGAAAGTTCCACCGAGGAAGCCTGGGAGTTAGTCCTTACCAGTGTGGGCCCCTAAAGACCAGACCAAGTGTGAGGAGCCTGGGCCTCTCATGACCACTACACCCTCTTGACCCAAAGGGATGGGATCTGGGCTCCAGCAGATTAGAACAGAAACCCTTTCTTATATTTATGCCCAGGACTAGAGGCATGGGAGGGATTGGGAGAGAGGGGACAGGGGGTAGGGGACAGGGGGGACAGGGGAACAGGGGAACAGGGGCAAGAGGGGAGGGGAGGGAGGAGACAGGGGGAGAGGAGGAAGGAGGAGAGATGGGAGAGGGGGGGAAAGAGGGGAAGAGAGGGAAGAGGGGAGAAGGGGTATAGAGGGATAAGGGGGAACAGGGAGGAGAGGGAGAAAGGGGGAGAAAAGGGGAGAGGGAAAGGAGAGAGGAATTCCTAGAGCCATGAACTGTCCCTATCCAGGACAGGAACTGCAGGAGCTTCAGGGATTGAGGTGGGGTCTCATGGGGGACAGGCTTCACTGGGGAAGGTAAAGCCGCCAATCCTACAGGTGAAGGAGGCACAGAGACTAAGCTACAACCCTAAGCAGCATCCTCCCACCCTCTACGTCCTCCTCCTCCCCAGCAGAAAGCTCAAGATGCCATTTGTCCCTCCTCCCCCCTCCCTAAAGTGAACTAAGATGAGGGACGAGATAGGGAATGTGAGCAAAGGGAGGGTGGGGGATGGAGAGTGAGGCAAGGTGCACGAGCATGAGTGTGTGTTGGTGTGCATGCACACATGGGCTCTCATCCTCACAGGGAGTGTAGCATAAGCAGGGAGCCTGACTCAGATCGGCCACTGCAATTTTTTCTTTTCCTCTTTCCTGTGTGCAATAAGAATTGAACTGTCTTTTTCTTTCTTTCTTTTTTACGTTTAATTGATTGGTTGATTGGTTGGTTGGTTGGTTGGTTGACTGATTATGTATACAGTGTTCCATTTGCATGTATGCCTGCACACTAGATATGGCACCAGATTTCATTATATTTGGTTATGAGCCACCATGTGGGTGCTGGGAATTGAACTCAGGACCTCTGGAAGAACAGCCAGTGCTCTTAGCCTCTGAGCCATCTCTCCAGCCCTTGAACCTTCTTTTTAATCATAATGTTATCACACAAAGATTTTGTCCATGGCTGAAAAAGAGAATCTAGAGAATTTTGTATTTGTATTTTCCAAAGCCTGGGTCTTTCCTTGCCTTTCAGTGGTGAGGCTGTGTCAGTGTGCAGGAAACATGGTCTGTACTACTAATATGGGGTAGTGCTTCCCACAAGGACCCCAAAGTGGTCTCCCTGGGTGAGTCAGGCTGCAGGGCATCATGCTAAGGCTTCTTTTTGTACAAGTGAGGACCTCAGTCCAACTGCGATTTTCTTCTAATAGAACTGTCTGAGAGTGGACAGCCCTATAAGGCCAAGACTCTTGTTTCACCCAGTAGGTGGTCCCCATCCACTGGGGCCACTTGGAGCTCAGTGACATGCTTACATGGAGCTATAAGACCAGGGGAAAGGTGGGAGTCAAAGAACCCCACTGCTTAAAAACTCTCCCTGAAGTCAACAAGACCTTACTTCTTTTTCTGTACATTGCACAGAGTAAGTAGCTGCACTGAGCTGCAAGGGAGGCTCTAGCTGCACTGAGCTGCAAGGGAAGCTAGGAAGAGCAGGATTTGCTCTGAATGTAGTGTTCTACATGCACTTAAAAACTTCAGGCCCTGGGCTGGGGACAGCTGAGCTGACAAAGTACTTGCCTCTCAAGCAGGAGGTCATGAATTCTGTCCTAGAATTCAGGGTCTCCTCTTGTGTTTATGATACCAGTCCTGAGAGGCAGAGATAGAATCCCCAAGGTCACTTTCACCTAACTGGTGATCTCCTGGCAAGCAAGAGAAAGGAGGGTGGATGGCTACCAAGGTTGTCCTCTGACCTCCATACACACGCATCCACACATACATAAACAACCACATATGAGACTCACACTTACAGACAGCTGAATCTCAAGAAAAAAAGAAAAAGTTGTACCCTGTTAGCTTGGAAAGGTGGGAAGCAGGTGGAGATGAAGAAGTGCATTCGTTGACACTTCTCAGCACTGGCTGGTTGAAGCAACTTCTACTGAAAGCTTGGCTGCACCGAGGTCAATGGGAAACTAAGCAAATACAACCATGTAGAGGCAAAGCTTTCCCTAGCACGAGCAGCCAGACCCCATTTCTACAAAGACTGTCCTAGAACCGGCTGTGTTGCATTACATGCCCTCTGCCATTGTGAAGGCCTTTCCTTTGAGAGCGAATGGTTTGCAGAAAATTGGCTTTTCTGATGTTGTGATAAAACACTGACTGAAAGTAACTTGGGGAAGGAAAGGGCCTATTCAGCTTACAGTCCATCTTTGAGGAAATCCAGAGGGAGTTTAAACAGGAAGCTGAAATGGGAACTGAAGCAGAGACCATGAGGCAATGCTGGGGTAGGTTACTGACTCACTCCCTGGCTCAGGCTTAGTTAGCTTTCTTATACAGACCAAAAGCACCTGCCTAGGGATGTAGTGGGCTGCGTCCTTCTACATCAATTAGCAACCCAGAAATAACCCACAGGTGTGGCCAGGAGACAATTTGACAGAGGCAATTTCTCAACTGGGGTTCCCTCTTACTGGGTGTGTCAGGTCATAGGATCTTTACACAGATGTTCTGGTGTCTCACTGATGTGGCAGTCTCTGGGATAGATAGACTGTGGGAGGGGAACCCATGATCTCCCGGGTAGAACCCAGGGCTGACTAAGCCAGGCCTCACACAAGGCAGTTTCCTTCCTTACCAGGCCTCCCATTCTTTGCTTGCAGCATCCCAAGATGAGGCACAGGAACTGTGGTGGCCATTGGGGATCCCTGTGTAGGCAAGTGCCTGGGCCTCTTTCCCTGTGCAAGTGGAAGAACCAGTGACCGCCCCCCATTTGAGTCCTGCTGGCTCTGCCCACAGGAAGCTGGCTGTTTGCCTGAGCCTCTTGTTTTCCTCTATTTGATTTTTGTAGTTTCCAAATAAGATGGAAAGGCAAAAAATACACACAGTGCATAATTATAACACTTGGGGGGGGAGTTGGTTTTGTTTTGTTTTTTAACTACATCACTGAAGCTTCCAACATGTTCTTACGATTAAAAGGCACAAAGGGCCTGCTCTGGGAGAAGGAGGTAATGACTACTCCCAGGATGGGGAAGGCATTTGAACTCAGTGGTTTCTTCAGGCACATGCATTGGTATGTGCACATGCATGCATGTGTGCATGTGTGCATGCATGTATGTGTGTGTATGTGTGCATGCATGCGTGTATGTGTTTGTGAGCATGCCTGGGTGTGTGCATGTGTGTTTAGGTATATGTCTGTCTGTGTGTATGCATGTGCGTGCGTGCGTGCGTGTGGTGTCTGTGTGCATTTTAATCAGCTCCTTTAGGCTGTATATTCTGGTGTTTTGGCATGTAAGGTCTTTGCTGACAATGAAGATCGCTTTTGCCAAGGTGGCCAACCTCCAGACTGCTTGCCTGCAGTACAAACCAGATCCAGCCCAGAACACACTCACCACCTTCCTTGTTGTGCACCGGGTCACTGCACACCTGCCCTAAACGCCCCTGCAAAGGTCAGGGACAGCTAGGGACAGCCCAGAGCCCTCCGAAACTTTCAATTAGCCAACCCTAAACTTGTTTGCCCTGCCTCACCCTGTCATTCCTTCAAAGCCCACCCTAAAGGCCTTAATGCATACCTGTTCCCTCTGCCTGCTCCAACCCAAGCACTTCCTGGTGGCCTTGTGCTGTGTATTGGTTCCTGCTCAAGGGAAGCATAACTTCCTCCCTGTCTTGTGACAGTCTTTTATATATTACAGCCTTTTATGTATATCACACGCGAGAAAAACAAGTCTCAGCACATGATGGAAACCATGTTTCCATGCCGCATTCAACCCTGAACCGGCCACACAGGACAACTGTGTGTCCCTTGGCCCCCAGTGTGTGTCTAGACAATGTTTGACTTTGCATCACAAAAAGCACCCTGTGATGTCAGAGGAGCCATGAATCACAGTGACAGCTCTCCTGGTATCCAAGAGACTTCCCCTGGCTGCTAAGTCACCGTCCCCCATCCCCCACGGCCCCCTGTGAGAATCAGTCACTGTATTGAGCATCAGCTGAAGCTCCCAGATTCCATGTGGAATGACCCACATTGTGTGTGTAAAGGACCAGTCAGCCTCTTCTTCTTGGCGAACTTCTTGCTTCTCAGTGTCCTGGGAACGGGTGATGTTTGCTCCTATCTGGAGCCTCTGTGGCTGTGCTGGGCACAGGCTGCTCTGGCCTGTGTTTCCACAGCTGCCTCCAGGCTCCCGGCTCCAGGCTTCAGGCTCCATGCTGCTGCAGACTGTAAATGAGGCCTCTCCTCTGCCCTCTGTGCTCCATGCCATCTGCGTGACTAAGCTTCCTGTCCCGGTCCTTTAAATGTGTTTGTTGATATTTATCTGTCTCTGATGGATGGAGAGACACAGAACTCACTCACTGAGTACAAGTGCCTGAGGCCCAGATCTGCTTCTCCTCCACACTAGAGTAAATGGCCCTATTCTCCTTGGAAGAGACAATTCCAGAAAAGTGCACAGGCCCAACCAGCCTATTTCACAGAAAGAGGGGGGGAGCCAGGTGTGAGGGCACACATCTTTGATCCCAGCAGGGGCATGTACATGGATCTCTGTAAGTTCCAGACCAACCAGGACTACATCGTGAAAAATCTCAAAAACAAACAAACAAAACCAAAAACATCGGTGGTGGAGGTGAGAAAAAAGCCCAAAAGCGAGAGTGCATGCTTGATATGCCCCACCCCCACCCTCCCACCCCCTACCTTTCCTCATTTAAATACACACACAGACACACACACACTGAATGCATGCACACACACATACATACACTGAATGTACACACATACACACACACACACACACACACACGTGCCCTGACTCCCCATCTCCCTTTTTGCTTTCTTTCTGCCATGAATGCTCCATTCTGCTCTGCCCTCTCTGACAGGGTGGACTAATACCTCTGAACCCCTGAGACAAATGAAGTCATCTTTAAACTGTTCCCCTCTGATGTTTGTCCCAGCAACAGAGACATCTGGTCACACACCTGCCAACTGTCGTGAGAGCCCTATGAAGACAGGGCCTCTCTGCCTTGTTCATCCTTACCCCCTGGTACCTGGAATAGCTGGTACCTTATAGATGCTTGTTGAATAACTCTGCAAAAGAGAGTGCGTAGAAGCAGCAGGAGACAGCTGCCCCAGCCTGCCTGTCAGACCTGGTCCCAGGGTCCCAGATACGGGCACGGGCACGTGCACACTCCTGGCCACCTGCCTCCCTGCTGCTTGGTAGGCAGCGCCATATCCTTACACTGTGGACAGGTCATTCTGTTAGCTGCAGACACACTCTGGTGAATACACACAGAGACAGAAATGGCTAAGACAGAGAGGATAGCTGGGCGATCTCCCAGAGGATCCAGAATCACACTTAGAAATTAGAAAGCCACAGGGCTGGGGAGATGGCTCAATAGGTGATGTTCTTGTCAAGCATGTGTGAGGACCTGAGTTCAAATCCCTACCACCTGTGAGAGAAATGGGCCTACAGTCCCAGAATTCCTGCAAGGAGGTGGAATGGGGGCTGGAGGGAACACTCGACCGTTAGGTAAGAGTGCTAGCTGCCCTTGCAGAAGTTAGACGTTTGGTTCCTGGCACCTACATGGCAGTTCACAACCATTGGCTGTAACTACTCCCAGGGGATCCATGGGCACCAGGCATGCATGTGATGCACAGATATACATGCAGAGAGACACTCAAGTACATAAATAAAATAAATCTGAAAATGAAACTCGGAAGGAGTAGGTAGGCGATTTCTTATATGGCCTATATGAAGGCTTACAAGCTTGGAGCACAAAGCAACAACACACAAAAGAGATCATGTCCCAAAGCTGAGGACCGATGCCTGGGGTTGTCTTCTGATCTTCTGACCTCTACACATGTCACACGGCATGAGTGCACACATACACACAGGCACAGACACACATACACACACAGAGACAGTCAGGCACACACGCACAGACAGACACACACAGACAGTCAGGTACACACATACACACACACCATTTAAAGAAGTTACACACAAATAAACAGTCCAAAGCTCTCATCACACAAAGCTGTTCACATGACCAGATCACTCTCTGGACACAGATATTGACACCCACTACCCAAAGCAACAACATGGGGTTCTGACATCTGACTAAGACCTCTCATCAACAGACTTCTGGGGCAAATGTAGATCCTCCAGTCATCCCAACAAGAGCTTCCATGAGGCTCCTGATCCTAAAACAAATATTCCGACTGAATCCATGTGTGTACAAGCGCACAGGACTAATACAATCAGAGCCCCTGCCAGCCCAGAGATGACAGAGGCGGGAGAGCAGCATGGGAGCCCGTGGTGAAGGCAGCTGCTTCCAAGGTACGGAGCTGGTGGAAGTTTCCATGGGGCTCAGAAGAATGATGAAGGCAAGTGTGCTGGCCCATCCGGGAATCACAGAAGCCAAGGCAGGAAGATTACATATCTGAGGCCATCGTGAACCACAGAGCAAGACTCCATCAGAGAGGAAAGCTTACAGGGAGGAGTTTACAGGAGGAAGGGAAAAGAGGAGGAAGAGTAGGAAAGGAAGGAGGAAGAAGGAGATGAGGAAGAACAGAAGGAGGAAGATGAAGAAGAAAAGAAGGAGTCAGGAAGTGAGGGAGAGCAGAAGGAGGAGGTGGAGGAACAGACAGAGGAGGAGGAACAGACGGAGGAGGAGAACATAGAGGAGGAGGAGGGGGAGGAAGAGAAGAGGGAGAGGAGGAGGGAGAGGAGGAGGGAGAGGAGGAGGAGCTGGGATGTTCCCTACGGTCATGTGGCAGATGGCCACAGTTTAAGAGCTAGTTTCTGTCTAAACCACTGATTTTGCAACACCAGAAGTGTGCAATATGTTCCTTAGTTATCTCTGTCCCTGGTGATGACAGACAGCACCATGCCCTTAGCCACAAAGGCCTCCTCTTAAAGCCATGAGGAGATGGCTGGGTGCCTCCTTCCTTATTCTTGCTCAGCACAATCATTGCCAAGATCAAGATCAAGATGGCTGGGTCCGAAAGAGTTCTTATGCTGTCAGAAGTTGGCGTGGTCTCGGCAGATGTGGAGTTCCCGTTCACCAAAGGGGACATAGGCAGACACAGAACTGCTCCTGTGTCAAGACTAACCCTTCCCCGCCTCCTTGTCTCTTCCACCAGTTCACAGAACATCATCACCACACATGGTGATGGTTGTTATGGTCATGGACAGTTCATTTGAGGTCAAGGTCAGAGAGGGGACATATTAACCAAATAATCACACACGAATGCAAAGAAGAAATGAAGGCCAACATGACGTCCTAAAGACAGCAGACCACAATGCTTTACCACTTCCAGTCTGGCTCATTTTCTCTCCACACACAGTAAAACCCCGTGTCCCATAGACTCAGGGATAACTGACCCTGGAGACCTCTTGGCTCTCCCAACATCGAGTCCTGACTCTGACCCAGCCACATACACCTTTCTCTTTATGGCATAGGCTGTTACCTGACTCAATTCCTCATCACCAGAGGCTATGGTCCAACAGCTTGAATCTCAAATGTTCCCACAGGCTCACGGTCTGAAAGACTGGTCCCCACTGGTGGTGCTGTTTTGGAAGGTTCTGGAAACTTTAGAAGTTAGAACAAGCAGGACCCTAAGCCTTTGAAGAATATTCTCATATTCTCCCCTCCCTCTCTTCCTCTCTCTCTCTCTCTCTCTCTCTCTCTCTCTCTCTCTCTCTCTCTCTCTCTGTGGTGTTCCACAACATGAGGAACTGTGTAAAAAGGTCTCAGCATTAGGAAGGTTGAGAACACTGGGTTAGAGACTGAGGCTAGGGTCAAAGGGCTCCCAAATGTCCCCACATTGATATCCTGGGTTACAGGGTCACGTTCCCAGTTTCCAGCTTTTTCATCTTGGAAATAAAGCAATCGAACCCCGGAGCCCCCAGCTTATATGACCCTACCCAACCTCAGCTCTTATAGACTTTCGTATCATCAGCCCCAGGCTAAACCAGGGGAGGAGGCAAACCTTGGACACACACATCTCTGAGTCTGGGCTTCTTGCTCAGGTTTGTGGCTCCTTCAGCTACCCCAGGAAGGGAACCTCATCTTATCTGAAATGAATAGGAGACAGGGACATGTCAACAACCAAGATGCACACTCCAGCATCCCAGGCAGCTTTCCTCAGTGTCCATCCGCTATTGCAGTCCAAAGGCCACAATCTAGCAGGAAGACAGTCATGGGAAAACAGACAGCTTGGGCAGGGGCAGGGGCTGGGACTGAGGCTGGGGCAGGGGCTGGGGCTGGGGCAGGGGCTGGGGCTGGGGCTGGGGCTCAACCGGTAGAATGCTTGCCTGGCATTCACAAAGCCCTAGATTCCACCCCCAGTGCCTCAGAAACCGGGAGTGGTGGCACACACCTGTAATCCCATCAAGGAAGACAGGAAAATCAGACAGTCACCAGTCATCTTCAGCTCCATGGCTAGCCTGAGCTGCAAGATACTCTTATCTCAAAAGAGAAAAGAAAAAAAAAGGGCCCACACCTGAGAAAGAGCCTTAGAGACATGAAATTGGCTCCTGTCATGCCCAAGCAGCCGGTGCAGCCCTCGTGCCCTGGACAGTATGAGCATCTGGATGGGCATCTCACCGTAACCCCAGCTCCTCCCTCCTGAGGGTCTCCTTTGGCCTGTCTAGAAAACTGACATCCAAGACACAGCCTCCTGCCTGTGACAGCTGGGAACCACAGGACTGCCAGACATCAACTACCCTACCTCCATCAACAACTCCCATAAAACGTTCCAAAATCAGCTCAGAAAACAGACCCCTAACTCAGATCCTTTCCTCTCGTGTATTTCTGAGGGCCCCTCCCAGGTCTGTGACTATCCAGTGTGATAGCAGAACAGAACAGGGGCCAAGAAGGAGATGTTTTAGAGTCTGGCTGTACAATCAACATCCCAACCGCTGCCTGAGTCCTTGAAGCAAGAAAGTAGTTAGACAGGACAAGAGAGCACAGGGCCGCTGTGTCTCAGTAAAACCTTATTTATGAAAGCAGGCGATGTAACCAACGTGACTGTGCTGGCAAGAGAGAAGATATTCTGAAAAGAAACATCTGTGTTATCAGATGATGGAAACAGTGGACTCCACAGAATTAAACTCTCTCCGTAAATCCCACGCTGGGGGGAGGGGAAGACTGAAACCTGGTGCCAGACAGAGGAGGGACTGGCCTCTGGGAATGGGTTCCACACATTCTGATAACTCATCAGACTGCTCTGTGGGGGCAAGTCAGAGCCAGAACAGCGATGGGTGGCGATGGACAAGGCCTCTCGGTCCTTAACCAGGCCTGCTGAGCTGCACAGAGCTCTTACCCCTCTCCTGAAGACGACCTCACTTCAAGCACCCACAGACGGACGTGGAGTTCACTTCCCAGTGTGGCCACACTGGACCTATTTCTGGTCTCTTTTGTTGGTGTAGTGGGGACAGGTGGCCAAACTGGCTTTTTGGCATTCCTGGGTAGTTGATGGTATCAGGACACAGCTGTAGGTTACTTCCTGTCAGCAGCACAGAAGATGGCCAAGGGCTACCTCAAACAGTGGTCAGGGAGGGCCTGACTGAGGGCATTACATATTCAAGGAAGGGCCGACAAAGAAAGGCCCAGGGGAGAGAGCTTCCGGCAGGACCAGAGGGAACAGGGGAGGAAAGATGCAGCTGGGTAATGGTTGGAGACCAGAGGGTGAGGCACACTCCAAGTGCCCGCCCCCCATTGCCTCTCCCTGCAAGTGGATGGTCAATCCCATTTCCCGGAGGAGGAAATCGAGGCACAGGGAGGTGACACACCTGCTCAAGGTCTCCCAGCTTGGTTGGGCCATGATGCTCCTCCCTTTGCCCTAAATGGGAACCAGGTACACCTTCCAGTAACGCTAGAAATAGAGCTGTGCATTCAGGAGACAAAGGAGCACAGGGGACAGCAATGGGTGACATTGGTCCAACACTGATCCTGTGCCAGAGCCCCCTTCTCAGAGGGTCACAGAACCAAAGCCTCTCCAATCAGTCCTGTGGAGCAGGGAATGATTGCTACCATGGGACAAAGGGGGACACAGAAGCATCCAGAAAGTGTATGTACCATTGGTTTGAAGTTGTGGGTTAGCCAGTGACTGACCTGGGGTACAAATCCAGGTCATGAGGCCTCAGGAGCTCTGTGCAAACATTTATACCCACATACAAACATACATGCCCACGTGGGCGGACACACCTTTGCTCCGTGCATCTCTCCCCTGGACCTTTCACCTTGGCACCCAAACATATTTTTGCATGCATGCATCCATGCAGACACACATGCACACTCCTACTATGGGGGAGCAGTGGCTTTAACAGAAGGTGTCACAGAGGCCAACATAAGCCACATCTGCAAGGCTACCCTCCTGGGATGCAAGTCACAGGTCTGAGAGCTGACCCAAGAAGAGGTGGAGCCCGGAAGCTGTAAACGTAGCACAGGATCATCTGCCCTGATCTGCCAACACTGGGGTCCTCGAATGCAGAATGTACAACCACACCCAGGCTGTGATTGACAGCCTGCAAGTACCTCTCTTAGCAAATTGTGAGGACCAGCAGCACACTCCAACAAGCTGGTCTTCCATGTCTTACCTGTGGACAGTGTGAACTCCCTTCAGAGTTGCTGAGGACAGAGTGAGGCTATGCAGTAAAGTGTCAGGAGCCATGACCTCACACAGTAAGTACTCAATAAATGCAGATGATGACCTCACACAGTAAGTATTCAATAAACGCAGATGTAACAAATGTCCTGTGCACACGGTTCCCCGACTCCCAGTACCAGGCAGACCCCGTGCCTCTGTAAGCATCACACACTGTTCCTTGTTTTGAAATCTCATTGATCCAAGCACACAAATGAAATGTCACCATCAACCACAGCCACAAAATCCCCCGCCTTTATTCCCCTGTGCCAGCCAGACTGAACAGAGGCCACACATAATTTTTTTCTTTGTCCCTCCTGTTCCTTCTCTGTGGGCGTTGACATGGGATGACAGCTGCACCTGGACTTGTTTAAATCACTTCAGGAATGCACAGGAAATTGTATGGCTTGTGGACATGGCATCGGAGGGGTTCATAAGGACAGGCCAAGAGGAAGGCCAAGGAACAGGAGAGAGACTCATGGGGGGGGGGATCATAAAAATAAGCTCCCACAGTCAAGTAAAGCTAAGTGTTCTCCCAGTTTTGTTCCTGTGGGGTGTTTCCAGGCGGTGAAAGGAGGCCCCTCCCAGCGTCCAGTTGAAGATGAGGAACTGAACCTATTTTGTTCCCAGGTGTAATAAACCTGCTTCCACCAAGACCTTCCTCTGAGCCACAGGCCTGGTCCACCTCTCCGACCTGACTCTTTGCTCTCCCTTGTGGAACAGCTGCCCCAGCCTTGTAGTTCCTGAAGCAAATCAAGGACTGTCCCCTTAAAGCCCGGCACTTACTGTCCCTGCCCCAATCTCAAGCCTACGCAGATCTCAATCCTAACTAGGGACAGAGAGCTCTTTCCCAAGACAGAGTCTGAGGCCACATGCTGCTGTGCCCTTTGTGCCTGTTCTCTCCCACCCTCTCCCTCCCACCCTCTCTCTGACCTTCATCACCCTGTTGTGCTTTCTTCTCTGTCTCCATCTGAAAAGTCCTAGGTAGCTGTCGGTTCCCTGCATTGTGGGTGAATTTTCAGGAGAGAATTCCATCTCCCCACACTCCTGCATCCTCTAGCCCCAAGCACCTAAGAGTACATTGTTAGGTGAATGAATGAGTGAGTGGATGGATGGGTGGATGGATGGGTGGATGGGTGGATGGATGGGTGGGTGGATGGGTGGGTGGATGGGTGGATGGAT
>CM052701.1:12482623-12787139 GCA_028551405.1 Uromys caudimaculatus
ATGGGTGGGTAGGTGGGTGGGTAGGTGGGTGGATGGATGGGTGGGTGGATGGGTGGGTGGGTGGATAGATGGATGAGTGGGTAGATGGATGGATGGGTGGGTGGGTGGGTTGATGGATGGATGGATTGCCTGGTCCCTATGGAAAGAGCTTTCTTCTTTCTCCTTACATCTCGGACCCTGCACACATTTCTTGGCCTTGTGTTAAGCGGCCATCTTGTGCTGCCTGCACTTGAACCATGTCTTTTGCTCTTGCCTATCCCTAACCCTCCGATGCCAGCTTTCCCCGAACAACCCAGAGCTCCTGGAGGTCAAGGGCTGGCTTCTGGAGGCTGTTTCAGTAAAGGCTTGGTGCTTGACCGGCTGTGAGATACCCCAAGGCTGGGCTGCTACAGCTGGACTCGGTTGGGATTACATTAGTGAGGAGGGGGGAGCGGCTGGAGTGGAGTGGGTAGGGTAGATGACTGGTTGCAGCCGGTTGGGCTGTACAGCGCTGGGTTGGGTTTGTTGAGTTCTGCTGAGCTGGCGTGGAAAACTGAGTCACCCACAAAGTTCATTCACTCTCCGGCTTTTCCAGGCGGCCTGAAGCGGACCCATCAGCAGAAGCTGGTCAGGTTCCAGCCTCTGCATCCACTGCTCCCTCTGTTCAGGTCACGTTCCCTCTCTGTTGCTTCCAGTGAGCTCCTATGTGTCCCTCTATCGATAACCCTACTCTGTGACTCACTCCTTCACCACCTGGCCCCCAGCCTCAGTCAGTCACATCCCCACACACCTGGTGCCTGTCTCAGGCTTTCAAACGCTAAGCCCCACACACCTTCAGAAAGTGTTTGAGCAAAGATCAAAGTAATGACAAAGCCAGGTGGGAGGGTACCTAAGAGTCGAAGAGACACAGGCCAGGCGTTTGGGGTCCACTTCCCCCTTGGAGAAGGTCAACTCCAGGAGGCTTGTGTGCCCTGGCTTTGCCCTCGACCAACCCAACCCAACCTAAGCTATCCCTCCTGAGAGAGGGGTTCAGAAAGCCCTTGTTGGACATGGCCTTGAGGCCATAATGGGAAGAGGAAATGGCTCAGCCGAGCTCAGGAGACAGGTCTCAATGGCAGATCTACATCCATCCAGTGAGTATGACAGAGTATCTCTGTGCACTGCCGTCTCTCCCCTAAAGCACTGGCCACAGCAGCCATTGTAGACTTGAGCTCACCCAAAGAAAGCAAGCAAACATGGAGAGAAAGGTCAGATGGGGTCACAGGTTCAAGACGACCATGGAAGTTCGCTTAGACAAGAGACCAGAGAGGCCTCCCTGGAGAGAAAGCATTGCAGAGGGATCCTGGGTGTATGGCAAACAGGGAGAACACAGTTCTCGGCTTCCAGAGGCAACACACAGAAGCCACAGCCTAAGATGGCCATGAGCTTGGCCTATGAGAGGGAGGAAGGGGTGAACTATAGGGGTGACCAGCCTGGAGGAGCGGACAAGAGAAGGAGGTGTAACCAGAGCGGTTTTCTAGGACCCACAGAGCCCAGGGCACAACCCCGTAGCTCATGGGGACTAATATATATACTGCATTCTCCTGCATCCAAATTGAACTTTGGGGTAGTTTTTGTTTGTTTGTTTAATGTTTCTGAATATTTGATGAAACATTAATATTACTATATGACATAATTTTTTAAAAATAGTAAAGGGAAGAACTTAAAAAGATAAGTTGGAGATTCATCTCTGCAGTGTTTGGACCAGTTTCTCAAAGACAAAGTCATAACTATTTCACAAACACCAAATAACCATGTATCAAAATTGTATTTAACTCAGTAGCTAATAAGAGATCTGGGAAGATTTTAGAGCCAATTCCAGTAGACTAAGCTGTCTGACTGTTGAGGCCCAGGGATCCCCTTGTCCCTGCCTCGTCAGCACTGAGATTACAGGCTTGCCCCATTGCACCAGCTTGTCTGTTGTGCTCTGGATATCTGAACTCAGGTCCTCGTTCTTACCAACAAGTCAGGCACTTTCCCAGCAGGCCCATCCCCTCAGTGCTTGGTGTTTCTTTGATGCCTGTGGAGTGTGTCATGCCCTGGTGCCCACCCCACATCTGTCCTGTGTCTCCTGAGGTCTCAAGCAGGTAATTCCTGAGGTCTTGCTGCTTTTGAAGCCACAGGATCGAGCATCTCTCAGGAGCCTCACATCACAGTGAAGCTGTTTAGACACTTTTAATTTTTTGCATACTAATACTGTAGAATTCTACTGTCCTTTTTCTATTATAAACAGTGTTGTCTTAGTCAGGGCTTCTATTCCTGCACAAATATCATGACCAAGAAGCAAGTTGGGGAGGAAAGGGTTTATTCAGCTTACACTTCCACATTGCTGTTTATCATGAAAGGAAGTCAGGACTGGAACTCAAGCAGGTCAGGAAGCAGGAGCTGATGCAGAGGCCATGGAGGGATGTTCCTTACTGGCTTGCTTCCCCTGGCTTGTTCAGTTTGCTCTCTTATAGAACCCAGGACTACCAGACCAGGGATGGCACCACCACAAGGGGCCCTTCCCCCTTGATCACTAATTGAGAAAATGCCTTACAGCTGGATCTCATGGAGGCATTTTCTCACCTGAAGCTCCTTTCTCTGTGATAACTCCAGCTTGTGTCAAGTTGACACACAAAACCAGCCAGTACAAGTGTCCTACGAGTCAGTTCCTTTGATCTGTCCTTGAGTTGAGCATTAACGATGCCTAGGCTGGTCATTCTGTTTCTATACCTCATTCTAGAATAAGAGAACATCCTAAGAAGATGCAGGAGGAGAGTGGGTGGATAGCCATTACTGTGGGAGAGCAGACAGTCACATTCCCATGGCCCACGGCTTCCGTGTTTCCCCCCACGATAAGAACAGCCCGGTTCTTTTCAGAAGAACAAGGCCTTCCCCCATACACTCAGGAAGGCCTGCCAATCAAGGTGACTGACCCCTCACCCAGGCAATGTGTGCTTTCTTCCTGGAAGCCTCTCATTAAGTGGGGTGACCAAAACATCGCAAGCAGTCGAAACTGGTCCCTCTGTGACCAAATCTGCTCCTGTCGCTCACAGAGAGCCCTGACCCAAAACGAAAGAAAACAAACCATGAACAGAAATACCACTGAAAAGGCTGAAAGGACTGCTGGGGGCAGGGAGTGCTCCACCAGCTGGGGGTGGGGAGTGCTCCACCAGCAGGCATAGGGTGGCAGGTTCAATCCCGGGGGGGGGGGGGGGAATAAAAGTCTACAAAGAATGTTAATGAAGTGTACTGGAGGGGCTGAGGGCCTGCATTGGAATTCCCAGTTGCTGTGTAAAACGCCAGACATGGCTGTAAGTGTGCCTCTTACCCCAGCACTGTGGGCATGGGAGACAGGAGGATCTCAGGGTCTGTCTGTCTGTCTGTCAATCTCACTCCATAGAGCAAGACATCAGAAGACATCCTACACCAAATTTTAGCCAGGTCCTCTAGGCTTCTTCGAAACTAGGCCTCAACTTTGACTCTGTCCTCACCAGACCTGCATAGCCATATCTCAGCAAGAACCCCCCACCTCACACATGCTTGGCCTATCCCCATCAAGGACCCTGCTGATCTACCAAGAATTGATCGACTCTGCCGGAATCCTCGAAACCCTCCTCCCAGGACCTTCGACCCGCCCCCAGTAGTGAAACTTACCTGTTTTTAGGTGGCTGGAGTGGAGCTGACCTCACTTTCCTATTGTAACAAATGCTTGATGGGAAATGTCACCCATGATCTGTGTTCATGGATGGTGTGATGTGGTGACTAGCTCCTTTAAGAGGTTGTCACCAGCTCACTTTTTCTCTCGGGCTTCCTGTCTCTCTCTCTTAAATGTATCCCCCATGATGCCATCTGTCACTAAGCCACACTACCCAGCAGCCCTCACCAGAGCCAGCACTATGCTGTCTGAGCTTCCATCCTCCAAAGTGTGAATTAAATAAATGTCTCTTTTCTTTATGGCGATCCAGCCTCAGGTGTTTTGTTACAGTAACGGAAAACAGACCATCTACTGCCACAGGCCTAACTAAAGCCTTACTAGTTCAACAGGAACCAGATTTTTTTTTTTTAACACCTTTACTCAAAACTATATGGCAGACCCTGTACCTGTACAGGGGACAGAATGCAGACAGACCTAAGAGCAATTCCCGTCCCTTTGGGGTGTTTACACAGTTGGGATAGACACAGAACTCTGACAATGGGCAGATTGACAGTGACACAGGAAAGGCATATTTATGAGAGGAGGTGTCCAAGCTGAGCTTCTGCAAAACGAACCTCATTGGGAAGCATCCTCCCAGCCCCAGATCTCACCTGAAGCCTTACTTAAAATAATCATAATCATAACTCCCAGGGTGGGGGACGTACTTGAGATCATCAGAGAAATACCAGCTCTGAGCAGATATTTGATACCATCTAAGGAATTGCTGCCAATCATTTTCAGACAAGATTCTGATATCCTGTCTGTACTTTGAAAGAGGCCCTTGCCCTTTTAGAGACATGTACAGAAGTATTATAAAATGATGTCAGGTCTAGGATTGGGCTCAAGATAATCCAGTAGAAAGACACAAATGGAATGCGGTGTAGACAAAACAAGACTCCCCCTGATGTTGAAGCTGGAAACGAATGAATCCTGGGGGTGCCTCTCACTGGCATCTCTACTTCATACGTGGTGGAAATGTGTAATGTGCTAGGCAGTGGTGGCACACACCTGTAATTCCAGCACTCAGGAGGCAGAGGCAGGGGGATCTCTGTGAGTTCAAGTTCAAGGACAACCTGGTCTACAGAGTGAGTTCCGGGATAGCTCAGGGTACATAGAGAAACCCTGTCTCAAAAAACAAAAGCAAAAGAGAGAGAGAGAAAGAGAGAGAGAAAAGGAGAGAGAGAGAGAGAGAGAGAGAGAGAGAGAGAGAGAGAATGTATAACGTAGAGATAAGGTAGAAAACCTAAGGGAACCCCTCCCTGGGAGCAACATGTCAGGAAATGGTTAATCGCCTTCCGTTGTTATAACAAATTACCTGAGCAAGTCAAGTTACATAAAGAAAGGGTTATTCTGGCTCAGAATTTCAGATTGGCTGGTTTGATTCAGTGAGGCAGAACACTGTGGTGGCTGGAGCATGTGGCAAAGGGACAGACTGCAAGGGCTAGGACACTGGGACACTAGAAATGTCCTTCAAAAGCCCATTGTGGGTACCTTTCTTCCTCCGACCAGGCCACACTTCCTGTTCCCACCAAATCCCAGTGCCATCATCTTAATAATCCACCAAGGTCAGAGCCCACCCCTGACCCTCTAGAGGTCCAGCCTCCCCTCCACACAAGACAAGCACCTGGGCAGACAGCTTCATTACTGTGTTTGGCACTTACAGGAGCAGGCAGTGCCAAGAAGGCCAGGGTGTCTGCCACATGCTGTGTATGAGGCTGTGATTCTGGGAGCCCCTAAAGACAGAACTTGCTTTATTTTTCAAACCTATATCAGTGAACAGAGAGGCATCAGTATAATAGTTTTTCCCCTTAGGTGACAGGAGAATAGTCACACAGGACAGGGCAACATCGTGTGCAGTGGCTGATTTTTCTCCTTTCCTCTGTTTGTGTGTGTGTACATTCATGAGTGGGTGTGTACACATTCATGTAAGCGCATGTTTGTGTGTGTACGTGTGCATTTGTGCGTATACATGTATGTGTGCATCCATGTTGTGTGTGCACAGATATGAGGTTACATATGCAGAGACAGGAGGCCAGCATCAAGTGTCTTTATGATCGCTCTCACCTTGGTTTTTGAAGCAGAGTCTCTCACTGAGCCTGAAGCACACCATGCAGCTAGGGCTGGCAGTTAGTGAGTTCTGAGGCGCTGCCTGTCTTGGTCCCCACCCACACCAGGTTTTTACACAGAGATCCAAACACAGGACTTCGTTTGTGCCCTTGTGGCTAGCACTTTACCAGCTGAGCTATTTCCAAAGCCCTCATTTTCTGCTTCTAAAAGAGTAAAGGAAATTCAGAATAAATTGGCAGAATGGCTGACTTTAGAGGATTTCTTCTCGACATTCTTCAGAAACAAGTTGGTTTTTTTTTTTTAGTTAAAGTCAGTGGGTGGGGAAGTGTATTATACATATGTGTGGCACAGGCACATGAGTGAGTGTGCACCCGTGCACACACATGTAGAGGCCAGAACAGGACTTCAGACATATTCCTCTATCACCTCCCACCTGTCTGTCATTTGGTTCTGCCTTGGCCTCCCTCCTCTCCTCTTCCCTCCCTCCCTTTCTCTCTCCTTCCGTTCCTTCCCTTTAAGGCAAGATCTTCTTAAGCAGTGAGGTTGGTCTCGGCTCTCTGTGCTCCTGCCTTCACCGGGTGAGCACTGTGCTCACAGGTACACACCTACACACTCAGCCCACTGTGGTTCGTGACCTTCCTAACAGAACCGTCAGGGTGTACAGTGTATTTCCCACGAGCCTCAGCATGTGAGCGCACTCTATTTTAGTTCACATTCCTTGACAAGAGTGGTCAAAGTTCAAACCCTGCTGAGCAGGCTCCAGTCACCTCACAGATACTGAGAAAACCTTCCAAGGGAGGATACTCCATTTTGGCAGGGAGGTAGATGTATAATGGGAATATTGAGAACGTTCTGAAAAATACTACACTGGCCAAGTGAATCAATGCCACAGTCCAGATCGCGTTAGCCGTACTCCTCTCTAGCTATTGGAGCCACTGTGTCCTCTGCCTGTCCACTGAGCTATTGACCCACTTCTGTCCACCAAGCTAGAGATGTGTGAAGTAACAATTACATTTGGGTTTGATCCTGGCTGCGACTATGTGGATGACATGGTCAGTCAGACAGACAGACAGACAACATTTCCTGTTTCCTTTACCAAGTATTCTCTGTCTCCTGTTGAACTTCTCCAAACCAGCTCTCTGGAATCCTGTGGTAGACACCATGATCAATCATTTTGGATCTGAAACCAGACGCGGAGGGAGTCCCTGCTGCTCCCAGGTTAACACTCACTTCCTAGTCTTCAACACAATTTGAACATTTCCACTGAATGTGATCTAAATGGATGCTGAGGTTTTGTTTGTTTGTTTGTTTGTTTGTTTGTTTGTTTAAATGGGATCCCACTACATACTCCTGCTTCAGCTTTCTGAGTGTTTAGATAACAGGACAGAGCCCCCAAGCCCTACTTCCAGGTAGATGTTTTAATGGAAAACATGGCTCTGGTAGGAGCTGCAGTCTGTCTCTGCTTCCTCTTCTGGGTGCCCACGGCCCTGGACTCACGAGGTGAGACTCCCAGGCCGAGGCCCCTGCTCCTGACACCTGCGCTTTGTGTGAGCCCCCATGGCAGCCTGTGAGTGGGCAGAACTTGGCAGACAGACCTCCACCACAAACCCCTGAAACCCTAACCCACTCCCTCCCACCCAGGTCTATAAACTGCCTCCCTCATAAGGCCACACTCCAGGGGCAGAACTACAACAGCTCAGGGCCTGTAATTCTCATCTTGACGATTTCCTTAACCTCAGCAAACCTCTCTGGGCGTGTTGGGTTTGTTTTTTTGTTTTGTTTTGTTTATCTTTTAAAAAATTAAAATGTTCTATTCCTGGGAGGCAAGGCGTCCTTTAAGGCTTTCACTTAGTCACTTTGTTGCCGGCTCGACTTCACACACTGCCGGGATTTCTTTCTTCTTTAGGTATGTGGTGAAGCCTTCTCCAGCTGGGCTGCCTTTTCTTTTTTACATTGTTACTTATTTTTGTGTTTGTGAGTGTACACGGGCTGGCAACCACAGGGTGTGTGTGGAGGGGAGAGGCCGGAACAGGCGTTCTCCCTGCACCACAGGAGTACCAGCGATCAAACTCAGGTCACCAGGCTTGGTAGCAAGCATCATTGCCAACTGACTCATCTCGATGGCTCCCGTTTCTTTCTTTTTTTTTTTTATTAAGCCAAAAGAATCATCCATCAATCATCATCTACATCTGAGATTCCCTGTCTCGATGTAATTTTTCATCTCCCCGCAGATCCTAGAGGGGGTTTCCTCCTTGGGTTATACTCTGTTTTTCTGGACCGTGGTGGGGACATGGGCAGAACCCTAGGGGCAGAGGAGAGATGACCGAATCCATGGAGTTCACACAAGAGGATGTCAAGATTCTGATGTCTGAACTTAACTCACACACAACCCCAAAGGGTTTCTTTGCTCCACTCTCAAAGCTTTTGCCATTCCTATTGTCAGCCAACCAGGACGGTCCATTAATGACTCAGACACAGTATCTACCTGAATGATACAGTATTGTAAGTCTCTGGTTCAGTTGCCTTAGTGGGCAAAAATTACAAGTGTATTTCTGCTATAAACTGATTCAGAAGACGGTTGCTTTGACTTTGTTATGTGTTTTTTGTTTTGTTTCTTAGTATTTTTTAAATTATGCTTTGATTATCTTTATAGTAATTTTAAGATAAAACTGGTACTTTTATTTTATGTGAATATGTGAAAGTCTTCAAGTTTTAATTAAAAAAAAACTCGATAAAGTTGCAGGATACAAAGCCATCTTTTTTTAATTCAAATAAAATTGGCTTGTCACTAAAAAAAAAAAAATTAGAAACAGCTCAATTTTTTATTCTTGGCAAAACAATAGATACAGTCTTTAAATGTTTGATGTTTTGGGTTTTGTAGACTTTATTAAGCTGGTTTTGATTTTTAATCCATTGCATTAAAATAATATTTATTGGGCTGGCGATATAGCTCAGTTAGTAGAATGCTTGCCTAGTATGCATGAAGACCTGGGTTCTACCCCAGCACTGCTTAAACCTGGCAGAGTGGCAGCCACCTTTAATCCCCCAGCACTTGGGAGACAGAGTCAAGCAGATCTCTCTGAGTTCCAGGTCAGTCTGGTCTACACAGTAAGGCCTATCTCAAAACAAACAAACAAACAAACAACAACAACAAAATGATATTCTTCCCTCTCCAGCTCATCCGAGTCTCGAGCATGAAGCTTCACTCCTGTCTGTAAAACTCTGACATGCAGAAACAGAGTTGCAGGTAGGGAGAAAACACTAACTTTGGAGGCTTTGGTCATGAGGGCTCAAAGATAATGGGGCCTGTTCCCTCCATGACTGTAGTTGGGGAGATAGTGTCTGCTTAGGATGAAATCGAGGCAGTGAAACCAGAGAAGCCAGGACTGGACTCTGGGTGGCCAAATACACTACCACCCACGAGGGGCACAGCCTTCAACATAAAGCACCCAAAAAGAAAAGGGTGTGTTTGCGGGCACAACCGGGAGCCTATGGTTGTTTTTTAATTGTTCTGTTAGGTTAGACAAAAGAACCATAAATATAAACAACATAGAAATACCTCCCCCACGAGAACAGATGAAGGTGAGTGAGAGAGTGTGTTACTGGAAAGTGTAGTAGGCTCTCCTAACCAAAGTAATGAGGAATGACCCTCCCCACCATGGGAAGCTGTTTAAACACATTCTTCCCCAGTCTGTTTCCATGGAGAGATCATGATTTGTTTTCCTGTATGTAAAGTTTCCCCCGTGGCGCCTTAAGAGAGATCCTGCACTCTCTAGTTAGGATAACCACCCGACTCAGTTGCTCACCTGATCAACTAAGCAAATTTATAACCTCAGAGGCCTGGATAAGGGAGGTCCATGTGCCTGTGGAGATGGGGAGGACGCTGCCTGCTCTGCCAGGGGTAACACCTCCTAGATGCTGAGACTTTAAACAGCCATGTACCAATGCTCTTCCCTCCTCTTCCTGTCCCCTTTGACAGTGGCTAACGTGTATCCAGACCGCATCTGCCACCACACCCCTCCTCTAGCATCCTGCCTTGTCCCTCGGTCCTCTGCCCTGCCCCTTCCTCTGAGTCTATAAGCATGTTATTCTTACACCTAGCATAAGCCCTTCAGATCTCCGATGATAGCTGCTCCTTACCTTAAGGAGTCACCTCCTCAAAGAGATGCCCCCTATATCCTACCGTGTGAGACAGTTGCCTTGCCCCAGGACACTCTCTGTCCCATCTGCTTTTGTTCCTACATCACCTTCCCCTGACTGCTGCCTGCTAATTTGTTTACCTGGACCCTGTCATCCTCTAAGGCAGGACCCTATTGTCAACAGATGGATGGTGTTCGCTGCCGTGTACAAAGCAGCTCGTGCAGCAGCTGTGGTGGCAGGGGAGGTGCCCAACCGTATGCTAAGTGAAGGAGCCAGTCCGTACTTGGATGACTGCCTTGACAATCTCTGCATAGGGACATGTTGTTTTACATCTGACTTGGTCTGATTTTTCTGTATACACTGTGAGCCTGCCAGGGAAGAACTTGTACCCAGCCACCACAAAGAATGTCATCTTAGGGATGGACATGTGACTCTGTGGTTAAAAGCAGTGACTGTTCTTCCAAAGGACCCAGGTTTGGTTCCTAGCACCCACATGGTGGTTTATAACCTTCCGTAGCTCCAATCTCAGGGGATTTGATACCTTCTTCTGGCCTCTGAAGGGACCAGGCATACAAGTGGTGCGCACACATACATGCTGGTAAAACGACTAGATACATAAAATAAAAATCATATTGCCTGACTGGATGCTGTCTTAATTTCATTTTCTATTGTCATGCATTTAAAAATTACCCTAGAAAATCAAAATAAGGAAGAAATGGTTTATTGGGCTTAGAATTTTAGGTCATGAATTCCATCTTTATGAGGAAGTCACAGGTGGCAGGAGCTATCAAGCTATGTGACTTGATGTAGCTGGTCACACTGCATCCAGTCAAGAGCAGAGAGTCATGAATAAATGCAGACATACATGCCAGTGATCTGCTGAAATCCAGGGACCTTTCTCCCAACAAATGGCACCACCCACAGCAGGTGAACCGCCCTACTAATCAAGAGAGTCTCCCAAAGACATGCCCACCCACAGTCAACCATGATCTAGACAGTCCCTCATTGAGACTCTTTTTCAGGTGATTCTAGATTATGTCAAGTTGACAGTTAAAACCAACCATCACAGACAGTAATGCCAATAGGATTCTCTGACTGAGATCCCTCATCTTCACAGCTGAGTCCCTAGTCTGTCCTTTAACTGGGAATTTTGATATGTATTCTTTGAGTAAATTGTTAGTGTGGACAGAGACCCTCAAAAATAAATGTGGGACCCAGTGCATTCTAGGCTGGACCCCACAACCAATGCTTTGAGACACTCTGGAGCCAAGAGGGCCCTTGTGGCTGTGATAGATGGAGTGGGGGCTGGGTTGATGTCCTGTACTCAGCAGCCTTTGGAAATAGCAGTTCCCAGGATGGGATGCTCCAAGCCCCAGCTGCTGGCTGGAGCATTTCCAGGTGTGATGCCGGTAAGGTAATGCAGCAAGGGTCAGGCATGCTCAGATGGGACACAGGAAACGGGAAATGTTTCTTCTGACTCCTGAAGAGGTACAGAGCCCAGGAGAGGCCACAGGATGGAGCTCCTGACAGAGAGGGAAGCAATAACAAAGCAGACTGACTGTCCTGGCAGGAGCCGGGATATTCTAAAGAAAGACAGATGCCCTGTGGAACTGGGCTGTCACTGCCACACAAGTGCTGCAAGCCAGATCAAGATCCACAGGGCACAGCAAGAGCTGGGACGGTGACTTGTTCCAGAGAGGTTGCAAAAGGGGTTGATTGGCACTGTTTGTCTGGCAGAGACTGAGGGGAGACAGAGTGAGTGACAGACACTTGATCCTCAGTGGCAGTTCCTCCCCTTGAGGTCCCAAGAGGCAAGAATTGGGAGAGGCAGTAGCCTTGCTTTAAAGGTCAGAGGGAGAGTCACAAATCAAGATTCATTCTTCTCTGCCATGGTAGCCCCTGGGGTCCTATGTACCAGCCCCCACATACAACCCAGACCCCCCTTCAAAGTCAAGGACAGTGAGACACAACCTACAGCCCCATCCTGATGTCTTAGGGAACGTGGCTTACACCCCTCCTATGCTACTGGACACCTGGGTTCCAGGGTGACCCGGAAGAGGAAGCTAATGACCCCTCCTGATACTAGCATATTTAATAAAATGGAACAGAGCTTACAACAGCCAGGGCCCCAAAAGAGCCCCCACCACACATGAGCACCAGCGTCTGGGAGCTGAGAAGGGTCAGGAACTGGCAATCACTGTATCCATGGCTCACAAGAAATCTCTCGCCCCATTGAGCAGCTGGCACAAGTGGCTGCTTGGCCATTGCTCTGGGCTCTGCTCTCCATTTGGAAGCAGACCAGGGCAGGGCCCCTCCTCAGTATCAAAGTCTGCTCAGCTAGAAAGCACAGGCTGATTTCACGGGTACTTACTTAGGAAGCCGCCAGGGCCACTGCACAGTAAGTCCCCTCCTGGCTAAAGGACAGCAGCCAATGGCTCTGTCATCGCTCACAAAGGAGGGTTGCTCTGGTCCCCACAGAGCGTCAAATGCTGAGCTCTGGTGCTTGCCACTTGACATTCTTTGGAAGTGACCCCTAAAGGAGAGGCACCATTCTGAGGACACAGACCCACTGTGTCCCACAACCAGAGAACACAAAATGCAGAGCTTAGAGTCTGCCAGCAGGCCTGGGTTTCCACGGCCCTAGTCACCCCCAGTCACTGGAGAACATCTGAATGGGACACATTCAGACCCCACCCCCACCCCCTTCCCTACTAAGGTGGTGTTGGTTGGGGGAGGGTCCATCAAGTTGTCGGGTATATATTTTACCCACTTCCTGCCAGACACACCAGACTTCACTGGGTCTTATATAACCTGGGGGGCTGGGGTCAGCACGTCGATGCCACCAACTCTATAAGCCACAGCCATTGGCTGTATCCACAGTATTTAACCCCCAACCTCACCCTAATTGCACCAAATTCACTCCCAACACACACTATGTACCAGGCTTCTATCAGTCATGAGCCGGCTGCCTCAGCCCACAGGGCATGAGCAGCTGAGCAGACGGTCTACATGAATTAACATGAGAGGCTGTGTCAACCCCTGGCTTTTAACCTGACAACAGGTAGGCGTCAGGCTGGTTACCATGGAGAGGTGAGGGGGTCACCAGGGCCAACCAGGACTCCCTCCTATGATGGGCAGGTCCTGCAGGCTCTTTGGGGAGACCCAGGCATGCCTGGCATTTTAATTATGCCTAGCTTTGCCCACCTGTTAGTGCAATATGTTTACGTGTAAGAATATACATCTGTGTATATGTGCATTTTGCATGTGTGTATGGACGAGCACAGCTATGATGCGTATATGAAAAGTGTATGAATTTGAGTGTATGTGTGTGCTTGCGTGGGAAGTGTGTCAGACTGTGTGTGTCTGCATGGGGTGACAGACATATAAGAGTAGACATGCATGTGATGGGTGTGCCTACGGCTGTGTGTATGAGTGTGTGAACATACGAACACAAGTATATTAATCAAAATTCTCTAGAGCCGTGGCTCTCAACCTTCCGAGTGCTTCAACCCCTTCATACGGTTCCTCATGCTGTGGTGACCCCCAAACATTAAAATTGTTCTTTTTGCTACTTCATAGCTGTAATTTTGCTACTGCTATAAATAGCAATGTAAGTACCTGATATGCAGGATATCTGATCTGCGACCCCTGTGAAAGGATCATTCGACCCCTCCAGGGGTCACAGCCCACAGGGTGAGAGCCACTGCTCTGGAGGAATGGAACCAGTTAGAATGGGATTGATTGGGTTGGCTTCCTTACCATCTGCTGAGGTCCAACACTGGCTGGGGCCGAGTGCCTGCTCAATCCAGAAGCTAGACACCTCTGCAGTCTCAGTCTTGTGTCGAAAGCTGGAGGATTTCTTGGAGCCTCTGGTCTTCTGTCCACATTGGAAACCCAAAGAAACCGGGTCGCGGAATCAGTGACGGTATGCAGCAGCAGTGACAGTAACGGCAGCGCAACCATAGCAGAGCAGCTGAACTTGCCAGCAAGATGCAAAGTCAATGAAGCAACAAGCGAAGGTCTTCCCTCGGATCCACCTTTGTCGGGGCTGCTGTAGGAAGGTGCTGCCCATCCTTAGGGTGTGTCTTCCCACTTCAGTTAATAAAGCAAGGAAAATCCCCCACTCACACTCTCAAGAGCTCACCTCAATCTAGACAGTCCTTCAGACGAACACTCGTGTCTTGGTTGACTCCTGATCTAGTCAGGTTGACAACCGACATGAACTATGGGGAATATGAGTCAATGTGTACATGAATGAGGAAGCATATATGTTGGGGAAACTGAGGCCCAGAGAGGAAATGACCTGTTCATGTCTCCGACTATCCTCCTTTGTCACTGTGGCCAAATCTTGTCTCAGTCTGACTGATGACAGCTCTGGTGGTGCTCACCTGAATCAAGGCAAGGACTGAGTGACATGGGACACAGCAGAGCTCCCCAGGAATGTCTTCCTCCCCTAGGGTCAACCTGCACTCTGAGCACCTAGACTGAGCTCAGACAGCCTTCCTCCCAGAGGCTACCTGGCCCGGCTGGAATATACACATAGCCTCTCTCCACACAGCCCATGCAGCCAAGCAGGACTCGGGACTCAGGCTCCCCTAATCCACTCCCCTCCACTGAGCAGAGTGTCAACAGAAGAAAAAAAACAGCTTACAGGGCTGATGGTCTGTAAGATGCCCAGGCTCCTTGGTAAGCCAGTCAGGTATCTGCCAAGAGACTGGTCTCTTTATTCTCACTTAATTGAAAGCAGTACACCGAGCCCATCCTCTCATGGCCCTCTCTTCCCTCAGCAGCCACCATTAACCTTTAGAAAGATATTTCACGAGCCGTTTGCCTGAACCTCTTTCTGCGTGCCCAGGTGTAACGAGGGTCAGACACAGCCAGGCACAGGGGGGACGGATGTGAGAGATGTTCCAGATGACAGAAAGGCAGAGCAGGTCCCAGGGCTGCCACACACAGGCAGAGCTGTGTATGCGACCATGCCAAAGTCCAGGTCTGAACCACAGGCCCCTGGGACGGCCAAGGCCAAGTCTTCTTAAAGAAGTGAACTCCCCTGAGCCAGCCATAGCAGAAGCACATTGGTGACGTCCTACTGCTCTTCCGCTCAGAGTCAGTCCCTCCGCCTCCACGTGTCACTCAGCCCATGTGGGACAGCCTCCTCTGGTCTCTGGATCCCATATCCTCTGCCTTACTCCTCTCTGTCCATAGACACATTTCATCAGGTTGACCCTGGAGGGATAGAAGCAGCCACCAGAATGAATATCCAGAGTAAATGATAAAACCCTCGAAAAAGAGACGCAGAGTCAGTCCAATAGAGCTGGGCCTAAGGGACGAGCCAGAGCCTCACAGAAGGTGTACACAGGAGGGAAGGCACAATGGCACGCTGACACAGTCCAAGCTTCAGGGAGGGTGGGACTGTCTCTGGTCATTGGAGGGAGACTGGAGCAATATCTCTCAGTATGCAGCTGAGTGTCGGCTTCCCAGAGTGTCATGTGGAAAGGTCAGCCACCTCTAAAATGAGATAGAAAAGATACTCACCTACTCACAGTGTGAAACTGGGGGTGCAGTAGGAGATGCTGATTTCTCATGTGTGTATTAGGGTTTGGGGTATATGGTAAAAATGATGTTCCTTACCTGAGCTGAAATTGAACCGGGCTCCCCACTGAAAGCAACTGGTTGAAAGAACTTTTGCTTGTGCACAGGAGGAATGCAGGAGAATTCTCAAGGCACTTCTCTTCTGTGACTCAAAATGGGACTGCTCCCAATAGCCAGCAGCAGAATAAAGACACAGCTCCTGTCCCCTTGCCCCATGGGACACCTCACAGTGGGAAAATGCGTGCACCAAAGGGCGGAATTGCAGCAACAGTGTGGACACAAAGCGAAATCAGACATCTAGTGACTGCCGACAGCAGGTGCCTCCTGGCAGGGGCACATCACGGTGTGATTACTTCATAGCACGGTTCCAAAGCCACTGTTGGAGCTGAGCAAGTATCAGGACCTGAGTTTGGATTCCCAGAATCCACATAAAAGCCAAGCATGGGGCTAGAAGGATGGTTCGGTGGTTACAGGCACAGAGTACTCTTGCAACTTGAGTTTGGTTCGCAGTGTGTATATTGGTGGCTCACAACTCTAGCTCCAGGGGTTCCAACACTCTCTTACCCTTGCCTCCAGCGGTACCCGTACTTACATTCACAAATCCACACATGGACATACATGCACCCACATAATTTTTAAAAATAAAATATTTTTAAAAAAAAATCAGGTCTTTTGGAACATTCCTGTAACCCTGACACTTTAAGGAGATAGCAGACAAAATTGCTGGGACTTTCAGGACACCAGCTCAGCTCTGGTTTCAGTGAGAGTTGCTGTCTTAAGGAAATAAGGCAGAGAATAATAGAACAGACACCCAACGCCCTCAAACATATATACCACACTTAGGGTTTCTATTGCGGCCCAGAAACACCATGACCAAAAAGCAAGTTGGGAAGGAAAGGGTTTATTTGATTTACACTTCCACACTGTAGTTCATCGCTGAAGGAAGCCAGGACAGGAACTCAGACAGGACCAGAACCTGAAGGCAGGAGCTGATGCAGAGGCCATGGAGCGATGCTACTTACTGACTTGCTCCCCCTGGCCTGCTCAGCCTGCTTTCCCATAGAGCCCAGGACCACCAGCCCAGGGATGACTCCACCCACAAGGGGCTGGGCCCGCCCCCATCAATCACTAATTATGAAAATACCCTACAGGCTTGCCCATGGCTTGATCTTACAGAGGCATTTTCTTAATTGAGGTTCTCTCCTCTCAGATGACTTTAGATTGGGTCAAGTTGACATAAAACTATCTAACACACACACACACACACACACACACACACACACACACCAAAGTTGAAGCTCCCTCTGCTCAGGCATTCATAGTAGAATGGAGAGAAGAAACAATACAGAAGCTGTAGCTGTCTTTACTATTTTGTGGGTTCTTCTTTTCCCACCCCTTATTCTCCTCACCAGTTTCACCCCCTAACACTAGATAGAAAGGAGGATAGAGGGGGAAAGAGAGATAGAGATCTATGAATTTAATCTCTTTCTTCTTGTTTTTTCTTTGAGCACAACTACTAACAACCTGCAACCAAGGCCCTGAACAACAACCACCCACCCACACCGCCTAGCAGGGCCCTAGCATTTTTATGTCCTCTGAAAAGTTCCCAGAATTCCAAGCATCACACACTCGCAGAAACTGTCTGCACCTGGCAAGACGGTGCCTCTGCTGGAGCACGAGGCAAATCTAGTCAGCTGCTGCAGACAGTACGAAGCAGCCCCGTATCCCACACCTACAATTAAAACAAAAACATATTCTTAAAACATTTCTATGGTTTTTAAAGAAACCAAAATTCCAGAACTGTCCCTACAGGTTCCCTCTGTGGAGGGAGGGGCTTTGAGAACAACAGGGAGCATATTTCTTCAGATTCAATTTCTTAAACCAGATGGAGGTCCCACGTGCCCACGGCATTAACATTCTTGTACACTAATCATGCTGAGTGAAGGCTCGTCAGCAAGGGAATCTTGTCTCCACCTGGATGAGCTGGCCACTGTGGGGCTCTCAGTGATACCTGGCATCGCCTGCAGGCTGTAAGTAGGGCTCAGCAGCTAAGGCTCATGGGAAATTATCTATACTCTAACCTTACACAGAGGAAGCTCAGCTCCCTCTCTTCTTCGAGTTCTCAGGTTCATCTTCACCACCCATGGCTTTAGGAGCTGTCAAGAGCTTTGTACCCATGTCTTTTTACCTTGATATCTACCCAAAGAGGTAGCCGTGTGCACAGATGCACACATAACTTCATCTGTGATAACTGGGGTTCACTCCTGTTATTTTTTAAGCCTTACAATTCCTAGGGATATTAGTCTGTTTCTTTCTGCTTCATGAGTAAATTCCAAAGGTTTTACTTTGATTCTGTTTTTGTTTTTAGTGGGGTTGGGGCATACACGCCATGACAGAAGTGTGGAGGTCATAGGTCAACTCTGGAGCCCATTTTCTCCTTCTACCTTTATGTGAGCTCTTGGTGTTAACTGGGGTGACTAGGCTTGTGTGGGAAGCACCACTAGCCACTGAGCCATCTTGCCAGCCCTCAGAGTATTTAAAGGGCATTATCATGAGAAGTCTTTATCTTGCTGGGGCACAGGCAGACCTGAGGTCTCAGGTTTCATCATCATGATGCCCTCCTGCCCCCACTTAACACCCCAACTTTGTCTCCTCTGTCTTAACCCTGTTTTTAGTGAAACACAAGCCAAGAGCTGGAAAGATGGCGGTGGCAGCTCCCACCCTACACTCTCTCCACCCGCAGCTTCCCAAAATCCTCAGAAGTCTCTCTCATTGGCCTGACTTCAGTCACATGCCCATGACTGGACCAATCACAGTGACCAGGAAGATAGTAAGGAGCCATTTGGTTCAATCGCACAGAGGCAGGGCTGCTCCCAGGATGCCACTTTCAAGAAATGTGGGAAGGAAGAAACAGCAGCTAAGCTCTGAACTAGGAAACAGAAGAAAGAATGGACACACACAAACACACACACAAATACACACACCAACAGCAACAACAGCAATACACACATATCCAGACAGCAAAGTGTTGACAACCCACGCCCATGTGAATGGGTAATTCTATGTGTCAACATGCCTGGACCACGGTGCTGACATATGGTTAAACATTGTTTTCGATGGCTCTGGGACATTGGGTGAGATCAACCTCACATTGCTGGGCTTTAAAGGAAGCAGATTGCCTTCCATACTGTGTCAGGGTGAGTGGGTAGGGGGCCTGAGGGTGGCTCATCCAATTAGCTGCAGGCCTGACTGGAAGAACATACTGAGCCTCCCTCCCTCCCTCAGGATTTGACTTTGGATTTGAGCTTCTGCGTTGGCTTGTCTCTGGCTCTCCGGTCTGCCAGCCCACCCACAGATTTTGGACGTGGCACTTTCCATAACCACTGGAGCCAATTTTCTAAAAGAGCTCCCCTCCCCTCCCTCTGAAACAGGCTCTCTGGCCCATGGTGGCTTCAAACTTATTATATAGTCAAGGATGACCTTGAACTCTTCCCCCTGCCTCTACCTCACAAGTGCTAAGAATGCATACTAAGTTTCTGGGATACCAGGGATCAAACCCAGGGCTTCATGTATCTAGGCAAGCACTGTACCACTGAGCTACATCTCCAGTCCTAAACACACGTGTGTGCATGCACAAACACACACACGCGCACATCAGGTCAGTCCTCTGGGGAACCCTATTTAGTACACTGTGCCCTGGGTTCATCATTCACCAGAGCGTCGCCCATGTGGCATTATCTGGGCCACAGTTGCTCCAAAGCCCCTCACCTCTGGCTGTCCCCAGCTCTGTGGCAGATCCAATCCACTCCCATCTGGTGGCATTTCCTGCAGGGAAAAGGCCATTTGACAGATTGACGTCCCCACCCCACCCCCGTCCGACTTACTTTCTCTTCCTCTAATGTTGGTTCGTGCTCAATATCACAGCCAGGATGGGAAGAGGAAGTGCAAGGCCAAGATAGCGACAAAGGAAGAATGGTAACGTGAAGACTTGTTTGTGTTTTAGGGTTTGTGCGTGTGTGTGCGTGTGTGTGTGTGTGTGTGTATGTGTGCATGTGTGTCTGAGTGTGTGTGTATGTGTGTCTGAGTGTGTGCATGAGTGTATGGTGAGTGTGTGTGTGCATATGAGTGTGTATGTGTGTGAGTGCGTATGTTTGCACGTGTGTGAGTGTGTATGTGAGTGTGTATGTGTGTGTATGTGAGTATGTGTGTGTGTGAGTGTATATGTTTGCATGTGTGTGTGCATGTATGTGTGATGAGTGTGTGTGTGTTTGTGTATGTGAGTGTGTATGAGTGTGTATATTTGCATGTGTGTGAATATGTGTGTGTTGTGTGTGCATGTGTGTGTAATAAGTATGTGTTTATGTGCATGAGTGTGTGTGAGTGTATGTTTACATGTATGTGTGAGTGTATATGTGTGTGTGCATGTGTGTGATGAGTATGTGTATATGTGCATGAGTGTTTGAGTGTGTGTGTGTGTGTTTGCATCTGTGTGAGTGTGTGTGCATGTATGTGTGATGAGCGTGTGTACGTGAATGTGTGTGTGAGTATGTGTGTCCATGTATGTGTGTGTGTGTGTGTGTGTGCACATGCAGGCACACACACAGCATGCTAATTAATACTATCTTTTGAAGAGAGGGAGGGAGGTTGGTTCCTGACAGAGTTGTGAGGAGGATGGAGAGGAGAAGACCCTGGAGCAGACCCTGACCTGGCCCTGCCTCCTGCGAGGGCACCACTGTCAGTTTGCTCTGACTCTGCATCCACCTGACCTGCTGAGGAGCTTGGACAGGCTCTCTTGATCACACCCGCGGTCCAGGGCTTCTGCGTCTGCTCCTGCCTCTGCATACTCCACCTCTTCCTGCCTTGAGACTGAATATATAGAGTCCATCACCTGCCAGCTGGGAACCTGATCAGTGACCCAACATCCATGACCTGGGGGGCAGCACACAAGTCCAGTGCTCTATGAGCCCCCAGAGGACTTCAGGGTTCTCTGAAGCACTAAGAATAAGGTGAGCCCTCCAAGACAGGACATGAAGACCTGCAGGGACATGGAGCAGACTGAGGCAATGCTCAGGCCCTGGCTTCTTGACTCGGGTTCTTGGCTGAGATTCCACCTCCTAACATCTCCTGCCAATAGTTAGGTCACAAGCTGCCCCTCTCTTGTCATGAGCCTCCTGCCCACTGTGACCTTGAGGGCTCATGGGCTCTGCCCTCCTGGAGCAGGGAGTGTTGGCAGTTGGGTTGATTAGCATATCCACCTGCAAGGCCTCTAAGGCTGACAAATGGACTGCAGAGAACATCCCTCCTGGCCTGGGTTACACACACACACACACACACACACACACACACACACACACACACACACACACATATACACACACTTTCCTGGGGACAGAGCCATCTCAGAGAAGATTAGATGCCCACATCTGCAGGGTCATGTCACGCATCAGCTCCTTGAAATGAGACAGGGAGACTCAGGCCCCAGGCCCACTGAGCAGCCACTAGGCTCCCACTGTTGCTGGGGTGGGGTGAAGGGGCTGTGATCAAAATGGTAAACTGCAGCTGATACAGGATGCAGCCTGATGCCCGTGGCTTAACCCGTTTAACCCAGAAATGGGAACCGCTCTAATCGGCCTCCTGAGAGCCATGAAATAGGTTTGGGACACTTGGGACAACTATGGCATGGGAGCTGCAGAGCCAGGGATGGGATAGAAAAAAAGTAGGGGTGCCACAGACACAGTGCTGTTAACATGCCTGGGCCTGCAGCACCCCACACTTGGGAGGCTGCCAGGGTGAGTCTGGGATACATGCTAGCCACCTGCCACCTCAGACTCCATCCCAGAATTGCTGAGAGTCAAAGAACACTTCTGAGTCCCAAACAGGGCCATGCTTGGGTTTGGCACAGAGCAGCTGCAGCTACTGAGTCTGGAACGTTCTGCTGAGATGACCGCCTGTCTGTCCTACTCTGTACTTTGATGGCCTCGAGACAAGTCCCCATCTGTTCCCAAGATGGTGAAAACAAGGGGCCGCTTCCTGCAATGGAATCTCTGGAACCGAACAACGAAATTTATCAGATCAGATTAGCAAAGCCAGGGGGACTGTGAGACACTGGGAGCACTTGAGATGATAAGAGACCCGGCTCTGGAAGTGGCATGGTGGACTCCTTCTCAAGAGTCTGGAAGGTTCTTACTCCTGACTCACCCGGGGCCCAGGCTGTTACAGGAATGCACATTCATGAAACTTCTGCTGGCTACGGGGGCTCATACCTGTAATCTCGGCAGTTGGCTAGTAGAGACAGGAAGACTGTAGGCTGGAGGACAATCCGGGCTATATAAGACCCTGTCTCAGTAATAAAGAGAGAAAGAAGGGAGAGGGGAGACGCCTCGGTCCGTGAAGCATCTGGTACACAAGCGGGAGGACCTGGCTTCTCTCCCCAGCGCCATGGGAAGGCTGAGCTTGGCCGCACACACCTGCAATCCTAGTACCTGGGAAGCAGAGACAGGAGGATGTCCGGGGATCCCTGGGCAGCTCATTTAGACTAATTGGCAAGTTCCAGATCCCAGTGAGAGACATTGTCTCAAACACCAAAGGTAGAAGAGAGCTTCTGAAAAATGATCCCCACGGTTGACTTCTAGCCTCTATATGCACACATGTGTCTATGAGAACACGCACATGTGTGTGGTGCACTGAGATTGTATAGCTGTCCATCACAGCCTTGTCTATAAAGCATAACTGGAAAACATTATAAATGTTGAAAACACAGGAGTGAAGAAAGAAATCGTGGATCAGAGGACACTGGGGTCTTGTTAGTCTCTTTTAAAACTATCAGGCTGGAGAGATGGCTCAGCAGTTAAGAGCACTGACTGCTCTTCCAGAGGTCCTGAGTTCAATTTCCAGCAACCACGTGCTGGCTCACAACCATCTGTAATGGGATCTGATGCCCTCTTCTGGTGTGTCTGAAGACAGCGACCGTGTGCTTATATACATAAAATAAACAAATCTTTTTTAAAAAACTATATCATTCTAGAATAATGCAGAAAATGGTCATTTTGGGCTACAACTGAAAATGACAGTGTTAGATCTATTACTATGACCTCTATGACCTCCCCCCACCTCTGCACATATCCCTGTATGGGGAGAGGCAAACAAAATGCAGCCAGGAAGTATCATCTACGGCGGTAGAACTAGTTATACCGGGTCTTTATTTTCTCAGGATGCTTCCACAAGTTCCCTAAAAATAGGCTAATCGTTTACAGCCACAAATATAAATATTTTCTAAACCACAGGGGCTGCTCAAGACCCAGACATATTAGCAGCTTCGCTCATCTCTGTGCCAAAAAAAAAAAAAAAAACAAAACAAAAAAAACCACCACTGGAGCAACTGAGGAAGGAAGGAAGGGTCTGACTGTGGCTCACCACGGAGAAGGCACGCCCATCGTGACAGGAAGTCATGGTGGAGCTCACGGTGGCCAAGCATGTGCATGGGACTCCTCAGACACCAGCAGAACAGGAAGCCAAGAGCCAGACATGAAGCAGGTATGTCTGTGATCCCCACAGCCCAGTGGTGCAGCTCCTCTGACTAAACATTTCACATCCAAACCACATAAGGCCCCGGGTGCTAGTACACAAAATATAGGGCTGTTCACCAAAGCACATGGTTATTTTAGTGAGTGATACTCGATTTTTGTCAGGCTTAGGAGTTTTTTTCAAGGATAGAGTCTCATGTAGCCCAGGCGAGATTCAGGCTCACTATGTAGCAGAGGATGACCTTGAACTCCTGATCCTCCTGCCTCCACCTTCCAAGCCCTAGGACTGTGTAAGTGGTCATTTTTAGTTGCCATAGAAACGATGACATCATGGCAGATCATTTTGGGGGGAGTCAGTCATCCACCTTCTCATAAAGCACAGTGATCAAGCACCTAGGAGAAGGGTTTCACAAGCGGTTGGCTCTCAAATTGAGGTCTCCTCTCTGCTCGTGAGTCAAGAGCCTTTTCTGCTCTTCATCAGCCGTGCATTGCTGTCATCCTGCTCGAACGAGAGCAAGAACGACTTTTAAAAACTTAATTATGAGTTTCCTTTTTCCGTGATAAGATCAAGGGGCTACACATGAATATTCAAACTAAGTTCTGCATTACCAGGAAGCTTCGGAAGAGGCATGTGATCTCCTCCTAGCTGGCCTGGATATCCTCTTGGCTGCCACATACCCTCCTGACTGGCTTCCAGCAGCCCAGGAAAGGGTCCAGGCTCAGGCCCGATTCCAGGCCTTCACACTTGCCTTGCCTTTGCTGAGCCTCCTGCCCCTTCTCTCTTCAATGGGTTCAGGCTGCTCACCCGCCTAACACACGCCCCTCTGTAATCTGGCTTTCCCTGACTAATTATAAGAGATTCTGACTCTGGAACCAGTCTGAGGCAGCTCATTCCTGTTATCGCTTGGACTTGGCCCTGGCTACGTCATCACATTCTAGCCCTGTGGCCCGGTGCCTGGGAGTAATCTTACTCTATATCTGCTTCTTTGGTACAGCAGTGCGCGTTCCCACAAATCATTCAGCAATTTATATCCATTTGCCCATTATCTTTCCTCCCTGTAGAACGTGAACCCATGAAGCACTCAGGAGGCTGAGGCAGGCGATGTCGAATTCAAGACCACGCTGGGCTACAGGCTGAATTGAGGCCATGTCACTATATAAAAAAGTGAAAAACAGACTGGGATTTGGCTGGGGGTGAAGTAGTGACCTAGCATAGATGCCTTAGTCAGGGTTTCTTTTGCTGTGATGGAATACCATTCATCAGAGAAGGAAGTCAGGACAGGGACTCAACAGGGCAGGAACCTGGAGGCAGGAGCTGATGCAGAGGCCATGGAAGGATGCTGCTTACCGGCTTGCTCATCACGGCTTGCTCAGCCTGCTTTATTATAGAACCAGGATCTCCAACCCAGGGATAGCCCCACACACCATGGACTGGGCCTCCCCAAACAAGTGCCCTCAACTGTGTCTATAGAGGCATTTTCAAAACTGAAGTTCCCTCCTTTCAGATAACTCTAGCTTGTGTCAAGTTGACAGAAAGCTAGAGGAAGGTTACCGCTGACGACTGCATGGAAGGGAGTACAGCCTATCTGCAAAGCCAGGCTCTCTTGGATCTCCTCACGTTGCTGGAATTTCCAGATAAAGCCAGCTCTGCTTTGTGTGTGGAAACAAGAAGACATTCCCAGAGGAGACAACAGCAGGGTCCGAACCTGATTGACCCTATGAAGAAATCATAGATTTCACTGAGGTCTCCATAAAGGGGATCTTGGTCAGTATCTTCAAGGGACACTGGGGACACTCTGATGGCTTCCTGGTGTCTTAGAGCACCATCTGTCCCCTTGTTCCCCACCGCCAACCCTGCACCATCTGCTCCAGGAAGCAGACCAGAGGCCGAAGCAGAGCTGGCCTGCACTCAAGGCCTTCTACACCTGCCGAGTACTGGTGGGTCCCTAACACCCTCCCTGCTTTCTAGAAAAGTGTGTCAGGAGTGGGGTGGGGGTATTGGAACTACCTTTTCCAGACAGCAGATTCAAGCCCAGAGTAGAAGGGTTGCTGTGAAAATCGAATATTCTCAGGAGCTCAAGCAGTGGAATTATTTGGAACAATGCAGTTCTGAAAAGGGCCAGATCCAAGTGTGCAGAAAGATTGTCAAGGTATAGGGTGGCAGAGCCCTGGGGACCTGAGGACCAGGAACAGAAGAGGACATTTTTATGTTGAGGGCACAAGGAAGAAAAACTCTGAAGAGAGCCCTGAAAATTCCTAGGCTTCAGCGCTGAGCTGTGTGGGAGATGTGGTCAGCCTTGTGAAGGAAACCGTGGGGTGCAGAGTGAACTGCCACAGGCTCCTGCGAGTCCTAATCTGCCGTACATGGCATTAGATCTAAGATGGCTCCCGGAACACCGGCGAGACAGCAAAAAGGAACCAAGGCCAGGGCGGCAGCTGCTTCCCCTTCTTCTCGGAAGTCCTAACAGGTGGTGATGCTCCCCAGCAACCCCCAACACCTCCTTCTGAGAAACCTCATCGGGCGTGGCTTTCATTGGAGCATGGTGACAGTGTGGTGAGATATGATTGGCCCAGGATTTGAGGGCTTGGGATCGGCTCAAACACTGTATATTAGCTTATGTGCTGCTCAGTAAACTCAGTTCTGCACCCTGATGCTGGTCTCCAGAGTCTGAGTCCTAGGATTCGTCATTGCTTCTCAGCCCCATCCTCCGTCCTGTTCCCACAGAACTACAGGTCCCTGTGCAGAGTCCCAGACAGGCCATTGTCCTCTGAGTACTTCTTTTCCCGGGTCTGATGCTCTGGGTAAGTATAGCTGGCCTACACCGGAAGGTCCAGCAGCAACAGGTGTGATTGATGCTCGCTGAGAGGGCACCGTGAGCTAGCACTTCCATCTTTGCCTCCTTGCCACTCAACCTTCAAAAGCAACACTGTGGGGATGGGGGGCTTCTAACAGACAGCTCTCCAGCCCACAGCAGTGTAGTGACAAACAGTGGGGACCAGGTGGAAGACTTACCACAGAGCCAGCATCAGACTTGTTACAGGTGACAGAAAGCCCAACTCTAACTGGTCCATGTAAGGAGGACAGGGCACTTCCCCAGGTCCCCCAAGAAGGACCCAGTGTCACGAAAGTTGCACCATGGGCTTCTGTGACAAAGGCAAGCCAGTTGTCACCCTCCCCTTCCAGTTCCTTGACCTCAGTCCCCAGAACTATTATCTTCAAATGGAAGATTAATCCGAGACAGGTGGAGCCACTTTATGAGGACACATTTGAACCTCACATTGCAGAGAATCTGCAAGTCTGCACAGCAAGTGGCCAGCACACACCTACAACCATGTGTTAGTTCTGAGTTAGCCTCTAGCCCAGGTGGCACGTGGCCAGGAGGAGCAAAGGGCTCAGTGGCCTGGGAATATGTAAAACCAGAGAGGCTTTTCAGCAGAGCTGTGGAGGAGGCCACAGGAAAGAGCACCAGCATCATGCGTCTCAGAGACAAGGTTGACTTCTTCTGATCAGAAGGTCAAGGCAGAGTTCTAGAAGGATTGCTTGCATCTGTTCCCACTTCTTATATGGCCTGCTGGCTGGAGAGACTTAAGGCAGACTATAGTGTTCCTCCTGTCTCCTCAGATCACGGGCTCACAGAGTCATCCTGATCACACACGCTACAATTGTCAAAGAAAGGAGTGTAGGATATCCAGGAGCATTCTCACTGGCCAACAGACGGGCTGAGGTACACAGACATCAGGCCACATGCACTGGCTCTCCTACCATCCCCGAAGCTCTCTCTGGACAGAGCTTGCAGGGGCCTTGTGGTCTCCCTTCCTCTTGAGATTCAAGCCTGGCTCCTCCCCTCCCCTCTCCCCACCTCTATACCCAGGTCCAAGACAACCTTGAATTAAAACATTTTTCTAGTGCCATCCTGATTTGCAACTCCTGGTGTAAAGGCTAAGTCACATGGTATGGAGCTTACTCCTTAAATACATACATACATACATACATACATACATACATACATACATACATACATACCAAATAAGCGATTCCTTTTGCTTCTGCGAACTGACAGCAGTGCCCCATCATGGTATCTGTGTTGGTGTCTCTCCTCATGTGGCTCCTTCCCAGACCTGAAGGTTTACTCTTCTCCATGACCTTCTGTGGCCACGGTGCCCTAAACTCTCTTAATGAAGAAGCCCTTCTGGGGGCCATTTGTATCTGCTTCCTTTCTACTGAATCATTTTGCATTTATTTAGCTCTGATTATCCATACAGCACCTTTATTATTTATGACACTTTGAAAATAAAGCTCAGTTTAGAGATTCAATCCAGGTCCCTGCTCGATGGCATTGGTGGTAACAGCCAACGTGGGCTCTCATAGCCCAGTTACAGAACTCCAAATGGCCTGTGCAAAGGGCCTGGGGTTCACTCTGCTCCACTGAGCTCAAGATCCCTAACTCCCAAGCTGATGACAGTCGGGGTGGGGATTGGGGTGGGGCACTCGGTATGTTTGCTTGCAGAAGGTAATTTAATATATTCCTCACTTAAAAATACAACTAGAAAGGAAGGAAGGAGAGAAGGAAGGAAGGAAGAAAGAAAGGAAGGAAGGAAAGAGAGAGAGAAAGAAAGAGGTAAATGAGAGAGAGAGAGAGAGAGAGAGAGAGAGAGAGAGAGAGAGAGAGAGAAAGAAAGAAAGTAAAAAAAGATATGCTCTTCACTTAAAACCAAAAGAGATGAAGGATTGGCTCACAGTCTGGAGAACCTTGTGCCAAGTGAAAAAGGCCAGCACATGGTCACGTGCTTCTGTGTCTACGACATGTCTCAAATAGCCATGTCCATGGGAACTGGAAATAAGTCAGTGCTCCCATAGGACACTAGGGTGAGGGTAAGCAGTCCCTATGGACACAGGGTGACACATGTTCTACAACTAGGAAAGGGGTGTTGAACTTAAACCTTGCAAATGTTAAAGACCACTCAGTGTCGGAGGTGGTGCTGCACGCCTTTCATCCCAGCACTCAAGAGGCAGGTAGATCTCTATGAGTTAGAGCCTAGCCTGATCTACATAGTAAGATCCAGGACAGCCAGGGCTACATAGTGAGACCCTGTCTCAAAAAAATAAAAAGTCAGTAACTTCAATTATATTTTTTTACAGAGTGAGTTTTATATTAATTTATCTCAAATTTAAATGAAGCAAAATAGTAGCCTTGATTTTTTTAAATGCTTTCCATTTTTTATTTTTTATATGTGTATTGATATTTTGCCTGCATCTGTTCCTGTGCACCACAAGACGTGGATCATAGCAGACAGGTCCCGTCTCTGCCCCACAGTGAGCTTTGAATGCTCAGTTAGTTGCCTTCAGAGTGGAGAGGCAGGACATAGCTGGATCTTTGTACAGAAAAGGCAGGTCCCTGGGGCCATCTCTAAGACTCTAAATTCTAGCTGAAAGGTCATAAGATGGTGCTTTTGAGGCTCGCTCTTTTATGATGAAATCTTTTTACTAGAAAATTGAAAATCTGCAGGTTCTGAGAGTAGCTAAACTGGAGATGTGTTTGCAAGGTACACAATACTACTGTCATCAAGTCACCTTTGATCTTCAGTGTGCCTGCAACATGGTACTCCATGATCAGGACAGCAGATCCCAGGGAAACGGCTGCTCCATGTGCCCAGCGGGGCTCTCATTCCACTGATGTCACCCTGACACTGCGGGTAATAAGAAATCAGCCCCAGGCCACTGGCAGCCTGTGTGGACACCAGGAAGGGGGGAAGTATACAGAGGCAGAAGCAGAAGCACTGGGGCATCATGGGGCTCCTCGCTAGTGCAAGGACCAGCCGAGGGTAGCAGGTGTGATCAAGAGAGCCTATCCAGGCTCCTCAGCAGGTCAGGTGAATGTCAGAGCAAACTGACAGTGGTACCCTCGCAGGAGGCAGGGCCAGGTCAGGATCTGCTCCAGGGTCTTCTCCTCTCCATCTTTCTCACAACTCTGTCAAGAACCAACCTCCTTCCCTCTCTTCAAAAGATAGTATTGATTAGGATGTTACAAACACACACACACACATATG
Organism: Uromys caudimaculatus; assembly: GCA_028551405.1. Lineage (NCBI taxonomy): Eukaryota > Metazoa > Chordata > Mammalia > Rodentia > Muridae > Uromys > Uromys caudimaculatus. The sequence continues at coordinate 12,511,691 of CM052701.1, forward strand.
TACACACACACACATGCATGCACGCACATACGCATGCATGCTCATCTTAGCACGTACACGTATGCTCATCTTACTGCCAGCCTTGCTTGGGGAAAATGATCTCACCCATCAGATTTCTGTTGTCTCTGCTGGGTCCTCTCCCCTGTAGGCCTGTAGGGCCCTGGGTTGAGAAGGGCTTTCTCAAGATTATTCACACCCTTCCTTGGTCTGCAGTACCCAACAAGTACTGTGTAACCCACTGCCCAGCTGCCCCCGCAGCAAGCCCATGGTGGGCATGAGGAGAGGCTCCGGGGAACATACTGTGGCCTTTCCCAACCAGAGAACCATTCTTGGGTTCCAGAATGGTAGATGGGAGTGGGAAGGGCTTAGTTCCAGGAGGTATTGTTTCATTTCACCTGAAGAACTTTCTAGGTAGCCTATTCATGCTTTGGGACTTTGCATGTCTCAAGGTACCCTGTCAACCAGTGCTGCAGACCTCAACCTCAGCATCCTGCCCAGAGCCTAGCAAAGCAGACAGGGAGGACTGTGAGGCTGCTTCGTGTAGGAAGGCCTGTCAGCTCCCAGCTATCTTACCTAATGTTCATGGTTGCTGGTCAAAGGATCCTGCATGTCACACATCTGGGATGAAATTGGCTGGACAGTGTCTCACAATTTCCTGTTCTATACAGTGAGAAAGCATGTGGACAGTTAAATTGTGAGTGTGAGGGAGGGATTCCTGGCACCTGCCAAAGGGGCCAGATGTCACAACCTGGAGGCCAGGGAGAGTGACCAAGCTGGTAAGGGACAGGAGGCAAGAGAAGCTAGCCACAGTGGCCACCTTCACGTGTGGTGTCCTGAGGTGTGGTGTGCCCTGTGAAGCCTGGATGCAGATTGTCTACACTCATTTCTCATGCTCTCCCCAGGGTGAATCTCAGATGCACCAGGATCTGGGTTCTCCTACAGGGACATGACACTGTGCAGTGTCACCAGGATTGTGGTTAACACTGGGGCACAGGGCAGGGGTGATGCTCGTTCACTGGGGGCAGAGTGTATTGTGTGGGACAGAATCTGTAGGCTCTGCCTGGATGACTTTCATCTTCTGATAGAAGTCTCTGACCCAAATTCCCAGGCCCCTTGCCCAGCTCTCTTGGTCAACACTGATCTCGTGGGTCCCTGGGCAGCTCTCTGGCAACACAGAATACACTGTTGGGGAGGAGGGACCACACCATCTCCATATTCTTCCTCGGCGGTGCTGACCTGACTAGGTGGGCTCTGTCATGCCACCCCACAAAGACTCCACAAAAGCTGAGGCAAGGTCAAAGGCAGGAGGAGGGGCAGGTCCTGATTGCCTGACACTCTTAAATGGTTTCTCATTCACAGGGACACAGATCAGGACCTGCCACCTGCAGACAGGTTCATACATCACCTGCTCCTTTGCAAGCAGCGCCAAGCTCCGCTTTTCCTGATGGACCATTGATGCAGGAGGGAGAGGATGTCTGTGAATCTGAAATTGTGCTGTTTACCTGCCAGGGACCTTGAACTTGAGAGTGTCCTTCCTCAGAGTGGGGCAGGTGGCCAGCAAGGCAGGAATGCTGTCAAGTCACACACATGCGTGTCAAAGAGCGAGCTGGGGAGGGGAAGGGGCCGTGCCAAGCTGAGAGGCCTTCCAGGGCTTCAGAGACACCTAGAGAAAAGGTGTCAACAGTACAGCTCCAGAAGTGACAGAAAATGGCCACACTGGGGACAGAGGTCATTAGCACGGGCAACGGGCAAGCTCTAGATGCTGCAGGAGGGAAGCTCGCCCTGGCAGGAAACAGTGTGCTTTATTCTTTCTCAGGAGCCATAATTTTCAGGTGATGCCTCAGGACGACTCCTTCCAGGAGGATGGATGACCTGAGGAGGCTCAGGTGACAGTTCCTCCTTGGGTGGGAGGGGGAAGGCGGCAGGCCACAATCCAGCTCTTCTGAGCAGAAAAGCTCAGAGACAACATCACCGAGTTTGTAAGAAGGAAGGCCGAGGATACAGGCATAAACTTTAATTAAGGGAACTTCAGCAGGTCTTGCCATGTAGCCCAGGGAAGGTGACAGGCTGAGGGATGAGCCTCCTTCAAATTCGGCCACCACTTGTCACCCCTTAATTATTCACAGTGTCCCTGTTGCTGTTTTGCTTGCACTTTGTAATCCTTCCTACCCCTCCCCCGCCCCTCCCCCACCCCACCCCAGTTTGGACCTGAGTTACTCGGGTTACATAAGGAAATAGTTAATTCTCCCAGATGTACAGTTGTAGCCAGAAGGACTGTTTATCCCCCTTCCCCCAACTTTAATATTTTCAGCATCATGCAGGGACGTAACAAACAGTGGCCGGGAAGTCATTTGCAGAGACAAACTAAGTATCTCTGAGTCCCTGCAGAAACATACAGCTAGAAATCCCTAGTCCAGACCCCAGAGGCCCCATCAGCAGCCCCTGTGTCCCCTCCACACATCCTAATGTCCTCCATCTGAGTCCCTAGAGCAGAAGCTACCTCCTACCATACTCCATCATGACACTTCCGGCCTCTTCCTTCCTTGGACAGAGTAGGCGCTGCAACACCCCAGGACCTTTGCACGTGCTGTTCCCTCCCTGGGATGTTTCCCCAACCTGACCTTTCACTCAGGTTCCTCTAGGAAGCTGGTTCCCTGTCAGGTCTCAAATGAGTTTTGCTTCCTCAGAGATCCACCCTTGTCTCCCCATTACTCTTCAAATTCTGGGGCGGTTCACCCAACGTTCCTTTTATAACAATTTTCCATTATTATTTCCATTCCAGCAAAGACCCCTTCATGTAACGAGCAGCAAAGACAGCTAGGGGTAAATACAAAGAATCAGGTGCAGGGGTCCTCAACAAAATCTTCCAACTTTGGGAACAGCAGAACCTTGATGCTGAACCATCTCTGTAGCCCCAAGCCACAGGCTTTTAATTTATTTTTTATGTTTTTTATTTTTTTTCTGGGTTTGGTTAAGGTTTGGTGATTGTCTGCCAGTCACAGCACAGTTTCAAAAGATTCTCCAGTGCAGACACACACATACCCTCCATGCAGACACCATCCACCACCACCACCTACTCCACCCCCCACCCCTGTCACTCTTGTTGTCTGCTGATTGGGAGCGAATTTAACCCAGAAGCCGATGAGTGACTTTTGCAGCTGACACCTCCTGAGGTCACACTCTGGCCAGGTAGATGAATCTGGGCCTTATGGCAAAACTGCGGGTGCAGCTGTGGAGAAAAACTGAGAACAGAGTTGATACATAAAAACAAAAACCACCCCCCTGCTTCCACAGGAGGCAGACCACGCCCACTCTGGTTGCTGTCCTAAACAAAATGTTTCCCTGAGTTGAACAGAGCGGAGTCCAATTCAAAGGTTCAAGGGCCAAAGGCAGCAGTGACTGCTTAAGGGCAGAGGTGCCTGGGCCGTTTGTCCCATTTCAGTTGTCCATCAAATCTTACAGCTCTGGCACTTTAAGCAAAAGTGACCTTCGGGTATCTGCAAGGTAACCAGGCAAGCATTATGAACCTCACGTCAGAGGCACCATCTGCATGGCAGCTGCCCTGCTGCTCCTTGACCTCTGAGATGGGTGAGGCTGGCGTTGGCTAAGCAGGGCAAAGTGAGGGCTTATGTAGATTTTTGCTCAGTAGCAATTCCGAAATCCTTGCTGACCATGTGCACAGCATATTAAAATTTAGCAGTTGAGCTTGCTTTAGTTGGACAAGACTCACAGTAAACATTCTGTCCCATGATGCTCTCTGTTTTGGTTTTTGTTTGTCTGGTTGGTTGGTTGGTTGGTTTTGTTTTGACAAAGCTATTGAAAGCATGCTTTAGCGGGTAACACATGAAGGCCCTGGAATTTATTCATCTGTTGTCCACTTAAAGTGGTTCCCTCCTGTCTCAGTATGAGGGACAAAGAGTCAAAGTCTTGTCCTTGACACAATATCTGTTCCCTGTCTGAGTCATCTGGAAAAAAAGTCAGAAAACATTAAAGAATGCCAGAGGAGGGGCTAGAGAGATAGCCCAGAAGTTAGGAACGTGTACTGATCTTGCAGAGGAACCAAGTTCAGTTCCCAGCACAAATACCTGATGGTTCACAACTGTCCGGAAGTCCAGCTCCAGGAGGATCTAATGCCCTCTTCTGGCCTTTGGGGTAACTACACTCTTATGCACATACCACACATAGATACACAGGAGCGTACATAAATAAAAATAAAAAGTACTAAAGTGATAAGAACAGATATTATCAAAAAGTAGAGTATGTGTGTTGTGTTTATAAAAATATATAGACAGATATATGTTATATGGGGTTATGGGGAGGTAGTGTTGGGGAAGGGTGTGCCTCAGCAGGCCCGAGCCCAGGCATCCCTTCCCCCTGAGGAACCAGCCACACAAAGGTATGGTATAGAAATAAACTTTATTTAGGGCATGGGACCTCAATATGAACATTCATTCATGAGAGAATGACACAGAGAGAGACAGAGAGAGAGAGAGACACAGAGAGAGGGGAGGAAGAGAGAGACAGGGAGAGACAGAGAGACAGGGAGAGACAGAGACAGAGAGTGGGGGAGGGAATGAAAGAGAGAGAGGGAGGGAGAGAGAGAGTTCCCCTGACTTGCTACCCATCTGACAATATGACGCAAACAATATGATAAGCCCGTCACATGACAGGAACAAGGTCTCAGGGTCATGTCATTAATTGATTTTCATCTGTGTGCCAATACCGCAGTAATCACACGCACACATGCACTTCACAGATGTAGCCGCACAGGCAAAGGTCCTGTAACAACAGTGGGTCCTGATGACCGCACCCATGCCAAGGTTCCAACTGACACTCAGGGTCAGCATGAATGGGTTGCCAGCCTCCATCTGTAGCTACCGTGACAATTCCAGGCCTGGATCTAATCAGGGATACTGTGGCCATCCTGCAAACCACGGAGCCTGGCTCCCTATTATCCTACCTGGGCAGCAGATGGAGTATCTCACCTTAAGCAGAGCTCTGCTGAAAGGCAGCTGCCCTGTGGGCTCTGGAGTTGGAGAACAGGAAGGAACCCTTGCCTTCGGGGATGAGGAGAGCTCTCAAGAGCCCCAGTCCTCGGGACCTTAGACATTGGGGCAGTTACCAAAGCCTCTCCAGCAAAGGAAGGAACAAAGATACGTATGTCTGTCCGTTTCCTTCTCCTGATCCAACCAGAAGGACCAGTTGCGGAGACACCTGACACTAGGGTTGTGCTCAGGGCAATTCCTGGGCTCTTCTGCCCCTCCAGCTGACTGCTGTAGTAGGGACTATCACAGTCACAGCTACCGTCAGGACTACTGGTTACAACAACCTTCAAGAGTGTCCTTTTAGAAGCTCCGCAAATAGAAAGCAAAACAGAAGGTGTTCTCAGCAGGCTGAGCCAGCGATAGGCATATGCTTGCTGTCTGGTGGGCTTTTCATGTTTATAGGATTATGGGACTACAGGAATTCAAAGGCACATGAGTGCAAACCAGTGTGCTTGTTTATTCGTTAATATTAGTTATGTTTGGAGAGAGAGAGAGAGAGAGAGAGAGAGAGAGAGAGAGAGAGAGAGAGAGAGAGGAGAGAATCCCAGAAGGTATCTATCTTCAGAGTGAAAACTTCCATGTGACTCCATGTATTCAAAAACACAGCCATGTCTGGGCCAGAGGGGGGCTCAGACCTGACCCCCTGGCCTCCAGTAGTGGGGAAGTAGACCCTGGCACCATCAGTCTGAGACTGAGAAGGGAAGCAAGCCAAGAATGACAGGGGTCTCTGAGCCCATCTCAGAGAGTAACATGACAAAGATGGCAGCAATACAGGATGGAAAGAATTCCCGGTGCAGGACAGCAGCTGAACAGAAGGCACGCAGGGAACACAGGTAACAGTCCATCCTAGGAGGACACTGAGAGCCGGAGTCCAGGCTGTCCTCTACAAAGGCCCCAAGATTTCTCCCCCTTCTGCGGAGGTGGGACTTGTGCCTAGAGTAGGATTTAAAGCCTGTCCATCACGTGATAGGGCAAAGGTAAAGGGATTTCTGAAGGTGTGATTAAGGTTCTTCAAACAGTTGGCCCTGAGCTAATTAATAGAGAGATTAAGTTGTATGTACCTAGCCTAATCAGTGAATGCTTACGAGAGAATTCAAAATGTCCCTGAAGGGACAGTCTTAAAGTCAGAGATGTCTCCCCACACCCACCCCTACACAGCCCTACCGCCCATCCCACATACCTACCCATCCCCCAAACACACACACACACACACACACACACACACACACACCGCACACTGCACACTGAATGAGCATGTGAGCATGCAGGCACACATGCGCACATGCACACACAGGCATGCAAACACATGCATGCACGCACACACACACACGAAAGCATGCATGTTCACATACACACAAATACACATGCACACACATGCATGCAAACACATGTATGCACGCACACACTCGCATGCACAAATATATTGTGGCTGCTCAGAATTCTGCAGTCACAGGAGGTGAACCCTTCAACAGTTCTGGAAATGTGGAAAAGTGACACGCCACATCTTACCTGCAACCTTTGTGTGTGTGCACATGTGAGCAGATGTGTTCGCCTACTCATGCATACATGGAGGTCAGAGGTCTGAGTGTCTTCCTCTGTCATTGTCCACATTACAGAGACAGGGTTCCTTCACTGAACCTGAAGCTCACTGATCTGGCCCTGCCATCGAGGCTCTGGGATCTGCTTGTCTCTGCCTCTCCAGTGCCAGGGCTCCAGGCTCACAGTGCCAAGCACAGCTTTGACCAAGCTCAGGACCACTTGCTTAGTCAGCAAATGCTTTACCCACTGAGCCCTCTCCCCAGCCCTTCGAGACTCTGACCTGGGAACCTAGCTAAATCAGATCTTCAGTCCTGATCCACAGACACCACACATGCCAAGTTTGGAGTAATTTACTGTGCAGCCAAAGAAAACTGAAGCAGCCTGCCGGGTGACAGGACCCCTGTGGGCTCTGGGGAAACCACACTGGGCAGTCTAGACCTGTCTGCCTCTAGCCTGCTGGGGCCTTTGGTTAGTCGGAGACAGGGGACAAGTACATGCAAGAAATTCACTCAGCCACCAAGTTACTTATTTAAATGCTTTGAGAAGAATGAGCAGGAGCTGAGAGCAGGGCAACTGCACTGAGAGCAGCCTCACTTCAAAAGCTGGGGGGATTGTCAGAAAAGGCCCATCTGAAGGGATACTTTTAAACTGAGACACCACCAGCCTCAAGGGTAAGACGGTTTTGGCTGTCTTAGATATGAAGGAAAAGCAATCCCAGCTAGGGGAACAGCACGTGCTAAGTCCAGGAGATGTGAAGCACTCAGTGGTGTTTGCATAGGCCGCAGATGAAATCACGTCTCACTAAACACAGCTCCTGGTTGTCTGCTACATAGGCTGGCCTGGTCATGGAGTAAAATCACAGCTTTCCCACACCAAACTGATGCGAAGTTATGTCCACTCAAAATATCTTCCTCCTTATGGTCCCCAGCGCAGCTCGGGTGGTCTACTGTGTGGTGAGAAGGCTCTGCAGATGTGACCCCCAGCTGGAGTCTTGGAGCTCACAAAGACAAACTGGGGCACGGACACGCACGGCAGCTGGGCTGTCTGTTTTCCTTTCCGACCCTTTTAAAATATATGTATTTGTTTTTACAGTTGCCTGCTATTTTGGCAGTGAGCGGTGATTTGCCATTAATGTTAATGACATAAGGCTGCTTTTAAAATACGCTTTATGGGAATTTAATTGCAGACAGTGAAAGTCAGCAACTTTAAGTGAGCATTTTGATGAGTTTTGACAAGTGTAGGAAACCTCATAACCACCGTGACAGTCACCATCTAAAAGACGCCGTCACCAGAGAAAACACAATCCCCTCCTGCCCGTCTTCCCAGCACCTGCAAACCACTATCCATCATCGTCACTTTAATTTTGAATGTTCTAGAATCACATGCAAGTGGCGCGGTACATTGTGTCTGGCTTCTTCGATTAGCATAATACTCTTTGAGATCCGTGCACAGTGATTTCACCAGCAGCCTTATCTTTTTGTTGCAGTTGGCAGCCTCGTCCTCCACGACTATCCGCTCTCAGTGTTGATGGACATCGTCGTGGGTCAAGTTGAGCCTGGTCTGCATGAAGCTGTTCTCCTCTTCTGGAGGTGGCCAGGTCAAACAGTAAAGTCAGTCAGCTTTTTCCCATCCAAGTACTAGCCAGGCAGACCCTGCTTAGCTTCTGAGCTCAGGAGTGTTTGCGATGATATGGCTTTAGACTAAGGGCTTAGCCTCCAAAGACTAAAACTGTTGGCTCATGGTGGTGATGCCTCTCAAAGAACCATGGTCTCTGTGATTTGCTCTTGAAGGTCGTCTGTCACATGGTGATTTTGCCTGAGCCTCTGTGCCTGTGCTCAGTGGCCACACACATTTCTAAAATTTCTATTCAATATTTTCCCCCTTTACCAGTTGGGTTATCTCCTCACCACTGAGTGGGTCCCTTGAAGCTCTGTCACCTGAAGTGTTGCCCGTGGTCACATTAGTTAACAAGGGGCAAGGGCTTCATAGATATAACTGAGAATGACAACCGACTAGCCTCACCGTTTCAATCAGTCCCACCCTCTCACTAGCTCTCAAAAGCTGACGGCCGAGTGCGCAGACACTTGAGGTGTGATGGGAACCCACACCCGTGGGACGCTAGAAGATGGGGAACGCACTGGGCACAGAGCGACAGCTTCTGCCATCAACCAGAGACGTTAAAAGATGAGTGGAGTGAGACCAGCCTGGGCTGTGCCTCCCTCTGTGTCAAAACAAAACACTAAGGACATTTTTTAAAATGTCAATCAATAAGATGTACCCAAGTTCAGTCAAAAGCTAGAGAGATGGCTCAGTAGTTAAGAGCATGCACTGCTCTATCAGGAGACCAGAGTCCAGATTTCCAGGACCCACATCAAGTGGCTTACCAAAGCCTATCACTCCAGCTTCAAGAGATCTGATACTCACTTCTGGCCTCTGTGGGTGGGCACACACACACATGTGCACGTGAGCTTACACACACACACACACACACACATGCACATCCACATTCATGCACACACAAACATGTACGCTTGCACATCCACACACAAATGCACACACACACTGAATTATATAGTTCAGTCTAGAGTTCCACTGAGCTTGGGAGATGGCTCAGCATTTGAAAGTGCCTAGCATACAAGCATGAAGACCAGACTCCTGAACCCCAGAAACCCATGGAAATGGGACCAGTGACCTTCCTGTACCTAACTACAGCCTCTGAAGGCACACAGGGTGCCCAGAGCAAGCTGGAAGGCAGGAAGCAGCCATGCCAGTGAGTTCTAGGTTTGACTGAGAGACTCTGCCTCTATGGCCAAAGCGGAAGATCCACCGGGTTGGTGGATCCCAACCTCAGGCCTCCGGGTACCTGCACAATTGTACACACACATGTGCACACACATGCACACACGTGTGCACATGCACATGTGAAAACTAGGAAAAGAGAATGGTAAGTTCCCTCAGTTCCAAGGACAGTTGTAAAGGGCCGACTCCCCACAGTGACTAAGTATTTTCTCTAAGTGTAACTATGCAGATAGGATGCACGGAGAAACAACGTATCCTGCTTCACTGGCTTGTGCCTCCACCTGGACCCAGGGCAACAGAACTGGTCATTCTAGTTTCCAAAACCTCTGGTACCCCCTGAATGCTCCTCCAAGTCTCCCCAGTGAATGCGGGAGTCCCTGGCCTCCATCCTCTGGACTTCCCCATTTCTCCAGTGACACCATCCCAGCGTGGCCAAGTCTCTATTTGGAGGTGTTTTCTTCCTTCCTTTGTGTTCCCTTTTTAATTTCCTTAGAACCAGGAACCAATCCAAGCAGTGTTTGCTTCCCACCATGTTAGCACCAAGTTGCCCCTTTCTGAGGAGAGACTCGCATGCTGCCTTAATTGCCCAGTTGCTATTGAAACACAGAGTGAGAGACAAAGCCCTTCATTTGGGAGGAAAATTAATTGTACACAAACAAGAACACATTTCACGGGGAATTAGACTCTTCAACACTCCCCTGGCGGAGAACTTTATGGCTGCTTCCTTTCTGTCTGACGGTCAGCTTTCTCCCCTTCTTCTCTGGGAGACTTTCTTGGCAAACCAGGAGTGGAAGTCCCCCAAGGTCCCTTTACAGCCCCTTCCTTTACACTGAGGCTGCCATTGCTCCAGCCCACCTCGAGCTGTGACCCTGTCAACAGACAGTCCCTTCTTCTCAGCCTCTGAGGAGTGACAGCCCCTCAGTCCCCGGGCCTCTGCTCCTCCCCAGCCCCCAGATTCAAAGGTAAAGGAAAGATTAAGCATGATGAATCACAGGACAGGAGGTAACCTGGGGCAAGAGCTCGCCTCTACTGCAACTGCGAGATTTATTACTGAACGCCGCAAATAATGAAACCATCCATCTCCCACTGGCTGGAAAAGGAACCCGGCACAAGTCTGTAAAGGGTAGAGAGAAAATCGGCCTTGTTGGAGCAGTTGGTGACCAGGATGCTCTGAGATCTGGTTGCCCAGTGGACATGCTGCGAACAGACTAGCCCCCTTGTAACTGTTCTGACAGGAGAGAAGATACCTTTAAAAGAGGCCCTGTGTCCCTCTCTCTGAATACCAGACTATTAAGACAATGGATCCCCAAGAAGTTAAAATTTCCCCAGGAATCCCATGTACAGTGAAGAAAAAGGCTGCAGCCTGCTCCCAGCCAGAGGAATTTGCCTTTCAGAAAGAGATTCCACACTCTGTTGGCAGGTTGCAGGACAGACCTGAGGGCCTGAAGTTGAGACGGTGACGGGCAGGATCATGCTTTAGCCAGGACCTCCGAGCTGTTTAAACCTGGCCCTCTATTCAAACCTAATCCTCATGTCAGGAACCCTAAGGTAGAGAACTCTTTTCTCTGCGTTTCACTGTGACCTGCCCCTTCATTTGGAATGTTAGAGATGAATGGCTCAGCCTAGGCTGTTAGGGCTGCCAGGGCCCAGGCTCAGACCTAACACTCTGGTCACATCCTGGTATTTGCTCTGAGGAAAGAGGGGCACCATCAGCACCCTGAATGACAGCTGAGGTGTCATTCTTGACCCCAGCACTCACTGAGAACTCAGGTGTTCGTAGAATGTTCTGGGCCATCCTAAGAGCCCTGCCCTTGGTCCTGGGCTCCGGGGACATTTCAAAGTTCCCAAGATCTCAAAATATGCCCCGCCCCAATCCCAGCATTCTCAACCTTAGCACACGCATCAGTGACAGGAAGCAGGGTACCATCCAACAGGATCAACTGAGGGTCACTTAATCGGGAAGCAGCTGAAGGAGGCATACCAAGGGAACACGGAACAGAACAGGAGTGTCACTGAGCCTTGGCCTGCAAGTCCTGCTATAACAGGACAGCGAGGGCCTGCACACTCAGCCACACTGTCCTGCCCGGCCCAAGCACCCAGGTGACTCCTTAGAGAATCTCTGAGGCCCAGCCATGGTCTGGGAAAAGCTCAGTCAGAGGGCAAAAGGCCCAGACAGTGGCACTTAGGAACCAGCTCCACAGGTGTGGGGCAGAGTACAGAAGGTATCTGGGTTGGATTCATGCAGCTGCCGTGCTACCTTATTCAGATGGAATGGCCTTATCTCTCAGAACCCTGATGTTTAGAATTGATTTATGGGCTGTGTTCCTCCCGGGGCTCTCTAGGAGAGTCTGGCTCCTGACCTCCTGTAACCTCTGGGGGTCATGCCCATTCCACAGCTCCTGGCCTTATCTGAAAGCCAACCATGCAATTCTCCCCCCACCCCCTGTCTTAGTTTCTTTTCTGTTGCTGTGATAAAATACCCAGACAAAAAGCAACTTAAGGGAGAAGGGTTTTTACAGCTCACAGTTCAAGGTACCTCAAGTCCCTCACCACAGAGAAACCACGGCAGCAGGCGTTTGGACTGGAGCAGCTAGCTGGTCAGGAGCAAGAGAGCAATGGATGCTTGAGTTCAGCTCTCTTCTTTCCATCCAATCCAGAGCCCAGCCTACGAAATGCTGCTGCCCACATACAGGGCAGGTCTTCCCACCACAATTAACTCAGTTAAGAAAAGCCCTCACAACCACAGTGAGGAATAATCTCCAGATCCACAATTAACCACGTGAACTAAGTCTTTGACCATGAAGGCACGCGTTTACTATATTCAGGAATTCCTCCGCCGTGGACATCCTGAGGACTGTCTCTCAGCTATAGACAGGAGCTGGGGACAGGGAGGCTGAGGAAGGCACCGCTGACAGGAGCTGTCATGCTCAAGCATACTGAACCTGTTTACAGATTCACTTGCTACCAAGCAGGAGTCACTGGGTGCAGGTCCAGCTGAGCTGTGGTTCTCTGCACATGCCTGAGAGAGGTAGTCAATGTGTCTGGACCTCGTGTGACCATTCTGCTTGGTGGACAGACTTCTGTAGCCTCAGCCAGCCCCGGGGATATCTCTTCTTCTGACTTCCACTTCTTTGTCAAGACTTCTGCGCACCCTCCAGCTGGTAGGTCTCGCCTGCCCACCCTCCCACCTACCTGTGCTCCAACCCTGACTACATTCAAAGGTACCACCTCAGCCTGGAGCACATCCAGATAAGACCAGTTCTCCAGCCCAGGGATAGCTATCTTGCTAGGATTCCTTTACCTCGCTTCTCCAGTCTCTTGGAAAAGCCCGAGCCCCACAGTGGCCACCTCGTCCCCCCCTCAACCCCTTCTCCTCTCTGCCGTTCCCTGTACTCTAGCCCCTCCATGCCTAGTCACCACCTCAGCCACTCAAGACCTGAGCAGTCCTTGCAGAGTCAGGCTGCAAACTCACCTGGTTACAGAGGCCCCCTAGGGCCTATTTTTCATCTTCTGATCAATCCTTAAACTTTGTAAGAAGGTCTTCTTTCACCACAGTTCCTGGCCTAGCCCCCAGAGACAGCCATGCACCACCTCCACCCACACACACATATGTGTGCTATGGATGGATGATCTCTCTCTCTCTCTCCCTCTCTCTCTCTCTCTCTCTCAAAAGTGCAAGTCCAAGGACATACATAGTCCAGAGTGATTACCCAGCATGCACAAGGCCCTGGTTCCATCTCCTGTATTACAGAAAAGAAAAAGAGTAGCTCTTTGCTGTATCCTATGTCTAGACCGAGCCTGCTTAGCCAATATTTGCTGAAGGAGCCAAGAGCATCACAGTACCTAACTGCAATTCCAGCACTTGGGAGGTGGAGCTGGGGAGATACATACTCCTCAATCTTCTCTCCATCACGCCCCCTGCAGGCCACTTTCCACACGTCAGGCACAGGCCTCCTGTTAAACCTCCCAATGCCATATGGTCCTGGCTCCTTGACTGGTCGCACTGCATCTCACTGCCCACTCTGCCAGACCTGCTGCTGCCTTGCAGAACTCCTACACATTATGCAGGCACGCACTCGGTGTAGTCAGGAACACTGTCCCCTGATATCCCTGCAGCTTGCTCAGCCATGACCTTGCAGAATGGCCTTCCCCGACCGTTATTACTGCCAGCACCATACGCCAGTTATCATTGAACAATACATTCACAAGATTTATCTATTTCAAGGACTGTGGTTTGTTATATAATCCACCTCGCTTAGTTACCTGGTGAGACAAATGCCGATTCTTTTATTCTGGTCTTAATTACTAATATTAACTCTCATATCATACAGCACAAGGCACGTAGGAGATAGATCTGTGTCCATATGCACCTTTACAGAAAGAATACAGGTTAAGGAGGATGCAGCAGAATCCACAATGCTTTAGAAGTGGCCTGAGAGTCTGCATTGATAAGGTAACATGGGCTGGAGAGATGGCTCAGTGGTTAAGAGCACTGGCTGCTCTTCCAGAGTCCTGAGTTCAATTCCCAGCAACCACACGGTGGCTCACAACCATCTGTAATGGGATCCGATGCCCTCTTCTGTTATTCGGGTGTATATGCAAATAGGGTACGATAGATAGATAGATAGATAGATAGATAGATAGATAGATAGATAGTCTTACCACACCAATGCTGGGAGGTCAGGGTTGCCACCACTGCTGAAGTCAGGGTTTGGGGGTGAAAGAGCAAGCCTAGGTCCAGAGAAGGAAATGGCAAGTTCATGTCCAGATGGATGACGATGGACAGGCGGGCAGTCAAGTAAGCTGCAAAAAGATAAGGGGACTGAGCTGAGCCAAATGGTCAGGCCGCTCTCTGCTTGTTGGTCCTTGAGGAACACACAGGTATGGATGGTGAGTTGTCGTGGGGCTATGCCACTGTGCTGTCAGGTGAGAAGGAGTCATAGTTTCCTCTATCTGGTATATCTGGGCTTCCTGATACGAGCCCAGTGCACCCTACACTGATGTGCCCCTTATGGTCTCAGTTCACCCTAACAAACTTGTAAGGTGGCTCCCTTTCTATTCCCAGGGGTAAATCTCTTACCAGTCTGGTCTGGTGGGTGGTACCTGGCAGATGATGCAGTTTTAGGGTCCACCCAGGGGCTGCATCCACCACCCCCATCAAGATGAAGTCCAGAGCTCTTTGTAAGATGGAATCTCCTAAGGCAAGGCCCACCCTGAAAACCCACTGTGTTATACAGTATGCAGTAACTTAGCATAGGGTCCAGCTGCGCTCAGCAGTCTCCCTCCTTGGCCTGGAAGGTGAGCTCTGGGGACTTCTTTCCCTACCTGCCAAAAACCTCAGAAGAATGGTGCTGGACCATGGGGTAGGTGCATCAGTGCTCCCCATTGTTCAACAGCTGCTGTCAGGTCCCCTTCTTACTGAAGTTCAGCCAGGTCCCCATATGCTGCTCCTGGCCTCCCCAAGCCTCACTGCTGGGGTAGCAAAGCCACCCTGTTTGGCTGCAAACATAGCCTCTCAGGTCATTTAGCTGTCTCTTTGCTTCCTGCTTCAATGCATCACATTAATGAGGCTTTGTCTCCTACCCTGAAGAGAAGAAAATTAAAAACAGCAAACGCATGTCACGCGGCACTAACCCAGGCTTGCAGGGACATTCAAGACGGGGAAACATACCTCTCAGAACCTCTTGATATTCCCTGTCCTTCCAGGTGTCAGCCTCAGCAATGCAGTCTGTCTCCTTTGAGATGGGTCTCTCTCCGGCCTGGAGCTCACCAGTTAGGCAAGACTGGCCGGCCAGTGAGCCTCCTGTCCCCACATCTCCAGCTCTGAGGTTTCACATGCATGCCACCACATCCAGCTTTCTCATGTGGAACTGAAGTCCTCAAACTTAACTACCTCCTTGCCCCTTCTAAATAAAAGAGAGATATCCAGTTGGTGGCAGCTGGCCTTTCGGGATTCCCGTGCCTTGGACTCCATGTCCCTTCCCACACAATGAAACTCGATGTGCAGGACTGGGGAGGCACATTTGGTTAGGAAGGGAATGTGGACCAGGAGCCACATGGCAAGCCCATGGCCTTCTCTGGCACTTTTAAGAACACCCTCAAGGCCTGCAGTGGTTCCCCGCTGCCAGCCTGACGTGGGTCTGGAGCCCCCAAGCCATTCAGCAAGTGCCCGGAAGTCCAACCCTCAGAAACTGGGGGCCGCAAAGGCTTGTGTAAGCCACTAATATTTGAAGGGTTGGGAACTTCGTTACACAGCCGAATCTGACTGGTACTGAGCCCACGCCTAGTGAACACTCCTATGTGTCTAGAAACATCCAGGGCAAGATCCATAATCCAGCTCCCACTACCTTCCTGCAGCATTTGCATCCTGAGACACGGCCCACTCTCTGCCCTCAACAAGCCTTCAGAATGGTCCCCATCTTCCAGCCTGAGCACCAGTCCAGGAGAAGGGGGTTCCTAACCATTAACCCAAGTTTCCATGAGCTCTGCCTGCCTCAGCCCACTTTCCTGCAGACCTAGATATGCTGGGGTCATGGACTCAGGAGGTCAGATGTCCATGAAGCACTCAGCCACAGTCTGAGATGCAATGAGATCCACCCTGCAGAGATTTTCATGGAGATTTGTTTTTTTTCAATGTAGGACCAGCTTCTGTCTTCATCTAAGTCTTCCTGACTGCTAAAGGAAGTGAAATCTTTACCTCTGACTACTTCCTCATCCAGGCCCACATGGAGAAGTGAAAGGACTCTTGGGAACTCTTTCTTGTGTGTTTCTTTAGAAGGGACAAGTGTTTGTGTGCCCTTTTTTCAGACAACGGGCACAGGAATGTCTGCCTCTCCCTGCACCCAACGCATCCTATCCCATAAAACATCATCTTTTGGGGACACGAGGAACCCATCTCCATGTCTGAAAACTCAGAACAGCCTGGCTGCGTACAGTCACACTGTCAGTAGGAACAGAAACCATGAAAATGGGGTAAGCATTCCCCACAAGGCATCAGAAAGGGGTGCAGAAGAAGGACTCTCTAACTATAGTGTGGGTGGGGCCTGTGAGGGAGGAGTTTGGAGCATGGAGCAACAGAATGGAAACTGGAAAGCTGCCAACGAAACTATGGCAGAGAGAGCCAGAAGGCACCCGGGACGTTTGTTCGGGACTGGAAGGAGTGAGGCGTCATTAAGCTGACTTGCCTGGGCTTCCAAGAGACAATGGGATTCATTTAATGAGAGAGGCCCCGACATGGCAGAAATCTAAATTAATTCTTTGCTCGGCAGTTCACAGGGGAGGATGAGGAAGAAGTTGTCTTCAGAAATCATAATACTTTTTCCTCACCAAGGTAAAAATCAGAGAGGAAAGAGAACAGAAGAAAGAGAAGAGACGGTGAAGAAACTGAGATGAGAAACGGAGACAGGAAACGGTGTTTTCACTCCTGATGTGGAAGTGAACATTTCTCAGGCACAAACGAACTTTCAAAACTGGCCCAGCCCTGTGCTTCCAGCCCTGGCTGGCTGCTCCCCCAGGACCTGTCCCGGAGTTCTCTGGGGAAAGCTGTTTCTGGGACCCATGAGACTTCTCTCCCTTACTGCTGGCCTCATCCTTCAAACTCTCGGTTCAGCGGGCCAACTCCCTGGCTGGGTTTTCTTCTGGTGATTAAAAACACACAAGTCAATCTTTTCCAGATGCCTGTGGTTGCTTTCCTGTGCTCTGGGGCTTCTGTTACCAGGCAGAGTAGACTCGAGATGAAATTGAAACCTGCCAACACAGGCAGGTCTCCTTTCAAAGACTCTAACTCATTTTTAAAAAAGGGGGGGGGGTGCAAGGAGTACTCAAAACAGCTGGATGGGCAAATCCAAGCTAGAACCTGGGCTCCTGTGTGTTAGAGAAGGATGGGCCTGTCCTGCAGGGATTCTGACGGTCTCTGTTTGTTGTGATGTGACTTCTCCCAGGGCAGGTTGGGGTGTACACACCCATCCTATAAGCTGGGTGCTTTTATCATCTGTCTTATACACAATACTTGCTTACGCACAGTGCTATTTTGGCCAAAGACAGGAAAGTAATTTTCCAAAAGTGAGCCACCAGCCCCTTAGGGTATCAACTCCAGTCCTGAATGGCTCTGCTCGCTCCTGATTTCCTGCCCGGTCTATCCAGGGCCTCCAAGGACACTGTCTAGGCCAACCCCTCCCACTCCCCTCCCCCAGGTTGTTGCTCTGGGCAACATCTTCTCAGGCAGGCCTCTCTTGACCTCTGCACTCTGCATCCCTGTCAGCTGGCCTCCAAGGGAACCAAGAGCTCAGATTTCTTCTGTTACAACAGGACTTCAGGCATAAATCCCCTCTTCTGAAATTTCATTTCGGCTCTGCATAAACCCAGAGGGAAGCAGCTACACATAGCCACTAGGAAATCTGTGTGTAGCTTGGCCCATCATTTGCAAAACCTCTGTCAGCAAAACCCCAGCATGGTGGCACACACCTGTCACCCAGCACTAGAGAGGTGCAGGCATCAGCATCGAGAGTTCAAGATCATCCCCAGACACTTAGCAAGTTTAAGAACAGCCTTTAGGTAGCTGAGAACCTGTATGGAAAGAAAGAGAGGGGGAGAGAGGGGGGGAGGAAGAAGAGGAGGAGGAGGAGGTGGTGGAAGAGGAAGAGGAGGAGGTGGAGGTGGAAGAGGAGGAAGAGGAGGAGGTGGTGGAGGAGGAAGAGGAGGAGGTGGAGAAGGAGGAAGAGGAGGAGGAGGAGAAGGAGGAAGAGGAGGAGGTGGAGAAGGAGGAAGAGGAGGAGGAGGTGGAAGAGGAGGAAGAGGAGGAGGTGATAGAGGAGGAAGAGGAGGAGGTGGAGAAGGAGGAAGAGGAGGAGGAGGAGAAAGAAGAGGAGGAGGGAGGGAGGGAAGGAGGAAGTGGGGAACCTGACCATTCAGAAGGGCAGATACTAACACATCTGGAAGTGTCCACTGTCTGCTGCCTCAGGCGGCCTCCCACCGCCTCCAGAGCCCCCTCAGTCCTGCCTCAGCTCTGTCTGACTCCCCTGCTCCCATGCCTTTTAGCTCCAGAAACAGAAACCTTCCCTTCCAGAGAGAGAGATCTGAACCCCTACCACGGACCCTGGACCCTGCGTGTGGCTCATAGCTTTAGGAGCTTTAGGACTCTCTGCCTCCTTTCTCTCATCTCCTGTTCATCTCTTCTGGGTTTTTTGGGGTGAATGCTGGGGGGGGCTAAGCATCTTTGCCATTGTTCTCTTCAACCTCTGGGGTCCCTTGAAAGCCTCAGTGCACTTCTGAGTTCACTGCAGCTTTGGTGACAGCCCCTGGGTTTCCTAGTCAACTGTTCACCTGGGTGTGGCTTCCTAGATGTCCCTGTTTAAACTGTGACTTCTAGAAGTGACCATTGACCCTCTGGATCACCCAGCCCTCGGAACAAAAATATTAGAAGAAAATTGCTTCTGGCCAGGGGTGGTGACACATGTCTGAAGTTCCTGAACTTGGCAAAGCCAAGGAAGGCGGCCAAGAGGATGGTGTTTGAAACCAGGCTGGAGCTGCGTATGGTGGCTCTTACGCCATGCAGTATGAGGAAGCTGAGGTAGAAGAACTACCTGGAGATCACAGTTACCCTGGGCTACAGAGAGAAAGGCCTTATCCTAAAAGAGAAAAAAAAAATTAGAGCAGGTGTGAGAACGGGGCTCAGTTAGTAGACAATGACCTAGCACACACAGGGCCGTAGGTTCAATTCCCAGTGCTACATAGAATTGGTGCTGTGGACTATTCCTATAATTCCAGCTGAACACAGCTCAGGGTCATTGACATCTTGGACTACATAGCAAGTCCGAGGCTAGGTTGAGCTACAGGAGACCCAGCTTTTTTTAAAGAAACAAACAGCAATAACAAAAACAAAACTGGAAAGAGAAAGAAAAGCCTTATCTCAGAATGATACCTCTGTACTGACCGAGTGGAGACTTTTTGTCTGTTTTCTCTAACCAGCACCATGTGACAGCGACCACACAGCCTTTACATTGGATCAGGGGTTTTAACGGCCAGGGGAGCTGAAGTGTACGGGAGGATGTGTACAGATGTGAGCACAACACCCGTGAATACAGTCGACTTGAGCACTGGCTCTACAAACCCATCCCCCACGCACACCAACGCAGTGCCTGGGACCCCTCCCCTCCAGGAAAAAAAAGGGGGGGCCAGTTCAATGAGTTTTTACAAACGTGTCCACCTGGATAAACAACCACCCCCTTTGAGACAGAGCCCTTCCTGTGTGGCTACTTTTTATTACTCCTTTTTAGGGTAGGTGATTTTGATCAGCCCACAGCCTGTGCAGAGTTTGAAACTTTGTGAAGATTTCTTTTGAACTCAAAAAAAAAAAAAAAAAAAAAGAATAGCCACCTAAAATAACTGTGTTTGGGTGTTTTGTTTTGTCTTTTAAGGAAGATCAGCTGGATGGTGCAGTGGGTAAAGGTGCTTACAGTCCTCTCAGTCCTCATAAACTAAGTTCACTCTCTAGGACCTAAATGTTACAAAGAGAAAACCAACTCCCAAAAGTTATCCTCTGGCTTGCACATGTGTGCCATGGTCTGTGTGCACACACTAAAGAAATCCACATAATTTTTAAGAAATTTCAAAACCTGGGGAGGGTGTGCTGGGGAGATGGCTCAGCACCTGAGTTCGATCCCCTGCGCCTATGTAGAGAAGCCAGGCATGGTATCAAATGCCTGTAATCCCAGCACTGGAGAGGCAGAGGTAAGAGGATCCCTGGGCCTGGTAGCCAGGGTAAGTGCCAGGTTCCATCTCAAAAAATAGGGTGGAGAGCAAGAGGAAGACACTCCCTGTTAAGCTCTGACCTACACATAGGCACGTGCTTATACACACATATGCACACACATGCACCCCGCCAGTGTTCTCCAACCCACCACTGACCACACCTTCATCTCTGATTGGGCTGTCAGTTTTATGCCTGTCCCCACTCTCCTGCCTCCAACACGTGGTCAGTTTGTGGCAGGCAGGGCCCCATCCTCCTGCTCTCAGCATCCCTGGGTAGACAGTCCTCAATGTGGCAACATCACCCTTTGCTGATTCTAGGTGAATGGACTCACCCTCCTTGGGCCCTGGGGGCCCGCAGGGATGGATACATGATTGAAGGACCTTTGTCCTCAGGCTTATCTCAGCGGGGGTGCAAAGAAAGATGTTTAGGCTGCCCTTCCTTCAAGGGTCCCCAACACCTATTGGCCGTTACGTTGTGAGCTTGAAATATGCTAATTGCTGACAACGGGGGGGGGGGGGGGGGAAGGAGCTGAGAGACAGAAAGTCGATAGGTTCAGTCAGGCCATTGGGCATGGATGCAGTGAGATCTCAGGGCAGGGTGTCATTGTGCTCTTCAGGCTGACAAGGGCTCTGAAATCCAATCCAGAACACTTCCCAGGGGACAATAGCTATGGCCACTGTCCATGTTGTGTCTTTGTCACAGAGCTAGCCAACAGTCCCTGTTGAGGGATAGACAGGTAGGTTTAACATAGGGATAACTCTGGGTCTCCTCTTATCCCATAAACTTAGCCTTGGAGGACTGCACCGTGCGCCTGCTAAGGAGGGAAGGCCAGATGCCACACTGCCATACAAGAGAGAAAATGCCATCCTGCCTAGCTGGGCACAACCGGAACTGGGTGTGAATGGGAGCCCGTCTCTGCCAGCCTCCACCACCCTCCCTTGCAGATACTGGCTTCTCTATGTTTGGGTGGGCCAGACATTCCCTGCCCTCTCTCTTCCCTATGTGAGCCTGAACTTCTACCCCACCCCCATCCCCTGCCTAGCTCCAGGCATCACAAACAACAACTTGAGAGGACTGCCCTAATTCACTCTTCTGCCTCAAAGGAAAGGCCTCACTTTGATACTAAACATCAGCAAGCAAGCATGTCACCCTCTTGAGGAGGTAAAGGACAAGACTGGGCTTCTTGCAAGTGCAGCCCCTCTGTTTAGGACCACTGTTTTCATTTCTATGGTTACCTCAGAGTTGCTGGCCACTGGCTTCCTATTTACCCTGGTGATGGAGTTTCCTTTCAATAGAAGTGGCTTGGCGACAACCAAAACAGACATATTTAAAGAAAAAACTATCCAATAAGCCATCATCCAAGGGATGAGTGGACACCGGGAAAGAAGAAAGGAGACCAGAGAATATTTTCATTTGGCAAACAGGGAGCTGTGGTTGGAAGTGTGGACCCCAGATGCAACCCAGAGACGGCAAGCCCCGCCCCCACACTCCCACACCCTCACGTGCTACCACTAAGTCCGGTCTCCTAACTGAGCCCCAGCCTTCTCAGCTAGGAAATGGGGGCTGCTCTCGTGGGCTCCCAGGCCGACTGATGAGGTGGCGGTACGAACCATTAGCCAGGAAGCATTCACAGGAGGATCACCACAGAGCAAGTAGGAAGAAGAGCCTACAACTAGGATGTAGGCTGCTCGGAGGACAGAACTGCTCACTGTCTGGGGAGATGATCCCCGGAAGTCACCAGGCTTGGAACATATGGCCCAAGGTTGAAATAAGCCTGGGAAGCCACGGGTGCTTAGAAAGCTGGAAGGAGGAGGTGAGGTCTAGAGAGGGAGGGAAGAAGAGATGGGGTTGCTAAGCAACACATCCTGAAGTTGGAGTTGGCAGAATGGGTCTGGGAACCAGGACGTCTGTAAAATCGCATCCCCTGTGTTGCTCCAGCATTACCAGTAAGCAACTGGCTCTGGGGCCCTGGGACTTGGAATTTGGGAAGGTTAAAAACAAGCAGAGGAGCCGGCTAGAGTGGAAGGAGTCTTGCTGAGAAAAGGACACAGCAGCGAGCAGAAGTTCGGAACAGCCTTCTTGTAGACCAGCACCTCGCTTGGTCTTGTATATGGGCCAGGCTTTCTTACACACAAATGGTAATTCTACCTCTGTGTTAGATCACTGGTGTTGAATTTTCTATATCTTAGCACACAAAAGAATCCCAGCTTCCAGAAAGCACAGCACGTGGGCATAATTACTCTCCTGTTTACAGACAGGGAAAACGGGGCCCCAGCTCCAGCTATTTTATACTCTGAGTTTTGGTACAGTTGCCTTCTTTCTCCCAGATACCGGGACCTTAGTCTCTCCCAGCCAATGAAAACAGAAAAAGAGACAATACTGTACTCGATTGGCTACATTGTAACCACAAGGCAAACTGGGAGATGTAGTCTTTGATATAGTAGAGGTCGCTGGTTTCCCCGACACTGGCACATGAAGGAGGGACACTGAGGACACTCAGAAGAACTGAGAAGCTCAGCCACCAGTGGGAAAAATGGCCTTAAGTCCCACACCAGTGTGACAGGGCATGTTTACCACATTAACTAGGCTGGCTGGGTAAGACAGAGCCTGGCTCTGGTGGGATCAAGGGCTCTATGGATGGAAAGGGGTTAGGGTCACAAGCAGCCATGGGGTCACCATCCACAAACAGACACCCAGCTGGTCCCTACCACCCTGGGCACCTGAGGCAGTGCAGACCTGAGGAGACATTGGGCAGACATTTAGAGTCTGACTGGAGGCTCCAGCCTCGGCAGGAAGTGTTGATCTGGGCTCTGGTGCTGTCTACTGCCTGCTAAAAATACACCTCTCCTCTATCCACAGGTGCAGCCATCAGGGGACTGGGCTGTTTTTAGCACTGGGCAAGCAGGAGATAACTGACTTCTAGATTCACAACCTGTCTGACTGTGTGGGAACATGTTTCCAGGAGGGCCAATCAGAGGAGGCGCCATAGCCTATCGCTGAAGCCCTTGTCAGATGGCCCAAGATACCCAGAGGAAGAAACATTGGTCACTCAGGCAGGAGGAGCTATGACAGCCGCCCTGGGGAGAGTGAGAGACAAAACCACTCAAGAGGGATTAAGGAACAGATAGAGGAGATGGGGAATTCCTGGAGACAGTGCAGTGGAGAGGCACTCATAGGCCCTGAGAGATTTCATTCGTTCTTTAGTGCATCCATTCAACAGATACTTACTGAGCCCTACTCTATGTCAAGGTGGGGTGTCAGAAGCAGGCCCAATCTCTGCCCTGGTCTACTATCAGTTGGATATTCAGGAACCACATGCAGAGTTGGCACCTGCCTTGGGCATAGGACAGCACAGGAAGGTTCATACCTTCCTTCCTGGAGCTGAAACTGTAATGGGGGGGGGGGGGGGTTTCAATATCCCTCTGCAAGAGCAGATGAATAAAGAAATAATGACAAGAGTTGACCACACTGGAGACCTTCTTGTCCCTCGGTCTCCAAGTCTGCCTTTGGAACAAGAGAAGCTGCCTGACACACCAGTGCAACTTTGTAACATTAGTAAGCTCCATGAGCCGAGAGACGACCCAGCAGGCAGCTCTGAGGCCGCACCCGCCAGAGTACTGAGTAATCAATGGTTAGAGAGGTGAAGGAGGGCAGGTGAGGAGGAGGAACCTAGAATTTGGAGTTGAACATGGTGGGGGTCAGGAGCCAGCAGGAACAAACGATCCACATTAGGAGTGTCGAAATCAGCAGCTTGGTTGGGTTAAGCAAGGCGGGAACCCTTAGAATTGGGTCCATCTGTGACCTGTCTGGGATTTGGCACCAGATGTATGTGATGGGGCACAGGAATGAAATTGCCAATATGGCCGTTCCATGGTATGGTTGAGT
The DNA here is from genome assembly GCA_028551405.1 of Uromys caudimaculatus. Lineage (NCBI taxonomy): Eukaryota > Metazoa > Chordata > Mammalia > Rodentia > Muridae > Uromys > Uromys caudimaculatus. Next base: position 12,535,709 of record CM052701.1, read on the forward strand.
GGAAAGTTTCTGTTGTGCATGCATAAGAGAGAAAATATTCAGAAATATCTGGAGAGTCCAGATCAAAGAGAAAAGAGAGCCGACTGAACATGGCCAGGGCTATCTGCAAGATGGAGGGAGAGCAACGGTGGGGGTTGGGGGAATTTCAACATAAGGTAGTAGAGAGCTAGAAGGTAGAAAGGGGGAATAGATGAGCAGGAGGGGGCTGGGGGGGGAGAGGCCTTGCTTTGCCTCTATAGAGAGAACAAATGGGTATCAGGGAGGAAGGAAGCCTGGGGAGACAAGGTGGGCTTTGAAATGGGTTACAAGTACCTGTGTGAGTAGGGAGTGAGCCCAGAGGAGGCAGCAGGGGCTTTGATACTCAACCACAGGTGTCAGGGAGGAGAGCCCTAGATCCTTTGGCCAGAGGAGGGAAGTGACTCACTGGGCAGATGGGAACTAGTTTCAAGCATTCCAGAGGAGTGCTGGCTTTTATCTGACTGCCAGAAATCCCCCTGCAGTCTGGTTTGAGCCCATTTCTAGGCATATATACGGACAGCCTGTGGGCCCTAACAGAGACTTCCTTACCTGGCAGCATTCCTCAGAGTGTAAGCCTACCTAACAGGGTTTGTGTCATAGCAGCTTTGCTGTAAGGTTGAGAACAGAGAGGCATGGGGCCTTCGGCTCTTGTCTTTTAAACTCGACTTTGGAGGCTGCGTGAGATTTTGTATAAATTTTAGGATGGATTTTGTTTTTGCATTTCTGCAAAGCACATCAGGGAGTGTGACCTTTGTCATGCTGCGTCCTCCTACTCATGGGCGAACATGGGACATCTGTGTGTTCGTAGTGTCTTCAGCCTCTCTCAGTACAGTTTTTGGGTTTAGTGCATAAGCCGTCACTCCTTAGAAATAATCCCATGGGTGTGTGTGCGTGTGTGCATGTTGATTCTCTGTTCCACAATTTTACTGAATTTATTTCTGAGCTGTAATAGCTTTGTTTGTTTTAATAAATGAAATGAAGGCTTTCTGTGTATAAAATCACGTCAGCAAAGAGCAGGCACTTTCACTTTTTACCTTTCCACTCTGCACGCCTGTGATTCCTTTTTCCTGCCTAATTGCTTAGGCTAGCATGTCCGGGACTGTATTAAATAAAAGTAGGACCTCACTAGTTTGGGGTTTTGTTTGTTTGTTTGTTTGTTTTTTGTTTTCTTCCCCTGGTAGATTCCTTACCTTCACTCAAATCTCAAATGAAACACCGTCTCTTTGCAGAGGGCCATCTTCAAAACCCCAGCCCTTCCCCCTTCACTGGTTCATCCATACACTTCAGGTGATCAGACCACGGACACTCATTCAACTGTTCACTTGCTGTCTCTGCCTGAATGTGAATTCCACGCACACCACCTCTGTTATTCCTGCATACTCCGAGCATAGAGTCTCCCTCATACGTGTTGATTGAATAAATTGACCAAGAGTGAGACCGGGGCCCTGCCACATGGAGGCTCCCAGGCCCCTGGCAAAGCTTCCTGCTCTCTAGATTTGCTTTTTGCTTCCCTGCAAAACATCTCATCCAACCAAGCTGATCTCTTGCCATGTTCTGCAATAGTCCGGCAAGAGTATTAGACTGTGTTGCTGTTGCTGGGATACAGACTGGGAGGTGTCCCTTTTAAATTCTGCGCAAGTTCAGAAGAGTGCTGTTCCTGTCCCATCTACCACCTGCTCCCCAGGAATGAAATGGCCATTGCCTCCAAAGAGGAAGACAAACAGCCAGAAAGGGAGAGAGAAGAGAAGGAGGGAATCTCACAGGAGTGAGGCCAACGGAACAAGGAATGATGCTGCTTCCGGGACCGGGGATCAAAGAAGAGACAAAGGAGAAAACACTCCACAGTCTTGACGGTTTATGTGGACACAAAAGCTGATGCACTCAGGAAGCTGGATACTTCAAAGTAGTAGGTCACAAGTCAGCGCGTCTGACCTGGGGTTTGAACCTAGCATCTTGTGTCTGAGTCTGGTCACCTGGCAGTGGTGCCATACAGATGTGTCACAGGGGAAGCAAGGGCTGCCTCCCTTTCTCCCTTTAGGGATAATTGGCATTTGACAGCTTGTCTCTTGAGATCGATTAGAAGCAAAGCTACGGAGCACAGGGTCACCTCTCTGGGGCCTGCAGAATCTCTCTTCCTTAGCCTCAAGGGTGATCGCACAAGTGCTTATTGGTCGGGACAATTCATCGGGGCCCCTGATACTTGCTGTGTGCTGGGACTGCCGTCCTGAGGCGCCAGGCATGCAGACTCTCTTAACCCTAAGTGAGCACAGATGGCCTGCTGGGAACTCCAGCTCCCGGGCAAGCTGGATTGGACTGAGTAGGACCAGTTCACTGGAGCAACAGCTGCAGATTGGTCGAGCTGGTGTCCAGGGTGCAAGCAGGCTCTGACCACTAGTGTTAGATTGCTGCTCACTGGCTGGGCTCTGTCTCTTGGTGATTGAAGAGGAACACAGCAACATCCCAGACAACAAAACAGGACACCTCTGTCCCCAAAAAGCACTGCTCCCCTCAGCCAATGGATGCAGGGACATTGAACCAGGCTGGTCCAGGGAGCTTGGGATTTCATCTGAAGCACCCACCACAGTGGGCAGGCCCTCTGGCTGCTCATCCAGAAGACTCAGACTCAAATCCCAGAATCTATATGGCAACTCATAACCTAAGTGGTCTGACACCCTCTTCTGGCCTCCACAGGCACCAGGCATGCATGTGATGCCGCGGCCTACGGCCAGGCAACATCCCCATGTAGAAACAACAGAATTCTGTAGAAAAGCAATGGCAGTCAATACGATGCAAAGAAATGCACCTTTACTTTCCTTAACAGGAGCCAGGCTAAGACTTACACCTTCAATCCCAGCACTCGGAGACAGAGGCAGGTGGATCTCTGAGTGAGTTCCAGTCCAAGCCAGTCTACATAGCTAGTTCCAGGCCAGCCGTGGCTACATAGTATAACCCTGTCCAGAAAAAAGAAAATCAGTCTGTCAATGAACACAACATGGATTTTTATTTTTTAACCCAAGACACCTCTAAAATATCACTTCCACATTTAGTAAATATAAAAGTTAGGGTGTCTTGCTTATTTAAAAAAAAAAAGATCTCCAGTTCTTTATGAGATGCTCGTAGCCATAGCTTGCCTCTGCATCCCTGCCAATTTGGTTGCTGGTGCTGATGGTAGAACCTAGGGTCTAGCACATGCTAGGTAAACACTCTAATGCCACGCTGTGCCCCTGTTCAAATGTTCCGCATCGAGACCTCAGAAACTGCCAGTTGGAAAAGCAGACAAAACCAGCCAGACTCAGTTCAAAAGTTCTCCAGTGGCTGAATGTGTGCCCCCCCTTTGATCATTTAATGAAAATTAAACAAATCAGAAAGTCTGCCTTGACCCGGTAGCTGCATTTGATGTACCATCACTGCCTGTGCCCTGTGGTGACAGTACTGGGCTGTGTTGTTCCAGATGTTTCTGCTCTGTCAAATTTTTCTCAATGATCTGACTTGTCGTGAGCACAGCCTCTCCTCTGTCATCAGGCTGTAGTCACCCCCAGGCTCGCTCCTTTGTGAGGTGTTTGCCATTCTGAGCACAACTGGAACAGACAGGTTTGGCAGAAAACTGACTCAATGAGCCGGCCACGCCCTGCTGAGCTCAGAGGCAAGCCTGCTGCAAGCCATGGCTCTGGGTTGCTATGTTCCCAGGGTGGTGAGTCTTATGCTCGGGGCCTGTGCTCAGAGGAGCGGGTTCCCCTGGACACTCACTGTGTACCAAAGCTCTCAGGGCAGAGAGTGGCAGGCACAGTTCCTCTCCGTCCCAACTGTTTATCTAAGGATACGCTGGAACCCCACAGCCCTGCCCAACAGACTGCCTTTTGTCACACTCGTGTGCCTTCTGGCACAACAGACTAACCAGCTTCATGTTCCCACATCCTGTGCGGCCCCATGGTGGTTTAGAGGACACCATCAAGCTTCCCAGCCCCAAGCCATCTTGATGACTATGCCAGCGACATCTAGCAATCCCCTGATTCTTGTGAGTGGATTCATGGCTAAGGAGGCTAACTGCACTGCCCTGAAAAGAAAACTTTGACTTCCGTTGCTGCTGGCAGTCTTGTGACAGAGAGGAAAGGGGACTTCAGAAGCCACAGCACCTGATGGATGGCAGACACAGGATCCATCCCAGAAGCCCTCACTAACACATGCCCTGTAACCTCTTTGCCCCCAGTAATAATATCTGTGTGTGCCATCCCAACAGCCACAGAGTCTCCTCCATCCCTCCCCGGCTTGTCAAATATGGGGGTGGGGGGAGGCTGGAGAGGGGAGAGATGGCTCAAGACTGCCTTTTTCATTTGTTGCACGGGAATCCTGAAGCTGCAGGTCTGGGGGCCAAAATAAGAAATGCAAACAACCAGGAGCCACCCATTTTGAGCTAGCCTTGGACCACCTGAACAAACTCAAGTTTCTAAGGGGGAAAGGAAAAAGCCAGTGTGGGGTTTCTGTCACCAGCATCTTGTTACCTATGAAACTTAGGGCCTGAGATCAGGAGTTGGGAAGAGTCGCCCTTTCTGGCTCCAGAGTCCGAAGCTTTTTGTGGAGTGCTGTGCTCACTTATAAGAGATCTGGCAATGAATAAATGTCTCATCAAAGTCGTCCACAGCTGCTGCCTGCCCTGGCTGCCCGATCAAAGCCCCTTCTTAAAGCTCCACAGGCAGGCAGCCTCTAGGCACTAGAAGGCCCCTCCCTTCCTGACTTCCTGCTCTAAAGTGACACTGTGGGATCAGCACAGTCTGTGGGTCACCCAAGAACAATGCTTGCTTAGAGGCCTTTGCTGCTGTCTCAGCGCTGGTGGAGGCGAACTGCCTGTGGCCACTGATCTTCACAGTGTCTGCTAATGGCTCGCCACGGGTGGGCTCTGTTGAAGGCCTGAGAAGGCTCTCAATTCACTAACTGCCTAAAGAGTCCGCTCCAACTGGGAAGGCCAGAGCCGGGCTTCTGCAGCCTTAGGAACCTGCAGGAATGCAGCTGCTAGCAAATCACGCATTCTATCTTCCTTTGCCACAGGGGACCTTTAGAAAGTTACTGACGTGGAATCCGATGGATGAAGGGGCCCCTGCCGGCATGACTGGCCCTTCTGTGGTATGCTACAGGCCTATTTGATCCGCTGGACGATTCCAGAGGTAGCAAAGGAAGAGACGACTTTGGTAGCCATTTTATAAATGGAGAAATGAAGAGCCAAGGTCACACAGCTGAAAGATACATCCTGGGGTGGGTCCTCCAACCAGGACATGTGAACTTTACTGGGTGGGCAAAACTGCTTCCTGCTTCGGTGAGAAGTTTCAGGGAGGGACTTTGAGCTTGCAGACACAAAGTCGGTAGCTACATTTCATAGGCTATGAAAATACACAATTATCACCATGTCCTTCTATGAGGGTGAGCCTGGATGTTGAGGACCTGCTCTGCTGCCTCAGCCACACATGGTTATTTTGATTGAAGCCCAGCCCAGCATTAGGGCCTCCAGGAGGCAGAGTCTGGGGAGGGAAGCGTGTGCCATTTCCTATGCCAAACTGCCTTTGGAAGGCTGAAGTATATTCTAGAACCTCCGCAAGTCACTTGCCCTTTCTATTCCATGGTTCCCTAAACATGAACAGGCCAAGGATTGGGGTGCGGCAAGTGCTCTGCCCAGGCCTTTTGCAGGGGTGGGGTGTTAGGAAGCAGCTAGTGGTTTTCTTTTATGACCACCCAATACCCTTCACAATACATTGTTCTTGTCTCCAGGACGGTCCCGACCTTCCCAAGCCAATTTCAAAACTGCAAATTTCCAGACTGGTGGATTCCAGAGGTAACAAAGGAGGATCCACCCCAGGATCCATCTTGGCTCTCCAGCTGTAAAATGGGTACCAAAGTCGCCTCTTTGTAATTACCAGGTGGATTCCCAGACCCCTCTGTGGATGGCTGTGGTCACCTGCTCTGGGTCCTTCCATAGAAGATGGGATGTGGAGCCTTGAGAGGTGATGGCTATGTCTGAGTGAGGGCTTAGATTCCTCCGGGGCAGCAGAGTGTCAGGGTGGCCTTGGTATATGGTCAGGGATCCACACAATATAGCTGCTTTGTGTCTACAAAGTTAAGCCAGACTCTGAGGGCCTAGCCACGGGTGGGAACTGCTCAGTGTCTCTGAACAAAGCCCCATCCTGCATTAACCAGCTATGGCCAGTTTACTGTTTGCAGCTACATCCTCAACATTTAGTGAGTGATCAGGACCATTCTCATTCCCTTGCTGTCTTCTCTAAGGTGAAGAGGACTGAGTGGGCTGAGTTTGGCTTGTCCCAGGAGCCTCTGATGCTGTCTTGGTTGGCTGCCCAGCCCTTGTGGGCACCAACGCCGGACAGAGCCACTACCAAGCAAAAGTAAGCCCAAATGATGAGTCACCACTGGTGCTCACAGGGCAGGATGGGCCTGAATGCAAGGTACCCTGAGTGGCCAGACCCATGGGGTAAGACAAGGTCCTGCTCCAAGGAAGACACAGAGAAAAGTGAGGGATCCTGATAGGTCAGCCCTAGGTGCTGAGTGGATCTTGGGAGCTGTAGTCTCCATCAACAGAATCCAGAGTTTAGGGGTTTCACAGGGCCAAGGGAGTGGGCCACTACTGGGTCATGATCACAGGGCTTCACAGGGCTTTTGCCTGGATCTCTCTAGATCCCCACTTCTTCCCCCACTGGCGACAGGATCAGGTCCCACGCTAATGCTGGGCTCACCTTAATTATTTACATCAAAGATGATTTCCAAGTGAGATGGCATTGCCAGGTTCTGGGCCGGCATGAACTTGGAGTTATGTAGTTCTGCCAGCACCGTGGGATGGGGGATGGAGCTGAGCCCATCTTACCTCACTGTGCTCTGTCAGGCCCCAGGGGAGATACCATCTCCCTCCTGGTGCCACTACAGGGGACTAAGGACTCCACAGGCGTGGGTAAAGGGGAGCCCCCATCTATTATCGACATTATCCACCTACAGTCATTCTGGATGGATACGGAGATTTGGAGAAACCCAGAGGTCCAGTCCTACGAGCTAACCCAACAGACCCAAGAAACTTTCTCACTCAGCTGAGAGTTTGCAAGGTGGGAAAGAGATAGTCGTTATAGATCACGCCAAGAATAATTGTCTCTGCCCAAACATGGCCACCTTGCATCTCAGTTCATTTGACTTCATCATTGCCTCAAGGGGTGGGTTCTCTCAGAAGCCCCTTTCCACATAGAGAATATACCTGAAGTCTTTGCTCTGGGTCTAGGATGATCAAGGCTGGAGGTTCAAGCCCAAGGATTTGGCTCCAGTCTGTGTTCCAAGACAGAGTCAGCCACCTGCAGCCCACAGGCCGGATCTAACTCCTCTGCTTCCTGTGGCCCACAGACTAAGAATGGCATTGCCATTTTTAAACAGGCGTTGAACAGAAAAAGAATACGTACAAAGAAAGACCATCTGCGGCTTGTAACATGTAACTATTTACTATTTAGGCCTTTGTGGAAAATGTGTGACAATCTCCCTCCAATAACCATGCTATCCACTCCTGTCCTGAAGGGCCCCATGAGAGGTGCCAGGAAGAGTCCAGAGGCTATAGACAGACTGCACATTCCTAGAGCTGCTGTGAAGGACATCTGGCATGTGAGAGTCACACCACACACACACACAGCGCATAGCTCAGTCCTGGGACCAAAGAGGATCCCAGGCTCAGTAAGTAACTACATAGGTCAGTCATGTGGACTAGGTCCATCCATGGGCTGTAATTCTGGATATCCACAAGAATCAAGGCTTAAAAGGGGTCTGTGGCTAAAAGCCCTTGGGAGCAAGCCTGATGATCTGAGTTCAAATCCAAGGTCACAAGGTGGAAGCAGAGAACACCTACAAATTGTCCACTGACCCACACACACCTAGAACCCTGTGTACAACACACAAACACAATAAGATCATTAATAAATGAGTTTCTTAAAGAATCGAGTTTAAAAGAGGAGGAGGAGCACCTTATAGTCCAACATGACCTAAAGTCCATGTGTGACAAGGTGGCTTCAGGCACAGCATGACCTAGGTGCTCAAGCCTGCCTTCACTCGATACCTTTGCATAAGTCACCACACACAGTATAGAACAAACAATGCTGTCTGTTTCCCATAGTTCCCGAGGGTCAGGGGTCTGGCTATGGGCTTCCTGACCCCCTGCTCGGTGCCACAGTGGGCTGAAGTGGAGGCTTGGGCTGAGAGGAGGCAACACTGTGGTGGGAGCTCCCCAGAACTCAGTTCCTTGTGGGGGACGGGGGGGGCTAAGATTTCGAGGAGGGCTTTCATTTCTGAGAGAGTCTCACATAGCCCAGACTGGTCTCAAACAATCTTGAACTTCTTGTTCTCCTGCCTCACCTTCCTAATGCCAGAATTACAGCCATGCACCGCCGCTCCCGACCTTAAATTGTGCTGGGTTTGAAGCCCAAGACTTCACGCACACTCGGCAACCACCCTACCAGCCCGAGCTTCTGAATGTTTATTGTCATTCGGGACAATTTGCACCATGTGGCCTCCAGAAGATGACAAATTATCCCTCCCTTTGCGGCCAGCTAGAAAACATTATTCTAGAAAGAACTCAATCCCTTGAGGTTTGATTAGCTGGGCCTAAGCAAGCCAATCTCCCTTCCAGTAAATTTTATTAACTGACTTGGGACCTTAATCCCATGTGCAAAATCCCTTGCCACAGTCTTGTCCTAAAGGAGACCATTGTGTTCACAGCCTTGCACACGCCCAGAGGGACAGTGGAATTAGGAATCTAGGGAACCACGTTGGAATCCTACCTCCCCACCCCAAGTTGCCTGCCTCCATTCCCTTCCCACTGTGGCCTCCAGTAGCTCCCCCATCACCCAGTAGAAAAAGTTGCCCTCATTCACAAGCTCAAAAGAAAATCCTTGACCTGGTCTGATTGGTCCACCAAAGTAACATGGGCTCCTGTCTGACCAATTCCTGGTCAGGACACAGATGTATGGATTAGTCAACTGAGTCACATACCCAAAACTGGAGACGGGGTCCTAAGTAGAGTATACCAGAGAGGGCAGCTTTAGGGAGTGGACTTATTTCGGCTCGCGGTTGAATCCATTGGCAAACAAGGTCTGTTTATAGCACAGCAGCCACAGGAGAAAGGGAAAGACAGGGGAGAGGGAGAGAGAGAGAGAGAGAGAGAGAGAATATGCCTGTGGCTCTAGGCTCCAACCCCCTTTCAAAGGACAGAGTTCACTTTAGCCCAGAGTTAAAGGCAGCTGGAGCTGTTTGTGTCCCAAGCACAGTCAGGAAACAGAGAGGGACAGAATATCTCCTTTCCCCTTTTGCTCCAGGTCGGTAGTCTATGGGATGGAGCCACATCGGTCTGAGTGCCCCTCCTCCTTAGCTGCTCATCGAAGGAAAGGTCCTCAGGACACACCCAAGGGGCTTTACTAAGCCCAATGCTACTGGGAGTCGAAAGAAACGATCACAGCCCACAGCTATCCCACCAGAGGCGCCAGGGTTGGAAATCAGGGAGAGAGCATTTTCCCAGAGAAACAACTGGATAAGCAGGTGCTGGGAAGACTTCCCTCCTACTTCCAACACCTCCACCCCCCACAGCCACCTCACATATGCTCTCTCCGACTACTTTCATATGTGAACTTCCAACACTGCCTTGCCTTTACTAATTCATTTCTCTCCCTCCACCCCTGTGTGTGTGTGTGTGTGTGTGTGTGTGTGTGTGTGTGTGTGTGTGTGTTATATGCAGGTCTATGTGTGTAATACGTGTGTGCTGTGTGTGCAAGTATGTGCTGATATGCACACCCAGGCCAGAAGAGAATGTCAGGTATCCTGAATGTCACTCTACTTTATCCCCTTGAGACAGGGTCCATGGCTGGATCCAGAGCGAGGCAAGCATCCAGCAAGCCCAGCAGTCCTCCTGTCTCTGCCCTCACAGCCCTGGGGTTATGACACCCACGCAGCCACACCCAGTTTCTTACTGAGGTGCTGAGATCTTTGTGCATGTATAGCTAGGGTTCTTGACCACAGAGCCACTTCCCCACCCCCACCCCCAACTTATGCTGAAACTTAAGTTCATGACAACGTAAGCTGAAAATCTCTATGTTCCTGTTTATGAGCACCCAGTGTTATATGCCCACTGTTTAGAGGCCAGAGCTGAAGCAAAATTCATACCAGAGCTACAGACAGCAAAACCTCCAGCTGCTGGGTTCCCCCTCATCCCACTGGGACAGAGGTCTCTGACCACCCTCAACCCTCCGCTGGCTTCTAGGTCTCACCTCCTTAGCAGCCGCTAAACTAGAACTTCAAGGCTGAGAATCAAAATATTTAACCACGGGCTCTGGCCCATCACACCAGATGCCGGCTGTAAGCAGGCAAAGTCGTCTCTGGGCCAAAGGTAGAGCTGGCTGGTCAGTCTCACAGCAGCATGTGGCTAGCAGTATGCTAGCATCCATTCGGCAATGAAGTTTCCCCAGGGGGGTACTTCAGGGAAGCAGTTCAGTGTGAGCCAGTGAGCAAAGCAGCCAGCAGGGTTTCAAATCAGGGTCTCTGACTAACTCATATGTACTGGCTGGTTTTGTGCCAACTTGACACAAGCTGGACTTATCACAGAGAAAGGAGTTTCAGTTGAGAAAATGCCTCCATGAGAGCCAGCTGTAAGGCATTTTCTCAATTAGTGATCAAGGGGGGAGGGCCCTTTGTGGGTGGTACCATCTGTGGGCTGGTAGTCTTGGGCTCTATAAGAAAGCCAGCTGAGCAAGCCAGGAGAAGCAAGCAAGCCAGTAAGGAACATCCCTCCATGGCCTCTGCATCAGCTCCTGCTTCCTGACCTGCTTAAGTTCCAGTCCTGACTTCCTTTGGTGATGAACAGCAGCATGGAAGTGTAAGCCGAATAAACCCTTTCCTTCCCAACTTGCTTCTTGGTCATGGTGTTTGTGCAGGAATAGAAACCCTGACTAAGACACCATATCATGTTCATTAAAAGGTCTCGGCCAGTGACATGGTTCCCTCAGACCCAGACACTTGCTGCCAAGCCTAACAACCTGAGTTTGATCCCTGGAACACCTACGTGCTAGGAGGAGTAAATGGACTTATGAAAGTTGACCTCTAATCTCTGTCTCTGTCTCTCTCTCTCTCTCTGTCTCTCTGTCTCTCTCTCTGTCTCTCTCTCTCTCTCTCTCTCTCTCTATATATATATATATATATATATATATATATATATATACACACACACACACACACATACACACCATGGCATGTATATTCATGCATGTGTGCGTGTGTGCGGGCGTGTGCATGTGGAGCGTGCACGCACACACATGCACACACAAAGAAACAAACAAACAATTAAGTATTTTAAGTTCAAGGTAGGCCTTTGTAAGCCAGATATCATTTAATGCATGACCATAGGTGCTGGAGACAGACACCATGCCCATTAGAAAGCAAGGTCCATGGTGACCCAGAGCTGGTAAGGGGCAGCTTGGAGTTCTAGAACTTCGGATACATTCCTAAAATACTGGGGTCCAGATCATTTTTGCCACCTCTCCTATTTGGAACTGTCACCTACCGGATATTCATCCATTTGCCAAGTATGTATGGATTGCTGTGTGGTAGATGACAGTCTGGACAGTAAACTATCATGGGGACGGACATGGCCTCTGCCTTCGACAGCTGGTGTCAGATGGAGCATGGGGTGGGGAGCACAACCAGTGGCCATAAATAAAAACCAAATCTTAGCCAGGTATGCTGGCATGAGCCATTATTCCTAGCATTCATGAAACAGAGGCAGGTGGATTTCTGTGAGTTCAAGGCCAGCCTGGTCTATGTAGAGAGTTCTAGACCAACCAGAGTGGGGGTAAAATGTCAGATGTTGGCATATTATGGCCAGGAAGTGTCTATCAATAAAACATACAGGGAAGAACCTTGTCTTAAAAAACCAAAAAAGCCAAAAAACATACAGGGAAGAGACTTGGGGAGGTGACATCTGAGCTGAATCCTGGGGTAACAGAGAGCAGAACTTCTAGAGAGGCTTTGGAGCAAGTGGGAAGCCCTGAACCAGAAAAGGGCATGAGAAACAAAGAAAAAAAAAAAAAAACCACTTCTGCGGCTCTGTTAATGGGAGCAAGCTGGGAGCAATTATAGAATCACTGTTAATTTTCTTGGATGCCATGATGACAGGAAGGCCTTCTGGGAAAGCAGCATACTCCTCAGGGATGCCCACTCCAGTCCTGAGGGGCAAGGGTGGCACCATGTCTACGGCCTCCTGCCAAGGGACCCAGCCACATAAACCCACGGGACAAACCTAATCAACTGTGGCCCCAGGAGGAAGGGTCAACTGCATCCACTGTGTAGTCCTTCCAGGGTTGCTATGTGATAACTTCATTGTAAAAGAGAATCTTGGGGAGACAGGTCAGCTGGTAAAGTACGTGTCACACAGCATGCATCCCTGCGTTCAGATGGCTGGCCAATCTTGCAAAACCCGTGAGTGCTGGGTTCAGTGAGAGATGCCGTATCAGAAAACAAAGTGGCCATTTACTAGAGAAGACAGAGATAAGAGATTAATGTTAGGTGTCCTCCTGGATCACTACCCCCACCCCCACCCAGCCCTGGAGTTACAGTCATTCCTGGCTTTTTATATCAATTCTAGGGATTGCACTCAGGTCCTCTTGCTTGCAAGGGAAGCACTCTCCCAACCAAGTCACCTCCCTAACCCATCTTCATTCTTAAATGGGAAAACCAAGTGGGTGGGGGGTGGCAGAGTCAGCAAAGGAACCACCTGCCAGACAGTGGCTGAGCTGAGCGCGCGCGTAGCTATACTCTCTCAACTCTAGAGCAGCATCGAGCCCACCATCTGTTAATCACAATCTATGAACTATATAATCAAAGCTCAGAAGTGATTTTTCTGGAATTCGATCATAAAGCGAGATATACTGTCCCAGAGAGAGCCCTAGATCGAATAGCACTTATGAAGAAATGGATTGTACTTTTCCCCTCAAGAAAACAAAGGTTCCAGGGCTGGAAAGATGGCTCAGAGGTTAAGAGCACACAGCATACACTGCTTTGCAGAAGACCAAAGTTGGGTTCCCAGCACCCACGACAGGTTGCTTATAACTGCTTGTAACTCCAGCTCCAAGAGACATGATGCTACGTTCAGGAGGATCTAACGCCCTCTTCTGGTTGCTGAGGGCATTGCACACAGGTGCAACATACCCATACACAGACACACAGAGATATGTATAGATAATTTTTAAAAAACAACAATAACAACTTGAAAAGAAAAGTCCCTTTGTTCTACATTATCCACAGAGAGACCTCTGCCCTGCCCAGGGCCTCGTGGCTATTTCTATTGTCAACATCCCCTGTCCTCACATGGCGATGTACCCTCATATACCAGAGCCACACAGTTGGCGCAGATCCACTTCACCTGACCAATGATATAACGTCAAACAACAAGTCCGATTGTCACCATGACCTGTGGCCTTTGAAGAGTGTCTTAACTGGGGACTGCCCCACTCTTTCCCTGGTAAGAATTCACAGTAAACACCATCACTCTCTGAGATCGCTTGTGGCAATTACAGTGGTTTATAATTCTCCTCCTTTTCAAACTAGGCCTTGATTCCTAAATGTGCACTTTTAGGCGTCAGGCGTTAGAATAAATTAGACTATACAATTACATGTAATTAAAGGAGGGAAACAGCCGTGCTGATGCAAAGATAGCTGTGTTTTGCGAAGTAAAGCCTGTCTGTGACCGTGTGCTGGCCCAGAGAGGCCACATGAAATACAATTAGTGCTCTGTTTTAATGGGGGCTTGTGGAGCCACTCTCATTATCACAATATCTGAAGATATATAAACAACTTCTCGCTAATACTAGGGTATTTCTCCTGACAAGACAGCTTGGGTTCTGTCTAAGACTTCAGCAGAATTAACCACAAATTCACATTGTTGTGCAAGATACTGGAATTTGTACTTTTTAAAACCCTGAAAAGCCCATCTCCACTCAGGAGCCAGGAAGTTTGATCTCCACCCTGGAGAAGCAAGTCACAGCCAAGCTTTCATGCCTTATTAAAGCCACCTGTGCCCCAGAACGAGGGGCCTCAGCCAGAGCTCCCAGCCTGCAGCCCCGTCCCTTTGGTTAGTGTTTCTCCTTTACACGCCAATTTGTTTGAGACATGTTAAAAGGTTGTCTTTTATAACCCTCATAAAATACCATCGACTTCACCCAGATGCAGCCAAAAAAGCTTAGACAATCTGACTCGTTTCAACCTGTGGGCCAGGATGCAGAAAGGCTCAGAAAGAGACATTGGAATTCCCACCATTGCCAGAGAGTCGGGAAATAACAATGCAAAGGGCCTCATAGGGTAAGTAGGACCCAAGATATCCTGCATAGCAAGCCACCAAGGTGCTGCCACAGAGGAAAAGCAAGGCATGGGGGTGTCAGGACAAAGGTTCTCAAGGTTAAACCAGCAATGGGGGGTTAGCCTGGGAGTCTGGAGCTGGGACGGCTCTAAGGTTGTCCAGCTGGGACATTTGCCAGACGGATATTATCAGGGGCACAGGGGACACAGAAGAAAGGCTGGCCTGGACCATGTGTCTAGAAGGCAGGGTCTGGAGACTCAGGTCCCAGGGACTCTGTGTAGCCCACCCAGGCCAGAGCTGAACTGTGGAAGAGACCATGACTCCCCAGGCTCGGGGATAGCTGACCCTGAAGCCCAAGGCATCTTTAGATAGACACAGAAGCTTTTGAGTGGGACCAGTCATTATCATCTGCCTGAAAGAGCCCAGGCAACAGACTGAGGGCCGGACCAGCAGGGTTAGGTGTGCAGTAGGAATTAGGGGGAATCCAGTTGTCCTAACTGATGAGTGATTCCCTGAATATCTCTCTCTCTCTCTCTCTCTCTCTCTCTCTCTCTCTCTCTCTCTCTCTCACACACACACACACCCACCCACCCACACACCCACCCACCCCCACACACACACACACATCCATAAGGCTGTCCCCCTCCACAATAAAGAATGAGAAGGGGTTAGGTGCTGGAGTTACCAGCACTTTGCATTTCCATTGCAAAAGAGAAAGAAACCTAAGAGAACTCATGTGATGCCAACCTCCCCCAGCACTCAGTCCCAACTGGGAGTCTTTGAACTGCCCTCTTTCCTGGAATTTCTGGTGGGCACACCCATCTGCGGAGAGCCCCACCAGAAATGCAAGGGTGTGGTCGTACTGTTTTCTGATGTAAATCCCCGACTTCTAGAGCATTCTTCAGAACCTCAAAGCAAACCCCGCACAGGTTTCCATTCCCTAATCTCCCTTCCTCGCCTGCCCCAGACCCCCCATGGGACACTGGGGGCCTGCTAGAAAGTCACTGCCGAAATAAGGTACCTGGCTCTAAGCCAGGTGCAGCCTCCTCCTGTGGACTGTGGACGAGACCCTGACATCTCTGACATCTCTGACATGTTTTCCAAAGATTATAAATGTACGTACGCTTCATGTGATGACCAGGTGCAGAAGCTCTTCACTGGGCCACAGACCTGCTAGAGCAGTGCTTCCAAGCCAGGATGCATAAAACATGTAAAATTACATGTTGCAGAAAAAGAGAAGGATACAAAAAGATCGCATGTATACGTCATCGTTGCTTTGTGTGCCTCTGAGACAGTATCACTCTACAGCAAGTTTGACTTTGGGTAACCCTCCTACCTCTGCCTTCTTAGTGCTGGCATCACAGGTGTGAGCCCCCAGAATGCTGTCTGAGTTGACCATATAAAGATATATAGTCAATTAAATGTCTGGGATGTTAAAACTGATTATGCCTGCTTTTCTACCTGTTTTGTTGGTTTATTTTCTAAGATTTTCCCTTTCGTTTGTTTGGTTTTTTTTAATAGGGTCTTCTGAACCTCCAACTGCTCTTAGACTCCCTATGTGGATAAGGGTGACCTTGAATTTTCAATTTGCCTGCCTTTCTCTCCCAAGAGCTGGGATTGCAGGTGTGCACCCACCACACTACATTTGTTTGTTTGTTTGTTTGTTTATACTTTCTAATGCAGTTCTCAGAGTCTCAATGATGGGAGCCACCAGGTCCCTGCACCCACTGAACAGTGCCGCTGGCAGCAGGGTCCCTTCCTGACCCGTGCTTCCCCTGAACAGCGCTGCAGGGGCCCAGCCCCTTCTCATGCAGCAGTAAGACTGGAAGAAAGGGGGGATGCCTTGGGGGGGTGTGTGAAAGGGAATACTCAAGTCTAACATTCTGTATACAGCCACAACTGCACACTGGCCAAAGGCGGGGCTCGCCCCTGGCTTAGAAAAGCAAGTCCAGGATTTGTACAAAGATAGTATGGGCAGAGTCTAGAGTCCCCAGCACAGTGAAGACGATCCATTTGAATTTAGATAAACAGCAAGGACGTGATTTTAGTGCATCTCCACGGGTGCCCTGCTATTTTTACGTAGTGAATTTGACAATGCTATCCCTCAAGAAACTAGAAAAATCCCACCAAGGCAAGGAGGATCTTGAAAAGAAGAACAGCCTGGGGTTTCAGATATAACCAAGCTTCTTGGGTTCAGATCTTGATCCAACTGTTTGACCTTGGGCCAATAACTTAACCGCTCTGTCTTGATTTCAATATCTATAAATGGATGAACACCATGGAAGACTTTCAGGGTTACGTTCTCATCCGAGGCTAGCGCTGTTCCACCGCAGGGTCGATTCGCCCCTAGCACATCGGCGGTACTTTCTGAAGCTACTGGTGGGTTCTATGGAGGTTCTTCACCCACCTCTGGCAGCCAGGGCCCCCTCAAGCCTCTGGTGGCTTCAGGGGGACGGCAGAAACCGCGCAGACAGCACCACCTGGAGTCGAGTTTTCCTTTTACCAAGGGAACTGGCCTCCCCTTTCTTTCCCATTCCCGGCCCATGTCTGGGCAACGCTTCTGCTTTCGCTTGAGCTCAAGTTAATTTCTCAGAGAGCTTCGGAGGCGCGTGGGAAGGTCCCAGGCGCGTGGGCAGTTCCTCCCGCGATCTAACTTGGGGATCGGCCCGAGCCGGCGTCTCCAATGGCAAGTGTGTGCGTGTGTGTTTAGAGGCGAGCGCGGGGCTTTCAGCAAAGGCTGCCGGGTGTTTGCAAACCAGGGCGAGCCCCAGTGAAAGCAGATAAAAGAAAACATTTATTAACGTGTCATTACGAGGGGCAGCGCCGGGCCGGGGCTGTCGCACGCCTCAGGGAACACTTGGCTCCTCGCTGCTGGGAGGGAGGAGGACGAAAAAGCGGAAAGAGGCTGGATTCTCTGCGCGCCAGCCCGGGGGCCTGATCCATGGCCCTCGCGACTTCGCGCCGGTGTCTGGTGGACTAAGAGATGCGCCCCCGGTCCGAGTGGCACACACGCGCGCACACACGCACGCGCGGTCCCGGCTCGCCGGCAGCTCCCTGCTCAGCGCACATCAGCCTCAACTCCGCGCCCAGGGCGAGCGGGAGCGGGTGCGGGTGAGTGCGCCCCGGGCCCGCGAGGGTGCGCGCTCGGCGGCGGGAGCGCGGCCGGCCACCGGCTCGGCAGGCAGCAGGCCGAGAGCCGCCGGGACTTCGGGCCGGGGCGCGGGGTGGCCGCGGAGGCGGAGGTGAGGAGCGATGGCTGAATCGCGGGATCCCCGGCGGGGCGGGAGGCGGCCGGGTCCTGGGTCCTGGCGTGCGCGGAGGCCGGGGCGGGCGGGGCGGAGCAGAAGCTGGGATGCCGCGGCGGCTGCTGGAGCAGCGGCGAGGCAGAGTCCCCTACGCCCCGCGGCCCGGCCCGGCTGCGGCAGAGGAGCGGTGAGGCCGCGGGGGCTGCGCGGTGAGCGGGGTCGGGCGCGGATCACGGATCCCAGGGCGACACAGCTCAGGTGAGCCCAGCCGGTCCCCGCTGCCTGGCTCCGGGAGGGTGGCACCCGGAGGCTTCGGCAGTGGCCGGCCTCAGGGGGGCTGACCGATTTGACCCCGTCTGCAAGACTGGGCTGCTAGGGAAGGACTTCCCGCGCCCCGGTGGTTCCCGGGGAAGGGCGGCTGGACCCGCGGGCTGCAGGAGCATGGCGCGGTTGACCCCTTGGGGTTTAGACCCAGAGGGCCAGCTAGAAGCCAGACCACGTGTGGCTTGTCCGGGCAGGACCCGAGCAAGCAGGGACTAGGAACTCGCAGAACGGAGGACAAATGAAATCGGAAAACTTCTCCCGCGCCAGGTCAGAACCCATCGCCCTGCAGACCTACGTCCGCCGGGGGCTCCAGAAGCCCGGAGGGGACGCTGCAGTGGGGACTGCGACTTCGTTTAGAGAGTAGTAGCTCATTCATTCATTCGACAAGCATTTGTGACGCTCTGAGCGTGCCTGGCACGGAGTGTCACTCAGGGAAGCATGGATGGCAGTGTTAGTCCCTGCGAGGGCGGCTGGTGGAGAGAGGAAGCTCAAAGTGGGCAGATGGAGGGAGCCACCCACGGGCCATGGTCTGCTTAGTGGCATCTGCCTGGAGGGGACCCTGAGAGCCTTGTCTACCTACACAGTAGGATGCTCTGCACAGAGCATGGCTGTGGTGACCCCCGCGAACCCCCCCTCCCCACTTCCTGAAAGTTCTGAGTGGCCCCACCCCTTCAGGACTGGCTCTCCAGCAGCTTGTTTTAATCACTTTTTGAGTTAAAAGTCAATATTTAATTAACCAAGTAATTACATTCAGCTTACGTTTGAATCTGGATATTTGCTGTGTCTGTGGGGATGCCCGCCCTCTCCCCCTTTCCATCTGTCCCTGCCTCTTTCCCACGGTGCACCCCCAGGCTACTCTGGAGGTGACCGAGAGCGTTGGTTTTCCCTGGGGACACCCTGGATTTTGTTCACCTTGCAGTTATTGGTGACCGGATCCAGCTCCTTGCCCAAAGGGGATCAACTAAGATACAACCATTGATTAAAAGGGGTGGGAGCTCGCTGAAGACCCCTCCCCCCAAGATTCCCCATCCAGCCTGGCTAGTCCCCAGGGAAATCAAAACAACCTGTTTCTATGTGGTTTAGTGTTGAAATCAGCAGTTTATTGAGGATGATGTTAGCTTGGCTGATGGCATGTTAAACCCGCTGTCCCTGCTCTGGCTGAGGGTAGTGTGTGGCTTTGGACTTTGTGTAACCCTCTTGAGGGTTTTTTTTATTTGAATTTATGACATTCTCTGAAACCTTAATTGCATGTTAGGTTTTCAGACTTAAGGTTGGAAGGATGGTTTGCTGAGTCAAGACTGGCCCCGAGGGAGGAACTACGGGCACCCTTGTACAGTCTAAGTGCCTGTGTGTGTCCCCTGGCCCGAATGGGCTCCATGCAAGGACCCCATACCATATACAATTTCACACTTGATGTTCAAATGCCTTTTCACTTGGGAACTGAGCACCTCTCTGTAGTCTGGGTTTGGTGGCTTCTGACCCCTGGGTATGTGGGGGATTATCACACAGCCATTATCTTTCCTAGACTCTGCCCTCTCTGAAGACCTGAGGCCCTTCCTGCCTTTCTGACCAGTTCAAAGAAGTTTCCCCTTCACCTCAAAGATAAGAGGCAGGAAGTGTTTGAGCCAGGCCCTTAGACAAAATAAGTCACGTGTCCACACAAAATCCGAGGTACATTCCTTACGCTCCAGGTCCACTCTGAACCACTGGGTTGCTCTTCCACCACGGGCTTGCTTTCTAAATGCAGGGGACGAGAAAACCTGACTAGTGAGATCGGAAAGCTGGTTAAGTTAGAAGCTGCTCTGAGTCCTCTCCCATCCCCAAGAACCTCTGCTGTTTTGGGTAGGAGCAGGGAGGTGCCCTGGTTTGTATTGTGAGTTGTTGTTTTGTCTGGTTGTTTGGGTTTTTTGCTTTGTTTTGTTTTGGGGGGGTGGTTTGTTTTTGGTTTTGTTTTTTGTTTGGGGTTTTGTTGTTACTGTTATTTGGGGGAGGGTTGTTTTGGCTCCTTCCCCAGGGTTTCATCTCCTCTCCTGGTCTAGATGTGAAGATTCTCTCAAATGTAGCCAATGAAACACATGTAGAAATAAGGATTTTTAGCTCTTGAAAGGCACAGAGAAAGACATAGGACACTGTAGAAGCGAGACCCTCTTGTGGCTGCTGGTGGACTGGCCTCAGAGGGTGTCCCAGGTACTTGGTTTCAGGCTGGACTCTGTGTGTCAGTGGACAGGAAAGTGAACCTCTCTATAATGACCATAGCAGGCCAGGACAATCTGGCTATGGCCACCCCCAGGGGCTGGCCTGGTGGGGACCCCAGCAGATGCCCATGATCCAGCCGGCTTCAAGGCGCTATCTAATTGGGAGATCATTAAGATCATTATAATTAATTGGCATCCTGATAAATGGCGTGATTGCCTAATTGGGGTGGTTGCTAGGGAACTAGACCTCACTTGGAGCCTAGAGGGGAAGAGGCAGTGGCTGGCTGCAGTTGGGCGCTGGGGTTACAGACCCTGCAGCTCATGGGCGGGAAGCCAGAACTGTATCACCCACATCTGCTGGCAGCTGCTGAGTGTAGTTGCAGATGGAATGTGGGTTAGGGGTGTTTTCTTAGAAGGGCTGCAATCAGGACCCTTTCTTGTAAGCTATTGAAAAAGAGGCTCTGAAATCACTGGGAGGTAAAGGAAAAATGCCCGATGCCTCTCACAGGGCCCCAAATCCTAAAACAGTCCTGGCATCATGCACCACTGGATCAGAGACTCAGCATTTGCCTCAGACGCCATTCTTCTGTCTCCGCTCTGCCCTCTACCTCACTCTGTGCCTTCATCAGAACCAAAGCTGCAGTCTCTGGCAGCCCCAGGCTGGGTGTTTAAGACATCCAGTCTGTCTGGCCACCTGCCCAGCAATGACATGGGGGCGTGTGACTCAACTGTTCTGTGCCTCTGTGTTCTCATCCAACAAGTGCTGGGGGTAAGTCCTCACTCCCTTCCCTGAGTCTGTGGACCAGGGTGAGATCATCAGCACCAAGTGCTTAGCATCTATCCTAGGTAAACCTGGACTGTTGTCATTATGGAGATGCCCAGACAAGAGCACAGTGTGGCTGCTCTCTCACCCCTGTGGTCACAGCCCAAGAGCAGAAGCAAGCTTCTTTGCAGTGATAGTCCCTAAGCCCCCAGATGCCCTCCCATGAGACCACTGACCCATGCACTGGCTGAGGTAGTAAGTTACACATGCCTCTGATTACAGGCTGGATGAGGAGAGAGGACTGCTTGGCCCCATGAGTTGGGGGTCCCCTGGAACAAGTAAGCCTGGCCATTTGGGAAGCAAGGAGCCACCTATAATGGGCAGCCATGGAGAGGGTCCTGTGAACACCCTGGCTGAAGTGAGAAGCACAGGGACATCACCACCTTTCCCTTTCCACAGGAACCAGAGCCTATCTTAGCTGCTTCAGTGGATAAAGCTCCAACCTGGCTTTGATCCAGGGCTTTTTGAGGGATGAGTTTACCTGGCCCTCCACCATGAAAATCATCTTGAAGTGTTTGTTTAAAAAAATGTAAAGTCCCACAGAGAGAGCAGGCACCCTGTATATATTACAGTCAGCAAAAGGCTTGGAAAGAGGGCCTTGTCTACTTACAGCAATGGCAGTAGGGGACTCTACCCTAGATAACAGGGACAGAGAGGTGTCAAAATGTACCCTTGCCTTGGACATGACAGCCTTCTTGGTATTGTGCCATGGGACAAAATCGTGTTGATGGTTTGGGTTGGAGAAAAATTTGGGGTGTGGAGCCAGCAGGACTTGAGTGAGTCCTGGGTTCAGAATCGGAAAGAGCCATTGATTCTCAAACAAGGGTGCTCTTGATGGCTAGGGGACATGCAGTATTGGTAAGACAATTTTGAGTGTTCAAAGAGTGACCAGAGTGCTGAGTGCAATGACCAGGTGACCTGGGATGGGGTGGTCCCTAAGCAATGTGAGGGGGGGAGCAGGAGGAAGGTTAAGGAGGATTGAGCCTGGTGCTTCTCTAGGCCCCTGGACTCCTGTCTTAGATGTGCAAGTCTGGAGTCTGCTGAGGCTGAAAGCCTGAACTTGGGAACTGTTGCACTTCCCAGTTATTTTAAGCTGTGGGGCTGGACACGCTTACAAAAGAGAACTTATATTGTATCGCTGGTGTGGTCCCCTGTCCCCAGGGCCTGTCACACACCTATTTGATAAATATTTTTTGGACACCCCACTCGCTCCCCTCGACATTCCTGGGAGCACTAGAAGGCTCTGGCTGGGCTTCCCATGACTGATTCCTCACTCCTGAGTGATTGGCAGACAGAAGTCACTACTGTGACAGAGGCTACGGGGTGGGGCTTGGGGGGCATCTCCACCCTGGCAGGTGGCACAATGCCTCCTGAGTAAAGCAGCCTTCCAAGACTCCTCTGCAGCTGAGCCTAGCCCTTTGCTAGAGTCTCACAAGCCAGTGTTTTACGTTTCCAGTCTCAATAGGATTGCAAAACACACATGGTCCCATTGGCAGGGGCACCAGACTCATAGCTGTTGTGAAAGACTGGGCCCCACTGGAGACAGCCCTCCCTTCCAGCCCAGACTCAAATCCTCAAGCTAAGCACGCCTGTGGGACCTCGGGGTAGGGGAAGCTGAGGCCATAAGCTGGGGGACCTTAAGCAGGGACATAAGATGTGTTTGGCCAGGTGGGTGCCAGACATGTCTGGGAAGTATGTTGCTGACAGCTCTTCTTGTGGACCCATGGCCAGAATCCTAGCAGGAGTCTGACCCACCTTGGTAAGCCAGAGAGGTGGAGATCTGTCTGTGCAAATAGCCTAGGGAGAAATCTGTGCTTGGTGAGCCCTGCCTATCTGCTGGCTCTGGAGACCCGTGCTGTCTGCAGACTTCTAAGGCCAGTTACTAAGTTGGATGTTTCAGAGAATAGGGAAGCCGAGCAAGGTCGTTACGATAACTCAGAGTCTAATCACCATGCTTCCTTTACTTATAGTAAAATGGAATTCCTGGCTTAGTGATCTGGACACTTGAAGTTTCTGTTTCCCATGCAACAAAATGTTCAAAGTAGTGGAGAGCCCAGTCTTGTCTTTTGAAAATATCTTGTAATGATGTTTTCAGTTTCCTGCTATCTACTCTCCCTCTGTCCTTACTATGTCTTTGACCTTCTTGTCTCTTGGTTTCAGGGTAGCTGCCACAGCTCCACTCATCAAATCTCCCTTCAAAGTAGGGATATAGGTCAGAACTTTTTTTCTATCTCTTAATTTCCAAAGAACAAAATCCTTCTGAAGCTCACCCTGCCGCAGGCTTTGCTCTGTCTGTGTCTCATTGGCCCCTGTCTGGGTGTTGTACTGGATTCTAAACCAAACACCAGGAAGGAGAGAAGGATAAGCAGGTTTTGCTGATAGTCTTAGCTCAATGCTTTCCAAACCAACAGATCAAACACCTTCTGGTTTTAGCAAGTGCTTTGAGGGAAGGTTTACCTGGAAGGGACTCACAGATAACTTATCTGCACAGTCATCAATGAAATACCCTGATTAGGAATGAAAGAGAAAACAAAGGCGGAGTGGCTTATAATTAAACACAGCGAACACACTGCAGCCCAGCACCTGGGCGGGACACCTGGGCAGGGCTGTCGGAAGGTGCCCACATTGTTCGGAGGAGCACCTCACAGCAGGCAATGCAGGTGGATGTTTGGCCAACGTGACCATAAACATTTTCTAGTAGATGAGGAGACTTTACTGGGTGGATAGCCCACATGCCAAGAAGCCACAAGAACCTGAACTGGAATTCCCTAGCATCTACATAAAGACCCAAAGTGTGACTGCAGCACCTGCAATCCCAGCACCATGGAGGCTGGATCAGGAGGACCCCTAAAGCCTGCTGACCAGATAGTCTAGCTGATTTGTTGAGCTCCAGGTTCATTGAGAGGCCCTGCCTCAAAACAAACAAACAAAAAACCAAGGTCACAAATTATAGCTGCTGTCAGCCTCTGGTCTCTGCACTCACAAACACACGCACACACACACACATATGCCATGTACCCATAAGACAATGACATTTTATAAAATACTGAACAAATGGCCAAATTTTCCAAGTGAAATGAATTTTGCTCTTCCCTTTGGTTATTTGGGTGTAGGGTAAAAACCATCCAACAGTGATCTTGTTTGTGGGCAACGGTCCTTTTCTTGGCTCTGGAAGCTGCCAACAGCTTTGCCCTCTGCAGCAATGTCCAGCAGAAGTTAGGAAATCACACTGGGACTCGGCCTCCTGGTGCACGCTTGTGATCTCAGTCCTCCAGAGGCTGAGGTGGGAGATCATACATAGGGAGTTTGAAGTCAGTCTGGGTTACAAGAGATTCTGTCCCTCAAAATCAAAACCAACCTCTCCTCAGCACTCCAGTCAGCCTATGGTGCCTCAGATTTACCCACAGTCCCAGGGTACCCCCTTGGGCAAGGAAAGGCTCCCTGTGAATAACAGTTTACAGCAATGCAGATTTGGAGGGGGTTTTTGAACTGGAGGCATCAACCCTAAAGATGCCTGTTGCTCCTGTCCCTGCACTGGCCTGCTGTGACACCGAGTGCAGCCAGCAAAACAAAGCCAGCCTTTGCCACCGTCAGGGTCAAGTGTTTCTGGTTGATCTTGGGATCGTTGTCATCTCACCAGGATTAGATGGAACAGGGGTAAAAGAGATGTCTCAGAGATTATGGTGTCACAATCAAAGACAATGGCTCTAATCAGAATGCCTTGCTCTGCTTGGCCTCTCAAGAGCTATGTGCAGGTGGATGAGCCCCTCTGCCCCTCTGAGTTGTTGTTGCCTCCAATGGAAACCTGAACAACCATAGCAGCCTTTCCTCCAAGTAGCTAAAGGGACCCAGGTCAATGCCTGGGCACGAGGCCCTGGCTGCAGGGAAGCTGGCTTCTGGTCTGGCTACTCCTGCTCGTATTTGAGAATCCTTTCTTAGCTTTTGCAGCAGGGTTGGCTGTGTCTTTGGGGCACTGTCTCTAGGGAAGGCCACTGGCCTCCCTGTGGCAGGTGAACCTAGTTCAGTGGGTCAGGAAGGAAGGTATCGTTGGGCTTACTGCTCTGCCATACCTGTCAGCTCCCATCCACCCTGCCTTCTCTTCCGGGCTCCATTCCGCACTAGCCAAGGAAAGAAGCCAAGCTCAGGGCCTAGAACCCAGGGTGGCACCTGCCACTGTGAGCACAGACAGATGGTTGGAAATGAAGGTCTTAGAATTTCCCAGTGCCCCAGCCACAGCCTGATGGTTAATCGAGAGCCTCTGGAGTCACAGTCCAAGCCTTGAGATGCTTCACAGCTGCCTAGCGAATGCCTGTGTTCTGCACTCTTGGGAACCATAAAAGCAGGAGAGAAGAAGGCTCAGGTGTACTGCCAAGTCCCAAAGGGGCTCCTGGAGGTGACACATATCCTGAAATAGCATTATGTCGGGGCCTGTTCCTGTAATAAAATGCAGGCTCATTGCACTGTCCTACCCTGTCCGTACCCCCACCCCGCCCCATTTACCTCTCAGACCCTTGAAGCAGGTTGCCTGCCCTCCCCTGCTCCCCAGACACTGGCCACCTCTCTCTTCTCAGATGCTGTAAAGCTTTCTCCAACCTCACGCCTAGGCACTTGCTCTTCACACTGGCATCACATCTGGCTCCTTGGGTCTCATCTCTAATGTCACTCTAGAATGACACGGTTCCCTTTGTTATTTATCATTGGAATTCTCTCATTTCCTTTCCGCTCACTAAAAAGTAAGCCCGGTGTGGTGGGGCCTTGGCCTTGTTAGAGCTCAGCCCAGCCCCCAGGTGCCCAGGAAAGAAGCCTGCAGGTTGGCTGCTGAAAGGAACAGAGTCTGCCCTTGCTGGAAGGTGACTGCTCAGGCCCTGGAAGTCCAAACCTGTTTGTCGCTGTCAGAGAACAAGTTTAAGGTGGAACTGGTTAGATTCACACTCCCACAGTGGCTGGCGGAGGAGGGGTCATCCCCCTGATGCCTCAGCAGGGACAGCAGGCTCCAGAAGCACAGGGCTGGTCAGTCTTGGGCCACCTGGGCAGTGAAAGTTCACCTTTGAGACTGATTGTGTGAGGACAGGGCTGAGGCCTCCCTCATCTCCCCTGCCACCTAGCATCTAAGCCTATCCCAGTTAGCTCTGAGCACTGACTGGGCGCCAGTGGACCCAGGATGAGTTAGGGCTGGAGCAGTATCCCCTAGGGGCTCGTGTCTGCAGACCCAGTGTCCAGGAGGCCTGAGAGGTCAGAGCTCTGTCTAAAAAACAAAGGGAAATGTAAGGCCTCCAGGCTGCCTACCCGGGGCCTGTGTTTGGCTTTTATGTTCTTCACCCATGTGTTATTTTGAACCTTTTGGGAAAAATGAGCTAATAGAATGTTGGGGGATTGGGGTGGGGGCCTGACAGGGTCTTGCTATGTAGCCCAGGCTGACCTGGAACTCTCAATCCCCCTGCCTCTGTCAGTCTCCCAAGTGCTAGAATCACATGCATATTTTTTAAAAGTTAGGGTTTCAGGTAGAGTCCGTGTGTGCCCTCTCAGGCCACCTGAGTGCTGAGTCCAGCTGCCTCTGTTCTTGCCCTGCCTGGTTAGTGGATGGGGCCTCTGCAGGAAACAAAGCCAGAGGGGGTGCAGGGGAGCAGCGACCCTGTATCAGGCCCATTCCTCCAATTACAAGGCCCACACAGATGTCAGCACCCTGCGATGCCATTCTTTTAGGGATAACACACTACACATATGTCTGTAGGGATACTGAAATCTTACACCTGGCAGGTAGCACTCACCTGTAATCCCGGTACTCTGGGTGTGGAGGCAGTAGGATCATGGGTTCAAGGTCATCCTTGGCTACGCATCAAGCTTGAGATTTAGCCTGGGCTACATGAGACCCTATTTCAAAATTACTAATACTAATACTAGTAGTAGTAGTAGTATATTAAATCTGCCCTGTACTTGTTGCTTGACACTTAGTCATCCCCAAAATCTTTAAAAGCAGGAAGTTGATCTTGTCTTTCTAGTAAGGGGGAAACTGAGGCACTATATAGAAAGCTTCCGTGTGGGTATTTCACTGAGCTCTTGTCATCTTTCCATCTCCATTGCTGGGCTTTGAGGTGTTGGTGGAGGTGGCAGCAGCTCTCCTGTGTTCTGAGGACGTGTGAGCTGCAGTGGGCTGCTTTGAGTGACCCCAGCTGGGAAGTGCAAACTGGCTATCTCCTGCTGCCCACACCTAGTGCTGGTCACAGTCATGTTTTCCTCAGCCATGCTGAATCCCACATCTCTGTGTGGTCTGAACAGCCACATGGTGGCCAAGTAGTCTAGCTTCAGAAGGTGCAGAAATGAGAAATGAGTCTTAAGCCTTACTCTGGTCCTGCGTCACACTGGCCAGTTTCTCTAGGTCAGAAGAGGATGAAGAACTGCACGGTTTCCTGGGGTGGAGGCTGCACCGGGGTGGGGCTGCCGGGCAGAGTCTGAGGAAGTAACAACTCACACGCCCCAATGCTTGCCTCGGGAACTGGATTCATCTGGAGGGCACTGGAAGGCTCGGGGGTCTGTAGGGGGGCTGGGCACAGGACACAGTCTGGAAGTCTCTGGGGGTCTCTGAGCAGGAGTTGCTAGCTGCCTTTTGGAATGTGGAATGAGGTCCTCAGAGAGACCATTCACCCCTGCTGGGGCCCTTGCTCTGAGCACTATCTGGGAGGCCTGAGCTCAGGAAGGGTCGCATTGGCTAGCCCTGGTCACATGGTCACTCTTGGTCAGAGAAAACATCCTCTATAAAGTAAATTAGGGCACTGTTTTCCCAAGAAGGAAGGTGAAGTGGGTGCTTCTCAGGAAGGAGAAATGAGAAGTCTGTGTTACCCTTACGAAGGTGGAGCAGCTGTCATCTGAAAGGATGGAGTTTTTTAAAGGTAGCGATAGCTTTTCCTGTCCTCAAAACCCGGTAGTGAGGTACTTTTGGGGTCTGGAAGCCCCTCTATAGGGCAGAGTCACCTCCCCTCATCCAGCTGTTCCTCAGTGTTCTTGTCTGGAAGATGAAGACCTGTGAGGCCCTCCCAGCACCCCAGGTGCCGGACACACCCCGGTCCCAGCCTTGTCTGGGCCTAGGTTGCTCACTTCCTTTCTTGCAGGCCCAGGATGTGCCTACCTAATGACGCTCAGGTTGATGCCTGTCAGTCTGTAAGCTTCTGCCCCAGCTCAAAGGAGCCACAGCTTCCCCTCAGATATTCACTAGCCCACGAGGCACACAGGGCAGGAAGTGGGGCCCACCCGTTCTCTATCCATCCCATTCAGAGCTGGTTAATTGGCCAAAGGGATGTCAGGCATCTGTCCCACCTGTGTGTCCCAGTCTGTGGAATGGCCAGAGCACTGGGTTGTTTATATTGGCTCGGGATGGAGGGATGGTATGCTCAACCAGGCGTCAGGCCGAAGAAGAAATTATTACTCCCAGCAGTCAAAATGCCCTAGTGTTCCTGGATGGTCTTCCTGAAGAACACAACAACACCCTCAACCAGAAACCTCCGAGCTGTGTGTAGGGCACCCATGGGGCACGGGAAGTATGGGGCTGAGCGATGGGGTAAGAGAGGCTGGGATGGTCAGTCCCCCCTGAACACCAGCCTGCAATTAGGCGTGAATAACGACTCTGTTCAAGTTGGGCTTTATTGCTTTTGGCTCCAGGCCTTTTACAGAAATAACTGTAACTCCTGCCAAGGAGGCTTTTGTCCTCAGCTGAGAGGAAAGAACAAAGAACAGAGGTGGGAATGTCTGCATCTGATTCTAGTTCCCCGAAACACCCAGGAAGGACAGCAGGCGTGGCTGCCCACAGGCATGGGCCAGGGTACAGCTGTGTCCACTCTCAGCTGTGCCAGCCTAGCAACTCCTGCATGCACCCACCATTCGAGCTCTTTGTGCTTACTCCAGTCACGGGGCCTTTGCCTTTATTAGTATTCCCGGGTGGTGTGGGTAGGGGAATGGGTGCCGTGGCGTCTGTGCAGAAATCAGGTGACAACTTTGTGGAATTGGTTCTCCCACCTTCGTGTGTGTTCCAGGCTCAGAGTCCAGGTTGACT
This sequence comes from Uromys caudimaculatus, assembly GCA_028551405.1. Lineage (NCBI taxonomy): Eukaryota > Metazoa > Chordata > Mammalia > Rodentia > Muridae > Uromys > Uromys caudimaculatus. Next base: position 12,564,720 of record CM052701.1, read on the forward strand.
GGCTTTTGTAGTGAGTGCCTTTGCCACTGAGACATCCCGCCGGCCCTTTCATGCGCCTCTCCTTTGCTTTGCTTAGAAGGCATTTCTCGAGCATTGCCTAGGATACCCAAGACCCAAGAGTTAGTCCCCAGCAACGTGAAAGAAGTAGGGAGGGAGGGAGAGAGCCAGTGTTTCAGCTTAACTAGCTTCTCACTGACCTTTGAGTCTCAGCTCAATGTCACCTCCTCCCAGAGGCCTCCCCTGATTGACTCTCTGGCACCCCCCCACCCCCACCCCCGACAGATTCCTTCAGAGCTCTCAGAAGAGTCTGAAATTCTTCATTAGTTCATTCTCTGCTGTCCTCACCAGAGCACCAGTGTCTGGAGCCAGCCCTTCCTCATATTCCCTGCGGCACTCACACACAGTGGCTAGCACACACACACAGTAGGTGCTCAGATCCTCACACGGTGGCTAGCACATAGTAGGTGCTTTGGAAAGATCTGGTGGCCTGGAAGATTCCCTCACAGCTCTCCAGCCAAGGTGCAGAGGGGCCTCATTGTCTGTGGGTTTAGAATGGACCGGCTTTTCCCTGGGAACATTTAATTTTTAATTATTTGTATGGGTGTGGAGGTCGTGTGTGTGTGTGTGTGTGTGTGTGAGGGCAGCGCCCGCAGAGGCCTAAGGCATAGGATCCCTTGTGAGCTTCCCAATATAGGTGCTGGGCTCCGAACTCAAGTCTTCTGGAAAGGTCGTATGTGCTCTAAACCACTGAGCCATCTCTCCAGCCCCCAGGTCCTTCGTCTGTGCCCATGTCCCCATCTATAGACAAAGGCCTCTGCAAACAGGTATCTTTTTCCAAAACTGACCAGAGAGTACTGAAACTTCCTGCAAAGCAAGCCTTCCTAGGGCCGCCTCTCCGGGTCACATCCCACCCTGTGTGAGGTCTTCTGAGCGTCTTGACTCTTACAAACAAGGAGGGGGAGTTGGAAACAAAAGCAATGGAAAGAAATGAATGTTTTCTCGGACTTCAGATATAAAAGCTATTTCTGTCTTTCCCAGACCCGACTAGGAAGGTTCGTTGTCAGGAAGGCCTGGCAAGACAGCCTTTCGTCCCAACACACCTACGGCAGAGGCAGGCAGCTCAATGCTTTGTGTACATAGGAAATTCCAGACCAGACAGCACCAGACAGTGAGATCCTTCTCCCTCTAAAAATCTGAAACAGGGTCTAGGGGTGCAGCCTGATTGGTGGGGTTCTGCCTGGCATGCACAGAGCCCTGGGATCCAACCCTAGCACTGTGGTGGTACATGGTTGTAATCTTATCGCTCAGGAGGTGGGAACAGGATCGTTGGAAGTTCAAGGTTACCTTTGGTGAGTTCAAGGCCAGCCTGGGCTATGCAAGACTTTACCCTTAACTCACACCTGATGCCAACCCTTCTCACCCTCCAGATTCTGGTATCATGGCTTTCACCCTACTGAGTCATACAAGAAATTAGAGATGGCTAGAGACCTTCAGGTTACTCCAGACTTTCTTAGGCTCTGAGGAACCTCTGGAATGGTCATGGGACAAACTTATAACCCAATAGACAGACAGCTCTCACTGCCCAGAAGGGCAGGGACACTGAGGTGATGGCCTGTGGGCTATTACACTGTGTGTGAGAAGGGCCGCAGAGCCTGGTGTGTCCATCTATACTGTGACCTCTAGGCTCTCCACGGAGAGGCGAGGCTCATGTCCTCTGCCCTCAGACTAGCCCGGCTTCATCACACACATCAAGAGAATGAAGGGCAAAATTGCAAAGCCACTGAAGGGAACAGGTAACTCCTTCTGTTGCTGGACACCCAGCTTTGGAGCCCTCTCTTGACCCCACCCCGAGTCCACCAGAAACAGGCTGCATGCAGGCTTGCTCAGCAGCCAGCAGATAACCCAAGTCACAGCTCTGGAGCCGTGCCAGCCATGGCTACAAACAGCAGAAAGCAGCCAATCTTCTTCCTGAATCTCACAAAAATAAGTGGGTTTGACTCACGTCCCAGAAGGTTCGGTGGGGAAACTGACCTTAAAAAAGAGAAAACATGGGGTGGGGTGGGCTAGAGAGATGGTTTGGTGGTTAAGACTGCTCTTCCAGAGGTCCTGAGTTCAAGTCCCAGCAAGCACATGGTGGCTCATAACCATCTGTAATGGGATCTGATGTTTTCTCCTGGTGTGGCTAAAGACAGCGACAGTGTGCTCATATAAATAAATAGAGAGCAAGAGAACAAGATAGGCAATGGTGGTGAACACCTCTGGAGGCAGAGGTAGGCAGATCTCTGTGAGTTCGAGACCAGCCTGGTCTATAGAGGAAGTTCTAGGACAGCCAGGGCTGTTACATAGAGAAACCCTGTCTTGAAAAAATAAGAGAGGGAGGGAGGGAGAGGAGAGAGAGAGAGAGAGAGAGAGAGAGAGAGAGAGAAAGAGAGAGAGAGAGAGAGAGAGAGAACAACTTGCAGCTGAAGGAGATGGAACCAAGAAGCCAGCCTTCTTTCAGGCTTAGCTGAACAAGGCTCCTAATGTCACAGGCTCATGCCACTTCCCAGAACTGGCCTCTTCCTGTGTTGGCTTTCTTCTCCACTCCGCAGGTGGCAAGATAGTGACAGGACCCTTTGTTTTTGTAGAATGGGCTCCTCTTCCTGACCAGTCAGGCCAACAATGCACCTATGTTCTGATTAGTGAGTCACTGAAGCAGGGTGATTGAAAGGCCCTGCTTGGCTCAGGTCTTGATCTCATGGTCTAACCTTAGACCTCTATAGCTGCGCCTAAACATCGCCTGGGCTTTTGCTGTATGCTGATCTACTTCTAAGGGTCGTTACCCTCTCAGCACTATGCAGTGGATGCTGTTACTTCTCCCACTTTATAGATGAAGATACCAGGGCCCTAAGAAATGATACACCAGTGGGCATCAGAGCTGGTTCAAACCTGGGCAGCCAGTTCCCGATCACAGTGCACCCCATCCCTCTCTACTCAAGGTGCTCCCGGCTGCCTTGCCCCGCCCACCCACCATTGTGGACTGCCCTGCTCACCAACCCCACCTCTGCCTGCTCTGTGGGCGCAGGGATTTGGGTGCAGCTTTCACTGGGCACACAGCAGATGTGCAGGTGTGTGACTGCTCGGTTGCACAGCCTGTCCGACCTTCTGTTTCTTAGGTGTGTTGACGGTCTGGATACTCCGCTTCCAAGCCTCCCAAGACTTTGCACGTGTTGTTTCTAGCCTCTCCCTGAGCTCAAGCCGGGAGCCTGGGTCTTAATGTCCTCTCCCATCCTGTCTGCTGCCCCCTCCTGGAGATGCCACTGGCTTCTGGTGTGTTAGCTCCATAGAATGTCAGTACCACGAGGGCAGGGACTTTGCCCTCCCTCTGTTTGTTCACAGTACAGAGAACTGCGCCTGGTGCACAGGCATTCCAGAATGTTTGGGAGCCTCGATGGTTTTGCAGCTGGCTGTCATCTGCTGGAACTTTGGGCCCACTTTGCCTGAGTCACCTGCCCAAATGCTTAGCCTTGTGTTGAGATTGGGCCTCCACCCTTCCACCCCCAAACCCCTCAGAAGGGTCCTTTTGTCCCTGTCCTGTTTCAGGGTTAGCTTGGTTCTCTTGTTTCTAGCTGGAATCCCCAAAAAAGGCACCAGGGTGCCAAGGTCCTGAACCTAAGAAGAAGACATGAGGAACTGTCCCATAGGTCCCAGAAGCTCCCTTAGAGGCCAAAGAGTACTGGAGAGAACCAGTACCTAGGAGCAGGCGATGCCAGCAGGGTGGACCTGACGAGTGCCCCAGCTAGACATCTGCCTGGCCACATGGCCACTCCCACTCAGCATCCCTTCCCGTAGCCTAAGGCCAGACCCTCTACCATTTCTTCAAGCTCTCGGGGCTTCTCTGGCCTTTGTACCTACCTATTGAGCATCTCAAACTGGAGGCAGAGGCAGGCGGATTTCTGAGTTCGAGGCCAGCCTGGTCTACAGAGTGAGTTCCAGGACAGCCAGGGCTACACAGAGAAACCCTGTCTCGAAAAACCAAAAAAAAAAAAAAAAAAAAACCAACTTGATACTTCCCACCCTCCTCCAGGCAGCTTTCCCTGACTGTCCCCACCAGCAGTTTCTCTGAATTCTTCCTAATCACTAAACCTCAGTCTTGGCTCTTGTTCTTGGCTTCTGAGTGGGGGTTGCAAAAGAAGGACCTGGGATCAGGACGTCTGGGTGCACCCTCGCTGGCCTCTCGTGAGCGGAAGGTACCTATGGGTAGAGCTGTGGCTCGCAATAGAGCCATGAGCTTACTTCCCAGAGACCCGCCTCCGGGTGCCTCCAGAGCACCTTCCCTTCTGTGCCTACCCACCCCCTCCTGTGTCCCCTTGCCAAGCTCACACAGAGGCTGACGGCGCTGACCCTCTGCTGTAACCTGTTCGTAGGAACCTCCTCGTTACTCCTGACAGATCTCGGACCCCTTCTGCCTCAGCTTCCTCATCTGTGCCTCTCAGTGCTGTTGTGTGTATGGCTGAGTTAACATGGGATGGGTATGCAGAGCCCCTGGCAAGCACCAGGAGACTTCGTTACCCCTCGACATTCTTTCAGAGTGTTACTGTGTTGGGGGTGTGCTCCCTTCTGAAGGACAGCCCCGACTAGTCTTTGATTGACTCCAGGGTAAACCTTAGTCCCACCCATTATTACCAAAATCCTCTCTGGACTCCATTCAATCCATGTGTAACACACACGGGCATACATACATGCACACGCACACATACATGCACACGTGTGTGCACATGCACACATATGCGCGCACGCGTGTGCGCGCACACACACACACACACACACACACACACACACTGACAGCACCCAGAGCAGTGCTTCTGCAGGCTCCCACTCTCTCATTGGCCAGACCTGTGTCACATGCCCACCTCTGGGCCAGTCACTGGAGCCAAAGACAAGAGATGCTCATTGGCTCTACCTGGGTCAGTGGACCTCTTTGCAGCAACCACACTGCACCCCAGTGGCCTCTGGGCACAGTGGAGGGTTGTTCCTCGGAGACAGGTGGGAGAACATTCTGTGCTAAATCAGGACCAAGCCTGAGCACCCACTGGTGTTGGGGACACAGAAAGGGATGAAACTTACTGACAGATCTGTGCCTTCAGGGAGGTGACATTCTAGCAGGGAGATTGGCAGGTAGAGTAGCTACTGACTGAGGTGGCCAGTGCTTCAATCTCATTCTACAAAGTTGGGATGTGAGCAAAGGCGGGCGGAAGGGGCTGGGAAGATATCTGAGTGAGTGGCCAGTGCAAAGGAGCTGGGGTGAAGACATGCCAGGCATACACAGAGGCCGTGTGACTGGAGCCGAAGGTAGGAGGGAGAGAGGATGCAGAGAAGGGCTGAGTCTAGGGTGAGATTGTGGAGGAGCTTGTTGTGCCCTCTGGGGACTCTGTGGCTTTATCCTGGGTGGGATAGAACCTTGGAGGCTTTTCAGTAAAGATACGCCCGGGTTTTTCTTTAGTGGAATTCCGGCTGCTTGCTAAGAAGACCGGAACCTGCTAGGGGTTGTGTCACCCATCCTGGGGGGACACTCCTGCCACCAAATACCCTACTTCATATCTAGGCGATCCCAGTCTGTGGCAGGACTCTGCTCCCAGCTCATGGGTATCTCTGTGTACCCCAGACCAGTCCCTCCTCCGCTCCAACCCTGTGAGCTACATGGACCTTCCTGTACTTCTCTACCCTTCTTGTGGGACCTGAGACCCCCCCAGAGGAAAACAGCCATTCTAGGTATCCTGAGTGAGACCTTGGGGACTCCCCAAAGCTGTGCTCCGTGGGCCAGGGATCTCCAACCACGCCAAGACCTGCTCCCACGTGGAGTGGGCACATAGATCCAGAAGCGTAGCAGTGTCTTCACACTCTTGGGACTTTAGGTGTCTCCAGGGATATTTTGCAAGGCTCAGGGGAGCCTTTGCCAAGTCCAGTGAGAAGAGAAGGGGCTGGACAGGCTTTGAAATGAGCTGATGGGAGAGACGGTGCACTTGGCGGTGGACGGGACGCTCTGAGACACAGCAAGGTCCAGAGGCATTCTGTGCAACGATTTTGAATCTTCTTACCAAGAAGGGGAAAGCAGAATGTCTCCTGTCATTGTTAATTGATTTCTTCTGTGTCCAGAGAGAAGCTGGCACAGGGCCAGAAGAAGTCATGGTGGCGGGGGTTGGGGAGACTCATCAGAAATCGGCCCACGGATAGCTCAGGCTGACAGATAATTAGCCCCTCTCATACTACAGCTGTGTTTCGGAATTCAGCCTCTATCCTGAGCAGGAAGGGCTCCTTGAGACCAGCATGCAGAGCCAGAGCTGGGACTGGAGCCTAGCAGATGACATCTGCCCCACCCCCATCCCCACCCCTCTGATAGCGAAAGAGGCTCTGGGAGGGTACCTGCTGCTGCCTTTGGGGACAGGAAAGACTATGAACCAGCTTACAGACCTGCTTACGGGGTTCAATCATGCCAGCCAAATCCAGTCTGGGTTTAAACCTTGCCCGCCCAGAACCTACAGTCCTGGGAAAGTGATTCGAGTATTCTGTGTCTTCCTCTCCTCATCCGTAGAGTGGGTATGATGTCACTGGGCAGGTCTGCCCTTTAGATGGGCTGATGGCCGTGAAGTGCTCAAAGTGAGGGCCACCTGGGCCTTGCAAGCCAGGGTCTCATGCTTGCTCACATGAGTCCTGGCTGGAAAACTGCCCCTGGAGACCCTGTGGGGCAACCTGTGGGAATTCCCTCGGGACTGTCTCACTTCCTGGAGAAGCAGAAAGGAATACTTCTGGGACATTCAGTGCCCCTACACTGGTGATTCTGGAGGGGCCCTTGGCCTCTTGATAAGTGCCCTTTTCGGGATGACCCTGATTGGGAGTATTTCGGGGGCAGGCGCCATAATGAGGGATCTCTCTGATCATGTGAGCCTCCTGTTCCCTCCAGACTGGGTGGCAATGTGTGTTGGCTTCTTCTGGCACCAGCTGGTACCCTCAGTCGGGAGAACAGAGTGTGTGAAAGGACCCTCCTGCAGTGCACAGGGAGACCGTCGGCTTTCTTTAGCTCCGTGTGAACCACTCTACAGGGAAGGGATGGCTCTGTCCCACTCACACTTGGGGAAAGAGGCTCCCACTTCAGAGTGTATATTTGTTTGTTTATTGTAGTGGTAGATGCTGTGACTCAGACAGGCTTCAAGCTTGTGATCCTCCTGCCTCAGCTTCCCGAGTGCTGTGATGGCAACGCCACCTCATCTGCCTGTTTAAATGAGCCTGAAGATGTCCTAGATCGGGGTGCACTCCAGTTGCGAGCTTGCCTAGCATGTGCATGCCCTGAGTTTGATTCCCGGCATAGCATGAGCCACGGTGATGCACCCCTATAATTCCAACACCCTGAAGTGAAGTCAGGAGCTTCAGGAGTTGAGGCCATTCCCAGCTACATGGCAAGTTCAAGGCCACACTGAGAGCTTGTCCCCAAAACAACAGAAGAGTAGATTAAGCAAGGAAGGGTTAGTTGGAGGGTGGCAGGAATGGGGACTGCGGTGTTGGATCGAAGAAGGGGGGGCAGAGTTTGGGGGCTAGGAGAGGCACCAGGCAGCCAGGAGGGCAAGGTTCAGATGCTCTCTGCTGTCTTCTCAGGGTGACTGTGGGAACAGTGAATCTGTCTTCTTGGCTGTCTTGGGCAGAAGAGGAGAGCCCACGGGGGTGGGAGGGTCACGGAAGGGACTGTGGAAACCCTGCAAGATCACTGCCCAGAGATCATTCACACTACAGTGGGAAAGCTCTGCTTCCTCCTCCAGGTGACCTGTTTGATCTCTCATGCCCAGCTGTCTGGTGGGGAAACTGAGGCACGGCAGTTTTAAGTGACTAGACAAGGAACTTGAAAGTCTATGCTTCCAACTGTCATGCAGAGTGGATCAGAGAGGCCATTGCATTGGCTCTCTGTGGTGGTAGATGAGGGTTTTAACATGGCAGGGATCAAGGCCGCCAGTGTCTGCCCTCTTGGATGCCACCCTCAGTGAGCAAGCCAGGCTTCCCTTCTTACTGTGTCCTCAGTGACCTGGTGCCATGACTCTCCCCAACCCTCTGTGGGAGCACTGGGAGTCACTCACAGCACAGTGAGAGAGGTAACCACAGGCACAGTGGTCAGGAAGACCCCACCAGCAATAAGGAGAGATGCAGACTCTGGGGCTCTCAGCAGGAGGGATCCATAGCTTCCCTGGAGCAAGAGACAAGAGGAAGTGGTACCCCATGTGGCCCCAGCAGAACTGGGGTCTACAGATAGGGAGCTACAGTGTGGGTGGGGGCGGGGAGATGGAGGATAAATAGCCGAGTTCTCAGGTGGCTTCCAGAGATGGAAACAGGCTCTGCTCTGTATGGAGAGATCAAAAGGGTGAACAGCACCCACCCAGACCATCCCTAGGGCCTCTCTAAAGATGGCACCAGGGAACCAGCATGGCTGGCTCCTCCTTGGGGGCCCTCACAAGTGTCTGGAGAAGCATGTGGGTGCCCTAGGTCTCTGAGTTGTGTAGACCCCAGGTATGGTATGGCCCTCTAGAAGCTAGCATCCCTCCCTCTGCAGAATTCAGAGTTTCTCCCAATCTCCACCCCTCTAGTTACCTAGTCATTTGCATCAGGCACTGCCCAAGGAGCAAGGGACCGAGCTGTGACCAAAACAAGTCCCATCTCTGCCCCTCATGGAGCTGTCCCTCCTGTGTGTAGGGTCTCCATCAGGAATGTGTGTGGATGGGTGCAGTAAATAATAAATAAGATCGTTCCAAGGTGGGGTGGTGATTGAGGAAATCAAATACCGAGTGCTTGGCGGGGCGCCAGGGTGGGCCTGTCTGAGGAGGTGACCTTAGTGCCTAGACTTGGTAGAGCAGAACGAGCCAGTCACACCAACGTGATGACAAAAGGCAAGTGTAGGAGTCTCAGGGGAGAAATGACCCCATCTTGTCCAGAAAGAAGCAGATGAGAACGGGGAGCATTTGGGGATAGGAGAAGAAATGGGTGAGCAAGAGTTGGCGGTAAAAGGAGAAGGTCAGAGAGAATGAACACAGAGGTCAAGACCAGCCAGGGCCTTGAGCCAGCCCAGCCAGAAGCAGTGCCCCTTCACCCACTTTGGGCCCCATGATCTAAGTTGCTATCACCACAGTCAGGGCCTGCTTGTGTTGTAGGAAGTTCCCTCCTTCTGCCCTGAGAAGAGGAACACCCCTGGGCACTTTACAGCAAGTGACATGGTGATAACAGTAGACCCCACAACTCTGTGGGGCTGGGGGACGGGCCAGGGGCACCTCTCAGGACTCTAGGTAGGGCTCTGGGGTGGTGGCTGGTGGACCCCTTCCCATACTCCATATTCAACAGGGTGGACAGACTCCTTCCAGGTCACAGTTGGGGTGATGTGTCCTGACTCCATGGCACACAGTCCTCCCTTCTCAGCCCCCCAGCCAAAGGGGTCTGACCCCCCCCACACTTTGGGACCACCATCCCATCTCCCTCACCCACCTTCGCTGGAGATACAGTCCACCTGGGGTCAAGGATGACCGAGGCTAGGGTGGGATGCTCTCTCTACAGTCATTATGTTTATTCCACAAGTCAATCTGATAGGAACCCTTCCACCTAGCTGTGGCCGCAGGGGATAGGGCACTTGCATCCATGGCCCTGTTAAGTTGAGTAATTAGCTTGGCCATGGGGAAACGAGTTCTTCTGTTTGTTTGTGAGGTCAACAACCCCCAAGGGGCGGGTCTGAGCCAAGAACTGATGACCACAACCCAAAGCATCCCAGCAACCCAAGCCATCTGTTGCTGGAATTGAAAGGGAAGGGCCAGGCAGGGGTGCTGGTGGTTTGTCCCCGTCTGTGTCTAGATAGATGGGTTCTCAGCTCTTGTCTGTTAGGGGGTTCTTTACTGTGCTTCAGGGCAGTCTCTCTTCCAGGGGAGTCTCTGTGGACAGTTCTGCTGCCAATCTGCCCCTGAGATAACTTCCCTTAACTGGCACCGCGTTCATGCTATTCTAGACAGCAAGAAAGGCTGTCCTTGTCCACACTGGCCCTTCCTTGTATGAGGCAGCCTGCAAACCCAGCGGGGGGCAACTGTGATATCAGTACTAACCCTCACCTATCCCTCTCATCCTTCAGGTCCTGAGGGAAGAAGGGAAGGAATCCCACCCTCAAGATACCGCCTCAGCCTCTGCATCCAGGAAGAAGCAACAGACTAGCAAGCCATGCCAATGGCACCCCCTGGCCTGCAGCTATGGCTGCTGTGCACCACTCTCCTCTCCCTTCTGGCTGGCAGCTCGGCCTTCCTCTCCCATCCCCGCCTGAAGGGCCGCTTCCAAAGGGACCGTAGGAACATCCGGCCCAACATCATCTTGGTGCTCACAGATGACCAGGACGTGGAGCTGGGTAAGTGGCTGAGCTAGCCAGGGACATCTGGGGCTCTAGATGTACCGTGTCCCCACACCCCATAGAAACAGGTGCCAGGCAGTTGTGTAGAGTGCACCCGAGCAGGTGCAAGCCAGCTCACACTTGGGGGCCTTGAAAATGTGGGTTCGTAGCGACCCTCGAGGGGAGGGATCCCCAACTTCCCAATGTCTACAACATAAGGAGCAGAGAGACAGTGCTCAGCTCGCTCTTGTCCACCATTTGCTCTCCCAAGCTACTGGGTCGTCTGTGGCTTTGGTTGGCAGCTAAGCCTTCCCCTTCCCTTCCCATCTGAGCAATGTCACAGCTTTCACTCTTTCTGCTACAAGAACACCAGTAGGAGACGCCAAAACAGAGGCCACCAGAAGGGGTTTCAAGAGTCAATCTAGCTCTGTTCTCGATCACCTGTGGGGCGTCTCCCAGTGAACCCGATCTCTCCCTCCCCGTGTCTTCTCACCTTGACGTCAATGTATGGGTTCCTCCCCAGCTGAACCCTACCTACGTCCATGCTGCCCCATGGGAACACTCGGCCCTCTGTATCCTCAGTTCTCCATTTGCAGATTCAACCAAACACAGATCGTAAACATTGGGAAATGCATGTCATTCTCCCTAGTCATTAGTCCCTGAGCAGTACTGAGGCCGCTGCACCTAGCTCTGGTGTCACGGTCATCTAGGATGAATAAAGGAGATGCGTGCTATTAGCAAAGAGCATAGCAGTTAATATGGGGGCCTGAACATCATCAGAGCCTGGTCCCCCAGCTCTGAGGGACAACTGTGTAATCTGAGCCACAAAAAGTGAAATGAAATTTTGTTTAACCCAATATACAGTCATCTGAAGTGTGATCAGCAGAATAAATTATTTGTGAATATTTTGCCTTCCCTTCCCTTGCCCCTAACACCTGGCATGTTGTGTATATCTTGGTTAAGACTGGCCACCTCTCCAGGGCTTCACAGCCACATGTAGCTTGGGACCGTCATACTGCACCGTGTGCACGGTAATGTGGCTTCCTTCTACAAGTTAGATGCCCCTCCTAATCCTCTCTCTTACTGTGCGCCGTGAAAGTCTGGAAGCAGATGTCTGGGGTAGGAGAGAAGAGAATGTGCGAAGGCCCTGGGGCAGGATCAAGGAAGTAGATGTGGCTGGAGCCTGGAAAGGGAGGTAAAACGGAGACCGGCAGAGGATGGGGTTGTGGTTGCTGACCAGGTGAGGGGTGGGTCCTTTCCTCCACTCTCTGAGGACAACAGAATATTGTTGGTGGCAGAGTGACTTACAGGGTGGATCTTTGCAACACAGTGGGCACTGATGACCCCAAGCAAGGCTTCTTCTTAGGGCGTGGGGGCTTCTAAGTGCAGAAGGAAACAATGGCCCAGAAGCAGTCAGGGCTCAGAGCTTTATCCACAGCTTGACAATTGGGGTGCTGGTCTCCTGCTCACTGGGAGGGAGGGATCTGTGGGGAGCCTGCATTATGAGACCAAGGAATAGGGGTGGTTTGCATGCAGCAGGCCCTGGCCTCTGGGTCCCCAGGCTCCCTTTCTGTGGCCCTAAAGCTGTTGCCCCCTGTATGGGGCACCCAAGGCATCCCACATGGCCCCAGGGTCAGGCAGCACCAGTTTAATGAGGACAGTAGGTGTTTGTTCTGCCGGGTGCTGGGGGCCGCTGGTGGGGTGGGGGTGGGAGATACCATTCCAGCAAAGGGATACAGCATTGATGCAAACCAAGGTGGAGCCACTGGGATCAGGTCCATAAGCTATGTGACCCCAGTGAGGGAACAGAGGGATTGTTGTTGTTGTTGTTAGTTTTGTTTTGAGAAAAGGTTGGTCTTGCCATGGAGCCCAGGTTGGCCTTGAACTCAAGATCCTACTGCCTCAGGCACTTGAGTGTTAGGATGACAGGCATGAGCCACCTTGAGTGTTATTCTTAGTGAAACAGGTCAGGAGGGTGTGGCAGGCATGGCTTCACTTGAGTTCCCGCAGGACCCTATGCTGATGACATCAGGGACAAGAGCAGGAGCAGAGCAAGATGGTAAGGATGGAGGCTCACAGCGGGGAGGGCAGAGATCAACTGGGTATACTGGGATGCATGGGTGCAGGACCTGACCCAGCAGTGAGAAAATGCTAACTTTCAGGACAGTGCCCTTACTAAGCCAGGAGAGAGAGAATAAACCATGTCTGACTGTAAGTAGATACATCCACACCCCTCTCCATCTTATCAATGGAGAAAGTGAGGCACAGAGATGTTAAGCCTCATGTCGGGGTTGCACAGCTAAAATGTGTTGAAAGGGAATTTGAACTATGACCTTCACCACTGCGGGGCTCAGCCCATTTTGGGGATGGATGATGGGCTATCTATCTAGAGAGTATCCATGTTGATGCTCACTTGTCGCAAGTACTGTCACTGGCAGAATCTGCAGATACGCATCTTTGCTTACAAGAGTGAGTATTCTGAAATGTAAATTTTGGGGAGCCAGTCAGTGGGGACAGGGACTCACATATTCTGTGCTGTGACAGCTCCCACCCACACCCTGGCTGACAGAGATACAGAGATCGGTGCCCACCAACCATTACCCCCTGAAGTGTCATGTCCTAAGCAAACAAAACTGAGCCTCTGTGAGGAGGGTGGGGCGGGAAGTAGGTAGTTGGGGAGATGACTGGCTTTTTATAAATATCCAGACAGACCCAGATCAATAATGCATGTGCCCAAAAAGCTGGGCACATTATCTCACAGTTGGCCACCACTGGCAAACCGAGGGTGGTCCTGAAAAATTCATCGGCTGCTATTTTCTGCTTGTCTGTGAGGCAGCTCCAGAGGGCCTCTGGCTGGAGGCCTCTCAACAGAGCTAATCTTGGGCTTCCTTCCAGTCCCAGGTGGGGACAGCTGTCCACACTCATCAGGGCCCAGTGAGAAGAAGGGTCCAATCTATCTCATGGTTGCTAGCTATGGTCACTGTGCCTTTCTGTAGGCCTGCAGTTCCCTGGTTGTCATTTTGGAATTTTAGATGCTGGGTTACTAGAGCATTTGTGAGTGAGCACCTGGGTTGTCTGTCCACTTGCAGAGAGTGAGGAAATCTCTGAAGATACACAGGAACATCAGCAAAACAGTGGGATGGACTTATATGTGACACCACAGTCCTGTCACACGCTGTGCTGTGCCCAGGGAGGCCAAGGAAATGCTGGGCTCTGTCAGCACTGACCAAGTTAATTGGATACAGGCCAACTTCAGGACATCTCCAGAGCTCAGCTGGCCTCTGAGAGAGCCCAGGGAGAGCCATACACAGCCTGAAGCAGATCTGTTAGATAGGACTGTTCCATCATAAGTGTCAAAGGTCAGCTATGTGGGACTGTCAGATGGGCCATTAAGGAGCTGTGGGGACAGGTGTCTCATCAGCTCTGATAGCTCATGAATGAAGCCAGACATGGTCATATATGCCTGTCACCCCAGCACTCAGGAGGTAGAGACAGGAGGATCACAAGTTCCAGGTCAACCTGGGCTACAGAATGAGACTGTCTCAAAAAGAAAACATAATCAGACAGGCACAGCCCCAGCCCATTGGTCTTGCCTCTTCTGGTTACAAGTGAGTTCCTACAACTCAGCCCAAGCAGCGTTGGATAAACTGGAACCAGCAACTTACTGGGGATGGAAATAAGTTCAAGCAGACGAGATTCGGGTGCATTTAGATCCAAGGGTGCCTCCTCCAGATGTCACCAGGCTCTGTGTGACCTCATCCCTACCTCCCCCCAAGCTGGCTCTGCCTTCAGAACAGCTCACTAAGCACTTCTGCCTGAAGGCCAGCGCAGCCAGCAGGGCCATTAGACCGCCCGGAAAGCTCTAGACTGAGATTGAGGGGAGCTGGGCAGGTTTCCCTCAAGGGAAACTGGACATTGGCTCTGGAGGACAAAACCAGCCAGGACTGTTAAATTAAGGGGCGTTCAGCGTCCCCACACAACTGCTACAGGATGAGCCTCGTGCACCACAATTGCTCCCCCTCCTCATTCATTGAGCACCTGATATTAGAGAAGGTATTAGTCAGGGTTTCTATTCCTGCACAAACATCATGACCAAGAAGCAAGTTGGGGAGGAGAGGGTTTACTGAGCTTACACTTCCACGCTGCTGTTCATCATGAAAGGAAGTCAGGACTGGAACTCAAGCAGGTCAGGAAGCAGGAGCTACTGCAGAGGCCATGGAGGTATGTTTCTTACTGGCTTGCTTGCTTGGCTTGTTCAACCTGCTTTCTTATAGAACCCAAGACTACCAGCCCAGGGATGGCACCACTCACAAGGGACCCTCCCCCCTTGATCACTAATTGAGAAAATGCCTTACCGCTGGATCTCATGGAGGCATTTTCTCAGCTGAAGCTCCTTTCTCTGTGAAAACTCCAGTTTGTGTCAAGTTGACACACAAAACTAGCCAGTACAGGTAACTAGCAACAAAGTAACAAAGTAGACAGAATCTTAACTGATGGGCAAAGAGCCACAAAGTAGACAGAATCTTAACTGATGCGGAGCTGCCAAGACAAAACACACAACATAAAAGCCGGGCAGTGGCGTGAACACCTGTAACCCCAGCACTTGCAAGACAGAGGCAGGAAGATCTCTGCATTCCAGGACAACCTGGGCTGCACAATCACTTCCAGGACAGCCTGGGCTACACAGAGAAACCCTGTCTCAAAAAACCAAAACAACAACAACAACAAGAAAATACACACACACACACACACATACACACACACACACACACACACACTGCATATGACGGGACAGTGGTGAGAAAGGATCAGAAGTCAAGCAAAGAGGGAAAAGGGCAGGGCCCGAAACTTCATCCATAATGACTTCATTGATAAAGGGGACACAGGATCAAGAAGGGCCAGGGAACTTATCAATGGGAATTCTAAGAAGAACATTCAAGCAGCAGTAAGAGTTGGTGCAAAGGGCCGGTGGCAGAGGCATGCAGGGTGACGGAGTGGCAGCATTGTGATCCAGGGCACAGAGAGTGGGAAGTCTGAGGGGTGCTGGTGGTTCATCATGCAAGGGCATGAGGCTGAGCCAGGGAGAGGATCTAGGCATTCTGGGGAGGGTGGATGTCAGAGATGCATGGATCAGAGAAGGAAACAGTCTGACTTCCATTTCACTATGTGGGGAAGAGACTGTACAATGAGGCAGGTGAGGACTCCACTGCTGTCCGGGCACAAGAGGAGCCCAGCGAGTGCTCTATTGTAGTGGTCCAGGTTTAGAGGCAAAGCTAGAAAGATGTGCGGATGGGTCACACGTGAGACCCGTGGAGAACAACCCCAGGGACTGCAAAGCTGTGGGGATAAGTTGATGGGGTCGCTCAGTGCCCCCAAGCGAGGAGCCACTCCACAGACAGTCATGGTGGAGTCTGAAGCTGGGGATGAGCCTTGACTTCTGAGGCATGTAGTGGGGAAGGTGGGACAGGGTACAGCTTCTAGGCTTGCTCGCACCTTACTGGGTGAGACACTGAAGACTTCAGGTCCCCAGCTCTGACATCCACATGTGCAAAGCAGACCTGGGAAAGAAGAGCCTGGCAGCTCCATTTTCCTCGTTCCATCTGAGAGAAGAGGAAACTACACTATGCTGCTGACCAATAACCAAGAGATGGATTGGAAACTCTCAGCTCTCATGGGGGCCAGATGGCAGGCAGCCCAGGATGACGCACCCAGATTCCAGGCAGCAGTTCAGGGCAACTTCGTCCACCACTGACATCCGTTCTGAACAGTCCAGCTGCTACTCACCAGCGAAAGGAAGGCTTGTGGATTCAGGTTATCTCGGGAATGGCCCATCCTGGGTTCAAACTGCCAAGTGTATTCCTGTGAGGTTTTTCTAGTTTTATTCGTCAACAGGGGCAGGTTCACTTGAATTCTAGAAAGCATGTCAGAATTAGGCTTGGCTGCTTGGGAAAGAAAATGAAACCTAGCATTGCTTCTTCATCACATAAAAATGTCTGGGGACCGGTGGTCCAGAATTGGTGTGATAGTGTCAAGAATGGCCCCCGTGTCTCTAGCTTTCTACTCTATCACCCCTTCTGTGTAACATCTGTCCTCAAGGCCACTTTGTGCTTCAGAACAGCTGCCGGGACTCCAGCTGTTACAGCCACGTGCTTGGTAACGGGAAGCAAAGGGCAAAAGAGGATAAAACAGTAAATTAAGACCAGCCTTTGAGGACCACACCCCAGCAGTCACGTGGGACGTGGACATTCTTACGTAGTCACCTGATCTCAGGTTTGGCCAAGTCACAGAGGGCTTAGCGATTTTGCTAGGGGGTGAACAGGCATGAAGAAAGCTCCAGGGAGGATGCTGTGTCCTCAGGTTAGTTACTGGAACCCGGATGCAGAGCCACTGACACTGTCATACCCTCTACCCACACACTAAGAGGAAGGAGGGGGAATTCAGATTCAAGCATCAATTTCCTTCTCTGATCTCCTGCCAGGACCTCCTGTGAGACCAAAACCAGTGGGTGCAGGAGTTTGTTGGTGCTGGCCACTCTCCGAGGACAAGGGTGCTGAGGTCAAATGTGATTGCTGGCATTTTAGTCACAAGAGAGTCGGTTGTGGGCTAGGTGCACTGTGAGACAGAAGCTGGACCCACTGAGGAAGAAGAAAGGGAAGTGGGTGGTGGTAGGCAGCTGGGGTCCCAGCCACAGTGGGACAAAGACAAGGGTCCTGGCAGGGACAGCACCTCTAGCACTGAGCCATGCAGTAAAGATCTGTACACCTGGCAGTGGCTGCCCACATGGATGGCTCCAGAAAGAACACTGGGGGCAGGGCCCTGTGGTAGGCACAGTCTCACCAGGAGATGCTGCCCAGGCTGGGGAATAAGGGCAGACGACAGAGAGATGTAGGGACCCAGGTGAGCCACGCATGAAGGTCAGGATCTTGGTATGAGGCTGATGGAAGTCTGTGGACATGCTCTGAGCAGGTCAGGTGCCAAGAGCCCTGTTGCAAAGGTCCTAACTGTGGGTAGGGAGGGGCTGGCTTGAGGATGAGAGTAAAGCAGGAAGACCAGCTTGGGGGGCTGGCTGGTCAAATGGGGTGCTGGTGTTGCCGAGCAGGAAGCTAAGAGAGAACAGCAGTGGACCCCAGTTCTGCTTCCAGGTAGGCAGTGCATTGTGCTAGGCACGGGAGTTGCAGCAGGCAGGTGGTACAGAGTCAATCACGGTGCCTTGTGCAGAGACAGAGCTAGAGGGGGAACAGTGGTGTCTTAGCTCGGCTTTCTATCACTGTGCCAATAAGACACTATGACCGAACTCAACTTGGAGAGGGAAAATTTTATTTCATCTTACAGCTTGTAGTCCATCCGGAAGCTGAGGCAGGGACTGAAACAGAGGTCAGGGAGGAACCGTGCTTACTGGCTTGTTCCCATGGCTTGCTCAGCCTGTAGCCTTATAGGAATCAGGACCACTACCTAGGGATGGCACTGCCCACAGTGGGTTGGACCCTCCCACATTAACCATCAACCAATAAAATGCCCCACAGGCTTGCCTACAGCCAATCTGGTGGGGGCATTTTCTCATTGGATGTACCACTTCCCAAATGACTCCAGCTTGTGTCGGTTGACATAAAACTAGCCAGCCACAGATAGGATGCAGGCTTCACCTTGCAGGTGTCACTTTTAGTGACTGGGTAACTGGCTCTGTGACACCCCCCAAAACCTGAGGCAGCACCGGCAAGTGCTATGTCCTTAAATACTTACCCGGTGTGGCAAGATTGCTGGGCGTGAATGTTTCTATCTGAACAGGCCCTCAGAGAGTAGGGGCCAGTCGTTCAGAGTTCCCCCATTTACACCCTGCCACGCTGAAGGACACCATTGGGGTTTTCTCCCAGAAGGCTCCACAGCAGAGCCAGCAGATGACAAAGGGAGAGATCAACAGAATAACTGTGAAATTTCATCCCAGCGTTCGGCAGCTGAGTTCAGTGTGCCCCCCTGGGCATCTGCCTGATTGATTTGGGGTTTTGTAGCACCAGATTGATTTTGGAGTTCCCCAGAGTCAGAAGGGTTACCCTTGACACCATCATCCAGGAAACCATATCTGAGATTCTGGTACTGGGATCCTGCGCTATTCATCTGGCCCCTGAGAGCCTGGTGCTAACAATGTGGACATTCCAGGGACACTCAAAGCTAGGTGAGGGCTGCCATGTGACTATCCCAAGCAATGCTGTGACCTCAGGATGGAGCAAGATACAGCTGCCTCTTCCCCTTGGCCTGAGCTCGTGGCCTATTGTCCCCATCTGCACTCTGGGGTCTCTGACTGCAGCAGAATAGTCCCTTCTGCATCTGCTTATGGGTACCTTTCAGCAGGAGTAGAACCAGTCAGGTGGTAAGTGCACACTCTGGTCTTTCTATCTGCAGCCAGCCCTGTTCCAGGCCATGGCTGCACAGGACATGTCAGGTGGGTGGGTAGTCCTGAAGGGGGTCCAGCAGTACCCATGGGCCCATCAAGAAAGTTAGCCATCCGTTCAATTTTCTTAACACTCCAGCAGTGCCTCCTGGCTCAGGTGGTGCTGGGGCTTGAACATGCTGTGCTCAGTGCTTCACCAATGCACCACACCCCCAGCTCTGCTTTGGTTGGTTGGTTGGTTTGGTTTTTGAAACAGGGTCTCTTGAATTTGCTATGCATCTAAGGATGACTGAACTCCTGACCTTCCTACTTCCACCCCCATCACTAAAACCCCCTAAAGCCGGCACCGTCCTACCCCCCCCCACACACACACACACATTCGAGCATGCGCGCTGAGATAACAGGCACATATCACCACCTCTGGCTTTTCTGTGTGGTACTGGGAATGGAGCTCAGAGCCTCACACTGGCATGGCTGGCACTTTGCCCACTGAACCACCATGGCAGCCCCCGAAACCATGATTCATTCACTGTAGTCCTCATGATCGGAAGGATGCATTTCACTTGAAGGTATTACTGTATTCACCTTCATTCCAACATGGCCGCCCAGCCACAGTGCTTAGTATTTGTTACAGAGGCAAGAGCCCGCAGTGTCCAAAAGTCAGGTGCTCTAGAAGCCTCTAAGACATCCCAGAAAAAAAGTCCTGTTTTTCCAAATACGGGTGAGGAGTCACATTCTTCAGACACTGAGAAGACATGACTAAGTGCTCCGGCAGTCTGACTGTGGCCTTCAACTGTGACTTCCCCTGTGTTATCCACAGACACCTCGGTCTCCACAGAGAGTCGGGGTCCTTGCCCAAAGGCCCTCACTGGAACATTTTGTGCTGGATTATCTGTGGCTAAGATAAAAGCAGAGAGGGAAGGCCAAGGGCATTCCCATGAGACCAGAGGCACACCCACTGACAGCCCCTGTGCTCAGTCCCTGAAACAGCTCTTGGAAACTTTGAAATAACTCAGAGCAGAGATAACCGTCCCTCCCGAGTCAGTGGCGATAAGTGGATACGGTGATCTTAAGGCCACCCAGCAGGAGCCTCAAAGGAGATACTATTTGGAAAAACCTGAATGTCGTGAGGGTTGGAGCTATGGCAGCTGGTGCACAGGTCCTAAGACGGGTGTGCTTGGTGCATTTCCACTGTGGCTAGCTAGAAGGGTAAGGTAGCCTAAGAGGGGAAGGGGGGATTCTCAGGACAGCAACCTTTCAGGTCCTTTGAGGTTCTATCAGCCTAAGGTGGATGTCTTAGTTACCGTTTCTGTCTCTGCAACAAAGCACCAAGACCAAAAAGCAAGCTGGGGAGGAAAGGGTTTATTCGGCTTACACTTCCACATTGCTGTTCACCACCAAAGAAAGTTAGGGCGGGAACCTTGTGATGCAGAGGTGATGCTGTTTACTGGCTTGCCCCTCAGGGCTTGCTCAGCCCGCTTTCTTATAGAACTCAGGACCAGCCGCCCAGGGATGGCCCCACCCACAATGGCTTGAGCCCTCGCCCATTGATCACTAATTGAGAAAATGCCTGACAGCTGGATCCCACGGAGGCATTTCCTCAACTGAGGCTCCTTCCTCTCTGACTCTAGCTTGTGCCAAGTAGATGCAAAACCAGCCAGTACAGTAGACTTTGCCTTTTGCTCTGGATGAGGCAGGTAGGTGTTCAGGGAGAGTGCCTGGAGGATCGTAATGACATTGCTTAATTTGTTAGAAATTGCCGTCTGTGGAGGGAAGAACAGCACAGATGACTTAAGCGTCTACTGCAGTAGTCCAGGCAAGAGCTAGGGTGCTCACATACAGATTAGCGTCAAGACTCTGAGGTTACTAACTCTGGTTGTGTTTGTCCCCCATAACAATCCACCTCCCACCACTTTCCCAAGGAGGCCCCACCCTCAAAGACTCTGTTTCCCCACAATGTAAAACAAGCAAGCATAGGTCGGCATCGTCTTAGATACCTGTCCAAAGAGCCTCAGGAGTTTATTGCATTGGGGGGGGGGGTGGTATACACCCCACCCCAACCCTGGGTAGCAAGTCTCTGGGAAAGAAATCAGACAAGAGTTGCTTCAGCACCGAGGATGGCTCATGTTTTCAATCCTGAAAGTCCCTGGGCTGGAAAGATGGCTCAGGTAGCCCAAGCATGAAGACCCATGCTCCATCCCCAACGCCCACATAAAAGCCAGGAAGTGCTGGAGAGGCGGAAGCTCACTGGCTAGCTAGTCTTCCCACGTTGGCAAACCCCAGGTTCCATGAGAGACCCCATCTCAAGAGCCAAGTTAGAAAGCAGCTGAGAAGGCCACCCAAATGTAAACCAATGGCCTACATATACAGGCGATCTGCCTGTACACGTGTCCACGTGCATAGAAAGGGAAGGAAGTCAGTCTTCCGTACCTACCTGCTAAGTCCCTGTAGATAGCTGGTGCTCTGACTCAGGTCTTTACAGGAGCAAATCTTGTTTAGAATGTTCAAAGGCCTGGGTTCTATCATCAACACTGTAAAAATAAACACAAGCTAATTCAGCATGGTAGTGCCAGAGACAGACAGACAATCTCACAATCAACAAACACTGACTTTTAGTGTGTGTGTGTGTGTGTGTGTGTGTGTGTGTGTGTGTGTGTGTGTGTGTGTTTGAGCGCGAACTTGCTTCATAACTGAGGGTGGCATCTGATCCTCCTGCCTCCACCTCAATGCTGGGAATACAGGCAGATGCCCAGAGGTCATACAGGGCTTTTTGAATTCTTAGTACTCACTCTACCGACTGATCTCCAGCTCAGCCCAGTAAACCTTGGCTCTACTGCCTGCAAACTGTACAATGCATCAAAAAATAGGCAGTGAGGTGTTCCATCCATAATCTTAGTTCTGTGGAACAGAGATCAAAGGGTTTCATCAGATAAAGACCCAGCCAGCCAGCCAAGGAGACAGCTCAGTTGGTCAAGTACCTACCACACAGCATGAGGATGTGACCTCAGATCCCTAGCACCCATGTGAAGAATGTGGGTGTGGCACGCTTATGCCTTCCTGTAACCCTGGTTCAGAAGGAGGGTAACGGGAGGGGAGCAGAGACAGCAGACTCTCCACTGCTCAGTGGCTATCAGTTTTGGCCAGTCAGTGAGCTTTGAGTTCAATGAGGGGCCCTGCCTGAAATGGTAAGGTGGGAAGCAACTGAAGGAGACACCAGCCATTCATCACAGGCTTCCACCTGCCTACGTGCATGTGTGCGCTCGCACACACATGCAAATCACACAAGTAGTATGCTAAGGGCCCCTAGGAGATATTCACAAGAAGAGTGAGCAGTTACAGGTTGGAGGGGTGTTTGGCGGTCAGGAGTTTGGGGCCTTGAAGTTGAAGTCCCACTGTGAAGGAGGGAGACTGCCCGTCAGAATCACACCAAGAGACGTCAGGCCAAGTTTACCCTGGCCTTGTGCTGTGGCAAGGTTTGGTCAAGGAAGAAACCAAGCCTGTTTTTGTCTATATGTTCCCAGATTTGTGTTGGACAGCCTAAGTTTGGATTGGCTGGCCGCTTTACATGAAACATGAAAACTGGCCCCTTTCCCTGTGTGTGGCTATGTCTTCCTGGCCAAGGGCCATTAGTCCTGTGAGCCATTAGGTCATCTGTTTTCACATTACAGAAGTGGGTTTTATAGCCCGATGCTGGGGCCCTTTCAATAAAGCAGGTCACTGTCTGCAAAGGAGGCACAATGTGCTGTGCTTTTCCACGCAGACCAAGCTGTCATCCCTCGCCCTGAGAACTACACTCCTGTGACTGCCTGCCCCGGCTCTTCCCCAATAGGAGCTGCTAGGTAGGGAGAGGGCATGGCGCTGCCAAGAGAAGAGACGAAACCCTGAGCTTTCTGCCCTAAAACATAAGAAACAGCCCAAAGCCCGTTGACTTTTCATCAATGCAGATTTCTGGGTTTTTTTCCTGAGCTTCCAGAAGATGGCTTGTAGAGCCAGCTCAGGTCCCCAGAGGCTGAGCACCTGCAGACAGCTGTTCTGTTCTCTCTCTGGAGGTCTGTGAACCATGGAGGGTCTGTTTCACCTATAGCATGAGGGATCCGTGTAAGAAAAATAATGGAGGAGGGGGCTTCTATGAGGTGGGTTCCCTGGTGCCACTGGGAACCTTTGGAAGAGCTGGTGTGTGTGTGTGTGTGTGTGTGTGTGTGTGTGTGTGTGTGTGTGTGTGTGTGTGTGTGGCATGGGTGCTGGGAGCCATATTCATACGGAGGGAAAGTGGGACTGGGGTTCTTAGTGAGTGTGAGGACAAAGTGGAGATTCTGTGACTGCAGGTTGGTAAGGGGTGGGTTAAAGTGCTGGCTACACCCCTGGGCATGTTACCCAAGCGGGAAACTGAGTCCTGGGGAGAGGAGCTATTGCCTGCCCAAAAGAAGCTGGCAAGGTCTGATGGTCTGTGGATGCAGAAAGCAGTGGGCTGGCCCACCGGATGGTACAGCATTTCAAATGCTGGCCCCAGGAACAGCCAGATGTTGTCTGAGTCGCTGAAAGGCAGGAAAGGGCTTCCAGAGCTTGACCCTGATGTGGCTCACCAGGCTAGACAGGCAGGTGGCAGCAAGGGTGGAAGATTCTGGCTTGCAGCGTGGTGTTTGCCAGACTCTAGGTTTCTGTTCCCGTCCCAGTTCTAATCACAACCCGACCCTAACACCACCAGGCCACAGTTCACTATAGCCACCACATTATAGTCAACCAGCTCTGGCTACCCCCATGAGAAGCTGACACTTACTTCAAGTAGAGGAAGCCAGTTAGAATCACCTGCCTCTCACCACTCCTCCAACTGTCCCCGTGTGTGATCAGGCATGGACACCACATTCCCCTGGAGCCACCCAAAGGGACAACTCTGGGGATTGGAGAGAAACCCTGTGGCACCCCGTCAATGCCATGATAAGAGAACACTTCTGTCCCCAGGGGCCCAAGAGTCATCCAAAGGCATGGGGACTCTCAACTTCCCCAGGACACTATCACCAGGCCTTGGTGAAGGTGACATTCACCACCCTGCTACTGCCATGGGTAAGCCTGGGTCTGAGCTCTCATCTGCCACCTTCCCCACTGTGTGGCCCCACTGGTTACCAAGGGCCCCAGCTGTGCTTCCTATTCAGAAAAGGACACTTTGAAAAGTAACTTTGCATGTCGTATATGCAGAGCAATTGACCCATGTGGTAGCAATTAGAACAATTGTGAGTGTTGCTCTCTATCCTGGGGACAGGCCAATGGTCCCAAAGCTCAGACCAATTAGCAGGCTGTAATGCAGAGACTTCCAGGCCCTGTTGGATACATGTAATCTAGGAGGCGAGGCTGACATCCACTGCAGACTGTGCTGTGGTATAGAGCACAGCGGACCCCAGAGCACCTGATGTGTTCAAGCTAAAAGTCAGAGCTTAAAGCCCCACTGTGCACCAGGCAGTGGTAGAGGCTATACACATCTTTAATCCCAGCACTTGGGAGGCAGGAGCAGGTGGATCTCTGAGTTCGAGGCCAGCCTGGTCTACAGAGTGAGTTCCAGGACAGCCAGGGCTACACAGGTGGAAGATACAGCTCAGGTGGCAATGTTTGCCTAGCGTGAGGATTCCATCCCCAGCACAGTATAAATTAGGCCTATAGTCCAGTGCTCAGGATACAGAGGCAGGAGGATCAAAGTCATCCTTGGCCATAGCAGGTTTGGAGCCAGTGTGGGCTTTGTAATAAGGGCTGGTTAATAACCTTCAGGCTCAGTACAGTGAGACCCTCTTGCCATTGGGTCCACGTCCCCTCCTGCAGACCTCCAGAGCCCTTGGTGTAACTACAAGGCTTTGACCAGGTGTGACGGTTCACTCTGGAGGGGCTGCCTTAGCCACCTAGTACCACCAGCCTGGCAGGCCTGCAAAAGAAGGTGCTGATTCAGGGTCAGAGCCAGGCACACCTGTCACCTCACCAGCCACCCTCAGGCCTCCCTCAGCCCTGCTGGAAGCTCATTTCACACCTCCATAGGGGGACCTGCTACCAGGCAACAGACCCTATAATTGCTACAGCTGGAACCACCAGTATACAGATATTCCAGAAGAGAGAAGTGGTGGGAGCCTGCTGGGGCCTCCGTCAGCTGAGAAGGTCAGCTGGTCTTGCTGAGGAAGGACCCTTAATCTGAGGTCCCAATGACAGGCTGTACTGACAAAGCAGTGCCAGAGAACCCTGGACAGTGACTGTGGCATGTGCAAGGGTCCTGGTGCAGAAACGAGCTTGAAGAATTTACAAAGCCATGAGGAATCCTGGGAAGATGGCTCTGTTAGTACAGTATTTGCCTCAAAAGCATAAAAAACAGAGCCCAAACCCCTAGAACCCATGTAAAAAGCCAGCGCAGTGCACACTTGACATCCCAGTGTGGCGGAACAGGAAGCAGAGACAGGCAGACCCCTGTAAGCTCTGGCCAGCTAGCCTGGCCTGTATGTAAAGTTCCAGTCCAAAGGGAGACCTGGTCTGAAACCAAAGGTGGAAGGCGCGCGGACACACACACACACACACACACACACACACGAGAAGTAAATATAAACAAAATTTGGCTGGATATGGTGGCACTTGGGAAGCAAAGGCAGATGCTTCTCTGTGAGTTCCAGGCCATCCTGGGCTACGTAGTGAGATCCTGCACAAAAGAACTGCAAGGGGAAACTGAGACTGGCCATAGAAGGAAGAGAGGAAAGGCGTGCATGGAATGTTCCAGTAGATCTCACTGTTTAGCCTCCACCCTCAGTGTGCAGTTGGATATCTGTTCTCCACACAGACATTGCACACTTACTGTGTGCTACCAGCGAGGCCCAGCCCACACACAGTAGGCCTCCACACATACTTGTCTCCTTGTCTCTTGTTCTCCTTCGCTGAGCAACAAGAACAGTCAGGGATGAAGCCTCACTGCTTGGCATGGCTAAAGAGCCTATCACACTCATTTAGGGGTATCAGGGGCCCAGGAGCTGGAGGGCCCAGGAGCTGGAGGGTCCTAGATCTGTTTACGTACAGCTCTGTTATGTCCAGGACAGTTGTGTCTATGAGCTCTGTTTATGTACAAAACATGGTTTGAATCTAGACTCAAGATACGTAAAAGCAGGTTTGTAACCAGTACAACTGTCTAGGGAGACTGAGACCAGGGCCTTCCTGGTTGCGTTGGTGGGGGAGCAGGGTCTGGCCCATGCAAGCCCATGGATTTCCTAAGGAGCTGGAGGGGTCCAGGAGATGGAGAGACCAGGATAGGAAAGGTCCAGGAGCTGAAGGCCCAGGAGCTCTTAGGCAGGTGGGTTAGCTTTGACAGAGGCAGGATATGGACTCCAAGTACATATAGGGGGCACTGTAGACAAAGCTACAAGTGTCAGAGAGACTGGCTGGGGCTCGGCTGGACTAGACTTCAGTTCAGTGGATAATTCTTGGGAAACTTCCAAACAAAACAAAAAGCCTAATCCTATCTGCATTTGTGACTGCTTAAAAATAAAAAGATCTGTGTATGTTAGCACTCTGCAGAAAAGACACTCTGTTTATGTACAAAACAGGTTTTGAATCAGACTCAAGGTAAAAGCAGGTTTGTACGCATCACCACTGTCTAGTGGCACTGAGACCAGGACTTTCCTGGTTGAGTTGGGGGTGAGGGGTCTGGCCCATGCAAGCCCATGGATCTCCTGGGCTTGCCTGCAGCTCCAGGCTCAGGGTTGGAACCCCCCTAAAGAGGTCCCCCCAGCAGGTCACATGACTCACAAGTCCCCTCTGCTTGCAGGCTCCATGCAGGTGATGAACAAGACAAGACGTATCATGGAGCAGGGCGGGGCACACTTCATCAATGCCTTCGTGACCACACCTATGTGCTGCCCTTCCCGTTCCTCCATCCTCACGGGCAAGTACGTCCACAATCACAACACCTACACCAACAATGAGAACTGTTCCTCGCCTTCCTGGCAGGCACAACACGAGAGCCGCACCTTTGCCGTGTACCTCAACAGCACAGGCTACCGGACAGGTAAGGACCAGGGTGGGGGATGCTGTCGGGGCCTGCTCAAGGGACAGGTGGCCTCTTGTGGCCTCAATGAGTTTCTCTAGGTGTGACATCCACACTGCACTGGTCCCCAAGATAAGTCTGGGTCATGCACAGAAGAGGTTTCGTTTCCCGTTGACGTTTCGAGTTTATTTCTAGGCACACATAGTAGATGCGTCTGAAGTGGGTTTGGAAAACAACCTTTTCAAAGAAACTAGAGTTTTGAAAAGTGGAGAGTCCAGGGAGATTATGAATTCTCTGACAGGGAGGTCACAAGATATCCCTGCATGAGTTTAAGGTTTCTGTTTTTAAAACTGTTTTATTGACTGAGACTATCTGCATGAGAGAAGGTTCCAGAATGTTGAGGTTGGAGTTAGAGAGGAACGGACAGACATGGAGGAGTCATCAGTCCATTGTGGGAGTAGCCAAGATGACGAAGAGGTTGCCATGGTGAGAGAGACCTTTGACTGCACTGTTCCCTGTCAGGATGTCCTTGTTGCCTACTTGGCGGTTCTGTGAGGTACTGTGGCAAGTTAGAAGGGTTGCCCGCTGGGCCGGCACCTCAGGTCAAGCTGTAATCCCAGCCCAGCCACCTCACCCTTGCCAAACACTCGAGACTCAACTCATTGAACTTGCTTGAGTTTTTAAAAAAAAAACAAAAAACAAAAAAACAAAAATTCCCCACCTTGGCAAGCAGCCTGGGCAGTTGTGAAACCAGATGATATGGCTCAGATGTTGCAACCCCAGGGACTTGCCCTTCCTAGTGACGCTACATTGTTTTGAGTGGGAGTGACAAAAGGCCAGGCACCTCCTGTCGCTGACCTGCAGCCACCATCAGGGTTGGGCAGGCTTTCAGGTGCCCAGTGGGAGTGGGCGGAGCTGTTTACTCCCTACAGTCTCCTCCCACCACAGAATCATCCCAGAGCTGGTTCTTTGTGAAAACCTGCTCCTCCACACGTGCAAGTCATCATGGGTGGAGGTGCAGACCCCGATGGCTTGGGGTCCCCGCAGAAAGCACTGTTACAGGTCTCTGTGGGCCAGTGCTTTAGATGGTTGGGGGCCTGGACATTGCTGGGTTCAGGATAGACACGGACATAGCAGGGCAGCGGCTCCTATCGGGAGGTGCAGCTGCCATTCGGGGCTAGAAATGATACTCGCACCAGTTCAAAGGTAAATATCTCTACATTTGAACTTCTTAAAGTAAAATCTCTCCATTTTGAGAAACTCCATCTTTAAAAAACGAATGCTGTGGGCTAAAGAAGATATATCTGTGGACAGGTATGGCTCAAGTGCCCTGAGCAGCCCTGACTAGATTGTATATATGGAATCAGATGAATAATCAGGCCCCAAAAGTGTTCATCAGGCCAGTCATGGAAGGCAGAAAGACCACACCTCCCACAAAGACTTCTGGGAGAGTCATGAAATGAGAAGTTTGTGTGGCATAATCAAAGCAGAAATGGAGGCCACAGGAACTCAGAGGCAAGGGGACCTCCTGTCCAACAGAAGGGGAAAATACTAATCCCCGTAACACTACAGGATTTATGATGGAGCGAAAGTCCATATCAGAGTCACACAGGAAACAGAGAGAAAGGAATAACCATCAAAGTCACCAAACCAGATGCATCGTCCAGCTGCTGGGAGGCTGATGCAGGTGTGCCATCCAGCTGCTGGGGAGGCTGATGCAGGAAGGTCATAAGTTCAAGGTTGGTGGGGCTAAGAGGTGACACTGCGCCTCAAAGTGAAACATGCAACGTGGGCTGGGGGTGTGGCTCAGTGGTAATACTTGTATGGCACGTGTTCATTCTTTATGGTACGCATGTAAGGCCCCAAGGACAGAGTCAGTAGTCCCAGCCTGGTTGTCAGTCAAACTCTATATCCATTCGGGCATCTAGGGAGGGTAACTGAGTTGGGTTTAAGTCTGGCTGAGGTAGTGGAGGTATTGTGGCTTATGGCTGTCATCTAAATCCATTGCTGCCTTGGTGGCCTTGATCCAAGAGCTGGTCCACAGTTCAGGTTCTCCTTACTTCCCATTAGTGAGAAACAAGATATGTGAGTGTGAGCACTAGTGGCTACAAAGGAGCCTCGGGATATGTAGTCTTTACTCTGGGTAGGTTCTTTGTACCACTGAAAACAGATCCTGAAGGGGGAGACTCTCAGTCCCAGCCACAATTCTTAACTATTTGTGTTAGTGACGCCCTTGAATCCAGAAGGTCAGCTGAGCTTAGGAAGACAGATGCCAAAATTCACCGTGCAGAGGGCTGTTAATGGAGCCAGTTTAAAAAAATGAAGCCACAGCTGGGCTTACTAGTACAATCCCAGCTCCCAGGATGGAGGCCAGAGGATCAGGAGTTCAAGGTCAACCTCTGCTACATATTGAGTTTGAGGCTAGCCAGGAAGGAGGAAGAAAGGGAGAGATGGAAGGAAAGGGGTAGGAGAGAAAAGAAAAGAAAGCTAGCTGGGCCGGGCAGTGGTGGCGCACGCCTTTAATCCCAGCACTGGGGAGGCAGAGGCAGGCGGATTTCTGAGTTCGAGGACAGCCAGGGCTACACAGAGAAACCCTGTCTCGAAAAACCAAAAAAAAAAGAAAGCTAGCTGGCTTGATACTGTGTGATACACTGAGGGGTTCAAAAACAAAAATGGGAACCAGAGAGACTGCACAGCAAGTAAGAGCTCTGGCTGTTCTAGGGACTGAGGTTCGGTTCCCAGCACCCACATGGCGGTTTACAACCATCTGTAACTCCAGTCCCAGGGCATCTAATATCTTCTTCTAACCTCCACAAGCACCATACACACTGATGGTACACATTCATGCATGCAAGCGGAACGATTATGTATGTAATATAATTAATTAATATTAATGTAAAAAGAAAATATAAAACACATTTTGAAAATAACTTATTTTCTGAGATAGAGCCTGTGTAGCCCCCAAATTGTTGAGTTTCTAGGACCGGTCTGGAACTTTTGATCCATCCTCTTCCACCTCCCAAAAGCTGAGGTGACAGGGGTGAGGCCCCATGCCTGGTTTATCTGGTGCTGGGTGTGGAACCCAGGGTTTCCTGCATGCCCAGAGGGCACTCTAGCAACTGAGCCCCAGCTCCAGCCCCAGCCCCAGCCCTAGCTATGTAACAAAGCTTTGCCTCTAACTGCAATGGGTCGATGTTTGAAGCACATTAACTATGCAGCCCCTGTTGGGAAGAGTGTAATTTGTGCCACAAACATTAGATGGTGTGACATGATGTCCCCCCCCTTTACAGGGATTTGAGGATGGGGGGGTCTTTCCAAGGACCCCTCTGGCCCCTGTGGACAGTTAAGTCTCCCCTGGGCTGTGTGTGTTACCTTGCGGTTCTGCTTGACAGACATGCTTCACTGAGCCCAGACACTGGCTTATTGTCTGTCCCTGGGCGTGTGTCTTCTGGCGCCACTTCTGTTAACTTTGCATCACGCCTCTCTTAAGAGATCAGCAGGTACACTGTTCAGTCATCTTACACTGCGTCTGCAATGCCCGTGTCTGCGAGGAACACATGAGAGCAGAAGCCAGAGGTGCTGGGTTTCAGGAGAATAAATACCCACTCGTTAGTGGAAGTTTCTGGATATGGCTCCTGACGAGTCAGAGACTGGCATGTCCCAGAGACTGGGGTGTCCTCTGAGCACCCACAACCTAGTCATGTACCTGCCCCCCCTCGACTCAAGTGAGCCACCAACAGCCTGGCTGCACTGACAGATATAAGTGCATGCATGTTCCCAGCCCTCGATTCCCTGACAAGACACAGTGGGCTGTGGGGGAGGTGGAGAGACAGGAGTACAGGTCTCAGATTTCCAGGCACTGCTCTGTGGGGGATAAAGAGCCTTTCAGGCACTGTCTGCCAGTTAGATGCTAGCTAAGGCTTCTCTCTCCACAGCCATCAGAATCTGGCAGTTCCCACGTGGTTATGTGCCTGCACACTGCCTACATGTTCTGGAATGTTCCTGGGGAGCTGAGAACAGGCCATTCATTAGAAGTTTGGGCTCTGTCAGGACTCCCCTGGGGGTGCTGTTTTCAGACTACCGTGCACCCCAGTTCTTTCTGCTCTTCTCACACAGAGCTGGGGAAGGACCCTGGCTGGGGACTTAGATTCCGGTCATTCACTGCCGATGACCACCACACCATATAGCCTTGGTGCCCTGATACCTGCGGAGGCTCTCACATGGCCAGGCCTGGCACTGGGCACCCTGAGGGTCGCTGCTATGTGAAGGAAGGCATTGTGTGCGTGTACATATGGCTTGTTTGAGCCGCGAGGATGCTCACCATATTACCTTACCTCAGGGACCATCCCTCTCTCCTACCTCCTGTCCTGCCGTGAGCTCTTTCAGACTGTGTCCAGCTGCCCACTGACATCTCTCTTAGGGTCCCATGTGTCAAACCTACCATGCTCAGCATGACCTCTTCGTTTTGTCACCCCCTCCCTGGGGCTGTGTGTAGGCCCCCCACAGCACCCATTCACCCATTCACCCAAGCCATGTTGGTAAAACCACGCTTGACGTGTTTTCCTTCCTTTCACAGGCAGTCCGTCAACAAACCCCATCACTCTTCCTGAAGTTCACGCGCTCCCCACACCACCCCCACACCCACAGCAAACAGTGTGGTCCCATCAAAACCCCTGCTGCTCCTCTGCACAGGCCCTGCCCACTAGGGATGGAGACCCGCCCCCAAAGCTGCCCCAGGGGCCACCAGGAGCTGTCCCTCTTGTCCAGATTCTCTTGGCCTCCTCTGTCCCTGTTAGCCGCTCCACCCACAGGGGTTCCTTCCTGTTGCTCCGGCAGTGGACCGTGCACACACCTCAGGGCCTTTGCTCCTCTCTTCCTCTAAAGCAGAGGTTCTCAACCTGTGAGTCGGGACCCCTCTAGGAGGGGCTGCCTAAGGCCATTATAAAACATGGATATTTACATTACAATTCATAGCAGCAGTGAAAGTACAGTTGTGAGGTAGTCATGACAATAATGTTATGGTTGGGGTCACCACAGCGTGAGGCGCTGCATTGAAGGGTTGCAGCCTTAGAAACATTGAGAACGGCTGCTCTACAGAATCTTCCAAACTCACGCATGGCTTGCACGTGTTTCCTCGAGTCTGTGTTACTGTGTCCTCTCCTCAGGGGACTCTCTATGCACACCCCAGTACCCCATCGCCTTACTCAGTTTCTTTTCCTTCAAAGCCTAACACCACCCAGCAGGGATCTGTCTGTCTGTCCTGCAGTCCCTTGTGTTGTTATCCCCTCCCTGGTCTGTGCTCCCTGCCCTGATTCTTGCTTCCTCTAACCCTTGTTCTGGCCCTTTGTCCCACATGGCTTGTTGACTGCCTGACTTCTAAACTGCCAAGTCCCTCCCGTGTCTCCCGGGCCCAAGACAGCCTGGCCCATAGTAGGTGCTTGGAAGGGTTCACACAGCTATCCACCCCATCACTTCCTCCCCTGGCATGGGCCACTTCTCCTTCATCTCTCTGCTTACACAGGGGAGACTTCAGCTGTCCTGGATGCTTCTCTGGACCCTGGTGCAGCTGTCTCCACCTTCACAATGGCAGCCTTCTCTGTCCTTGGCCTTCCTCCTGCTAGTCTGCTGCCGGCTTCCTTTCCCCTGAGTGCACACAGGAACACACTTGAGTGTGTGCATACACACAGCGCTCTTCTTCCCCAGTCCAGCTGCACCTCACCTGCCCACCCACACATGACCCTTATGGCCTGTGGCTGCAGAGTCCCCATCTGTCCCCTGGAGTCTGGGCTCCTCCCGAAGTAGGAACCTCCCCTGAAGGACTTACCTTTCAGCCTGGGGGTCTGTCGGGGCCTTGCCTGGGTCATGCAGCTCACTGAAGGTCTAGCCTCTCCTACCACATCTGCCTGTCAGATCCAGCTCAATGTCCTTTAACTGAGCCAAGCATAGTGGCACACATCTGTGATCTCGGCCCATAGGAAGTGGTGGTGGGAGGAGCAGGCATTCAATCTCACCCTCATCTACATAGAAAGTCTGAGGCTAGCCTCAGCTACATGAGACCATCTAACACTGCGGTTTTCAACCTTCCACACACTGTGACATTTTAAGACAGCCCCTCATGTTGTGATGACCCCCAACCATAAAATTATTTTGTTGCTATTTCATAACTGTATTTTTGGAGATAAAGGTTTGGCAAAGGGGTTTCAACCCACAGGTTTAGAACCTCTGATCTAAAACAAAACGACTTGGTGGTTAAGAGCAATTAGCGCTCTTGCAAAGGGCCTGGATTATGTTCCCAGCACCCATGGGTGGCTCATAATCCCCTGTGTCTCCAGTTCCAGAAGATCCAGTGCCCTCTCTAGCCTGCATATGTACCAAACATTCATGCAGTATACATGTATACATATAGATCACACATACACATAAAATTAATCTTTTTTTTAAATCCCCAAATTCCCTTAAGCCCTAAGTTTCTAGCCCTTTCTTCAACACCTTTAAGACTTACATAAGTGAGGCCCCCAGGCCGTGAGCCAGGTTTAGCTTCTCCTTCTATTCAGCAGTCTTATGGCATGGATATGTTGCCCAGTGCCCATAATATAGATCATCTCAAGATGGTATGCCCCACAAATTCAGGAGGTGAAAGTCCTGGGAAGGAGAGGAAGTGTGGGGGCTGGGAGACTGTTCTGTTAGTAAAGCCATCAATGAAAGAGGAGTTTCTTCCCTGGGACCCACATAAAAGGCTAGATGTGTAGTCGTGCCCTAGAAAGACAGAGACAAGAGGATCTCTGGGGATCACTAGCAGGCCAGCCTAGCCAATTGGGGAGCTTCAGGTTCAGTGAGAGATAGCTTGAGATACTTAGGTAGAGGCAAGCAAGATGGCTCAGAAGGTAAAGGTGCTTACCGCCAAGCTGGATGTGATGGCCTGAGTTAGAACCCCAGAACCCACATAGTAGAAAGAGAAAACCAACTCCTGCAAGTTGTCCTCTGGTCTCCACACTTGTGCACACATGTGGCACACATGCAGCCCCACAAATACACACATACACAAATATATAAATGTAAAAAAAAAAAAACCAAAGTTGCCAACCGTTGGAGAGGGAAAGGCTGAATGACTGAGAAAGAGACCGGATATGGGTCTCTGACCTCCACACTCACGTGTGCAAGTACACATGCGCGCACGTGAATACATAAATACGCATGCACATACCACAGGTAGATAAGGAAAAAGTAGAGTAAGAACGGGTGTGTGTCCTCAGTCCCCTGGAGGGTTTGAGGTATGGGGAGGGAGATCCAGGTGTCCCTCTGAGCCCTCTGAGTCCCTCAGCCTACCTCAGCCACACACAGGATTCCCTAGCACTGTAGAGACCCAAGACCACAACCCAGGAGCTTAGAGCAAGAGATGCTTCTCCTCTGCCTCCTCAGCCATCCACATCTCAGGCTCCCCATTCTCTGCCTCCGTCTCCTCGTGGTTCCCCTTACCTGATATAAGCTTCTCTTAACTTGATCGCAGAAGCCAGGGTTCAGCTACTGTGCGGGTACCAAGGATCAGAGTGAGCATCTGGAGAGTCACAATATGGCTCACGTGTTCACCCCCCACTGCCTGCTGTCCTCTCTACCAGAACTACCCTCAGGCCTGACTTCAGTAGATATGGGACAGAAGAAAGGCTTCAGTGCCCAAAGCCTACAACCTCATGTTTTGTTTGATGTCTGAAACAAGTTCTTCTTGTGTAACCAGGCTGCCCTTGAGCTTGCAGTGTGCCTACTAGTACCTCCCCAGTGTGCCTGCCCACTGGGTTTTAACTCTGCAAACAGGAGGCTAACTCACACCAAGCAAATGGGAGGAAGGGGATGTTTGGCCCCAGACCACCTAATTGCAAGCCTTTTTCTCAAGGAAGCACAGCGCCCCCTATGGGTCAAATCCATGAAAGCAGTGACACAGGATGCTGGCTGCATCCTGAAGCAAAGGACTTTGGTGGATATTCCCCAGTCCACATGGCCTCTGCACTTCCCACCAAGTCATTCGTCTGTGTGGAATGTTTTATGCTTATTGTTCTGAGTATTGAATCTGAGTCTGTTTTCCATATAAATAAGGAAGGGGTTTCTCTGTGTGTGAGGGATTTTTTTTGGTGGTGGTGGTAGTGGTTGGTTGGTTTTGGGATTTTGGCAGAGTTATAATATGCTCAGAGTTTCCAAGCATTAGATCTGACAGGAAAGCTGTAATAATTGAATGCAAAACTTTTCCAAGAGATTCCTTATTTCTGAAAATCCTGTCCCTGATGGCAGTGGCAGCCAGTATTTGAATTGCAAATGCCACGCGCCCACCAGCCTGCGTCGGGAACCAGCGGCCTCCAGGGGACTCTGTCTCCTGCTGGTACCTGACTGCCACCCCATGTCTCCTTGATGGATGTGCTGGAGACGTTTCTGGTTGAAGCCTCCCTTTGTTATAAATCTCCCAGCTTTTATTTGTCTTGAAGATTGCTGTTCTCATGTTCTTTCAACTTTGGGAGGTGACTGGCATGGGAAATTTTTTTTAACCGTGAATTCCTTTTGGGGGGAAATACAGGAAGCTTACAACTGGTTATTATAGGAAAGGCCGTTGGTGAGAGACCCCTGAGAGCAGCTCTGAGGGGTCTGATGTGTCACGGTCCCTGAGGTGATGGGACTTGCCTGTGGTTGATGGATCTTCCAGTCTTGCTGTAAAGGCTCTCCTGTGGATTTTCTGCCCCTCCTCTGCCCCATCCTTCCTCACAAGTCTGCAGTTAAGAGAGGGCAGAGGGCTGGGAAGACAGCTTAGTGAGGAAAGCAAACAAGGACCAGGCCAGCTCCCCAGCACCCTGGTAAAAGGCATGGTACTGGAGCCCATCTGTAACCCAGTTCCAAAGAAGATGAACTCCCTGGAGCAAGCTGGTAGAACTGGTGAAGTCTGAGTTCATGTGAGAGACCCTACCTCAGGATGTAAAGTGGAGAGTAATCCAGGAAGACACCGGACATCAACCTGTGCTCACACACACACACACACCAAAGGAATGCGCACACACACACACACACATACACACACACACACCACACATACACACACACACACCCCACAGGCATACATACACACATTAAAAGGAAAGGGCCAACAATATAGCACACTTGGGAGAGCACTCGCCTAGCATGCCGGAAGCCCTGGGTTCAATCCCCAGCACTGCATAAAGGTGTGGAGGTGCACATTTATAATCCAAGCACTCAGAAAGCAGGGGCAGGTTTGAGAGTTCAAAGCAAGGCCAGTTTATCCTGATTCAACAGTCCCTGATGCTAGCCTCCCTCCCAGCTAACGAGGTTTTCGGGAAATGAATGGACTCTGTCATTAGCTACAGCTGCCTGAAGCCTACATTCATTTAGAAACTCAAGAAACCCCCTCCAGATCCCCCCGCACCCTCTGCCCAGCCTTGGCCTGATGCCCTGGGGTCATCCCCAACCCAAGCTCTCTCCATAGCAACAGTGCTACTAAGAACAAGCAGGTAGGAAAAGGGAGCCTAGAAAGGGATGGGCTCAGCCCTCAGCCCTCCGCCCTGGTGAGCTGCCCGGCCCTTCTTTCCCCTGGTGATTAGCCAACCACCCCTACTCCCCAAAGAGGACAACAGAGGTGCCCCTCTGATTGAAACCCTCCCTCCCCTGGCTGTTCTGGGTTGCTCAGATAAACCCATAGCCCCTTCTCTGGTGGGCTCACCTGCTTACATCTGCCTCTTGCTGTTCCATTCTGGTCATGCGCAGGCCACCTGGCCCTCTCCTGGTACCGTCATTCCTGCCCTGGGACCTTGGTACTTGCTTCTGTATAAAACACACTTCACCCACTCCCCTGCTGTTGAGAACTTCCCAGATCCATCCCACTCTTCCCTGGGGCGTTAGTTAAGGTCCCTGCCCGGTCCTAGTTATACACAGATGAGTACTTGAATGCATGCCAGGCAGAGAAAGAAAACAGGCATCCACCACAGAAACCTAGTGGTGGTGGGGCTGAGGATGTGGCTCAGTTGGGAGCTGGATAGAGGGCTCTGGATTTAGCCCTCGGCACCTCATAAACCAGGCATGCTGGCACATGCTGTAACCCCGGGATTCAAAAGGGAGAGGCAGAGGATCGGGAGTTCAAGGTCTTTCTTAGTGGCACAGCTATTTCCAGACCAGACCTGGCTACAAGGGGCCCACCTCAAAAAAGGGAGGGAAGGAGGGAGGGAAGGAGGAAGACTGGCAGGCAGACAGCAGAGGTCTCTCTTAACCAGGGAGGCAGCTTTTCCGAGGCCTCTGACCTCTGCTCCTTGGAACGGCATCACTGCCACCTTCCTCTGCCTCCACTTACCTCCCACGTCAGAACACCCCCATGTCAGCATCCAGGATGTAACCGAGTTGATTTAAGTTGATTTATCCTGCACTCTGGCATTCAAACACAAGGCGAGCCCCACAGTAACCTTGAGAGCAGCAGCCTTAAGTGAAAGAGCTGGCTGCAATTCTCAAAAGGGCTTGGCCTAGCCGAGCCTGTGGGACTCGGGAGGTTTATTTAACAAACTTCCACCCCTGCCTTCCCAGCCCAGACGGTTTGTCTGCCAAAAACCTGAAGACTTCAGGCCTGTGGTCTCTCATGTGTAATAGCTATAACAGCCTGGACTTTGTCAAAGACCACCTTCTCTTGGGGCTCTTCTCCCCAGCTCCCCCAGCTTAGTGGAGTTGTCTCTGCCACTCAGACCAGGAACCCCCACCCGCAGCCCCAAAACCCAGCGACAGCAGGTCAAAGTTGCCCGGTTCAGAATGCTTCTAGAACTACAGGTGCCAGGGATAGGATCTGAACTCCCGGGCCTACTCACCTTCTGGTTGGTATTTGTTAGCATGCAGGTGAAGCCATCATCCAAAATAGCTCCAACAGGAGGCGGAGGAACAGGGGGTGTCTTCCTTCCTGTAACGGCATAATCGGAAAGCACGCGCACTCTATGAGCCACTGTAAGTTGCGGAGGATGCCCAGAGTCCCAAGGGAAGCCAGTTACATCCAAGTGTCTTATAAACTGCCATGTGTGCCTCTTTCCACATTTGTGCCCAGCTGCAGCACTGACGGTGGGCAGGTCTGGTGCCGGAGTGACATTTCCTGGATACACAGGTGTCCCTGATTTCAGTGGTGCCTTAGTCCAGGTCCTGTCAGTGGAGTATATAGCCTTCCCTCAGGATAGTAGGGCATGCTAGTTAGAGGTTAAAGAAGATAAAGAAACATGAATTCTCCCACCCAAGTTCACAGACTGCCTGAATTCTGGCTCCAAACAGCAGATTTAGAAATTCTTCCTAGAGCTGGAGAGATGACTCAGTGTGGTTATGTATACACACACATACATACACATATATACATACAAATATCCATATACACAAATGCATATACACACACACATATATACACACACATGTATACATATACATATATACACATATACATAACAAATATCTATATACACAAATACATATATATACACACAGACACATATACATACATACACACACATACAAATAAAATATTTTTTCCTTTATTCTTGAAAGAAAAGAAACCCCTCCCTTGTTTGCAATGGCACACTTGAATAATCACTTGGGAGGCTAAGAGAGGAGTTAATATGGGGTTAGCCTGGGCTACGTAGTAAGATCATGTCTCACAGAAAAGAACTCTCCCTAGAATATATTAAACCCATAGCCATCCCATGCTACTAGAATGCTCAGCAGCCAGACTCCTCCCTCCACCCCTTTCCTTCCCCTTGAGCCCTGTCCCTGTGTCTTGCTCACCTCATGTCCACCTCAGTGACCAACAGCATTGTACCTCAGCACCTCAGCATTTCCTTACTCCTGATCAGGCCTGCTCCTGCCACCGTCTCCCTGTAGATTCAGCAGCATCACATGATCAAGGCGAAAGGCAGGCTTGAAGCCCCTGCAGGCTCCTTGTTAGGCCAGTGCAGTGGGCACAGCCGCCACGGCCTGGTGTCTGTAGGGTCTCTCACCGCTCTGCTGCCCAGCCACACACCCCACAGGTTTGAGGGCTTGTTCACGGGGCTGTCATCCAGACACAGGAGGCAGAAGAAATGGAACGCAGGAGCCGTCTCCTGCCTCTAGAGCTGATATTCGAGTTCAGTCACTGAAGTAAAAACAGAAACAAAAATTGTAAATTGCTGACAATACCATGAAGAAACTAAGTTATGAAGGACAGGCCACTCGGGGTGACCCAGCAAACTTCTGGCAAAGCTGAAGAATCGTCCCAAATCATCTGCAGTAGAGAAGGTCTTCCCAGGAGAAACAGCAGGGCAAAGGACCTGGGGCAGGACAGGGCGATGCCAGGCTGAGGGAAGAGCTGGGGACCGAGGTCGGTTACCAGTAGGAGACTTACACAGGGGTCTGCAGGCTGACACGGACTCTGGGTTTTGTTCAAGTGTGACACGGAGCCGATGATGGGGTTTACAAGGTATGGTAGATCTAGACAGTGGCTTAAGAGAGTGTATCTGGCTGCCATCAAGGAGGTACTGGAGGTTGGAAGGAGCAGGCAGGAAGGCTAAGGAGGGGACTCCAGCCACCTCCAGACAGAGAAGCTGAAGGTCCTAGCCTGGACCTGTGCTGTAGACAGAGTTGCCAGGCTGTGGAGACAATTTGGGGCCTGACAAAGAACTGCAAGGTGTGTCCCTTCTGACCACAGCGCTGGGTGAGGAGCAGACTGGGGGCAGATGAGAGGCCATAATGAAACACCGCTTAGAGTCAAATGAGCCAGTTTGCAGGGAAATAAGTGCATGAAACCAGAGAGTCCGTAAACCCAGCAAAACATGTGCTGAGGCAGCATCGGGGGAGCGAGAAGCTGCTGTGTGGGATGACGGCCCTATTCTGTTCCCGGAGTCCTCGGGAGTCCTCGCGTGTGAAGCCGAGCAGTCTGGTTTTGGCAGGCTGGACTTTATGTGTTCCGCCTCATTTGTCGCCGACCTTCCCCATTCCCCGGGGGAATGTTGTTTATTGTCATTGGCTGGGTCCTCCATCACCAGTCTCTGCTAATAGATAGATGTGCGTCTCTCTGGGCAGGCGGCCTGACAGTCCCTTCCTTGTCCCGGGAGTCTCTAGGCCAAGACCAGTCACATCTGGTTTCAGACAAACGTTTTCAGTTCTTCAAAGACAAGTGTTCACACACACGCACGAGCACACATTAGAAGAGTCAGGACCCTGATTTCTTTGGTGTTCTTCCCATGTGCTGACTGTAGCCACCCTGGTGACTGTCCCGTTGGCTAGGTGCAGTCACCAAGGCAGAGTGGAGGGCTCTTGCCTGAGGCTAGCTGGGCCTACATGCTCTGAGTGGAAACCAGGCCCTTCAGACTCTCAGACCACGCCATTCTTAACTGTAGGCCAGTGTGAGTATTGGAAGATGTGATTGGAATCCCCCTGCCTCTACCTAACAGTGCCAGGAACATGTACCCACAGTGTGACAGACAAAACTTAATCTGTATCCCAGGGAGGTAGAGCCACCCCTACTGGCCCCATTCAAGTTCATAGTATTCTGCACACAGACTGCACTCGACTGACAGGCTCCCCTTCCCCCCTGTACGCATTCCTGTCACAGTGCTCTCTTACAGATACTGAATTAGAAGGCCTTTGGAACTTTTGGTTTGGGTTGGATTTTATTTTAGTTACGCTGTGGATGTGCATGTCACAACCTGAAGGTGGAGGACAGGGGACGCCTCGCAGATGTCAATCCACTCCCTCCACCACATGGGTTCTGGAGATTGCGCTCAGGTCATTGGGGTTGGCAGCAGATGTCTTTGCTCACTGAGCCATCCTTCCAGCCCTTTGGAATAAGGTGCCTGCCCTTGTGTGCATCATGGCCTGTGTGGCCTGAACTCCTCAGTCAGATCGATCCTGTCAGCTGCTGGCTCATCACATGCCCAGTCTTGGCAGGTGCTGGGCATCCCAGCCCGCAGTGTCCAGACAGGCTTGTGCCCTCTGGACCTGCATCCTTGGTGGAAGGGAGAAACCTATAGGAAAGTGGGTGCCTCAGTGGGTGATCTCGGAGAAACTGTGGGAAGTGACCCCTGGGTGCAGAGGCAAAGGGGAAGGCAGGGGCATCTTGGGTCAGATGTCACACTGAGAAGAGGCTGGTCCATGAGAGGACAGAGGAGGTGCGAGTGTCCAAGGCAGAGGAAGCAGCAGGTGCAGATGTCTTGGGGCGCTTAAGAAGCTAGAGGTCTGAATCGTGAGCCAAGTGCAAGTCACTGTAGTCAATTCTCTCTCTCTCTCTCTCTCTCTCTCTCTCTCTCTCTCTCTCTCTCTCTGTGTGTGTGTGTGTGTGTGTGTGTGTGTGTGTGTGTGTGTGTGTGTCTCCCTTCCCTCTGAAAGGTCTTGTATGCATTTGAGACAAGCATTCTACCAATGAGTTAAACCCCCAGTCCCTGAACTTCTCTCTCTTTTTGGACTTTCTTACCCAGTGGGCTGACACAGGCTCAGAAGAGCCACCAACAGGGCTCTGGGGGCTTGGGTACAGCTCCTGAACAATGGTTTCCTGGTTGTTTCTTAGGACGGAACACCCTTTTCTGCTTTTAAGGTCTCTGACCTCTAAGTGTGAACCACAGATAGAGTATGACTTGTGAGGCTCCAGGGACACACTGACTGACAATAGGGACCTCGGTGACTGAGTTGGTGCCTGTGGCTCTTCCAGGGTTACAAGAAAGGAGTCAGAGAAAGAAGAAACCCCGTGGATGAGGGAGTGAATTGGCTTCACAGTATGGAAGGGACCTGCCCACGAAAATAAGTATTTAATGAAATGTCAGCAGGTCTGCTCCAGAACACTTTGACTCCTTCGTGGTTACTTACTGGTTTTGTTGAATGTTCGATGTGGGTGGAGGTGGTGTAGGGTGAGCCTGTGCCAAAATTGCTCTTGTCCTTGAAACAGCCCCGTTGACAGCTCTACCCAGATAGCCAGGGACCAGGGAGGGAGGAACAGTCTGTACGCTGCAGGCTGAGCAAGCCTTCCAGCTAGGCCTGCAGCAGACCACAGGATATATCTGTCACCATCTCACTTTCTGTAGGTGCCTGGCCTCTTGCACAGCAGTAAACCCTAGTGTTCAGCCATCATTGCCAAAAGAAAGAGGAGAAAGGCCCTCTGCATGATGTTTTTCAAAGAGCTGGCAGGTCCAAGGTAGAGATGTGGTCACTCTGCAGACTTGCCCATTCTGTCACATGCCTCCTGCACCACAGGGTGAAAGGGGAGCGCGTGCACGCACACACACACACACACACACACACACACACATGAACACACACACATACTCATAGAGATACACACATACACATGCACACATGGACACACATACATGCATATATGGGCACACATAGGCACACACACATATACACACATGGATACACACGCACATATACATGTGTGCATACCACACACAACACAATTTTCCTGAGATTCCCGTCTGTATCCTCCGTTGCCCTCAGACCCACAGCAATGCCCTCCCGGGCTCTCCAACCCCAGGCTTCCAGCCAGCTCCTCTCTATCCCCGATCTCTGCAAGGCACAGCTTTTTCAGACCACAAATACTCTGTTATGAGGCGATTTGAGTTTGTTTCAGAGCTAGGAGAGATAACAGAAGAGCCTGGGCCTCCTGTCAGGCGGCGAATGGCTCCCCAGAAGCCGTTAACACAGACAAGTGGAGCAAGACAGCCAGGAGGGGAGGCGCTTGCCATTCGAGCTGCCTGCTCCGAATGTTAAGCAATGAACAGGGCAGAGGGGAAGGACTGGATGGATCCTCCCTGACAGAGGAAGGTGAGCACACAGGTGGTTCCCCACGGCTGGCATCAGTTCAACCAACCAGATACTAACAGGCGAGAAGCTGAAAGGATGAGGAGATGTTTGTTATGATGGTATTTGTAACTTTAGGATAAGCAATACACATGAACAGTCAAACAGTCAGCCTCCAGGTTCTATCTCCAAATTCGACCAACAAGGATCGGAAGTGTTCAGAACCAAGCACATACGTGTTGGGTGCATCTAGACTAGTTTTCTTGTCGTGATAGTCCAGACGAGAGAGCATGACAACTACCCACATAGCAGTATGTCAAACTAAGTGGTATAAGGAACCTGGGGATGGTCTCAAGTATCTTGGACTCTGTGTGTAGGTCTGTGTCTGGAAAAGCTGTGCCTCGTGGTGATCAGGGGTTGGAATGAGCTTCCGGTCTCCACAAGGCCCTGGAATCACTCACACAACCAAGGAACCACTGTTAACAGGCACCCAGAGAGGCACATTATTGTCTCCATTATAGATCAAGAGACCTAAAGAGCCAGGCACAGTGTCTCAGACCTGTAATCCCAGCACTCAAGAGGCTGAGGCAGGAGGATCAAGTGTTCGAAGTCAACCTGGGTTACATAGCAAGACCCTAGTTCAGGAAGTAAAGGAAGAATAAAAGATTTGCCAAGGGCACACAGCTTTCAGTGCAGGATTTCTGCGTGAGCTCCTTTAGTGTGATGACTTGGGAGGTCCGTCACCTTTGAAGTTGTTATGGTGTCGGTTTCTTAACATTCTGTCTTGTGCGTGCAGACATGCACGTGTATAGAGGTCGGAGGACAACTTTCAGGAGTCTCTCCTCTCCTACCATGTGGATCCCAGGGGTTGAACTCAGCCGTCAGACTTGGCGACACGTGCTTTTGCCCACTGTGATATCTTGCCTGTTCTGTTTGGAGGTTTTAGGGGTTTACCAGGCAGTGCCACTTCCTTTGGGAAAGAAGGGGTCTAGAGTTTACACAGCACCCCCTACAACCTGTAAGCTGCCCCCGGTTTCCTGGGTCATGTATATTCGTTATTTTTTGTACGGCTCATTTTTCTTCACTGATGACATTTAGGATTGCCTTCAGCTAAGGTCCAGTGGCATCTCAGGTACAGTGACGCCCCTGTACATCTCGTGTGTCTGCTGCGTCTCCCTCGAGTACTCTCTCTGTCACCAAGCTCACTCTGGTGACTACTTTATAAAACATGTGACTGCTCTGTCACTGGGTGCCTGAGGCAAACACCACTACCCACCCTGCTGTCCACTCGGGAACTGAATGGCTTGTGTAGCAATGTGTCAACTGCAGACCTTGCAGGAAGGGACACACTTGACCCTTGATCCTGATGTCCCATCCACACAGTTTGCCCTTTACACAATCCGTTTATGCCTTGTGGTAACAGGCTGCACCTCGTAGTCGAGGGCATTTGTAAATAAACTATGGTAGTTGATGCTTGTGCGTCTTCTCCAGAGCCAGGAATTGTAGGCCACAGTCGGGACAGGGTGTGCACATCTCTTCTCCACCGTAAGTGTGGGACCTGGCCCTGGCCCACAGGACCAGCTTGCTACATTCCTTTTCAGGGGATATCAGTTCAGCCCTGCTTTCTGGGGACAGGCATCAGCTTGCATGCTGTCTCTGGCCTTTCCTGACCTGCCATAGTCTAATCTGCTGCCAAGCGGTTCTCCCCAGCACCAGCCCCCAACCCCTCCTTCACGGACCCTCTCAGCCAGGACCCTCTCAGCCACCGCCAGTTACGATCTGGGCTGTGCTTCTCATCCTGGCTCTCACTCCAGCTTGCTCTCTCTCTCTCTCTCTTGGCTGCAACTCCCAGCCCCCTGCCCACGCTAATCTGTTTCTCCCACCTCTACTGGTGCCGGAATAACCATTTTAAAAACTGCCCTAGGGAAATCTAATCAAATGAGAGCAAAATCTAATTTGGCACTAAAAGCCTCTGACTGAAGCCCTGATTTCTAGAGCTTTGTGAAGCCTGGATTTCGTAAGGGTCCAGGACTGGGAAGAAGAGCAGGCGAGAGAACCCTGATATCCCTGATCAGAGGATGAATGGGCAGAGAAGAGCACCACTCCCTGAGCCAGCTGGCCTGGCCAAGCACTGAGAGTTGTCAGCATTTGGAGCATACTAGCATCACAAAGACCTTGGCCTCGACCTTTGGGGATCCCCAGCTGGGGACCCAGAAGAGCTGGGAAGAAACCCAGTGCCACTGTGGGGGTTCAGCCAGCTTTCTCTGGTTCTCTCTCTTATCTGCACAGAGAGAGCTGATGCATACTTCCTGAGCAAACTGTGGTCCTG
Source organism: Uromys caudimaculatus (assembly GCA_028551405.1). Lineage (NCBI taxonomy): Eukaryota > Metazoa > Chordata > Mammalia > Rodentia > Muridae > Uromys > Uromys caudimaculatus. Next base: position 12,609,583 of record CM052701.1, read on the forward strand.
GGTTCCATTTAGGGAGTGAACATGTCCCTTCAAGCCTGTGCCCAGCGGGCCACATGGCTAGCCATGCTGCATGTTCCTGTGGTTACACAACCTTCAAAAAACAGCGCCACCTGGTGGGGGTCAAGTTTAAACATCAGAGCCTGTGGGACACATTTTAGACTCAAACCCTAACACAGGCTCAGGGAGTGCGGTCTGTAGGTGACCAACCAACACGGTAAATATATGACAAAGACTGTTGGGTGTAGTAGAAGTCACCCATGCCCTGGGACTGTTACCACATGTCAGCAATTCCATATGCTGTCACTGTGGTTTTTATTGACAACTGGCTCTGTTTTCTTATTTCTTCAGTGGCTTCAAAAGGGAAACTTTTCCATTCCCGTACACATATATTTTTACATTTTAATTTTATTTTTAATTGTAATATAGTTTTAAATTTTATTCACATATATGTAAATGTGAGGATATGCTGTGTGTAATTGCCCACCATGGCCATAAGAGGGCGCCAGATCTCCTGGAGCGGTAGTTGTGTGCAATTGTGAGCCACCCAGCTTGGGTGCTGGGAAACAAACCTGGGTCCTCAGGAAGAGTAGCATGCTCTCACTGTCTAGCATCTCTCCACATTCCCTCTAGTATTCGGGGGGGTGGGGGGTGTCCTATTTACTTTCTTCCCTGTTGAAGTTCTGAGCCAGTACAGAAAGAATGGTAACAGTGCCGGAGCCAACCTGGGTCTGGAAAAGACACTGTGGAAGGGCTTGGCTTCTTCCTGATGGCATTTGGGCTTCCTGGCCATGTTTCAAGCTCCAGGTGAAGTTCTCTCTCTCTCTATCTCTATCTCACACACACACACACACACACACACACACACACACACACACACACACACACACACACAGCTCTGTTCTCAAAGGCCCCACGTGGAAGGGCCCAGCACTGTCTCTGGATCCACAAGAGGCCAGCTGCCTTCTGTCTCCCCTATAAGCAATTCCTTCCCCATCTCTCTCTCTTGCCTTGAGTGTTGCACCCACTTGTCAATCCACGGCCACAGGGCTCAGCTCTGATCCGTGTGCTCTCAAGTTCTCCTACCCTCCTACCACAGACAGTCAAGGTCCTGTGCTGGCCTTGATCATGGTGGAGTGCCTCGGACCTCAGTGTCTATGTCTGGAAATAGAGGGCTGGGCTGTGACCTCTGTGCAGAATAGTCTGTCCCTTATCCCCTGGGGAGAAGCTCCGGGTCGCCCCTCCTGATTAAGTGTGGATTGCTGTGGTTTTGTTAACAGCGGGCATCATTGTTGACGAATACAGACACAGAAAGCCGCGTGGCCAGAAGGTCACCGGAGGGGCCTCTATGTTTCTGTAAAAAAATAAAGCAGCACTGTGGTGCTAAAAGCCCCCAGACCCCTCCAACTTCATTCCCTCCCTGTACCCAGCACCCACCAGCACCATCGATTTCTTCTGCCCAGCTTTTGAATTTCTTTAGATCATTTAAAAATATCGCTGGAACGGGCATCTTAAGATTTACTTAAGAGTTTACAGACCACTGCCCAGAGCTGAGGGTAGAAACCAAACTTGGGTTCTCTGTAAGAACAGTGCGTGTGCTCTGACCTCTGTCTCCAGCCCTGTAAAGAGTCTCACAGAATGTATCTCTGTCTGGTCTGTTTCTCGTACTGTTAATGCTCTTAGATGCAGCGCAAGCCTGTATCACTTTATTATATAAATACGCTCCACTTCACCCCCACATCTTCCCGCCAGTGAACTTGTTTCTGCTTGCTTGCTGAGTGTACCACTGTCAGTCGCCCTGTGTGACTTCTGATGAGCAACTGTGTGCTCTTCTCTGGAGTAAATACTCCAGCTTCAAACTGCTGGACCAGAGCCGGTGTCAAGTCTGATGGAGAGCGCCAAGAGATTCCAAAGTGTTGGGCCAGTTGATGCACCCCAGCTATTTTCAAGAACCTCAGTCGCTCCCCGTCCCAACAATTTTTGGGGTACTGTCAATTTATCTGGGACAGGGGAACACAAATTCCAGAGTACCCATAAGCCTGAACAAGGGGTATCTTAGTCACTGTCCTATTGCTGTGAAGAGACATCGTGACCAAGGCAACCCTTATAAAGAAAGCATTTAATTGGGTCTGGCTTACAGTGTCAGAGGCTAGTCCATGATCATCATGGCGGGAAGCGTGGCAGCAGGCAGACGTGGTGCTGGAGGAGGAGCCGAGAGCTACGTCTTGATTCTTGGGCAGCGGGCATAAGGGATGAGACTGGGCCTGGCATGGGCTTTTGAAACCTCAAAGCCCACTTCCAGCAACACACCTCCTCTGACTGACAAGGGCACACCTTCTAATCTTTCCAAACAGCTCACCAACTGGGCACTAAGCATGCAGGTAGAGCAGCCTATGACGGCCAGTCTCATCCAAACGGCCGCTTTATGAAGGGAACAGTTCTTACTTTTTACAGGATATGTTGTCTACAGTAAATTATTTTAGTATTTCTATAGCCATATTTCAAGTCCCTTGTTTCTTCCCTGTGATCCTACTATAGATTTTTACCTCGTGCACGCAAACGTCTGTGAGGAGGGGCCCTGGGCTCCTCCTCTGGCCAAAGGGCAGAGAAGTATGTTGGTCTCTGGTTGTGAATACTCAAGTTAGTCAGCATCACTGGGTGACGCCAAGGCCAAGTCTGACTGCTCTCTCACTCACCTCTGATCCCTGATCCCTTCCAGCTTTCTTCGGCAAATACCTCAACGAGTACAACGGCTCGTACGTGCCACCCGGCTGGAAGGAGTGGGTCGGGCTCCTGAAGAACTCCCGTTTTTATAACTACACACTCTGCCGGAATGGGGTGAAGGAGAAGCACGGCTCGGACTACTCCAGGGTAAGCTGTGCACCCCACCCACCCACCCCCCCACTGCCCGAGCCGGGGACCCTGCTCTTAGCTCACCTCCTGGCCTTGGAGAGGACGCTCGTGCCTAATTAGATATGTGGGCTCGAGCATCCTCCAGTGCTGCTTCTCAGGTTTCCCATCTCTCTAGTGCTAGAGTTAACTCAGATGCCACCTCCTGAAAGAGGCCCCCTCACTGTTCCCTCTAAATGATGTCCCCAAGCCCAGTTTCTGGAGTCTGAACTCCAACATTCATCAGTGACACAGAACAACCTAATTTCTCTTGCCTCCATTTCTAAGGAGGAATTGTTACCATGGCCATTCTCAGTGGGCCATAAACACTCAATTGTGTTACCATTATTCTTTTGCTGCCCCTTCTACCATGTTCTTGACTCTCCCCTGCTCTATTTTCCTCCACCAAACCTCGAGTCTTGTTTCTTTTCTGTTGCTGTGATGCCCTGACAAAAGCAATGACCACGTGCCACCGCTGTTCAGTTCCCCTCTCTGTCTGTTCAGGCCAGGATCCCAGCCAAGGGAATGCTGCCACCCACAGTGGGCAAGTTTTCCCACCTCATTTAAAGAAATGTGGATAATCCCCTCCACAGAAGTGGCCAAGTATGTCTCCCAGGTGATCCTGGATCTTAAGGTGACAGTGAACACTGTCATGGCAGCCATGTGCTGTGCTTGCCTCTCTGCTGTCTATCCTGCCATCACCTCTTTAAGGACAGTGACCAAACCATGGTCATACCTCTGTCCCTGATGCCTAGCATAGTGTGTGGCACCTAGGGAGCACTCAATGTAAATCTCCCGGTCCTCACCATCCTCCCATCTCTCCTGCTCCAGGATTACCTCACGGATCTCATCACCAATGACAGTGTGAGCTTCTTCCGAACATCCAAGAAGATGTACCCACACAGGCCTGTGCTCATGGTCATCAGCCACGCAGCTCCCCACGGCCCCGAGGACTCAGCACCCCAGTACTCACGCCTCTTCCCCAATGCATCCCAGCACATGTAAGTCTCAGCCTTAACTTGGCAGAGTCACCTCCACTGGGGGTGGAAGGGAGGGTCAGGGCTTAGGGACAGCAGGACATTAGCAATGTGGTTGAGCCTTCCCTATAGCCCTCCTGATTAAAGAACCCAAAAGCTACCATGACAGCACTTGAGAGGTCAGCACAGGAGGGTCAAGAGTGCAAGGCCAGCCTCAGTCAGCTACACAGACAGTTGAGGCTAGCCTGGGCTACATGAGACCCTGTCTCAAAAAACAAATAGACATCAAGAGCAGGTAAAAGGGAAGCTACCTGGAGAGATGGTTCAGTCAGTAAGGCACACAAAGATCCCGGGAGTCCGGCTGTTTATCAGTTGTGGTTCTGGGACACAGAGTAGTTAGCCTGGCCCTAGCGCATAGCAGATCCCTTCTGGTTGGGATCCGTGGCCTCACACTCAGAGGATCTGCACATCCCCTGTGAACCTGTGTTTATATCCTGTTTAAACCGGTTCTTCTCGGACTGGAGCTTGTATTCTTCTGGTTGCTGTGACAAAATGCCTGAGAGGAGGAACTTGGGAAAGATTGACTTTTGTTCCCAGTTTGAGGGTCCAGCCCATGATGGCTGAGGGGGCGCTGTGGCCAGAGCAGGAAGCAGCTGGTCACATTGCATCTGCAGTCAGGACACAGAGATGAACCCCGGCACTTTTATCAGTGCAGGACCCCAGACTATGGAATGGTGTTTCCGACATTCAAGCAGGTTCCTACTTCAATTAAACCTCTCTGGAAACACCCTCACAGTCCCTAGGTGACTGTAAGTCCAGCCTAGGTGTCAGCAAACACTTACCATCACAGGGTCCACAGTTCCACTGGCTACTGGCCATGGCAAGTCTTAGATCTCCATGGTGACCCTGGTGTACCAGTTCTCTGTTGCCAAGTGGCAAATGACTCCAGAGTTTAGCACCATTAAACAGCAAGCACATGTCAGCTCATAACCCTGTGCTAGGAGCCTGGGGGAGCTGAGGTCCCGACCCAGCTGGCAGGTTTCTAGGAGCCTGAGTCAGTGAGCTGAAGTCCTGACCCAGATCTTAGTTCTTGCCATACTTCGACACAGAAAGAGAAAGAGGCAAAGATGGAAGCCACCATCCCTTCTACCTGCACACCTCACTGTGCCATTAGAGAAGCCTGCTTAGGAGCGGGAAGACCAAGAAGAAAGTCATTAGGGCCACCTTTGATGCTGTCTCATTTAGTATCCCCATCTTCCAGATGAGGAAACACAGAGGTCACCCAGCTGCGACAACACAGAACCTAGATTCAAGCCAAGCCACCACTAGGCTTCCTACCTCACCGCCCAGCCCCGAGTCCTCCACCCAGATAGCTAATGCAGCTTTCTGCAAAGTATTCTGGCTTTTCTCTGCCTCAGACTACCTCAGGCTCAGCAGTGACACTCAGCAGCCCTTGCTGAGACATTCTAGAGTAGCAAGGACAGGATATTTTGGACTCTGCCCTAATATCCAGGGTGTTTAATTTTCATTACGGCCAGAATGCGCCACCCTCTCCCAGCTCAACTTTAATTATTTTCTGACAGTGTGCCTGCCGCACTCGGAGGGATTACAGGGTATGTTGGCCTTCCGATCCCTGGGCTTCAGAGGGGAGCTGACAGGAGATAATGAACCGCATTTGGGGGCAGCAGGCTACCCTCACCCTGAGTGCCCCATATAGCCTCTGTACGTACAGCGCCTGTCTGCCCAGCTGCCCTCACCCGATGCCCTCCACCCTCCTTCCCAGAGAGGGAAGCCAGCAGTACTCCATCCTGGGCCAAGGTCCTACCAGAGGGGTGTTATGCATGACATCGCCTGCTCCTGCACTGCCCCTCTGAAGTGAAATTACAGACTCTAAACATGAATAGCAAGAGACTTGCTTGCCCAGAGACTCTTCAGGTCGCTATGGTGCCTCTGGGAGGTTCTGCCCCTGGAAGACAGCAGCTCCTAACAGTTCTGCAAGAGGGTGACTATGGTCAAGGAGAGGTGAAGGGGGGCAGGGTTCTGCAGGGGTGGTGGCATGCAGGGGCCTTCAGGTGGGCATCTCCCACTCTCACCACTCCTGCCTCATCCCTACCCCTGGAGTGCACTTCATGCTGTGACAAGCATTACTGAGCTCCCACCAGCCCTGCTCACTTCCCTCAGTGTTCCCAGGACCCTCCTCCCCCACCAGGCCACACACATGCAGCTACGCTTTCAGAAATATAGACACGTAGGGACGTGGGGCACATAGCACATACGCACAGGCACGCAAACCCTACGTGTTCAGACACGGACCTGGGCATATACAGATACATGTACATGATACATATATAGACACACCATACACATGCAGACACATACAACAGGCACTAAAGAATGCACACAGAGACAAACACAGGTAAACACAGTCAGACACACACTACCAAAATAACCACATGCATGCAAACATCCAAATATGCACAGGCACAGACACACAAGCACAAAGATACACAGAGACACACGTGACTAGGTGAACATACAGGTACAAAAGCCCACAGACCCGCAAAGACATGTATACATACACCTGCCAGCCCTCAGCACATCTTCCAGCACGTGACATCTAAGAGAAAGCCCTCCCAAGATCTGTGAAGACGGGCTGTGATGACGTCACAGCCTGCTGCTCTGAGGCACATGGTATAAAGGGGTCCCACTGGCCAATATGAAGGTCAGACACCTCTGTGCATCACCTCCAGTAAGGAAAGGGGATGGCCAACTCAAGGCTCATTAGGGACACCCAGACATTCTTCAGGTGTTTGAGGAGCCCAGCCTGGACCAGGTGACTAGCTGGCTGGCCCAGGTCCTGAGTTAGGACCCAGCTCTCTAGCTTCTGGTTCCATAGTCTCCCAGAGTGAAAGGCTGATGGGAGTCACTCATTGGCCCACATGGCTACCTGTGCCACCCTCCAGGCAAGAGGCTCTCAGATAGGACTCCTAGTGAAGTCAGGGATAGCCATTACATCTAAGCTGGGTCACAGGGAGTGACTTCCTCATAGTCCAGCTGACAGTGTGGCACCCAGGCAGCCCCAGCAGCCCCTTCTGGCTCCCTGAGACAAGGAGACTTGTTTCCAAGAATGTTCTACACACAGGTCATGCCCTGGGCCAGCCGCACGGGACATGGGCATTTCTCATAATCAAAGAGCGTGTGTGCTGGGAAAGATTTAGCAGCAGGAAGCTGCCAGGAGCTGGAGGAGACTTAAGGCCCTGCTTCCTCAGAAGCACACAGTAGCAGTTTCCTATCTGTTGGACTGCTACAGGCTGCCATGGTGCCATCTCTGTTCATGACCTTTTGACATGTGGCAGAGTGCCGGGATCCCTAGGCAGGGCCAGTGCCCTTGCTGGTACCAGGGAGTGCACTGGCTGTTCTGACAAGAAAACCCGCCCTCCTCTGCCTCACACAGCCTCCCATCCCCTCCCGACTCCACTCTGATAAGCCAGTCTGTCTCGAGCAGGAAACAACCCTTGGCTGTAATTTCAGCTTACTGGGTTAGGGATGGGTCTGAGAGGACTGGATGTTCATGTTTTGAGACCCAGTGGATGGTAGAGCGATACCCTCTTCCGGTGGAGCGATACCCTCTTCCGGTGGAGGGATGCCCTCTTCCGTTTGGAGAAATGCCCTCTTCCAGTGGGTTAGGTTCGGATTTACAGTTTGTGTTTTTTGGTTTTTGGTTTTTGGTTTTTGGTTTTGGTTTTCCCCAGAGAAGGTCTCACTGAGTTCAAGCAAGCCTTGAACTCCTGATCTTCCCGACTTAGTTTAAAGAGCGATCCAATCACAACTGGAAGAACAATTGTGACAAGAATCAAAAGCATGTCTTGTGTCCCAAAGGTGGACATTCTCAGAGTGTGTGTGCCCTGCGTGCACAACTGTGACATACTCAATTTTACATCTATGTCTTGCTTTCTCAAACCAAGGCTTAATGCAAAATGCTCACCTACCTGTGATCCTCCCTTCACCAGAGTGACAGCCACGTGTGTGCCCGGGGCTGGGAAATCAATTAAGGTGCAGGGCAGGAATGGGAACTTAGCATCAAGGTCTGGGCCTGAGAAGGCTCTCCACTGGAGCCTCTTTGAAAGGGTTGGTGAATGAACTCTAGAAAGTTCTCAAAGAACGACTCGTGCCAAGCTGCTGGCTTTCTGAACTTGGGGACTCACATCCATTTAAGGCTCCGCCACCTCCTTAAAGATGGCTCCCTCCCATTTACACCTTAGGCCAGCCCACTTGCCCCCAACTGGAGCGAGCTGTCCATGGCACTTATCTTGACTGCCTGTGTTTACCACCAGCACCCCGAGTTACAACTATGCACCCAACCCAGACAAGCATTGGATCATGCGCTACACAGGACCCATGAAGCCCATTCACATGGAATTCACCAACATGCTACAACGCAAACGCCTACAGACCCTCATGTCTGTGGATGACTCCATGGAGACGGTAGGCCCCGCCCCTCGCCCCCCCCCCCCCCCAGGCCTCTGTCCTAATCTGAAAACCTAAGTCAAAGAGCCAAACACTATGTCAACCTGGGAGAGGGGCTTGGACCAATCCAGAGGGAAGGCCTCTGACTGCTGAACTTTTCCCATGAACCTAAGCTGCTTGATGAAACCATGGTAGCCTGCTGCTTTTCTTTCTTAAAAAAGAAAATAAAATCAAAATGGAATAGGGTCTCATTCTGTATAACCCAGGGAGCATAGAACTCACTAAGTAGCTCAACTGGCCTCTAACCGATGGGAAGTTTCCTGTCTCAGCTTCCTGAGTTCTGGAATTGCATACAAAAGCCACCGTGCTTGGCTGTTTCTGTTTCTTTAAAAAAACAAATCAAAGCCAGGCAGTGGTGGCACATGCCTTTCGTCCCAGCACTTGGGAGGCAGAGGCAGGCGGATTTCTGAGTTCGAGGCCAGCCTGGTCTACAGAGTGAGTTCCAGGACAGCCAGGGCTATACCGAGAAACCCTGTCTCGAAAAAACAAAAACAAACAAACAAAAAAAAACCCAACAATAAATCTTAATTTAAAAAAAAAAACAAATCAAACAAACAACAACAATAACAAAAACCCACTTATAATTTTGGTAGCTTTATTGAGCTGTAGCTCATACACTCAGTTAACGTATACAATGCGATGGGTGTTTTGTTTTGTTTCGAAGACCGTCTCCTGGAGCCCAGACTGGCCGAGCACTCACCATGTAGTTGAATTCCTCATCCTCCTGCCTCCACCTCCCACATTCTAAGATCGCAGATGTGCACCACCTGGTTTATATGCTGGGGATTGAACTCGGGGCCTCGCTCACACCGGGCAAGGGCTCTAACCGGCTAAACCACGTGCACAGTGCTCACTGCCATCAGCTACACCACGCACACTGACTTACATTCACTCAGTTGGACAATCATGACCACTGTCAAGTTTGACATCACCCCCCCCCCCCCGGGGGGAAAACACCCTCTCTTAGCCGTCACCCCCAGGTGACTGGCTGTTCTCATCAAAGCACTGTTTCCAAGGCTCATGCATAGTAAAGCCTGTGTCAGAATCCGAGGACCCACAGGCTAGGGAAATCTAACTCCCAAAAGTTGTCCTCTGACTTTCACACACATGATAGAATGTACTTACACGCACATGCGCACGCACGCACGCACGCACGCACGCACGCACCCCTTATGTATTAAAGAATCATATCCCACTGTGTGGGCTAACAGCTTACTCAAAGGGGATCCATAGATATCTAAATTTAAATCAAAATACAATAAATCCAAATTCCATTCCTTGGCCACACTAGACATAGTTCGTGTGCTCCATAGCCACACTGGACAATTGCAGATCAGAGCCTCACGCAGGGCTCTATGCAGGTTACCAACGCCTCCCCTGGCCACATCTAGCTTCCTTCCTTCTCTCATGCATTCATCTAAGGTCAGTTATTAAGAGTCAGTGCAAGTGGGACACACCTGCCAGCTGCCAGAGAGCAAAATACCAAGACCCCCACCCCCACCCCATGGGAACTATCCACAGACAAGGGACAGACATTAACAAGTGTAAGGAACAGTTGAGGGGAGTGGCCTCATAAGCAGTCCAATCCCAGGGCCTTGCCCAAAAGTGGATTTGCCCAAGGCACGGATGAGGTGGGAGGGGCGCTGAGACTGGAGGCCTTCAGTCCCTTGCCCCTCACACTAGGCCAGCCACCTCCCCTCTGGCCTCTGTTGCAGATCTATGACATGTTAGTGGAGACGGGTGAGCTGGACAACACCTACATCGTGTACACCGCCGACCATGGCTACCACATTGGCCAGTTTGGCCTGGTGAAGGGCAAGTCCATGCCTTATGAGTTCGACATCAGGGTCCCGTTCTACGTGAGGGGCCCCAACGTGGAAGCTGGCTCTCTGTAAGTGTGTCTCCTGGACCCGCACCCCAGGTCCCAGGCTCACAGGGAGACCTTGGATTCGGCTTGGTCTGAAGCTCAGCACAGGTCCAAACCACGCCCCTCAGGAGCACAATTCTAGAACAGTTGAACCAGCCATTGTGTCGGCCAGGGTGGACTCCGAGGAGTTTTATACCCTTCTTCTGAGGCAGAAGCCAGGAGCTATGACCTCCCATGAAAAACATCGAGATGGGGTTCTGTGCCAGGAAATGCCAGAGCCTGGGTGTTGCCAGCACATGGGAAGGTGCTTTGATTTCCACTCCGTCTGGTCACTAGTCTGGTGGCTGTTGAGGAGGAGATCTCAGACTTAAGTAGAGAACCATTGTCAGCTGAGCCTGCTCCTGGTAGCAACACTGAGCAAGCTATCTGCCTTCTGTTCTTTCCTCAAGGACCACATGGGCCATGGCCTAACCTTGGCAGAGACGAACGAAAGGCTGGCAGTCATGGCCACCTTGTCCCTGTAGCAGCCAGGGGCTTGGGAGAGTCAGTTCCAGTCAGGTATATCCAGAGGGAGAACTGGGGCTTGCACGGCAGCCCTCAGCACAGCCCATCAAAGCCAGCCAGGGAGAGAGACAGAAGGAGAACGCCAGGGAGACAGAGCTGAACATCTGTCCACAGAACAGCTGGAGTGCCAACCCATGCCCCGGCCACCCTGCTAGTTAGCCATGGTCTTTGCTGGGCCATTCTTACATGGATGGCTACTGAGTGGATCACCCTGATGTGATCCCAGCAGTGGGGTCCCCAAGCATATGGGACTTGTCACCAGACTCATTGTTAAGAGCTAAAAGCGTCACACAGCTGCCTCAAGGAAGATCATTCTGGGTAGAGAATTTCAGGAGCTTAGAGGCCAGACTATGTGTGCCTAGCCAGCAAGAATCAACAAGAGGGTGGGCATGAACCCTAGAGGCAGAGGAGGTTAGCATTACGGCATCGACCTTGACAGTGCAGCACCGGACGGTCCAGCTGGAACTGGCCTCCATAAGGGTCAGAGTGTCAGGATGGAAGCTTCCTCACCTGCAGATGTCCCTTCCTCTTCACCTCCAGGTGCCTCTGTCCCAAGCTAAGCTACTATCCTCTCTGTCCCCCAGGAACCCCCACATCGTCCTCAACATTGACCTGGCTCCCACCATACTAGATATCGCTGGACTGGACATCCCCGCAGACATGGACGGGAAGTCCATCCTCAAGCTGCTGGACTCAGAGCGGCCAGTGAACCGGTGAGAAGGACGCAGGAGAGACCCAGGGAAGAAGGCTCCCTAGCCAGGGTGAACTCAACCATGGGGAACCGGAAAGGCCAGTAGTATCAGGATCTAGGTGTCCTGCACTAACCCACGAGAGGACGAAAGACCAGCCTTCTCTGGGATTCTAGCCTCCCATTTGGAGCTAAGGACCTTCCAAAGCTAAAAATGATGAAAAGCCCAAAGTAACAGTAACACAGGGCACTGCAGCAGTTGGCCCACATATTTACTCAGTAAAGGGGAGTTGTATTATCTGATTTCTAGGGAGATAAGAGAGTAACCAAGAATTCAGACTCTTCGTCACAATGGTTATGGCTTTTATGGCCCTAGTGATGGGTGGTGTGACTGACAGCAACATGTTCCAGGTGTCCTGGGTGGCTGAAGGAAGGGGCAATGGGAAAAAAACAAAAAACAAAAACCGGATGGGAAGGTAGCTAGAGATGAGGAACAAGAAAGGCAGGAGCGACCCCTTGTGTACAACAGTGAAACTGCACCCTGGATAACAGGTCTTTCTGTGAGCCTTTCCTAGACTTTCCGCCCAGAGGGCCCAGCCCTGAGATCTACAGGTGGCTGCCCTGTAAGACAGTACATCCTCCATTGAAGGGGGCTAGAAGGGTCTAAAATGGACACGTGCAGGGTGTAGGGGCACTGGACACTTGAGAAACGGGGTACAGAGTAGAATGTTGTCTCTCAATGTACCCATCTGTGAAATGGAGAAGACAGCATGCTCCGGCTACACAACCCCGACCCTGATAGATCAAGAGAAATTGCCCCCTGCAGTCACTCATTAGCTCCTGGGAGATTCCACAACTCACACACACACACACACACACACACACACACACACGCATACACGCTCGCACGCACACACGCTCGCACGCGTGCACACACACACACACACACAAATGCCCATGTAACTGGGTAACTTCAATCACAGAGAGGCTGTCAGACCACATCTTGGAGAAGCGGCCCTGCCCCTGGGGTGTGGAGACCTTTCTAGTGTCACTCAGTGACTGCCACCTGGCCCAGGGTATGGAGAACCTGGGGACAGGGTTGGGGACACGGGGGCCCTGCAGACAGGAAGCTGGCTCTGCTTGTTTTCTAGGTTCCACTTGAAAAAGAAGCTGAGGGTGTGGCGAGACTCCTTCCTGGTAGAGAGAGGGTGAGTGCTGGGCAGGGAGACCCCTGTGAGGAGCAGCCACCAGACGGTAGGAGGCAGAATAGTGCTGTGCTGGGGACTGGGTGACTCAGAGGCTGTGTCTAATCCCGTCACGATTGGGTGACTGATGCAGACTTCAAATCTGGAGGCCACATGTCCCCTTTCAACATTCTTGGCAGAGCCTATACAATGTCGTCACTGTTCATTTAATCCTAACTCAGGCCATCTGGGACAAACAGCTCCTGTAGACTTCCCATTAAAACCCAGGTGCCCTCAAGCAGCCAGACCCCCATCCTCCATAGTAGGTCTCCATAGAGCTATGCAGGGGTTGCAGCCTAAGCAAGCACACATTGCCCCAGGGCTCCACCCAGTTCAACCAGCCCTGCATCTCCCTCAGCAAACTGCTTCACAAGAGGGAGGGTGACAAAGTGAACGCCCAGGAGGAGAACTTCCTGCCCAAGTACCAGCGTGTGAAGGACCTGTGTCAGCGAGCTGAGTACCAGACAGCATGCGAGCAGCTGGGACAGGTGAGGAGATGGCTGGATCTTCCCGGCCCTCTGGGGTGTAGTTCCCATGGTTACATGGTAGGCTCTGGTCCCTGTCAGGGTAGCAGTGTCCTCCAGGTGTGTGACCTTGTGTGGGAAAGCACCAGCAGGCAGACTCCGGTGGCAAACAGCATTGCCTTCCTGCTGACTTGTGTGGTTGGTATACTCTTTGTGGCTGGCTTTCCATTTATAGGGGAATTAGGAAATAGCTTTCAAGATTTCTTTTTTTTTTTTTTTAAAGAATATTGATTACAAGAGAGACGCTAAGTAAACGTATAATCCAGGTAGTATCCAGGGAGAGAAAGGGCAGGTGTCCGGAGAAGGCCTTTCCAAGGTGGGCCATAGAGAAAGAGGGAGAGGGAAACAGAAAGGGAGGACTGAGAGATGAGGGGGCCTGTGGGCACGTGGGACAAGCAGGAGTGGGGCCTCCCTGGCCCACACTAAGGGGCATGAGGACAGCAAAGAGCTGTGACATAATAGACTCTGGCCACCAGGTAAGTGGATTGGTGGGGAGATGGAGAGTGAACAAGACCTTGAAGAGCAGTCAAGGACACTGGACTATGTATCACAGCTCCAGCACACCTCCAGTTCCCCCGAGCTGTGTCTGGGGCAAGGCTTACTTCCTCCCAGTGCTTTCTCTCCAAGTGGGGATCATGACAGACATACCTCCTCCATGCTGAGGTTTGAGCTTCATTGAAAGTAGCACCCATGAGTACTGGAAGAGAGTGGGGGGCCGAGGAAGAGCAGGGCCAGCAGGTGGGGGGATCCAAGGGGGAAGTAGGGTCGACTATACCAGGTATTAGCAGCTCGGATCCTGAAGCTCAGGCCTTGGAAGGTTTTAAGTAGGAATAACATGGCCCTGTAGGGATCAACCTGAGGACGTGGCTTTAGGCAGACAGGAGCTGTATTGGTGAACGCGGTACTAGGTCCAGCTAAGTGTGGACAGGAGAGAGAAGCAAGCAGTTGGAGGTGACAAGGGTATATATAGCATTTGCCAAGCCGAGCGTGGGCAGGGAGAGGAGAGGTGAGTGTGGCAAATGGGGGGGGGGGTTGTGACACCTGAAGCCCTGCTGTGCCCCACAGAAGTGGCAGTGTGTGGAAGATGCTTCCGGAACACTGAAGCTACACAAGTGTAAAGGCCCCATGCGCTTCGGTGGTGGCGGTGGCAGAGCCCTCTCCAACCTGGTGCCCAAGTTCGACGGCCAGAGCAGCGAGGCCTGCAGCTGTGACAGTGGCGGAGGGGACTACAAACTGGGCCTGGCTGGACGCCGTAAGCTCTTTAAGAAAAGTAAGTGTCACAGGCCTGCCCAGACTAGGCAGGAGGTACAGCCAGGGCTCGGGCCATGTGAACTTTCAAACAATTCCACAGATGCTCTTCTCCGGGTGTCCTAGGAGCAAGGGACACAAGCCCTCACAAGCTGCCATTCGAGAGGGCAGCAGTGCTAGGACAGGCCACTAGGAGGTAGCGTGGACAGAGACCAAGGTCAAGCACATGGGGCCAACTGGTGGTTGGCCTTCCAGATGAGGCCTTCTCATCTGGAGCAGGCAGAGATGACAAGGTCAATGTGTTTGTTCTCAAACCTCCCTCAAATGGCCATTCTAATGGTGAGAGAAGCAGACAGACAGTTGAGGGCCTGACAGCCCTGGTGGTGTGGATGGGCCTTAGTGTCCAAGGAGGAAGTGGTTAGGTCTAGATAGGACTTCTGAGGGACAAGCCATCAGACCATACCAACAGCGTGCTTTCAGAGTCCACACTAGCAGACCCCCCTGCTCCCAAAATCCATCTGTGGTCCACACGTGTGGAGGTCGGGACAGGTATCCCTGGCCAGCCTGTCCCAGCGTCTCTGACTTATCCCTTCTGACACCCACAGAGTACAAGACCAGCTACGCCCGGAACCGCTCCATCCGTTCCGTAGCCATCGAGGTGGATGGGGAGATATATCACGTAGGCTTGGATAACATACCGCAGCCCCGCAACCTTACCAAGCGGCACTGGCCGGGGGCCCCCGAAGACCAGGAGGACAAGGATGGTGGAAGCTTCAGTGGTACTGGTGGCCTTCCAGATTATTCTGCTCCCAATCCCATTAAAGTGACCCATCGGTGAGAGTCTGGCTGGAGGTTGGGGGAAAAGAGGGAGGCTGGGCCCCTCTTTACCCCTCAGGGTCACTCGTGAACCTCTCTCTCTTGAGCAGGTGCTACATCCTTGAGAATGACACAGTCCAGTGTGACTTAGACCTGTACAAGTCCCTACAGGCTTGGAAAGACCACAAATTGCACATCGACCATGAGGTGTGGACACTGGGGCAACACAGGCTAGTGGCAAGCATCCACAGGAAGGGTGGGGGGTGGGGGGGCTGGCAAGGGTGAAAAGCAAGATGGGTCCCCCAGAATTGGAATCTGAGTCATGGGATCTAGCAGCCAGCCAAAGGTCCAGCCCAGAGCTGGCTGGCTGAGGACAGCACAGAATACTTTTAGACCTGCAAGGTGCCCCCCATAGGGCTTGTCCTCTGTACAGCAGCCGTAGGCTCTGCTGGCGGGAGGAGCAGTCTGATCCTTCAGGGAGGCCCCCTTCCACGGGCAGAGCCACAAACGAAAATGCAGCTGTACCCTTCCCACCCACAGTCACCCTGTGGTTTCTAGGCTTCTCTTGTTCCCTCCCTCAGATCGAAACCCTGCAGAACAAAATTAAGAATCTTCGAGAAGTCAGGGGTCACCTGAAGAAGAAGCGTCCAGAAGAATGTGACTGCCATCAAATCAGGTGAGGGAACAGCACAGGCCCCACCCACTCAGGCCCTGGCTGGACACCAGTGTGTCTTATGGACACACACGCCCCTCTCAGCACTGACCCCTGTCACTGCTTTTTAATTGTATCTTTGCCTGTCAAGATAAGGAGCCCATAACGGCGCTCATCTGAGAAACTCAGGAACCACCCCTCGGGTGGCTACATTTGGGCAAGGCCTTGCCTTGCACAGCTGGCTCAGTCAGGGGCACAGGCTTCTGCTCACTGCCTTTGAGAGCTGCCGGGCTGCCACTCAGGTTCTGCCTGCCTGAGAGAACTTCCCACGTGGAAAGACATCGAGTCTCTCGGCAGTCATTGTCCAGTGTGATAGTCACATAACACGTGTGACTAGGGAACCTGGGGCAAGAATTTTCCTTGATTTAAACTGAAGGAGCCGCACGGTCCTGAACATCTTTGCTGACTTGGGCCTTGTAAGATACCAGTCCCAAAAGCACGAGGTACACAGCATGACTCGAATCGGCCTTCAGAGACCAGGGCTGACACCCACTGAAGCCGGGTTAAATTATTCCCACCCTGACTTTGTAAAGTCTGACATGGGACATCTAAGCCAAACATGGAGCCGGCAACCAGGGGGATATAGTGCCCTCCATCCCACCCAGGAGAGGGTACAGTGGGCAAGAGCAATGATCCCCACTGCATACCTGCCAGGGTATCCTGCAAGGCTCTGACTCTTGGGGATTGGGGTGGGGGTCTGTTGCAGTTACCACAGCCAACACAAAGGCCGCCTCAAGCACAAAGCCTCCAGCCTGCACCCTTTCAGGTAAGGCCAAAGGAGTAAGGTGCCGTGGCTGCCTGTCTGGAGCTAAAATATACAAGGAAACTTAAGAAGGCTTGGTTGGGTTCCCCTGGGAGGTGAGGTCTGTGTAGTCCTCGGAAAGGCTGGCCCCAGATTCATACCAAGATTGTGGCTAGATCTGGTACTGTAGGCACACTAAGCACTGGGCGCCCATTTCTGTGCTGCTGGGGGGTGGGGCTGAAGAAGGCAACAGGAGGAGAAAGGACTTGGGGTCTGGTCCTCGCTACAGCCTGGACAACAGTGGGACTTGGAGCCCTTGTTGCCTCTGCCCAGCCACTAGGGTGAACCACAAGGCCAAGGTCACTGACCCCTAAGTGGTCCTAAGTGTGGGTGGTCTTCTGTGCACTCAGGAAGGGTCTGCAGGAGAAGGACAAGGTGTGGCTCTTACGGGAGCAGAAACGCAAGAAGAAACTGCGCAAGCTGCTCAAGCGGCTACAGAACAATGATACCTGCAGCATGCCCGGCCTCACTTGCTTCACCCACGACAACCACCACTGGCAGACGGCGCCGCTCTGGACGTGTGAGCAAACGGGCAGGCAGGGGACGGGAGGCCTATGCATGGGCAGGCAGGGGCAGGCAGGGGATGAGAGACCTGTACATGGGCCAGCAGGGGCAGGCAGGGGTCGGGGGCCTGTGCATGGGCCAGCAGAGGCGAACAGGGGACAGGAGGCCTGTGCATGGGCCAGCAGGGGCAGGCAGGGGTCGGGGGCCTATGCATGGGCCAGCAGGGACAGGCAGGGGACAGGAGACCTGTGCATGGGCCAGCAGGGGCAGGGGGCCTGTGCATGAGCCAGCAGGGGCAGGCAGGGGTCGGGGGCCTGTGCATGGGCAAGCAGGGGACAGGAGGCCTGTGCATGGGTCAGCAGGGGCAGGCAGGGGTCGGGGACCTGTGCATGGGCCAGCAGGGGTGGGCAGAGGTTAGCGACCTGTGTATAAGCAGGTAGGGAGTGGGAGACCTGTACATGGACACTTACCTTTCCCAGGCTCAGGCCCATACTGCTGGAGTTGTCTTAGAAACCTGTGTCTGTCACTTGGCATTTGAGAGCCTGACTCAGGGAGGCTGTCTGACGTGGGCACACTCAGAACATGCATTCTTCCCTCCACAGTGGGGCCCTTCTGTGCCTGCACCAGCGCCAACAATAACACGTACTGGTGTTTGAGGACTATCAATGAGACCCACAACTTCCTCTTCTGTGAATTTGCAACTGGCTTCATAGAATACTTTGACCTCAGTACAGACCCCTACCAGGTACACGGACTGTCAGAGAGATGGGGAGACAGGCGTGTGAGGCATATAGGTACCACCAGCTAGACGGGCATACACCTGCAGAAGAACAGATAAGTCCCAAGTCCCACAAGTCCCTAAGCCTGGAAGACTGAGTTCTGAGGCCGGTTGGAGTCTGGGACTCTTCGTAGTTGACATGCGTCTCCCTCCATTGCCCTGTGTCTGATCTATAGTACAGCTCTTTCCTCTCCCTCGGGCACATACTGACTACAGAGCTCCGCAGGTGCTTCTGTGGACCCTTGAGCAGTAGAGCCATGTTTTCTGGAAGTTGACCTTGGTAATGACCAACGATTCAACCTCATTCAAAAAGCCTGTTGCAGCTCCATGAAGTGTGATTTCAGGATGTCAGCAGCCATGGCACAAGTAGCTGCAGACTGCCAGTCTTCCTTCTCTGATACTTTAGCCCATAATTTTTACCAAAGAAAGTGGCAGACAACATCAGTTAGTGTTCTTCAGTAGTGGCGAATAGGGCAAAGCCCCAAGGTCCTGACCCACCTCCAAACCAAGTTCCTCCATCAAGAGGAACCAAAGGGTGCTGTCACACCCAAGGCTTAGACCTGTCAAACCCGGCTCTGCAAGATAGCTAATGAGCAGCTGGAGAAGTTCAAGGTGAACCCACAGGCAGGGTTTGTGTCTTCTCCCGAATTTCCACTTCCATTGAGCAGATCTGGCAGAGCATCCGAGCCATCACGCAGTGGCTCTTTCAGAAATAAAGGTTGGGTATTGATAGCAACCCCTCCCCCCCATAGCACCTCCACTCCCAGCCCACCTGAGTGACGGGATGTGGGTGGGGGTCCCAGGACACTCCCTGCTGACAGCTACCCTTTCCCATCAGCTGATGAACGCCGTGAACACGCTGGACAGGGACATTCTCAATCAGCTGCATGTACAGCTCATGGAGCTAAGGAGCTGTAAAGGCTACAAACAGTGCAACCCCCGGACCCGCAACATGGACCTGGGTGAGTTGGCTCGTGTGGAGCCAGCCTGCAGTGAAGCGTGTATGTCATGTCTGCCCCAGAGATGAGCCCGGAATCACAGGGAAGGGTAGAGAGAAGCTGCCCTTCTGGGAGCTGAGAACCCAGACAATCTGTACAGGGCACAGACTTCTCCTTCCCATTTCCCTCCCTTCTGTTCATTCATTCTTCACAAAGAACTTAGCCTCCTGAGTTCCTGGGCAGCAAATGTATGAGCAAGGTGTGGAGCGGCACAGGGAAGGACCCTACAGGGAGGCACCTGGCTTGAACGGAGTGACATGGGAACATGCAATATGCTGTGATTCGCTCTGCGATAGATCGGGGGGTGACCACTATAGAGGAAGCAACTGTCCACCACCGAGGGAACATGGAGGGCTGGGAAGTGGGAGGGGCATAAAGTCGCCTAGTGAGGCTGGAACAGAAGAGAGGGAGGGTGATGGGCAGGCTCTGCGGGCCACAAAGGAGTCTAGATTCAATTGCTTTGGGGAGGCTTGATGGAAGGGTTTACATCTGGGCAGTGAAAGCTGACATTTTAAAAAGACAGTGATTAGCCAGGCAGTGGTGGTGCACACCTTTAATCCCAGCACTTGGGAGGCAGAAGCAGGCGGATTTCTGAGTTTGAGACCAGCCTGGTCTACAGAGTGAGTTCCAGGACAGCCAGGGCTATACAGAGAAACCCTGTCTCGAAAAAAACAATAAATAAATAAATAAATAAATAAATAAATAAATATAAAATAAAAAGACAGTGATTACTAAAAGGATGAAGCTGGATCCAGTAAATAGTGCCACACAACATGGTTACCAGGGAGACCGTGCCTGGGGCTCAGGAGAGAGACAATGACAGACTTGAGGTACAGTAGGGAAGCCCACACTACATGGTGATTCAAGGTAGATAACAGAAAAGGTGTCACAGGCTACCCTGGGTTTGGGGTGAGCAGAGTAAAACCAGCGCTTCTAAGCTCAGGATGGGGTTTCTGTTGGTTTTTCAAGATGGGATCTCTGTGTAGCCTTGACTATCCTGGAACTCACTCTGTAGACCAGGCTGGCCTTGCACTCATAGAGATCCTCCTGCCTCTGCTTCCCAAGTGCTGGGATTAAAGGCGTGCACCACCGTACCTGGCCAGCTAGATGTTTTAAGATGGAGAACAACGGGAGAACATCACATTATTGACCTCAGCCAAGCATAGCGGGAACCGCAGACACCACGGACACGAAGGCCTAGGGAGCTTCTGTCTGTCCTAAGCTGCCACCAGTTCCTATCAGGAAAGTGGGAAGTTGAGGAGATAGACCCAGATGTGCCAGTCTGCTTGGGGGGGGGGGGGGAGCAGGATGCAGGGTGAAGGGGTTCGAACAAAGGGACAAGAGTGGCTGCAGAGGAGAAAAGAAACCACCTCTCAAGTGCTACTTTGTGACGGTTGTGCAATCTCATGTAAGTACTGTGCCAAGCACAACGTCAGATGACAATGTGTGGGAATCCTCACGACAGCCCCGAGGTGACTCCATCCCCAGCTTAACAGTGAGTGACATGAACCCACTGGACGATTACGTACCCATGCGCTCGGTCATACCACCGTATCCTCAGGGATTCACAGGGGGTCCCTCACCCACCCACCCACAGCCAGTGAGCCTCGTGAGGCACCCACACCTGTGCCTGCTTCCCGTTTCCCATCACTAAGGCAATTGTGAATGAAGGCTCAATGGCCAAGTGGGCTCAGCAGGGACAATCTACAAGTCCATCTAGCAGACTAAATATCTTCATCATCACTCTGAGCAAGGAACCCTAGTGACATCCTGGCACTGGCGTTTGGCAAACTGAAGGCAGTTCTGAGCTGTGTCTTCCTTAGCGATCGCAAAGCTCACGGGTGCTTGGACCATTTCGCCCTAAACCGTTCTTATTCTGTTCATCTCTCACCCAGGGCTTCGAGACGGAGGAAGCTATGAACAATACAGGTATTTGGTTTTGTTCCTAAAGTTTGGGCTAAGTTCCCTCATCTTGACCTGTCCTGTTGTTGTACCTATTGAGAAACTGTCTAAGGCATAATGACCATAAGTGATAAATATCACCTCGGACACCATCCTTACGTAGTCCCTTTGGAGGGAGGGAACAACATGGTTTCCTCGACGGTGTTTAACACGTATTTTCCTTTTGGCATCTGAACATTTAGGCAGTTTCAGCGTCGAAAATGGCCAGAAATGAAGAGACCTTCTTCCAAATCACTGTGAGTTGAAGAACCAATTTGCAGACAAGCAGAACTGGTTCTGACTTGCCAGTTCTGTGGCTGCTGTTGTCTGGTTGTTCTTAGCACTGGCATTGACACCAGGAATCGCTCCTGCTAGGCTAGAGGTCAATCACCAAGCCCCACCCCAGCCTTAGTGTTTCCTCTCCGGGGCTGGGTCTTCATGCATGCCCTATCTTTATTAGCCTCTGCTCCCCTGCTAAGACTGGACAGTCATAGCTGCTTTTCCTGTAAGATAATGCGAATACATTTCATATTTCAAATTAATGCCTGATCCTAATACATTGCTATTCTCTCTGTAACAATCTGTAAGCGCGAGCTATGACTTAGAGCTGAGAAGTAAGTGCTTAAGTACTCAGCTGACAGACACCTTGAAGGATGTGGCTGTAGAAGCGCTGACAGGGTGTGCCCTTCTCAGCAGAATGGCTGTCACGGGTCATGTGTAGACTGCAACAACCTGTGGTTCACCTCATGCGTAAAGGGGGGAGTCAAATCGTTTCCCAAGGGGTCCAGATTCTCCCAAAAATGCAATTCCTTTCCTTGTGGCCTAAGTACTCCTTCGCATCAGCCACGTCCTTAGAGCAAGGACTGCAGTGTGGGGCTGTCCTAAATCCGGATAGCATGGTAACGGCAGGCTGAGTGTGCACTTTGTCCTGCAGGGGACAGCTATGGGAAGGCTGGGAAGGCTAAGCGGCCAGAGAGAGGAACCTCCAAAACCAGAGTGGCTGCCCAGGCTGTGCAAAAACCACCCGATTCCCAGAAGACCAGTGCCGGAACTGGGAGATCTGACAGGAGGCAGGGCCTGCTCTTGGGACAGGAAACCCTGGAGGACAACCCGGACTTCCTGAGGCTAATTTTTTTGCCCTGCTTTGCTTTGGATGGAACCTCACTGCCACAAAGGATGCGTCCTCACACCTGGAGTCTCTGCTTGCCCTTCCAGAGGCTCACAAAGACAAAGGAACTAACTTCCGTGGACATTTCCTCCAGAGATGGAAATTGCTGGGATTCACCCACCCCACCCCCGTGCCCCTCCCCCAATTGCTGGGATTCATCCACTCCCTCTCCTGCACCCCTCCCCCAATCGTATGGGGAAACAAGCTTGTTTTAACCTTATTCTTTGGAGAAAGCACGGACATCCCAGGTGCTGTCAACATCAGTCTCGACAATGAGTCTATAGCACAAATACAGTACCATTCGCCTGGCTGGTTGACCCGGCTGCCTCAGAAGCTGCCTTCACTGTACATATGTGACTGCTCAGATGTAACCAACACAGGGACTTGTAGGGGAATCTCACTAATATGAAATCTGGCTCTTCAAGAGTCGTGGTGTCAATAAACGCTCTGTGGCTAGTGTCAAGGATAATCCCTTGAGCTTTCAGACATTTCTGTTGCTGCCCAGGATTCATTCCTTTGTTATCCATCCCAGAACTGATGTTTTCTAAGGTACTGAAACCCCAAGCTGATGTGTGTCCTGTGTTTTAATGACATTGTATTTGTAAAGAAATTTTGTAGTTTAAGCACCATCTTACAGTGTTCCCACCCCCAGCCAATGACTAGCTATTGGTATGAAAAAAAAAATCTTTGAATTTTTGTAAAAGGCTATCTTGGGACTTTTTTGCTGTCTTTTTTTTTTTTATTTGTTTTACTTTTTCTTAAAGCATTCAGGATGTTGTCGACCTTCAGCTGAGAGGGTTTGGAGAAGCAGAAGGTTATACATTAATATTAAGCCTCCGTGCCTCAAGGGACCTCATAGGTAAGTCTCAGCAGCTCTGGGATATCTATTTGTAAACTCTGTTTCTCAACAGCAAAGCATCCGGCCAGCCCTCGGTTCTACCAAGTAGGGTCCATGTGGCTGCCGGGAGGCAGCTGCCAGAGCAGCAGGCAGGTAGAGGTGGAAAGGTCAACTCAACGGCTTTCTCAGCAGAGGGCGCCTGCATTTCTCTAAACCAGCAGTGGTTTTCAACCTGGGGTTCCACCAACCCTCACAGGGGTCGCCTAAGGCCATCAGAAAACACGTTTATATTACAGCCCACAACAGTAACAAAGTTAAGAAGTAGCAACAGTAGTAATATCATGGTTGGAGAATTAACAGGTTGCAGCAATAGGAAGGCTGAGAACCACTGGTCTCAACAGTTCCATCATTTTCAGTTTTCAAAGGCCTTGAATGGGTCCGGGCTCCTAGGAGAAAGAACTGTTCCAACCTCAGACACTGACCGTCCTTGCTCCTTATCCCGCCTCACCCTTGCCCTCTGCGTGGAGAGAGTTAAAGCATGCTTAAGCTGAGGCTTAAATAGAAACCTTTATTTACAAGAGCATCCAGACAGTCAGCAAGGCATCCAAAGCTCGATCCAACCGAGTCACCGACGTGGTTTCGATTCCTTGCAGTGTAAAGAATGACAGCCATCTTAAGTGACACTTAATATAAACGTGATTAACCCCAAGTGTGTTCTCAGTGGTGTCAGTCAGTTCCTGATAATTTACTGCTCTTGGAGTGACGTTTCCATCTTCTTCAAAATTCCGTATTTTCAAAGGAAGAGAAAAAGGGAGGAGGCAAGAGAAAAACAAAACATTTCCTGCTCTGTTTTTAACCACATGCACTGGAGGTAAAACCCCTGTCACTTCGTGACAGGGCCAGATCCTAGCTAGCCTGGAGGTTCGCTCCTGGTAACATCGGACTCGGGAACAGAACCCTGGTCCAGCTGCAGCTACTCCTGAATCAAGCCAATTATCTGCCATAGTAGCCACTGTCTCTGGCCCCGACTCGCCTCAGCATCTCATGCTGATGGACTGAGTGGGGCTGTTAATGTCAGCGCAGTTTAGAGAGAAGGCGCTCTGATACCAACAGCAACAGCACAGCTTTGTTTATTTGTGAAGAAGCATGTTTCCTTAATATCATTTGGATCTTCATAAAATACATTTTTTTTAATATATCTTTGGATTTAGCAAAAAAAAAAAAAAAAAGTAGGTACTGGAAATGTCCCCACATCATAAAAGCCGATGAAAAGAATACTTTTAGACCGTTTGCTCCCAAAGACACCTAGGTTTAAAGAGGAGCCAGAGAGGAGGGAGGCGAGGTAGGCAAGAAGAGTACAAAGAGAATGATCCAAAAAAGATTAGAGGGCAATCCGGGTAAAAACAGCAAATTATCCCAAAGGCCAGGAAAAGGAAATCAGAATTTTGAACTGGTGCCACCAGTAAAAATCAGTAGGTAGAAAATATTAAAACATAATAAACTTCACTTTTCTCCCCATACAAAAAGGGGGTGCCAACCAGTTAGCCTGGAGCTGAGGTGCTGAGGGCAGAATCAACGTTGGATTTTAAATGTCTTTCCAAGTTAAGGGGAGGAGCACCACTGTGGTCTACAAGGAAGGCTCAGCCTGTCCAGCCAGCTCAGAAGATGTCACGCGCAAAGCGTGGCACACAATGGAAACGGGGACAATTTGCAACCTGGGACGGTGGGTCAATCACAGGAGAAGCCCATCATGACCTAAACACGTTGGAAAGCCAAGTCCATCCACAGAGGCCTCTGGAAACACGAGCTTCACTCACAGAGAGCTCAGAGAATGAAGTGATGCTCTCTCTTCAGGGAGATGGAGGACACCGGGGCTGGCAGAGACACTTGACAGCTACAGATGTTCTAATAACCTAATGTCATCTAACTGAACCTCAGGAACCCCAAATAAAGGGCATTACACTTGGTTCCCTACTCCAAACCAACTAGGACAGGTGCCAAGAGGAGGCAGAGAGATGGCGGCAGGGGCTGGCGTGTGCTGAGGTGTCGCTCTGACTCAGTAGCACTGGCAGGCCTGGTTCTGAGCTCAGCACCCTGATGCAGAGAGGTAGTTAAGAGACCCCATGAGCTGAACAACAGGAGAGCTGAGCAGACACCAGACCACACGCAGCAAGGGCCCAGGGCCTTTGACCTAAATGTGGGGCTCAGGTCCTAGGAACAGAAATCACCCTAAAATGATGAATGGGCTACATACTCAAGTTTTCCAAAATTATTATCATTTAATTTATGGACTGCATAAAAAACACACAAGATTCTTTTTGAAGTGAATTCGCTTCGGTTTCTGTTTTTAAACTCTTGGCGGTCGGGTTTTCGTTTTTGTTTTAAAGCTCATTGCCCCATATCTATTCTTTCCCCGCAAATTAACAAAGTGCGTAGTTCTCTGGTAAAGAAATTTTTTAAAAAATTTAAATGCCTACATCTAAACAAATGATCACTTTAAAAAGCCTTTAGATTAAAGAGTGAGGCCTGTAAAGCCAGGGGGGAGCTGCAGGCTGCCCTGCCCCCCAGGCTGGGCATTCCAGATGTCGCCTCTGCTGGTAGCCTCACTGCGTGGAGCTTACAGAAATCGACAATGTTAAATATTTAGTTTCACAAACTCTGTAAAAATGAGCTGCTGTGACCTACAAAAAAAGGTATGTACATATTTTCACATAATACAATATCTTAAAAGATCCTATTTACAGAAAGTGTATTCACGAAGCACTGCTGCCCTGACTCAGAGCAGTGCCCGCCTTGGGTTTCACAAGTTTATTTCAAAGCATTATTGCTCTACCTATAGGCAAGGGTGACGCCAGTACTTGAAAGAAACAACAAACAAACAAAAAACAATCATGTTCTTGCCCTAACAGATTAGTGCAGACAAAAACCAGGAATGTGGCTCACCATTCCTCACGCCCTCAAGAATATTGCATTTCTCCTCCGTGACTTCCTCAGTAAAGTGCACTTGGCTGCACGTCGGGGCGGGAAAATTCAATATTGCCATCTCATTTTCCCTTCTGCAAAGCCATTTAACATCAATGACAAATCCTTGAGAATTACAGGGTACGGGGACCTCATCAGGAGAGACCTAGGACAACAAACTCTGGGGACTACACCTGTAAAGGACAAGAGCGCAGAAACACTGATTGCACTGGACACGAGAGCAACACAGAACTACTTGATGACACACACTTGAAGGCAGACTGTGCTCCTCGACCAGTGCTGCAAGACAGAAGAAACCCTAGCCATCTAGATTTATGTGAAGACTTTGGCTGGCGAGGCAGAAGGGTGTGAAGAAGAGCGGTGACTGTGAACACCCCCTCTCCAGCATCACATCCTCCTGCAGCAGAGCACCGTGCCACAGAGAGGCAGGGTATCAGGTAGACAGTGCGCTTCAGCTTGAGACCCAGTTCCGCGCAGATGACAGCACTGGGACCCCGGTGGCGGTCACGCTGGACGCCGAGACAATGACTAGTTACATCCCGATGGTCCTGTGCAGTGTCGTCTGTACAGTGACTTCCTTCTCGGTCCCACTAGGGAGATGTCAGCAGTATTTCTGTTAACAGAAGAACATGGGGTCAGCACAGCAGAAAATCACCCACTGTACACTGCCATGCACAGCTGGCTGGTGCAGACTCTTAGAATCCACTTCAACACAAATATCTAAAAGCTCAAACCAAATGCTTTCAAAACACTGTAGTGGTTTGTATACATTATATATCCAAGTTAAATCTCCAGACCACTGTTAGGGTTCTAGGTCTGAACGAAGAATGAGAAAGCCTTCCTGGGACACAGAAGGATAGACGTCCGTACCTGATCAGGGCCCATGGGCATGCCAGACATGGGCATGGGGGCCATGCTCATGTGTCCCACATGACCTCCACTGCTGTTCACGTGCACCACGTTGTATGCTGCGGGGTTCCCCTGGGGAGCAAACTGCTGCTGGGGGAAAGAGCTGCAAAGAAAGGGTAGTGTTGCTTCCAGATCAATTCAGACCACGGGACACAGACTGTCATCGGTTTATCAAATGGCCCTCTACCTAAGCAGAAAACATCTTTCTGTTGTTGTGTAGACAGGGTCTCTCTGTGTACCTCTGGCTGTCTGGAGCTCCCTATCTAAACCAAGCTGGTCTTGAACTCACAGAGATCCTCCTGCCTTTGCCTCCTGTGCACCACCACGCCCAGCCTGAGATGAATGTGACAGCCTGCCTGCCTTCCATTTTTACAACGGTCAGGACTCAGATGCTCACAGACATGGCACAACATAAAGCAGCTGCAAAACAAGCCAAGCACATGACCTCTCTACCCAGTAGTGTGACAGAATGGCTTCCTGGCTCCAGCACTAGGCTATCAAAGTCACATCCTTACCCATTCCTGGCCAGGTTCCCTGACGGCCACCCCTTCATCTCTGAGGACTGATACATGGGTGCAGTCTGAGGATGCTGCACCATGGCATTCTGGGAAGGCCCCATTCTTGATGACATCATTGCACTGGGAGGACTAGAGCCTCGACCAAAGGCTGGCTCTGGTGGTTGTCCCATTCCTTAAAGAAATGAACAGAAATCAGTGTTCAATGCTGCATGCTTGGACTCTCAGCATCCTAGCATCACCACAGATGGGAGGAAAGGACAGGAAGGCTACCGTAGCTGCTCTGTTCTTGCTTCACACCGAGATGACAAAGTCATCGGTTTAGTAAGAAAAATACCGTCTAGGGCACCGTGGTGGGCGAGGTCACACTCTCTGACAACCTATATCTCTATCCCAGTCTATCCCAGAACCTCCCCAAAGGCGGGCCCAAAGCACAGCCTGTTTGGTATAATCACAGTAAGTGCCCAAGTCACGGAGAAAGAAAGAGATGGAAAAGCCTACTTCTGGGATCTTGTCTCTCAGGCTAGAGTGTCCAGAGATAACACAGCATCCTTCCACACTGGGACATGAAGAACAGACAAGCGGAAGGCTTATGAATAGGAGGGGGGCATTTTTCTGGGGCTAAAAAAAATGTCCAACTGTGAGAGAACAACCCTCCCTGTTACTGCAGCACAGCCCGCCTCCCTGCAGCTCCACCAGACAAACAAGATAGCGTGAGCGGTACTTTGTTTTCACACACAACAGACCAGGTGAAGCTTGTGACCTTAACAGCACTTCGGGGAGGGCCTAATCCGCCAGGCTTACCGTAATTTGTTGGGTATGGAAACTGCTGTGGAGGGGCTTGTGGCATTGCTGAGCCCGCCAAAACCCCATCCATGCTGGGGGAGGCGGTGACGTTGGGAGGTGGGCTGAAGGCCTGGGGCTGCGGCTGCGCCATCATCATCGCCATCCTCTGCTGCTGCAGGTGATGGGTCATCAGCTCTCGTTTCTGCTGGGCAGCCATTTGGGCGCTAAAGAAAGCCTGCTGGTAATCAAGAGATAATTAACTTCGCTCATAGAGGGCCCCACGACACATGAGCTGTCAACCAGAAAGAACACTCAAGTGTCTTCTCTGTAAAGGAAAATAAACAAAAACAGTTCTTTACACCCGCGGCTTCCATATGCAGCCCAGCAAGCATGTGTCCTCCCCGTCCAGGATCAGAAGCATCCCACAATGCTCGGCGGTCATCTCATAACACAGCTCATCACAGAGGGAACCAATCTGGGTGAATTTACTGATGGCTGTAATGATGTAGCCATTTCTCTCCAGCCCTTCATCACTAACAAAGCAGAGAAAGATTGAAAAGAAAGTACGGGGGCGGCATGGCTCAGAAGTGAAGAGAACACTGGCTGCTCTTCAGAGGTCCTGGGTTCAATTCCCAGCACCCACATGACCACTCACAACCATCTGTAACTCCAGGTCCAAGAGATCTCACATCCTTTTCTGGCCTCCATGTGCAGACATTCATGCAAATAACACACTCATAAACATAAAATTAAAAAAAGAGAGAGAGAAAGTGTGACAATTAATTCTTACAAACACTTGAGAATTCTTTTAGTAAGCACGTGCTGAGGACCAGCCAGGCAGGGCACCCAGCCTGGCCTGGACCCTCCTCTGCTAGAACCTTACCTGGGGCTGCAGCATGGGCCTCATCACAGCGGCGCCACCAGTGGGGTTCTCCATTTTCATTTCCAGTGCCTGCCGACTCTGATTTAAAAACTGAACAGAGTTGGGTTAGTAGGTCAAGTAGAACATGTTAGTGAGCCCCAATTAGCTTTACAAACTCCCACCACCCAGTGAGATCTCTCCACACCCACCGAGCTAGGGAGCCACAATTAAACTGATTGGGTTCGTTTCTGTTCTGCAGAAGGAAGATGGCTCAGCAGCTGAGTTCATCCAGAGGACCAGGGTTCTGTTCCCAGCACCTACATGGTGGTGGCTCACAGTCACCACTACCTCCAGTTCTAGTGAAGCCTACACCTCTGGCCTCTGCAGGCACATGTATGTGTACAGGCCTGAATTGCAAACACTATTAAAAATACAGTAAAAATATCCTAAAATTAAAAAAAAAAAAAAATAGAAAAGCCAGGCAGTGGTGGCGCACGCCTTTAATCCCAGCACTTGGGAGGCAGAGGCAGGCGGATTTCTGAGTTCGAGGCCAGCCTGGTCTACAGAGTGAGTTCCAGGACAGCCATGGCTACACAGAGAAACCCTGTCTCAAAAAACAAAACAAAAAAAAAAAGAAAAAAAATAGAATAGAAGTTAGAGGCCTTCAGGCTAGCCAGGGCTACACGGAGAAAGGAAGGAAGTGGCAGCAACTCCCTGCCTCAGTGTAAAGCCTTGGCACAAACAACAACTGTGCAGCTGAACACTGCAGCAGGAGCGAAATGGACTGAGTTTCTCCAGGGACATAAGCTTGGCTTGATCAGATAATAGTGAGCATTTAATAGAAAGGAATAATAGGATAGAAAAAATAGTACCAAGCACACTGCTTCCCCGGTTCTGAGCCCACTTCAGAAGCAGCCATAGCCTGGCTCTGGCCTACTAGGCTCTAAGCTCAACCACTCTCCTACTCAGGTGACTTACTGCCACCACGTGTAACAAGCACACTCACCAGCACTTACAATTTGTGCAACCATACAAACAATTACACTTTAAAGCAACTGCGGATTAAGGAAACAAACAATGGGAAGAAATAAAGTCCTATTTAATAATTCTTTTAAAATATTTATTCTTATTTTCAGTGTGTCTACATGTGGGTATGTGCACATGGGTGAAATTTTCCAGGTCAGAAAGAGGAGGGTGTGGGTCCCCTGGAACTGAAGTTGCCCAAGGTGCCAGCAACTAAACACAGGTCCTCTGCAAAGCAACGCATGTTCTTATCCCTGGCATGCCTCCAGCCCCAAAGTACTAAGAGCTTTAAAAATAACAAGAAGTGGTTTTCATTAAAATACTGAGTCAACAGGGGTGCCAGCACATGCTGCAATCCCTGTATGAGAGGTTGAGGTAGGAGGGTTACAAGTTCAAGGCCTTTCGCCTGGGCAATTATCAAGATCTTGTCTTTAAAACAAAAAGCTGAGGAAATGCCTTCTAAGGGCTGTCAAGACATGCTGTTCCTCCAGCTGCTCTGTTCTGTGTGAAATAGCAGCGTGCAGTTCTGACTAGCCTGGAACTCACCCTATGGACCAGGCTGGCCTGTGGAGCTCACAGAGCCCCGTGCTTCTGCCTCCCAAGTACTAGTGTTAAAGGTGTATACTAAGCAAGGCTCAGAATTAAACTGGCTTGCCTGGAAAGTACATTTACCCACTGAGCCATTTTGCCACTGCTAATGTTATACCAAAGAATATACATATAGAAAGATACCCCTTAACAAGGAACTGTCTGCACAAACAAAATCCTACAGAGTAGTCAAAGCAAAAGGAATTCTAATTCCTTTAGTTAGCAAAGGGTGGAGAGCCGGTAGCAAGGGCTGTGCAGAACACAGCCTGAAAGTCACTGGGAGCCTAGGCAAACACAACTGACTTACCTGCTGGCCCTGCAGCCTCTGCTGAAGCTGCATTCTCAGCTGCTTTGGTGTGTTTGTCCTTGGTCTCACAATGCCAGCTCTAGGGTGCATGCCTTGGAGAGGAAAGCTGCCCTGCTGGCTAATCTGACTCATCATAGAGTTAAAAGATGGTGACTGTCCCTGAAGGTTAAAGCCTCCTTGTAGTGGAGGACCCTGAGCTGGGTACGTCTGTCCATACAGTGCTGCCTTCTGATCCATCATTACTGCTGCTTCTTGGCCTTGGAAAACATCCTGTTTGGACTCCAAAGCTTGTCCCTTAAACATCAAACACAAAGGAATGGTTGGCTATATCTGAGAAAGCAACCAAAGCAAATGTTACAAACAAGGGGAAAATGTAAATCAATACACGTGAGCAGTGGTGGCTCAGAACCCAGAAGCAAACCAAGGCCACTGCCTGAAGCTGCACAGGAACAAGACACGCCCTTCTCTGTGGGAGTGGAGTCCTTGCACGCAGCTGACTCTCTCTCTCTCTCTCTCTGCCTTTTTGGTGGTTATGATGCATTTAACACCTGAAGAAATACTATTGGCTCAAAACCAGAGCTCTCCACAGTAAGACACACACATCTCTCAAACCAATCAGAGATAAATGAAAATCGCAGTGAACAACAAACACATTCTCAGGTTGGCAAATTTCACCATGGCTTGGTGGAATCTGGAGCTTTGGTATCTTATAAGACTACAAATGTTTTGTGTGTTTGCTTGCTTTGTTTTGATTTGTTTGAAGATAGGGGTCTCTCTGTATAGCCCTGTCTGTCATGGAATTAACTCATTTTGTAGACCAGGCTGGCCTCAAACTCTTTGAGATCCACCTGCCTCTGCCTCCCAAAAGCTGGTATTAAAGGTGCATACCACCATGCCCAGCCGAGAGCTACACAATTTCTTCTGGGCTACTTTGGAACAAGTTTCTGTGGCAAAGAACCTATCACAGCTACATAGCATCCAACATTGCTTGACCCTTTTCCCCCAGATCTTTTCAGTTCTCCATGCCCCCCACCCCCAAGACTGAGTAAGCTCATATCCAGAAGCATGGAGAGAGGACCTTCACAGCTTTACTCTTATTTCTAGAACCAAGCATCCTTCCCACTACAAGGACCTCTGGGAGAGCAGAGGTGACTCTCCCAGTGTGTGGAAAGGAACAGATGAAGACAGTCAGCTGAGAGAGAACAGCGGACAAAGCTGAAGGCAGTGCGTGGGCATCACAGGTGATCATGGAGCGTGCCTGTTACTGCAGGTCACAGATAGAGCCTCCTGCGAACGCTACAGTGGGGGATAATTTTGATCAAGAGTCCATTAGCTGTCGATCTCACGCAGTTCCTTCTCACTGGCAGTGTAAGCAGGCTGGGAAGCACGAGCACACAGTACTCTCTGTGCTAGGGTAGACTACGGCAAGAACTCTGTAATGTCCTTTTCCCCTTGCCTTGTTGGGAGGATGAAAACAAGGGTTAGAGAAAGAACTCCTTCCTACCTTCTCAATAACTTATGGCGAATCAGTGTAGTGTGAGTATTTATGAACAACTTTAAGGTACTTCTGCTCTTTGGCTTAACTCAAAGCAGCAGCAGTAAGTCTTGTGTACTCCTGCGTGGTTCAAGTCTGTAGACAGGGACAACCAAGACTCAAAAGGACAGGAGAAAGTGGTGGGTGATTTGGCTGAAATGTAATAATGAATGTAGGTAATTAGATTCTCTGGTTTTCAAACATTTTGAATAAAAGTGTATTGTTTTAATTTATAGTATTAAATAATTCTGTATAGTGGAACTGATTGATAAATTATGGGCTGTCCAGATGGCTCAACAAGTAAAGGTGCCTGCTGCCACACCTGACAACCTGAGTTCAATGCCTGGTTTCTACACAGTGAAATAATAGACTCCTAAAAGTGTGTGCGCATGCACACACACACACACAAAATACTTTTAAACATTTTAGGACTGGTGAAATGACTTAGTGGTAAAGGTCTTTGTCACAAATTCTGACAACCTGAGTTCGATTCCCAGAACCCACATGATGGAAGGGTAGAGCTGACCCCCATAGGCTCTCCTCTGAGCTCCCTGTGTGCCATGTGGGACGGACACACACACAAAATAAAGTGTAAAAAAGCTCTACAAATCTGTTGTTCTCCCATAATTTGTGAATAGCAAGAGATGATTTAGGTAATAATAGGTCATCCAGGAAAAGCGCCTTTCCAGGCCTCCAGTCTCTGCAGGCACTCCCCAGTTACATGCTCAAGGTGATCACCCAGCACTGCTCCTCACAGGTCAGCCTGCAGCAGACGGCATGTTCTGAAGGAGGAAGGAAGTGTCGGGTGCACTGTGCACCTTTGCCTTCTCCTGGGCCCCCAAACCGAGAACACAGCGAGCAGCCCTGTCCTGCATTCTGCTCTGCCACCCGTGCCGCTGCCCGCGCCCTCCTACTCCAGCCTTCCCTTGCTTGGATGAGGGTCAAACGCACACTGAGGTTCAGTCTGGGGTTTTCCTCTTCTCTGGAATACTTCCTACTCGGGTGGCTCTCAGACACAAAGGATAACTAGCTAACAAATTATGCTTTCTACCCCAAACATTTCTGAACTCATTTGGCTTATGCAAATGAATCTGGGTATCCCCAGCACCCCAAACTTAGCATGCAGAAGCAGAAATCATGCTTTTCCAATCCCCCTACTTTCCCACAAAAAAGAAAAGCTGCTTTCCTGAAACCTCCCCTGTAGCACAGTCCCTGGCTCCCCAGGACCCCTTCCTCCCATCTTCTCAGGGTTCTTCACTGCGGTTTCTATCCTTCCGTTCTGTGCGGTCCACTCCCAGGACCCTTCCCAAGCCTCTCCTGTCATTCCAACCCTGCTCACTCCAGACACGGCCATCTTTAATAAAGGAGTGGAATGTTACATTGAACATGGACACTGTATGCATTAGCCTCCCTTCTCTTGCACATTCTACTAAAATGAATGTAAAGAATTTAGAAGGTTCTGAGAACCAACCTAACTAACCCACTAATAAATATAGTATAAGCAGAATTTAGCCAGATATCTGAGACTCTTCCATGCAGCCTCTGCCGCCACTCTATTAAGGGCCACCTCACACCTAGACAGCGTCTCTGTGCCTAGGGGCATTTATTCAGCATGTCCTACATTTCCTGTCTGGATCGTGTCTCCTCTCTGTAAACACCTATCATCTTTTTTCTTCCTTCTTTTTTCTTGTGATTTCTTAAACACCTATTATCTTGACAACATCTGTAACACATTTTACTTTTACTGTTGTTGCGTGTGTGAGATGTGTGTGTGCACGCCACAGGGCACGTGTGGAGGTCAGAGGACAGCTTTGTGGAGCTGCTTCCCTCTGTCCATCCTCACGTGGACCTTTACGTGAGTTCCAGGGACCAAACTGTTCTAGGACAGTATTCTGTAGACTATCTGATCACTGTGTTGCTTGTCACCTATGGCTATTTTTATAGATGTCTCAGATATCATTTAAATGCTTCCCAGTTAACAACTTAGCTTCTGGGATTTCCCCTGCACTTTACTGTTATAAATTACTGTGGGTATTAAACACAATTTGAAAATTTTTTGATGGTTTCTTTTATATTTTTTGTTTGTTTGGGGGTGGGGGGCAGAATCTGGGAACAGGGTTTCTCTATGTAGTCCTGGATGTCCTAGAACTTTGTAGACCAGGATGGCCTCCTCATTGCTGAAATTAAAGCTGTGCACCACCATGTCCAGCAACATTCTTAAACTGAAAATAAAGCCAAGCCACTACAAAAAAGGAAGGTGTGACAAAGCACTCGCTGTGCACCGCCCGGCATTTATGAGTGTCACACTGCACGTGGCCAGCCTGGGAGCCTAACTACTGAAAGTACCCGGTGTGAGCTCCACCTCCATGAAACCAA
This sequence comes from Uromys caudimaculatus, assembly GCA_028551405.1. Classification (NCBI taxonomy): domain Eukaryota; kingdom Metazoa; phylum Chordata; class Mammalia; order Rodentia; family Muridae; genus Uromys; species Uromys caudimaculatus. The sequence goes on from CM052701.1 coordinate 12,644,547, forward strand.
ACAGCTCAGCCTAACCATCATGCCAGGTGATCCGGAACACTCTCACATACCAACAAAATCAAAACCCACTAGAAGACCATAAAACACAGATGAATGGCCAACAGGACAGGATAAGCAAGCTTGCAAGAAGTACAGTGAGAATCAGTAATCTCTTTTGCCTCTCATAGTAAATATCTTTTGTAAATAATCATGCTCTGTTATTTGTGTGGTCATCTGCCTAAGTCACACAGCAGTGCTGAGAGAGGAAAAACTGAAAGTATGCATCTGGAAACAGCTAGTGCCATTTTCCTTTCTGAGACAAGGTCCTGATGTGACTGACCAGCTATCCAGTTACAAGGTCAAAATAAGATCATTCCTGGTTTCTGTAAAACTTGGGTTTGACCATGTCTTGACCTGTTTTCTGGAATTTGACATGTTCCACACCCTATCCACTAACCTTTGCCCTAATAGGATGCTCTGCCAAATAATCTTGAATGTTCTGCCAAGTTCCTACAGAACGAAAACCCTTGAAAACCCCCCTAGACTTGAGGCTCACATAAACCCCACCTTCTCCTATGTCCAATGCTATTTTCCCAAACCCTGCTTTAGAGAAATAACTGTCTGGAAGAAAATAAAGCTTGCTTAATTTGACCAGAGATTTTGAGTAGCGGTCTCATTTGGTGGAATTAACACATGCTGCCCTGCCTTTAAATACTGGAATCCTGTAACTGTCCTGACTTAGCTTCCGGAGCAGGTGGGACACCAGACACATAAATCTGGGCCACTCTTGGTCTTCCACCTTTGTCTTAGGGTGGAAAGAGACATACATAATCCTCACCAGGGGCACGCTAGCCAGCTCCACCGTAAGATGGGACTGCAGCTACAGATCCTGAAAAGGCTGAAGGAACACTGATGCTGACAATGCTGGTGACTGTCGCTGTCACCCTTGCAAGCATGCACACACTCATGGGTATGTTTACATGAACTGCTTTAAATCTAAAAGTGCATATCCACAAGTTACTAACAACACCCCCTTTGCTTCTCACAGAGGTTTTTAAGGCTGTTTTTCTATATTCTTTCCATTTGTCAGAATTTGTCTTTGTTGTTGTTTGGGTTTTTGAGATAGGGTCTCACTATGTAACTTTGGATGGCTTGGAACACCAGGCTTGCCTTGAACTCAAGAGATCCACCAGCTTCTGACCCCAGAGTGCTGGGACTGACAGTGAGCACTACCGCCCTGCGTGTGCTCCCTCATCAGAACTGTGGAACGAGGCCTGTACCCAGTAAGTGGGAAGAAGAACGTCAGACCAAATACAGCACAGTCTCAGCACCGGAGTCAGGCGGCACACGCGCGCGCACGCGCGCGCGCGCACGCGCACACACACACACACACACACACACACACGCACCCACCCCAAATTCAGTTGCTCCTCAGTGTCAGGGCTAGGTGTCATTGGCATCTCTTAAGCTGGACATCAGAACTGCTCAGTGTTTCCCCATGCCTCTTTGAAAACTCTAAGACAGGGGCTGGAGAGATGGCTCCACATTTAGGAGTGCTGGCTGATCTTCCAGAGGACCAAAGTTCAGTTCCCAGCACCCACATTTTAGCTCCACATTTAGGAGATCCAACGCCCTCCTCTGGCTTCCACAGCATGCAGGTGGCAGCACCTAAACAAACATCCCATACTGCCCCCCGTGTGTGTGCGTCTGGTCCCCTCCCTACCAGCAACCAAGGCCTCCCCTTGGTTTATTGTTGGACAGAGATCTGGACGTTGACCAATACAACTTAAACAGAAGTAACCAACTAAAACAGTTCAAAAAATACCTGTGATGCTGAGCATGGTGGCACACCCTTTTAATCCCAGGGGCAGAGGCCATTGAATCTGAGTTCAAGGCTAGCCTGGTCTACAGAGTTCCAAGATAGCCAGAAGGCTACACAGAGAAGAAACCCTGTCTTTCTTGAAAAAACAAAAATAAACTTGTGAAAGTGTATTTTCATGAGATGAGTATACAAACAGGCAAGAGACAACAATGCTCTGATTTGCCTCTGTAAACCTTGTTTAACAACGGCCTGCCTCCCTTGGCATATCTGGCACCCTAACAGGTTAGCTATGGAAAAGAGTTCTAAAAGTAGCATTTGTCGGGGCTAAGAGAGGGCTCTTGACAAGGACCCAGGTTCAGTTCCCAGAACCCACATTTTAACTCGGAACCATCTTTAAATCCAGCCCCAAAAGAGCCAATACCTTCTTCTAACATCTACAGGCACCAAGCACACAATGCTGTGTGTGTATGTGTATGTGTGTATGTATGTGTACACATATACACAGCAAAACACTCACATACATAATAAAGTCAAATTAATAAATGTAAAATGTTTAAAAACTTAGGTAATTATCATTAGGGCTGGAGAGACGGATACTCTTCTAGAGGACCAGGGTCTGCTCCTAGAACCCATACGGTGGTTCTCAAGTGGTCTGTAACTTCAGTCCCAAAGAATCCAAAACTCTCTGCTGGCCTCTGTGGGCACCCAAATGCACACAGTGCACAGATGTGCACACAAGCAAATACCAATAAACATAAAATAATTTTTTAAAATAAAGTTAAAAAAGCAAAAAGTTTAAGTAAGCAGCATCCTTAAAGCGGTGGTGTTCTCATTAGATGTTTTCTTTGGCTGTAGTAAGACAAGAGACAAATGCTCACACTTTCTCACAAGTGACACACGGTACACACAGTCTTATTTTAAGCTGCGTTGTCTCTAGGAGTATGCAAGCATACTCACTGCCACCCTCTGCTGTTCCCACATAAACTGCAACGCACCTGATTCACGAGCTCAGGGATCCCCAAGGCCCTGTCGATCTCCTCCAGGCCTGTGGCATCTGTGTTGCTCAGGAGTGTGTGCAGCTGGTCCAGCAGAGCTCTCTCGTCGCTCTGGCCTTCTGGATTAGAAGGTGGCCCAAGCAGATCATCCAGAGAATTTCTAAGAAGAGGCCTAGAGAGAGACTTGAGTCAGCTCCAATGCGGCCGGATTGGAGTTGGTGAGGACCTATGTTCCACACCCAGGACCGCAAAAAAGCAAATGGTGCTCTTCTGTTGGTGTTGGTGTTGTTTAGGCTTTTAAGTTTTCTGAGAGTCTTGCTAAATAATAACTTAGTCGAGCCTCAAACTCACACCCACCAATCTCTCCTGTTTAGTGTTAAATGCTGAGAGTTATACAATGATGCTGAAGTAAAAGTATGTACTCTAAGATGTGTTTCCACTGATCTCTGGCTTCTGCATAAACATAGAATTTTTAAAAAGAAGAAGTGGGCAGGGATGTTGCTCAGTGGTAGTTGATTAAATAAATTAAAGATAAAATGTAGAATGAACTCCCAGTCTTCTCTTTCATTTAAAAAAAAAAAGTAGAGTAGTGTAACAGTTCACTTCACTGCCACCCATACGACTGAAATGTTGTAGATGATTTTAGAAAATAATTACCCATTATTCAAAAAGGTAATCTTTAGGGGATGGAGAAATAGCTCAGCAGTTATGGGTTCAGTTCCCAGCAGCCACATGAAGGCTCAACATGTAACTCCAGTCACGGGGGTCTGATGCCCTCTTCTGGCCTCCATGGACACTGCACATACACAATGCACAGACATACATGAAGGCAAAAACACTCATATCCATTTTTAGTTTAATTTTTTTTTCCAGAATAACTGAGGCACAGTACCTGAACACCACTTATAAACCTATGAGAACATGTCTTTCCCAACTGCTACTACTGCTTTTCGCCCCTGGGGAGATTACTGCTAAGAGGCCTTTTGGAACTCCAAGTCAACAATAGTGTCTCCCTCCTCTGCCAGAGTTACTCCTGCTCAGACTCTTAAATCCAATGCAAGCATTCCCACATCACAAAACAAAATCCTACCTATTTTGAGCCCCATGAGGACCTTGTTCCACAGACAGCATGCCCTCTGGCCAGGAACCTGGTTGGTTAGATGGCACTGCTGGGCTATAGGGATTGACCCCCATTCCCATGGGAATCTCACCAGTTCCTGGGGGAGCAAAACAAAATTTTCAGCCAGGTGGTGGCACACACCTTTAATCCTAACACTCACAAGACAGAGGCAAGTGGATCTCTGAGTTCTCAAGGCCAGCCTGTTCTACAGAATGAGTTCCAGGTCAGCCAAGACTACAAAGAGAAACCCTATATTCAACCCCACCCCCCAGGCCCAATAAAAGTAATTTTCATTTTTTATTGAAAGGGACAGCTTACTCATTTGAAGCATCTGCTGTTGTTGCTGCTGTTGCTGCTGCTGCTGCTGCTGCTGTTGCTGCTGCTGCTGCTGCAATGTTGGTCTAGTGCTTGGTAGTCTATTAGAACGAAGTGGCAAGGTAGGAACCGAGCCCCCCATGGCAGGTCTTGGTAAAGCAGCGCTGTAGTCTGCCCCAGCTCTTCCCAAGGGACTGGAAGCCAGAGGCTCCATTCTGCCGGCCCTTGAGTTAGCTAAACCCCAGTCTCCTGAGGAAGGATTTGGATTCACAGGAACGTTTCTGTTTGGTCCACCTAAAATAGGTAGAGCTCATCAGGTCTTACCCAACACATAACACAGAAGCCCTTCTTGCCCTGGGAGAACCATTATTTGCTATTGTAGCTGAGACTGTCATCCTGAGAGTAGGGCTGGCCAACTACAAAAACAGTATCTAGAAGCCTCTACTCCCACACATTTGTTACAGGTTAGAGGTGGCCTGAACCAGTGGGATATTTAAGAAGCATCGTGGTTCCATGGAAGGAATAGTATACTAAAATATTAAAGTTGTTACTGGATTTCAATGTTTAAGTGGTTTTCGGTATGTTAAGTGTAGTTGAAGGAAATGGCTACACTTAGACAGGACCTACCCATATTGGCGCCATAATTCTCCTGACTCTCCATCATTCTCGGGTTCCCAGGCAGGACGGGCTGTTTTGGTAACACAGGGAAAGCACTGACATTCTTCACTGGCGGACCTGAGCCAACAGACACAGGGCTATCTAGAGACACCGCTCGGTTATATGGAGGACGGACAGACTGCACAGGCTGTGGACTTCGCAAACCTGTTGAAAACACAGAAGTTTACCATGTTAGTATCCCTTGCTGACTCTAATATTTAAATAATCAAGTGCAAGAAACAAATACTAAGCCCCACACAAAAAGTCTTTCTCATAAAAACAAGCACTACCATTTTCTTTTACAAAATAAATATTTGTCAAAAAGAAAGAAAAAAAAAGCCCAAATTCCAAATAAAGTACAAACAATAATCTGTATGTTGGCCAAAGTGCTAGCATTCAGCCATAGCCCAGTATGGTCATGTCCAGTGTTTACCTTGGAAGGCCAAGGCGCAGGCTGAGCGCTGAGGCTCGCTAGACCATGTTTAACAGGCACAAGACTCTAGATGTGGACCCCCAACAACACAGGAAGGAGGGAGATGGAGAGAGAAAATGGACCAATGTTTTTAATTCCTAGAGATGCTTCCACATACGTACTTATGAAGTGTATTCTCTACTTACAATTTTACAATAAAAATAAATAGTTAAGCTGCCTTCCAATCAAATAGGAAATAAATGTAAAGTTTCTTCTCAACCTCTCTGACTAGTCAGTTGAGGAAACAGTATAACTGAAAATAATGAGACCCTGTTGCAAAAAAAGAAAAGAAAAAGATAAAGAAAAAGTCAGTAACTTCAGTAACTTCTTCTAGGGTGGTGGCCATGACTTTAGTCCCAGTGCTCTGGAGGCAGAAGAATCTCTGTGATTTCAAGGCCAGGATTACCCTTCCTCAAAGAAAGAGAGGGGAGGAGGGGGATCTGATGCAAAAGAGAAAGAAACAAAGACAAGGGAGAGAGGGAGAGCAGAAGTAACCAGCATGAGAAGACAAGAAATTATTTTTAGCATCTTTGAGTGTACTGAGTGAACCCCTACAGTAGGAAAAGGACCAAACAATGACAAGAGGCACCTCTCACGGTTAACACAAGGACTTTCTTTAAGGACAAAAATGGTGTGTTTAATCCAGTTTGGGTCTTTTAATCCAATTCTCCATGTTTAAGAAAAAGTCTATACCAAGCCCAGGCATGGATTCTCTAAATTATCATGGTTACTGGCACATTAATTAGAAGGGAAACAAGAGAGGGGAAACAAGACACCCACTGCCAATCTGATGGTCTAAGTTCCACCCTACCCAGGACCCACATGCTGGAAGGGGAGAACTACTTCCTCAAGGTGTCCTCTGACTGTCCTATGCTGTAGCACAGGCATGCATGCGTGTGCACCTGCACACACACACACACACACACAAATTAAATGTAATTTTTAAAAAGGAAGAAGAGGAAGGCAGGAAAATAACTAACAGAGACAGGATCAATGGGTCCAAAAAACTGGAAAGGCAGAGCATGCGTTCTGAAGTTACAAGCACTGCTGCTTCCTGGTCTGGGTGTGGGCGAACATGTATGTCTGCACCCCAGAACTGGGACATGGAGTTCAGTGGGTAAGTCTCACCCACCTAGGTTCTTCACAAAGACCACGTCTGAAGCCCTCACCCAACCTCACCCCTCAGGGAAAAAAAAACTGTAGCCCTTCCTTACCCAGAGCACTTGGCCCTGCAAGCACCTGCTGCTTGGTCCCTGGGTGACTACCATTTGTAGGACTGTTGTAGAAGTCAGAACTAGTCAAATCTCCAAGAATGGCATCTAGATTATCCAGGTCTCCCGATACCTGAAAATGAATCTTTCAAAATTATTCTGAATGTAACACCAAATGCAGCTAGCTATCAAAGCATCAGCAATAGAAACACCAACCAGGAACCAGTAAAACACAACAGTAATGTCGGGCGTGGTGATACGCACTTTGAATCCCAGCAATCTGAGTTCCAGGACAGACAGTGAGACTCTCTCCCTCTCCAAAGAAAACAGGTCAACAACAAAGCAAGCAAACAAACCAACAGCCAGCAGCAAACCCCAAGCCTTCTCCTGAGATAGCAATGCTCAGCCCTCCCCACCCCCACTCTCCCTACTAGAGCACTTACTCAGAGTCCGCAGGGTGCTTTTGTAGAATGTGTTCATGTGCATGAGCTCTCGCTCTTGGGGAAATGATGCTGTTAAAGTCCACTTTTTCCTAATAATGTCTACCCTGTCCTTAACAACCTAAACTGTTCATTTCAACGTAACCACTTCCATGAAAATACTTCAAACTGGCCACAAAAACTTAGGGCCAGCAACATGGCTCAGCACATAAAGATGCTTGCCGAGCAAGCCTGACACCTTGAGTTCAACTCCCAGTCCCACAATGGAAGGCACATACACACACACACACACACACACACACACACACACACACACACACACACACACACACACACACATGCACACGCACACATTCTCTCTCACACACACTCTCTCTCACATATACACAGTAACTATAATGAATGAAACCTCAAGGCTATCCTTCAATTAAAAACTAACAATTTATAATGTGGTTATAAACAATTGTTATAAAAACTAATGTATAACAATTTATAATGCTGTTATACACTACAAATGCAGTGTCTGTAACGCAGAAATGAAGGAACAAATGGTGGGCTGGAACAGAGAGTACCTTACCTCCTCACTCGTCTCTGTCTTAATTTTGGGGTCTTTCTCTTGGCCGGAGCTAGGATTGGTGGAGCAGCTGCACTGACTCAGTTTACTGTCCCCTCCGTCCGCTTGGGGCTGCAGCTCTTTGGCAAGCACATCACTGGGGTCATCCCTGTCCAGCAGGTATCTAAGAAGGGCATTATTCTCCTTCTTCTTAGGACTCAGTTGTTCCTGCCTGACATTCCCTTCTCCACAGGAAGCAGTACTGCTGGTGTCTTTCCCAGTGGCTTCTGCAGTGATCTTGGCGACCTCCGCTGGTGAGTTGCCATTCTGTAGCAACTTGTGCAGAATCCGGTGTTTCTCTTGCAACAGAGACCCATGCACGTTGGAGGTAGAGGACACTGCTCCTGGTGTTGAGGAGGACACTCCAGAGGGGCTGGTGACACTAATGGAAGAGTCTTTGCAATTTGAATCCAGGGGAGAGTTGGTCAAGGAGGAATGGCCTCGGTCATCCGAGGAGCATGTGAGCAACTGCAGCAGTTTCTTGTGGCCTTTACTTTCCAGGGGTCCCCTAGGAGTCTCTGACACCTCCCCACTGTTCTCCTTGCTTTCCTTGTCACTGGGGTGATCTCTGCTGTTTGACTGACACACCGAACTCTCCACTGGGTTTGGTTCACAGTATAAGCCTAGGGGGCTCTTAGAATCCTGACTGCTCACTTTACTTGGCTGGTTTACATTGGGAGAGTTATCCAATTTGGGGCCTGGTGAAGATAGAGTAGATAAAAGAGAGGTTCCCACACCTTCACTGATAGCTTGCAAGGCACTAAGGGAGCTGCTGGAAAAGCTGTGACTCCCTGTGTTGCCAGAAGATCCCATGGGGGAGTGCACACCTGCATGTGGAGAGAGAGCAGGAGACAGTCAGACACACTAAGACACAGCCTCTGCGCTATTACAGAAGACAGTGGTGTGGAAAGAAAACAGAAACAAAAGAAAATGGAACCATGGATACCTGCAGCAGGAGAGAACTGGTGGGAGGCCATCTTGGGGCTCCCACGATTACGAGGAGAAATCATGATGTTCTGCTGGGTGGGGCCAAGGCCAGGACTGCCGTGTGGGGGACTGCTCATATTGACCCCATAGTTGTTGTTCTGGTAGGAAGATGGCGACTGTAGGCTTTGTGCTGGGGTCAGCGAGGCTACGCTACTAGAAGCCCCATACCTAGCTCCACCCATCTGCCCTGTGTTGCTGGGGTCTGCCACGCCATAGGTCCGGCTGCCCAGCATCTGTACACTCTGATTTGGAGACATGCTCATGCCACACCCTGCTGCGGGAGGCCGGAGGCCTTGTCCTGCAGGATTTGGGTTTGGTCTATATCCATTCTGTTCTCTGCAAACAAACACAGAAGTTTTACTTTAAAACCGCAGCAATGCATAAAGGGAAGGAAGAGAGCGGGGAGAGCTGCCTAGGAGGACACACTAGGCGTCACTCCAGCACCAAGTGGTAAACCCTATTCGGTGCTAATCACCAAGTCAACCCAGCAATACTTTGCCTTGCTTTTTTAATTTATAGATTTAATTTCATGGGTATTGGTATTTTGTCTGTATGCATGTGCGTTCACCATATGTATGCCTACTGTCTGCGGAGGTCAGAAGGCGGCATTAGATCCCCTGAAACTATATAGATAGTTGTGAGTCACCATATGGGTGCTATGAATCAGGTCCTCTGCAAGAACAGGTGCTCTTAATAACAGCCATTTCTCTAGCCCCTACTTTCCCTGTTTTTATATACTACTGGGGATTCAGAGTTTCCCGCATGCTAAACAAGCTCTCTAATACTGAGCTCTATTTCCAAAGCCCACTGATATTTTGAAACAGGGTCTCATCTCACAAAGCTACCAAGTCTGGCTTTGAATTCATTCATTAACTCAGTCAGGCCCAGAACTTGAGATCCTGCTGCCTCTGCCTCCCTTGTAGCTAGGATAACAGGTCACACCACCAGATCTAAATTATGGAATTTGTTTGTTTTGGTTTGTTTGGATTTTTTTGGTTGGTTGGTTTTTGTTTGTTTGCTGTTTGCTTTGTGATGGGTCCCATGTAGCCTACAATAGCTTCGAAGTCACAATGAAGCCCAAGCTTTTCTTGCCTCTACCTCCCAAGTCCTGGGAAACACAGGAATCCACTACTACCCCAGTCTATACCGTGCTATGAACTGAACCTGGGGCACCGTGCAGGAGGGCTGCATTTTACCAGCTGAGCTACATCCCTAACAGTTTTAAATGAGCCAGAAGATCTAACTGAGTGACGTCAATGCTGAGTGGCTCTGACAGCCATGTGACCCTCCGAGGCCTCATCACAGCTGACCATCCCTGGGGCTCAGCCTGAGCATGCGCCAATGCCTTAAGACAACCCATGACTGGGCCTCTTCCTACGCGGTCTGTTTATCATTAATAACATCAGTACTTACTACCTTTTAGTACCTAGTGGTTACATTTATATTTTACTTTTTATTCTAAATCCAGTCTCTGGAAGCAATATAAATATAACACTAGAAATGAAAGGTTACAAGGTACCTACTGCTCTCCCAACATACCACCAACCTCACCTTCATCCCCCACACACATACCCTGGCCTTACCCAGAAAGCCGTTATTTACTGGAAAATACTTTTACATAAAAACATAACCTTAAAGAAAACATACTCTTAAGAACCTAAATTCAGCCGGGCAGTGGTGGCGCATGTCTTCAATCCCAGCACTTGGGAGGCAGAGGCAGGTGGATTTCTGAGTTCGAGGCCAGCCTGGTCTACAGAGTGAGTTCCAGGACAGCCACGGTTACACAGAGAAACCTTCTATCTCAAAAAACCAAAAAAAAAAAAAAAAAAAAAAAAAAAAAAAAAAAAAAAAAAAAAAAAAAAAAAAAAAAAAAAAAAAAAAGAACCTAAATTCACTCCACAAGATCCATCAGCTTCCCTGCCTTTTCTCCCTGTATACCAACAGCAAAGCATCCTGGGACAAGGGTGCTTTAGTGTCATCACCTCTGAAGAAAGTGGGTCGAGACAAAGCCATGACGATCATTCGTTACAGGATTGCGGAAGAGTTTGCTTTTGGTCTGCGCACTCACGATAGTTCCATCAGCCAATGAGAAACGATACACTGGGGTCTCTGCGTGGCCATGAATATAAGCTATTGGGAAAAGCATACTGTTGCTAGTATCTGAGACTAGACCGATGCATACAGAAACAGACAAAAAAGGAATCACGCTTCAAGTACAAAACTGTATTAAATCGTGTAGACATACACAAAGTATAGAACAGCTATGCTCAAAAACCATTCCCTCTCCCACAACCACCAAATAGCAGAACAAGGGCTGACCACACAGTGAGTGCTTTACAGTATCATCAACATCAACTCCAAACGCCCTTACCTTCTTTTTTTTTTTTTTTTTTTTTTTAAAGATTTATTTATTTATTTTATGTATATTAGTATACTGTTGCTCTCTTCAGACACACCAGAAGAGGGCAACAGATCCCATTACAGATGGTTGTGAGCCACCATGTGGTTGTGAGCCACCATGTGGTTGCTGGGAATTGAACTCATAACCTCTGGAAGAGCAGTCAGTGCTCTTAACCGCTGAGCCATCTCTCCAGCCCCCCGCCCTTACCTTCTTGATAGTGACGCTTCTGGGACCATGACTGCCCATCATTCAGACTGAAGAACCTCTGGATACATCTTCGGATTGTGTCTTCAAAGCCAGGCCTCATGGAAGATCTAAGTGAGTTTGTATCTATATTGACAACCTTTCCTATTAAAGATAAAAACAGAAGAGTCTATCTAACCCTGCCCGGAAGAGCCTACTGCTGCTTAGCTGACTAGCAGTTGAGAGTGACAAAAAGGAGACAGTCTCAGCTCTGCCTTCTGTCCCTGCTCTCGTTCTGCATGTCCTGCTGAGGGACAAAAAAGTGCACTGTCTCTAACTAGTTATAGGCAGAGCTCTCAGTAATAAGCAGGCCTCTGCACTATATGTACCTTTCATAATGTGTGGGTGCTGAAGGAAAGTTATTTAGCTATACTTAGTCTTAAAGGAGAAAATAAGACTGCCAGATCAGAGTGACTGAGAGCTCAAGAAGAAGCTGACTCTGACAGATCAAATAACAAATAGAAATATATGTCGTGGGACCAAATTCATTCTGAGCACACAGGAGGAAAACTAGGAGGAATGGCACAAACTTGTAACCTCAGAGCCGAAAGGGCAGAGAAAGAGGACCCCAGGCTGGGCCGATAGATAGATCTCAGCACATAAGGTGCTTGCTGGTGACCTCTGTTCCATACTTGGAGCCCCAGGTGGAAGAAGAGTGACCTTGTGACAAGTGCATGCACTTGTGAACTCACAGAACCAGCAGTGCACACTCGTGCATGCAGAACCAAAGGAATAAGAACACTTTGTAACAGTTTCCAGTGAAGACACATTGGCTGGTCTTACCAGAAAGGTCATGCCTGGTAATAAAGCTCTCAGGACTGGACGAGAATGGCCGTTCTGTAGTCACACGGCGAGCCACACAGATCATACAGCACTGGAAGTCTACAACAAAAGGTCACCAGGTCGGATTACAGTGGCTTTTAGCTGTGCCTAACGGGTGACTAGGAACACCCGTAACGTCAGTAAGAAGGGTTAGGACCAGCAGTGGACCCGACTCTCACCTTCCCCCTCTTCCAGCATAGCCCGAGGCTGGGACAGGGCAAAGCACTGCATTGTTTCATATCTCTGGCGAGTTTCAGGACTGGCATTCATGTCTTCCAAAATATCATGTGTTTTCATCAACATACGACAATTAAATGTATGGCTTTTTTGTCTCTGGTTCTCGTTGGTCCAAGAAACTCCATTAACTTTGGAAAACAAATTGAAATTATTCTTTATAAGCCAGGTAAAACTCAGTCAAAAACTATCAAGAATTCAAGCTAGGGTTGGGCCTTGCTCTTTGCAAAGGACCTGGGTTTAGTTCCCAGAACCCACATGGTGGCACGGTCATCCACAACTCTAGTTCCAAGGAATGCAGTCTGCTGGCCTTGGGCACACACATGATGCACACACATACATGCAAGCAAAACATTCATCATATACACAAAATTTTTAAAAATTCAAGCTAGGGGCTGGAAGGGTGGCTCACTGGTTAAGAGCACTTGGTTGCTCTTCCGAGGACCAGAGTTTGGCTCTGAGCACCCGTATCAGGCAGTTCATAAGCCCCTTCAACTCTCGCTCCAGAAATCTAATGTCCTCTTCTGGCCCCTGTGACACTGCAGTGACACATGGCATACGTTCACATAGATACATATAGGTAAGTTTTTTTTATATAAAATATTTAAGAACCCATGCTATAAAGTGAGTGTGGCAGAGCAAGCGGCTGGCCCAGCTACTAAAGGGGCTGAAAAAAGAGGCCTGGACAGCATCTGGGGTAATACACAGAGCTTACGTACAAACAGGAGAGCCAAGTCCAGCTACCTTTCTTTCTTACTACACAACTCCCGTGTGGTGACACCTACATATAACAATATCAAGACATCTGAGTAAGTTTGGCCTCGCCAGAAGTTCCAATGAACATTTGGGCCCCATGGAAAACTTTGAGTCCACCGAGGCCAAACTGAAAATATTGCTGGCAATCACTCATTTTCTGGCTTCCTAAGAAGCACCTTCAATCTCTTAAGAAATAACTAAGAAAAAAAATATATTTAGAAAACACATTTATATGCATGCCTGTAGCCAGATATGGCAGCACACACCTATAATCCCAGCACACAAGACAATGAAACAAAAATAGGAGGATCATAGATTCAGAACTAGCCTGGACCACACAGTAGGACCATAGATTCAAAGCAAGCCTGGACCACACAGTAGGGCCCTGTCTTCTCAAACAAAATACAAAAAAAAAAGGAGCACACCTGTGGATTTTGGTAAATGTTTAAGGAAATCCTTCCGGTCTTGCTCATGTAAGATGCTGTAGACACTTGTGTTAACCAGGTCCTCCTGCTTGTACTGCAGATATTGTGTGACATTTTCTGATACAAATACAATGTTTCCATCTCGATTCACCACAAACAGGAAACCATCCAGTGCCTGCAGTGGGAGATGTTAACACTATTATGAAAGCCATATCCCCCAAAGCATTAAACCCTTCTCCCATTTTTACCAGGGTTTGGGTTAGGGTTCAGATTAGGGTTCTACTTGCAAATAGAACATTTAAAGGGTCAATAATATTAAAGAGGACCCAATCCAATACAACTGATGTCCTTATAAGGACAGATTAAAAATACACCAGGGAGGCACGCCCAGGGAAAAGGCCATATTAAGACATAGTAGCAACGGAGAGAGGCCTCAGGAGAAACCAGCCCTGCCAGCCCTGATCTTGGGCTCCAGTCTTCAAAACTAAAGAAATAGGCTTCTGTTGTCTGAGTCACCTACTCTGTGATATTCTGTCACTGCAGCCTCAGCAGAGGAAGACTACAGCCTTGTTGGAGGGGGGAGGGAGGACACTAGCCCCTGACAACCATCGGGTCTATTAACATTAGCATGATTATTTCAGGGCATTAAAAAAAAATTTAAAAAAAAAAAAAAAAAAAAGGCAAGTATGGAATGACATATCATATAGGTTTAACCCCAACATTTAAGAAGTGGAGGCAAGAGTTGAGGTCACCCTAATCTATCTATACTGCAAGTTCAAAACAGCCTGGATTAACATTACAATGTCTCAAAAAAAAAAAAAAAGCCTGTATGTTTTTCGACCTTGTCTCAAAAAAAAAAAAAAAAAAAAAAAAAAAAAAAAAAAACCCAGAGAAAAGAAAAAACAATAAAAATCATTCTTAGTGCTCCCCAACTTTCCACCTGATCTCAAGCTAAGCTATAGGAATTATCATCTGTTCCTGAACAAGAGTTTTTAAATGAATGAACCCAAAGTAGTTGAAATGACTCACTGAAAGAAAGACCAGTTGTCAAGTAAACTCGCTGAAGCGCTCGCCGGCCTGAAGTAGACACTGCGCCATGGTTAATCAGCTCTTCAAGGCAATTACTTTAAAAACATGCACATGTTTAATGTTTGAAATTGCCTCACAAGCTGGGGTGCAGCTCCATCACAGAGCACATGCCTAGCATGCATGAGGCCCTGGGCTTCCCTCCCCAGCACCATGAATAAATTCTCCAAGAATACAGAGCTGAGGGCGAAGGATGTCACTCGGTGGTAACACGCGTGCCTGCTATGGTCACCTGGCGTGTGTGAGGCTCTGGGTTTAATTTCAAGCACAACAAAGAAAAAGTAAAACATAGTGTACTGCGCAAGCAATCATGGGAAAAACCATAGAAGGCTCTGAACTAAAACACACTAAGTAGCACCCCTGGGTGCTACCAACCTGTGAGATTAGGAGCTACTCTACCTCAAAGTCCTTCTTTGCTTCTGTGTACATGTGTTGTATTTTCATATTGTATACAGTGCATAAACAGTATTACATATAGTGTCAGGAGGGTATTTTATGATCGCTATAATACTGAGCTCTGCTCCATGGGGGTAAAAACTATTTCCCCATTTCCAACCCCCCCATATATTTATACCCTATATAAATCACATAGTAAAACCACCAAAGCACAGCATGCTTTGGGCGGCTGTAAGCCTCATACCCACCTGTAG
Organism: Uromys caudimaculatus; assembly: GCA_028551405.1. Taxonomy (NCBI): domain Eukaryota; kingdom Metazoa; phylum Chordata; class Mammalia; order Rodentia; family Muridae; genus Uromys; species Uromys caudimaculatus. The sequence continues at coordinate 12,659,775 of CM052701.1, forward strand.
TAAAAGCGGCCCCAAAGAGTCTTTATCAATGACTCCCTGCCCTGTAGAAGACACGTCAGCTTTCTGAACATCATCGTCACTGGAAATAGTTTTTCCTGAAGACACAGAAGGAAGCATGTTGAGCAGCACTACCTCAGCCCCGTACACACTCACACACGCGCGCGCACGCACACACACACACACACACACACACACACACACACACACACACACACACACGGTTAGGCAGGTGCACACACATGCAGAACCCCCGGCTCCCTTTCCACTCACATGCCAGTCCTCAGCCCCGGCCTCCCTCCCACCAGCACTCTGCACGCTGAGGGACATCAGTCTTCTGCCAATTCTCTGTTGTTTCTTAAAAACCGAAGCTGGTCAACTTGTGGGACCTTTGAAATGGTGAGATCTTACTTAGCACGAGTGAGGCCCTACTCAATCTCCTTGATCCAAAATGGGAGGAGAAGGGGGGGATTCCTTACATATTAGAAGTCCAACGCCTGGGTATCTTTCTGACTTTGTATTACCTTGTTCTTTTATTTGACGTATCTGTCTCACTGTTTCCTTTAAAATAGCACATTTGTCTGGTTTGACGTTGAAGTTGTCAATATCACTAAGATTTGCAGATATCAGCTCAGCCAGTTCTTCTATGTACTTGCTCTCCTGCTCCCGTCTCCACTTTTCACCACTGTAGACAAGACTGGAACACAGAGAAAAGCCACAACTCACACCTCTCAAGAAAGCTTTGAGCAGCCCTGTACTACACATTAGTTTTGTATGGACATAAACTAAACTCAGCCAACAAGAACCACCAGTTGTGGTAGCACAAAGCGTACACTGAAGAAATCCCTGCAGCCTCCCTCAGTGCCTTGAGACACATCAACCCCAGTTCTTCCATCAGGAAATGGGGACAATCACCTACCCTTGTCCTGGGGCATCACAAGGCAATTTGCGTTTTCGAGACTCAGTGGCCAGCGGATCCAAGGAGCTTTCACCTAGTCCACTCATCCTGACCTCAGATCAGCAACTACGAAAGAAGAGGTGACAAGATTAAAGCACTAAAACACACATTCTCTATGAAGACGTCACATGGTAGAATGGCTATATCCTGTGGTCCTGGGGCATTTCTGTTATGAATGTGTCTGCACAAGATCAGATGCTTTGTAATTATGCTGGGCATGGTGGTGCAAGCCTCTAACCCCAGAACTCGGAAGGCTAAGTCAGGAAGATTAAGGATTCTGGGTAAGCCTGGTCTACACAGCAAGTTCAAGGCCACTGGGGCCCAGTGTCAACATAAATTTCACAAAATAAATTATGTCTAACAAAAGACTATCAGAACTTTAATCTTGAAACAATTCTGAATTGTATTTATATCCAAGTAATAAAAGTTTACTCAGTGATTTGGTAAGAATACTTCAAGTAATGAGTCCATACTAGGCTATAAGATTTATTTTTATTTTCTGTGTATGAGTGTTTTTTGCCTACATGTATATATACATATGTATATACATATATACCATGTGTATGCAGAGTCCCCACAAGCCACAAAAGGCTGTCAGTCCCCTGCAGCTGGAGTTAAGAGGCAGTTATGACCCACCATGTGGGCATGCTGGGAACAGAACTCATCCCCCAGTCTCCGAGCTCTTTTCCTAAGTAGCACTTCTGTCCACTGCATCATTTCTCCTCCATTGTTAAGTCCAAGTTAGCCTAGATCGTATCAACATGATGTAAAACTACTCTACATTCTTCTTAAAGCATAGGTGCAAAGCCAGATACACTCTACACTACTGGGGCTGCCATAAGCCACACCACAGCCATTATTTACATACTGACTGCTGGAAAAATAATCTATCTTGGTTAAGTTTCAAACACTAAGCCGATAAATACAAGGCATTTCTTTTTGAGCTTATACTGTGAGGGTTCTTTAAGCCTCATTTACCAAGGCTTTCGTGTGTGGTAAACCCTTGCTTGAACCTGACAACCACCATCTAAAGAATCCCAAGTCTCCAATTTCAGCCAGCGAGCCTGCAGGTGTGCCACTAGGTGGCACAATTCTACCAGAAAGGCCAATTTAAAAAAACAAAAACAAAAACAAAAAGCCACACATGATCAAACTTAAAATATGTAGGTCATGTTTGTTTTGAGACAGGGCCTCTTCACCCAGACTGTCCTGGAGCCCATAGTTGTGGCTGTCCCTGAGCACCAATCCTGCCTCTGTTTCATACTGGGATGACAGGCCGTCCTATCTGCGGTCACACACACCTTTTGAACTCTCTAGAGTGTCAGACTACAGCATCAGTGTTGAACAGTTAAGTGTGGTTCTTTCAAAGACAGATCTACAGCAAATCTAGCTGCCTTACCAATCGGTTCAAAGATTATTTTTAAACTGAGCAGCTCTGAGCACTGACATACCTATTTTTACTTAACTTATTCCAGAATTCTACATAGTATCTTCCTGCCCTTGTGTTACATGGGCTCAAGCTGCAAACCCACATGGAGAACTCTCAGTGAAGTTCTTGGTTTGATCTGTTCTCTCCACAACAGGTCTGACTTTGCTGTAAAATACAGACCAGTACACAGCACATAGGGAGCTCAAAAGTGCTGCCAACAACACAGAAGAGCAGTTCAGAACACCTTTCTGTGCTGTCAAAATCTAATCTATTTCTGTGTCATTCAGAAGGACCGACTATCACAAAGTTCAAAATGAGCAAGAATCTGAAAGAGACTATGGACGGATACAAACAGTCCCCGCCTTTGTATATAGGTCACAGCCAAGCTCACCAAGTATACAGCAGGAAATGAGCCTCAGTGGAGTGGTGCCAACTTAATGCAGCTGAACACAATGAAGACTGACAGTGGCTCCCTCAAAGAACACTAAAATGTTGGTGTGTGGCTTAACATTCACCAACGTCCTTTTCTGTCATCTCGGGGTTCAGAGGAGAAAAGACCTGCCAACTAGCCCGAAGCCCAAGGACACACTTGACCAAAAGAAATAGTGAGAGGGCTCAGAGGGCGGAGACACTTGCCTCTGTTCCTGGCAACCAGAGATCCATCCTGGGAAGGAAAGAACCCGTTTTCTGCGATCTTTCCCTTTTCCTAGGTTAGTTAGTGAAGGAGGGAGTGGTAAGACAGCAGTGTGGCACTGAACTGCTCACATATACTGGGTGGTTATTCATGACCCCACCACCACACACGTGTGATTAGTTCTGTTTTACAGATAGGGAAGTGGTTAAAATAGCTTGCCACTAGCAACATAACGAGATGCAGAATGGAAGAAGCTATATAACATACTCCATAACCAACCAATCACCAAAGCAAACAATTCACGCCATAAGTCACACTACCTCCAATCAGGTAACAGAAAGCTTCTCAGCTTATCAGTAAGAACATAAAGTGCAGCAGCGTCTGCTGGTTACGGGCATGAAGTAAGGTCTGCTGAGTTAGGGGTCACCTCGGCAGGCACTACGCCTCCCCATACCCACTACTCCCCATGACACTGCCTGAACCCTGCTCTGCCGGGCCTAATACCACCCTGACTTCCACATGACTGTTTCTCTGAATAATCTTTGTCTCAAAGAGGCACATTTTCTTTTTTTTTTTAGAATTTTTTATTTTATGTATATGAATACACTGTAACTGTCTTCAGACACACCAGAAGAGGGCATCAGACCCCATTGGATGGTTGTGAGCCACCATGTGGTTGCTGGGAATTGAACTCAGGACCTCTGGAAGATCAGTCGGGTGCTCTTAACCGCTGAGCCATCTCTCCAGCCCCAGGAGGCACATTCTCAAACGGCACGTTCTGGTTTCCTGCAGCTGACAATCAGACCTGAATCCTATCAAGGAATGTCCATGCTGCACCACGGAAAAGGATGGCCTGACTTCACTGTACTACAGAACTTTTGCTTGTACGATTTTTCAGTGAGTGCCCAAGCACTAGATAAAGCCGGCCTTTCAAATTAGATACATTTACTTTCAAATAGATAATAATATTTCATTATATAGTCTTTTTGTTTGTTTTTGCCAAGACTCACTCTGTAGAAATCTGCCTGCCACCACAGCCTGGTACATTATATAGTCTTTTAAAAATCTACATTCATTAATAGCACCAATCATTCATCAGAGAAGACATTCAGTAATGAATCAAATTCACCAACATTATGTTTAAAGAAAGGTAAAAGCTCAAATGTTATCATTTACCATCAGATTTCACCCCTAAAGTGCTAGTTTAGCTAACTCACTTTCAAAACATTGCCTGCCAAATATATAAACTTGAAAAACATAGTCACTGATTCAATTAAAAAAATAATAATTTGAGGCCGGAGAGATGGCCCAGCAGTTAAGAATACTGTCTACTCTTCCAGGTGCCCCAAGCTCAATTCCCACCAACCACATAGCAGCTTACAACCTATACTGGGATCTGATACCCTCTTCCGGCATATAGGCATACAGTAGATAGAACATTCATATACATTGAATGAATGAATAAATAAATAAATAAATCTTACAGAATTTCTGAGGACTCAAAAATGAAAATAGTATTTCAAGCCAGGAATGGTGGTGAACACCTTTAATCCCAGCACTTGGGAGGCAGAGGCAGGCAATCTCTTGAGTTCAAGGACAGCCTATTCTATAGAGGAAGTTCTAGAACAGGGCTACACAGAAAAAGAAAAAGAAAAAAAAAGACAAACAAAACAAAACAAAAAAAGTATTTTAGGGGCTGGGGACCTGGGTAAAATTCCCAAAACCCTCAGTGCAGCTCACAGCTCCAATCCCAGGGGATCTGACACCCTCTTCGGACCTCTACAAGCACTAGGCATGCACATGATGCAAAGATATAATGTGTAGGCAGAACACCCATTAAGCAAAAATTAATAAATCTTTTTTTTAAGGTGTTTCAGTGCTGAACAGATGGCTCAGCCAGTAAAATGCTTGTCTGAACTCAATACTTCAATCTACATAAAAGCCAGGGGCAGTAATATACACTTATAATCCCCCCCATGGGTGGGAGGAGAGGGGAGAACACGAACACACACACACACACACACACACACACACACACACACACACACACACACACACTGCACAGGAAGGGGAAGTGGGGAAGACACTTGGGGCTCACTAGCCAGACAGCCTAGCCTAATTAGCTAGCCTCAGGCCTATGAAGACTCAATCTCAAAAAAAGTGGGGAGAGGGGCCAAGACTGCAGTGAGGTGACAAAGTACCTGGCCACCAAACCTGATGATTTGAGCTCACAGGGCAGAAGAGGACGGACTCACAGTCTCCCAGAAAGAAGGACAACTTCTAAAAGTTGTCCTGTGACCCCACGCCATAGCACAGGCAAGTCAACACTCGTTCAACCTCAGCACTCGGGAGGCAAAGGCAGGCCGATCTCGTGTCTGTTCAAGGACAGCTTAGTCAACATTTCAAGTTCCAGGCCAGCACAGCTATACAGAAAGACCCTGTCTCAAAAACAATAAAGAAATAAGTAAATAGACAAGTTGTCCCCTCCCCACCCAATATGAAGACTGCGGGCTTTAAACAGTATTTTTAAACTGAACTAAGTGGGCCAAGAAAGTCAAGAAAACAGACACTCAATAACCATAATAAACTCTTCTAATCAAGCTACAAATACATGCCCAGGATTAATAAGAAAAGAATTGATGCTCAAGGCTGGGTGCACTTGCACATGAGCACACATAGAAATGGTAAATGTGAAAAAATGTATCAATTTTCATAAGTCACAAAGAGTAAGAAAAGACAATCACATCGCACATTGTCTGAGGACCTCTTAGTTAAAAATATCGGTCAGCATGGATACTATGTGAGATCAAAGCCTAGCAGGTAAGGCTGATCCCCACACTCAGCAGGCACACGCACACACGGAATCACACTGACTTATCAGACAAACTAAATAAAGCAAGAGAAGAACAACCTCAGACCCATCTCAGCATTGACCTCAATACTAGGACCCTACCAAGTTTCCATCTCTGAATTTCAACGCCATTTCCTAAAAATGGAAATCTAGCATTTTTACAACATAAAAGTGATTTAGAACTCCGTTTCCAATAGTGAAGGTTAATTCAGTGTTTAGCAGATGTGGGATTTTTTTTTTTTTTTTTTGCTCTAACAATACTGCCACCTAGTAATGTTGTTTTGAAAAACAGATCTTTGAAACTAGAATTCTGGTGTATGACTTTAATCCTAGAACCAGAGGGTAGAAGCAGGCAGATCCCTGTGATTTCTAGGCCAGCTGGTCTACAGATTGAGCTCAAGTCCAGCAAGGACCACAGAATAAGATCTTGTCTTAAAACACACAAAATAAAACAAAAACAAAAATCATGTTAATGCTTGCAACTGCTTTTTTAAAAATAAGTATGAGTGTCTCTTGTGCATGCATGTCTGTGTACTATATGCATGCAGTGTCCAAGGAGGGACAGCAGTTATAAATGGCTTCTGAGCTACCATATGTATACTGGGAATTTAACCCAGGTCCTTGAGAGGAGTAGTCAGTGCTACTGAGCCATCTCTCCAGATCCCTCATAGTTGGCAATGTGGTGCACGCCTTTAATTCCAGCACTTGGAAGGCAAAGGCAGGAGATCTCTGAATTTGAGTCAGCCTGGTCTACACTAAGTTTCGGGAAAGCCAGGGAGAGGGAGGGAGGGAGGGAGGGAGGGAGGGAGGGAGGGAGGGAGAGAGAGAGAGAGAGAGAGAGAGAGAGAGAGAGAGAGAGAGAATATGAATGGGAACTTGCAGCCCCTCCCCTAAAAGTCCGAGTGAAGACACTGGCAACCTAACCTGATTAAACTGAGAGTATCTTTCACTATACAGCACTCTTAGCAAAATGGTTCCCTTATGAACTGCCAAAAGAGACTCAGGATTCTTATATTTCTTCATAAAACAACTTATCAAAAACCCAGACAAACATACACACGCACAACTAATTAATTTTAACTTCTTTCCCAGGACCTAAGAAAGCAAGCCTGCACAGTCATGTCTACAATTGCAAAGACAGCAGAGTAACATCTGCGTGAGCTGCTGCATCTTCTGCAGTCAGAGCATGCTCCTGCTCCTGCAGCAAGCCAGTGTGATCTGCACACCAATGGTGTTAGGAGTCAATAGGTTCTGACATGCGAGGCCTGTGCCAACCAGGGCGAGCATTCCTTTCCTTAACAAGCCTGCAACACATGTTTTATTCTAAAACTCCCTTCTTAATTATCATCACAATCAAATTTTAAAAAGCTAAGAACAAAATTAAAAATCATTTCAATTCTCCTTATGCCATCCTTCAGACCCTTTCCACAGTTGATGTGCAGGGCTTCGTTCCCTAACTCCCTCGTCTGCGTTCTGGTCACACTTCAGGGTATGGAAATTAAAGACGGGCTGGCTTGTAGGCGACACTGCAGGACCGCTGTGTGCAGATGTTACACTTTTACTCCAATGGTCTTAGAATTGGCCAAACAGAAAATCTCCCAGAAATGAATCAAACTCCCTACACTGTTCATCTTCAGATGCCTGTAAACTTGCAATGCTTAATATACAAGCCCATTAAGAATTTAGTTTCTCGGGGCTGGAGAGATGGCTCAGCGGTTAAGAGCACTGACTGCTCTTCCGAAGGTCCTGAGTTCAAATCCCAGCAACCACATGGTGGCTAACAACCATCTGTAACGAGGTCTGATGCCCTCTTCTGGGGTGTCTGACGACAGCTACAGTGTACTTACATATAATAAATAAATAAATATAAAAAAAAAAAAGAATTTAGTTTCTCATTATTAATGGCAAGTGATACATTGAAAGCTTAGAAACATATGTTGAACATGTGTGTACAGGAAAAGCTTTAAAAGTTGTTTGAAAATGTATAAGGCTCCTGTTATCCTTGATCACTGTCAGCCGCCACGCATGCCTGTCTGATATGTATTAATCCACAAAGCAAAGACCTAAAAGGGGGCAATTTTGAATCCACAGCTGCATGCACTGATTACACACAGCAAATCTACCCAAGGCCAGGGTGTAGGTTTTTGATATTAACTTCCGCCAAGCAGTGGTGGCGCACGCCTTTAATCCCAGCACTTGGGAGGCAGAGGCAGGTGGATTTCTGAGTTCGAGGCCAGCCTGGTCTACAGAGTGAGTTCTAGGACAGCCAGGGCTACACAGAGAAACCCTGTCTTGAAAAAAAACAAACAAACAAAAAAATCAATATTAACTTCCAACTGTGCCTTAGTTTTTCCATGTACCACTGACTGGCCTGGAGCTTACTATGTAGACCAGCTGATCTCACAGAGATCTATTTGCCTTTACCTCCTCAGTGCTGAGATTAACAGAGTAATTAAATGTTTGGTCCCGGGGGCTGGAGAGATGGCTCAGTGGTTAAGAGCACTGACTGCTCTTCCGAAGGTCCTGAGTTCAAATCCCAGCAACCACATGGTGGCTCACAACCATCTGTAATGAGATCTGATGCCCTCTTCTGGGGTGTCTGAAGACAGCTACAGTGTACTTACATATATAATAAATAAATAAATCAAAAAAAAAAAAAAAGTTTGGTCCCTAAAGGGTACGACCATTTATAATAGCTGTACATTATTTCATTCTTTAAACTGTTAGCCTGATATTTAAGCCAACTGTATTATGTTTATTCATTTAGGATGTTGGGGGGGGGGGGTGTGTGTAACAATGGTGACTGTATTAAACAAAGATGAATTTGAGGCTAGAGAGATGCTGAGTGGTTGAAAGCTCTTGTTGCTCTTGCCAAGGACCTGGCCCAGCGCTCACATGGCAGCTCACAGCTATTTGTAATCCGTTCCAGGGGACCCGACAGACACATGTGGTGCACAATTCACACATGCAGACAAAACATTAATAACCATAAAATAAATAAGACTTTAAAAAGATGAATATTGGGCTGGAGAGATGGCTCAGTGGTTATGAGCACCCTCTGCTCTTCCAGAGGTTCTGAGTTCAGTTCCCAGCAACCACATGGTGGCTCACAACCATCTGTAATGGGATCTGATGCCCTTCTTCTGGTGTGTCTAAAGACAGAGACAGTGTACTCACATACATAAAATAAATAAATCTTTAAAAAAAAAAAAAAAAGATGGAATTACATTCCAGGAGTAATGCCACAGCTGAATAAAAAGTTAAAAATATTTTTAGTCTGAGAACAATCTGGGCTATTATAGAAAGACCCTGTATCAAAAAAACACACATCAATTCTGAAGCATTTATTACATATTCCAAAAATGTCACGCTTAAAGAAAACTACCTTAACTACTGGTTTGACTTGAGGAATGAAACATGATTCTCAACACAAATTCTCTTTTGAAAGCACTCTGTACAGCATGTGGCCTATGCATTCAGCCAGGGACGTGCATACTTGTAATCCCAGCACTTGGGAAGCTCAGACAGAAGGATTGCCCCAAGCTCAAGAGTCCACTATGAGCTACAGAGCAAGTGCCAGACGAGCCAAGGTATCACAGCCAAAATTGCTCCTCAGAAAAACTTTAAAATGGTGCTACTTAATAAGTTGCTGCTACTAGTGCACGTGCCATAGTGCAACATGCGGCACATTGTTGAGGCAGTGTCCCCTGTCTCTGCTCCTACATCTACCTGCCCCTGGGACCTCAGGGGAACTCTCCCATCTCCACTCCCATGTCACCTTAGAAGTGCTGGAATTACAGGCGTCTGCCATTGCACCTGGCTTTTTATGAGTGTTATGGCAACGGAACTCAGGTGGTAAGGCCTTACCCACTGAGCAATCCTTGTGGGCCCAAAAGCTACTTATATTGTAAATATTATACTCAAAATACTGAAACAAAATAACAAATGTATCAGTACTCTTGTTTTAGTAAGTTCAGTCTACATTCCAAATCTATACATCAATGTCAGCAGTCTGCTTCTCGTGAAAACTAAGCTCTCAGAACTGCTGGAGGTGATGGTTCATACCTGTAATCCTAACACACAGGAACTCAGGCAGGAGGATTGCCAAGACCTGACAGCCTGGGCTAGACAGTAAGGTATAGGCCATCCTGAACTACAATGTGAGACCCTGTCTCAAAATGTTGATAATAGCAAAATAAATAAATTAAAAAGATAAGGAAGTAGAAGGGGACATATTGGGGGCTCTAAGGGAGTTAGGAGAGTTGTTGTAAATGTGTCTGATCAAAAAACATTGCATACATGTATGACATTCTAAAAGAATCAATTTAAAATATTCTTTTTAAAAAGCAGCCACATCAGCTGGGCAGTGATGGTGCACGCTTTAATCCCAGCACTTGGGAGGCAGAGGCAGGTGGATTTCTGAGTCCGAGGCCAGCCTGGTCTACAGAGTGAGTTCCAGGACAGTCAGGGCTACACAGAGAAACCCTGTCTCGAAAAACCAAAAACCAAAAAAAAAAAAACCCAAAAAAAACCCAAAAAAAAAAAAAAAGCAGCCACATCATTCCAAGTAAAAAGAACTGTCTTTTCCATTTGTGACAAAAGACTTTACTGGCCCTAAATAGAAGAGTCACCAAAATTACAGTGCAAGTTTTAAACTGAAGTCATAAGCCTGAGTGTAACAACTGGTTTTAAAGGTTTTAATGAGCTAAGTGGATGGCACACGCCTGCAACCCCAGCACATGAGGCGGGAGGAGCAGAAGTTCAAGGTCGGCCCAGCTGTATAATTAGGCTGAAGGTCAACATAAACTATGAGACCTGTGTCAAAAGTAGAAGGGGGGAACTGAGGTGGCGGCTGAGTGGTCCAGCTCAGTGGGAGACTGCTTGCCCAGTAAAGGCTTGCTCCTCAGAACTGGAGGGTTGAGCACAAAATGTGCTGCTTTATCACAGCGAGAGAACTTTATACCAAACCCAGATCTCATATAAGGCCTCATGAAGTCATACCAAAACACATATACAATGTGAGAAAAATTAATCATGCAGAATACGGTTCAATCTTATAAACTATCATTAAATTTAAGACAAGTAAGTATGTCAGACCCATCATCATCATCACCATCATCGTCGTTACTTTAAAGCTAACCAAGGGGCTGGAGAGATTCAGTTGCTCAGATGCTCCTGCAGAAGGCTTGGGGGGAGGGGTGTTCAAGTCCAGGAGGCACCCCTATGACAGCTCCTAACTGTAAGTAACTCTAGTTCTAGGAGATCCTCTACAGGCAGTGCATGCACATGGTGCACAGACATGCAGGCAGGCAAAACACCCAGAACACGTTAAATAAACGTCTAAAGATAAATATTCCAGAATATATACAATATGCAGTAATTTGAAATTTTAAATGGAAAAATGAAAGGAGAGATGTGTCGCATTCAGGGACAGACACATGGGGAACAAATAAAGATCTAAACGTTCTAGTACTGGGATCAAAGAATACCTCAAACACACATCATAGCGCACAGCGTACAAACAGTGCTTAATTTAGTGCTTTGGTGTGAACAGTTCATCTGACATCTGCGTGACGGTACAAATACATACATACCATGTATTACTCCCATTTAATCCTCAGACAGTAGGCTAGAGGAAGAGCTCAACTGTAACAGAGAGAAAACACAATTCACTCCAACCCATCAAAATAACACGGGAAAACAAGGACTGGACTAGACACCTAAGCTCTGCTGTCAGTACCTCACTCTTCCTCACAGACCTGTCCTCAGTATCAGCAAGCCATCTAATGCTGCGCAAGACCTGCCATTAGAACCGGCTAGATTTTATCTGTTCCGGTTTTCTTTTTAGGAGAAAGAATACCAGAGGTGAGGGCACCACAAATATGACCAAACTACACTGCATTATATTTGTTGTTGTTAGCTTGGAGAGGCCGACATCCCCAGTAATAACCTAACCACACCTACTGAGACCTCATCCGACCTTCCATGCAGTGGTGGCCAATGCAGGCAGATCTCTTGAGTTCTAGGACAGCCATGACTACACAGAGAAACTGGATTTAAAAAAAAAAAAAAAAAAAAATCACCTCATCCTCCGACCAAGTAGGCAAGAGACAGAAACTACAAGTATGGACTCAGCAGGTCACCATGGCAAATCCAAGATTGGACTAATTTGTTTAAGTTCGGGATGAGGAGTGGTTTTGGTTTGGCTTTTGCATATAAGGTCTGTGACCCCAGCTGTCCTAGAACTTATCAGGGAGACCCGGCTGGCCTTGAATTTATAATTATCTACCTCTCAAATGCTGGGGTTCCAACCTGGGTTAACTCACAAAAGAAGGATTATGTATGTATCCTTGCTTATTCCCACAAACACTGTTTAAAAAGTACTCAGCATTCAGCACTGCAGTGTGCACCTGTAACACCAGTGCTCAAAGGGCTGAAGGAAGATGATCACTGAGCTCAGGGCCCGATTTTCTTCTCCAGCCTGGGCCACACAGTAAGACTCTCTTATCTGTGGGGAGAAGCCATTAGAAGGAAAGAGTATCCACATGAAGAACCACAACTATCAGCCACAACAATGCACAGCTGGAAAGAACCTGAGATCTGTAAAGTATACAAACTGACCACTATGAAAACCTAAAGAAAGACCACAGCCCTGCCATATTAGCTTCTATACTACAAAACTGGCTGGCTGTGCTTTCTGGCTTTATGCTGAGAGTTATTATATCTAAGCAGGCAACTGGCAAGATCAAATGATCCATACACCCCAAACAAAATAAGCTTAAAAAAAGTTAAATAGTTTGGCTTTAAGGCAGCATCCTTTATAAGCTTCCCATAAGTGGCCTCATATTTTAGTAAGGTAGCATATAATCAAAGCAATTTTTCAAATTAAGATGAAGGATAGGGATAAATGCAGTCTTGGTTTTTTTTTTGTTTTGTTTTTTTTTTTTTTTGGTCTGTTTTTTTTTGTTTTTGGCAACAAACAAGAAAATGAACACAACAAAATTGTGTAGCAAAATTACAAGTGGGTAGCAACAGCAGATACCAGAAGCAGCAAGAGGCCATGAGTATACACACTGTGAAATCACTCTGCTCTTGACCTACAGAGGGCTAAAATTAGAAACAGAAAGTGGAACAAAAGTAAAAGACAGGAAAATAGCGAAGCAGATAAAGCCAGTTTAGTAAATGTACCAGGGAGGGTGGGATTCAAAGACCCAGATGTCAGGGCTAGCTAAGCAAGAACCTACAGGAAAATACAAAACCTAACTAGCTGAGTAAAGTCCAACTGCTTTCCAGGCAGTCAGATAGGCTCTGTATTCTCATTTTACTATTCTGATGGACTATTAAAGGTTAAGAACAGGGTGGATAAAATGTCATTTGTCTGCACAAGCAATCTGAGGAAAAGAGCAAACATGGGTTGTTGGGGCTGATTCCAATTTGTTTTTTAGACAGGGTCCACCTTGTAGCCCTGGCTGTCCTGCCTCTTTGGGGACTAAAGCATGGACCACTGTACCAGGCAGATTCCAATTTTAACCAAACCTTTAAAATGCTCACAGAGAGGTGGGCAGGGTTGCTTTCCCTCCTGCCCTACTTTGAGTCTGTGTACAAACACACCTATGTGTTCACTCAGCCCAGGCCACTCAACCACCACCATCGTGCACTAAGCAGAGAAAGCAGAGCCTCCAGGCAGGTCAAGTGAAAAGGAAAATTACAGCACAAGAATTACCTGACGGCCTGGGCAGTAAGGTCGGGTAGGAGCTTAGTTTTACCAATCTCAGAGTCCACTGTTCAGCAAATCTTTTGATCCTGAGAACAAAAGAAGGGGGCAGTTATTGTCTCTTCTTTAAATTATGCATTTGTATCAGTCCTACCTACATTGTCCCATCTCTCCCTTGGGTGTGAGAGGCCATCAAGCATACAATTCAGCCTCCTCTGAGAGTCAGAGTAGATGCCTTCTTTGCCATAGCAGTAATTTTTGTTAAAAAGTTAAGCACAGCATTCACAGTGTAGCAGACAGTGGGGTTCATGCCGTGCACTACCACTCTGATGCACAAGAGAAAGATCGATCTGACCTCAAATTTACTATAGTCATTTAATTCCTTACACATGTAAGTTTAGTTCTAGACAAACCCAACCTGAAAGACATGAGGGCGACAGCTTTGGCTTCCCAAATCAACTTTTGAAAAGACAGTTTTCTGAAATGACCTCGTGCAAAAAAAATTTCAATTAAATGCTTGCTGCATGCCTGTTGCATGCCGGTTCTGTGTTGGCTCATGGCAATATACAGAACTCATGGACCAGGCATGGTGGTGCACACCTTTACTCCCAACCCTTGGGAGGCAGAGAAAGGTGATCTCTTTCAGTTCAAGGCCAGCCTGGTCTACAGGGTAAATTCTAGGACAGATGGGGGGGCAGAGGGGAGGAGAAAGAGATGGGGGGAGGAAGAGGGAAAAGAAAGGGGGGGAAGGAGGGGAAGGGAAGGGAAGGAAAAGGAGAAAGAGCACAGGAGGATGGGACAGATGGCTCAGTAGTATATCAAAATATCTAACATTCATATATGATATCAGCATATTAAGAAACCTGAGCTTGTTTCCCTATGTCCACATCAGGCCACTCAGCCGCCTGTGACTCCTATCTTACATCTCTGGCCTCAGGTAACACTGCACTCATATTTAGATACACACACATACACACATAACTCAAAATAATAAAAACAAATTACTATAAAACTAAAGTCATAGTATCACTATTAATTGCGGGTAAGCAGAAGCAGGTACAAACAGGCACTAGAATTTTCTAAACCAACAACGATGCCGCTGAAGTGAGCGTCTGATGAGCACCATGCTGTAGACAGGAGGATGAACAGGGTGAGGGGTCTCAGCACCACAGAACCAGCAACCCTGAAGACTACTAAGATATGACATTAAAGCCGGGCAGTGGTGGCGCATGCCTTTAATCCCAGCACTCGGGAGGCAGAGCCAGACGGATTTCTGAGTTCGAGGCCAGCCTGGTCTACAGAGTGAGTTCCAGGACAGCCAAGGCTACACAGAGAAACCCTGTTTCGAAAAACCAAAACAAACAAACAAAAAAAAAGATGTGACATTAAGGGTTCTTGGGGGCTCCCAGAGACCGAGCCACCAACCAGGGAGCATGCGTGGGTTGGACCTAGGACCCCAGCACATGTGTGGCAGACGTGGAGCTTGGTCTGCATGCGGGTCCTCCAACCTGCAGCAGAGGCTGTCCCTGACTGCACTGTCTGCCCAATTGTGGGAGAGGATGTGCCTAGGTCAGTTGATGTCCCTTATCGAAAGGGAAAGGGGGTAGGGGGAGAACTATGTGAGGGAGAACTGGGAGGAGGCAGGGGCTGCAATGGGGATGTAAAGTAAATAAATTAATAGGGGGAAAAGGATGTGAAATTAAGACAAATTCAAAACTGTTTATCTCAGCCAAAAACTAGCAAAATCAGGCAATTTCTGCAAATATTACCTAGATTTACAATCAAAATGCCTGTTAACTCCTCACACTGAAAAGCTAGAGACAGGCACAGTCATATGCATCTGAAGTCCAAAAACTGCAAAGGTCAAGGCAGAAGAGGGTTAGTCCAAGGCCAGCCTGGGCTATGTAGCCAAATCCTCTCAAAAATAAATTATGAGTTGGAGACATAAATCAATGTGAGGGCTTGCCAACATGTACAAAACCCTAGGTCCAATCTCAGGCCCACCACCCCCGCCCGAGAAAGCAAATGGGATTAGCATGCTGTTTCGAGACTGCTCTGTGTGCCTGTGCATGTGCCCCGTCACAGGAACGTTGAGGTCAAAGAAGACCATCCAGATATTTGTTCTCTCCTCTGCCGTGGGGCCCCAGCCCAGCAGCTCATCGGTCTTGGCAGCAAGCCCCTTTACCCACTAAGCCAACCCCAATACTTACACAGTACTGGCCATCTAACAGACAGGATACGTAAATGGAATGCATGAAGTAACTAAAAGTGAAAGCTTTTAAGCTCAGCACATCCAGGAAGTGGTGCCATGCATTTTGAGCAAACACAGACTGCACGTAGCCTCAAGAGGGGGACAAAAAAGGATAGATTTAAAAGCTGTGTTTTTTTTAAAAAAAAAAAAAAAAATGCTGGGTGTGGTGGTACACGCCTTTAATTCCAACATCAGGGCAGCCAGTTACTCGGTAGGATATCACCTCAAAAGAGTAGAGTTGGGGGGCACAGTATTCTGCATCTGAGCAACTAAGAAGAAAGAGACCACAGAATGCTAGTGGCAGAGCCGTCCATGAACTGGCTTCACCTCTTTGCAGAGCTTAAGTTAGTAAGGACCTAGTTACAGAAAGGAAGCAGGCTTGTCAGCAAGCTGCCTGCAGCTGCTTGCTCTACAGCTCCTCCCTCCTCCTCTCCCTCTCCCTCTCCGTCTGCCTCACCCACTCTCTCCCACTCTGAAAAGCTGTGTAGAGCCCTGCAGGATCACACAAAATAAATACGGGCAAAGGGGGTGGGAGGTGAGTAGGCTCCACCAGTAGAAGGCTTTCCACAGGAACTGCTACAGGGTCAAAAGTTTACAGTGGTTTCAATTTCACCTTTTAGCAGCCAATCAGCAAACAGAGACTGCGCTGACCCTCGGGCTGCAGGAGCATTAACTCCCTGGCTACCAGAACTGCAGCTACTGTTCCTCCCGGGCTTCTCTTATGAAGGAAAGGTGAAAAAGGCAGCGGACACCCTAAGTTCAGGTGACTAATTTATTTTAAACTGCTGTTGAGCAGAAAAATGATTTGATAATTATCCCTTTTCTCCTTCAGGAGGAGAAGTCAGGGTTTCTTTATCTTAGAGCATCCAACAAACCAACCGATAATGATATAAAGACAAAGAAATCAGGGTAGGTTAAGCAAAGATTTTCTTCCCTGAGGCTTCAGTTCTACCAACAACCTACAAATGACAGGAGATGATAGCCGTTAGTTCCCTGTAAACGCTTTGAGAAGAAACTCGATAATGAAGCCGTCAATTGAAGTGTTTAGACTCGACTCCCTCCAGTCACTGATACAACTGCGGTATGCCATCCTCTTCACAAGAGGGGTCTACAGAAAGACAGCTAGAGCTGCTAAGGGGCCATTTGTTTCCCTGTGTTCGTCTCTCCAACCCTCCAGGACCCAGTGCAGCCCTCCGTGCTTGGAACAAACTCAAAAGCAAAGCTGTTCGGCAGAGCTGTCCTCCTGATTGCTTTTTGTATAAATTTCCTACAAATGCAAAAAAAAATCAATACACTAATCCATTCACTGCTCCCCTCAGCATTCTGGTACTAACAGTGAGCAGGACCAAGATGGAGAGGGCAGGGCAGGCACAACCACATCCCCATCCCCATCCCCCGCCCCCGTTCCCTTCTCCCTCCTCCTCCCTAGGGCAATAAGGAAACGGGACATTGAAGCCCAAGATTTGGGTTTGTTTCGGTTTGGGTTTGTCTGGTTGGTTTTTTTTAAAGGGATGATTGTGGGAAGGAGTTTAAGACAATCTCTCTCTATAGCCCCAAATGGCAGAAAAACAGCAGCAATCCTCCTGCCCCAGCCTCAAGGTCCTGGGATTACAGGTGTGAGTAACCATTCCTTGAAGCACACAAGACAAATAGGAGACGGCTGTACAAGCTCTCCTATCGAAATGATCTAAATCCTAATTTATAGATAAGCCAACTTATATACCAACTGGCTGAATTTTAGCAGTTTAGATTTGAGACCCATACAGGCACCACCAGGCTACTAAAATGATCCCATATAGGATAGTGGGTTCTATCCAAACCAAGATCAAATACCAGCTATTTCTGAAATGCAATTTGTAATAATATATTATAATGCCTCACTTGCTACACGACGACCAGAGGCCCAGAGTACAGCATTCTGCCTTCATTACACGGAACTCTATAGTGCAACTTGATATACATGTTTCAGACATGAATAAAATCAATGATATTATAATTTCAAGTTGGAAAAAATGATAAATAATTTTCTAATAATAACTTCCAAACCCCCATGATACAAATTTATGACTATAAGTCTAATTTTAAAATACATCTAGTTTGTTCTTTTTAACATGGCTTACAGAAGCGCGAGCGAGCATGCGTGCGTGTACGTTTAATTTGAAGAATCTTCACTTTTTACAGGATGGCCTCATTTCACAGGAAAATGGATGCGACAAAATTTTACATCAAGTCAGCATGTTAGCAAGAATCTTTGTGTGTTCTGAATTTGATTAATACGAGTCAAGGTCACTTCCTGAACAATGCCTACCACTGCAGCTGCAGGCAAAGACTGGCATGAGGCTGGGAGAAGAAAGAGGGTGAGGGCATTTATTTGCTAATAAACAAGTGGATTCTATTTCCACACAGTTAGTCATCTTGTCAAGAAAGGATTGGCAAGACCCTGGGATCCTGGTACATAAAGATGAAAAATATTTCTATTTTTTTAACACAGAAATGTAAATCAATATGCATAATGTTCATGTCAATGTTATATCTAAAAGGTCCTTCCTGATAATGTGCAAAAGCCATTTAACCACTTAAAATGATACAAATAATGCCAGACAGCAAAGGAAACTGACCTAGCAGTACACAGTGACCTGAACCTAGTACAAAGGCCTGAGGAAGACAAGCTCTTACAGAACGAACTCACAGTGCCCTCACCTGAAACCAGGAAAGGCCCAATTCAGTAAAAATCCAAAACTTTCATTTAGAAAATAATTCATAACAATTTATCCTGACATGCAATTGAATTTTTACCTCTCAGCATTATACAAATGTTCTTATGTCTTTAAAAAAATCTCAAAGTATACATCAATAGCCAGGAGAGCTATCAGTGTCCCCGACCACAGCTAGGAAACCTAACATTGCATACCCCGTCTGTTCCAGTCTGCACCCTACACAGTTCAGTGAGCCAGACAACATACCAGCAGAGTCAGGAAACCTGCAACTTCCTGTAATTTTATAGAATGGCCTTCTATAAAAGGATTGTGTGTCTCATTTTATTTTTCAAATAACAAATTATGTATGATGTACTAGATAGGTATAATCAGCGGAGCACCCATGTGGCTTTCTTGGTTACTTGTTTAACGTACTTTGTTATTTTTTTCAATGTATTTTGATATTTTCCCCTTCCCCAAATCTTTACAGATTCTACCTACAGATTTGAGATTTCATCTCATTATGGCTTCCATCTAGCCTCAAAATGGAAATCTCCCTGCCTCGGTTTGCTAGGTTCGAGAATCTAGTATACACCACTAGGCGGGGCTTGAATGTGTCTTTTTGTCTTGTTTTTCATGCTGGGGGCCTTGACCACTGCTCTCCCTCTGAGCCGCATTCTCAGCCCATCAGTGTTTCTGTTGTCTTGTAGCTCACTCTGAAGCCCAGGTTGTCCTGAACTCACCACTTAGCCACGATTGGCCTGGACTTCATGATGCTCCTGCCTTGGCCTCCTAAGTACATATCACCACACCCAAGTTGTATTTATAATAGTTGTGTAACACAAAAACTCACTATTATAAAACCTGAGGGAGGGAGCCTGGGAAGATGGAGCACTTGCTACTCATTCAGAGGACCTGGGTTCAGAGCACCAACATGCGACTCACAACTGTTAACTCCAGTTCCAAGGACCCTGACACCCTCTTCTGACCTCTGAAGGCACTAGACACACACAAGGTAAAAAAGACATACATGCTGTTAGAACACCCAAACACAAATTAAAAATTTAATAATATTTTAAAAATTAACATAATGCCAAAAGCAGAAGATCACACTGTCTTCAAGTAAGCTGAGCACTCTGAAAACAAGCAGGGAGCTTCCGCAAGTTCAAAGCCAGCCTGGCTACCTAGCAAGAGCCACCTACGACAAAATGAAACATCTTGTCAATGTACAGAAGGGTATTATTTCCATTCTCTACATAGACTGAGAATACAACTCTGTCTTTCTGGCTGCCCCCGTGCTTTGTCTGACAACTTAGATGCATAATCAACAAAAGGACTTTCTATGCCATGTTGGAAAATGGAAGTCAACCATGTCCACACAGGGATGAGGCCTAGACTCAGAGAGCTATTCGTGGCTGTGGTTAGAAAGCGGCTTGCAAGAACTGAGCACATAACACGCTGCTCTGGGGGGTTGTGGTTGTTCCTTTTTCCGTGACACTGGAGGCTGAGTGAGAGACTCTGAGCAAAAGGCCTAGCCCTGCAGTTATCTTAAGTCCCTACCAGTCTATATGACAGAGCTTAGACAGTACCCAGTGTCCCAGTAGGAAGGGGGTCTCGGGTCACTGACTGTGGGGCCGTGGGGCTGTGGGCCTGTGGGCTTGGCCTCTTTCTCTGTTTGCACTGTTCTATAGCCAGGTGAACAGCTTGCCCACCACGTGCCACTAACACATGAGCTGCCTAGCCCACTAAGGGACAGGTAGGAGCTGGGAAACTTCTCTTCTTCTCAAATGTACTGGATAAACATTTACTTCAGTTATAATCCCAAGAGTATCCTGACTTTTTGTTTGCTGTTTACTTTTGGCTTAGTTGTATCTTTTGTTGTTTTGAAATGAGATCTGATTATGTCACATTTTTCTAAGAGTTTGACAAAAATGTATTATATTTTTGTTTGTTCAGATTTTTTTTTTAAATCTGTGTAAGTGGTTTGCCTGCATGTACTCTATATATGTTCTGTATTCATAGAGGCCAGAAGAGGGCACTGGACCTAAATCTTCAAAAAAAAAAAAAAAAAAATCCCCCCCCCCCCAGCCCTATATATTGGGTTTGGTTTTTTTTAATGTTATTATATATTTTGTGTATGAGTAGGTGTTTTACCTTCACATCTGTGCACATGTGTACAGTGTCCTCAGAGGCACTGGGATCTTCTGGGATGGAATAACAGACTTTTGTGAGCTGCCATGTGGGTGCTGGGATTGAACCCAGGTCCTCTGGAAGAACAGCCAGTGCTCCTAACCACTGAGCCAATGTTCCAGTGCTATGCCGCACATGCTCAATTACTTTTTCTTTTGCAAAAAGTCTCACTTTGTAGCACTCAGCAACCTATAACTCACTATGTAGACCAGGCTGACCTGGAACTCACAGAGATAGGATTAAAGATACACACCAGCACACTTGGCATCATGTATTGGTTTTAAGTGCGGGACTTTTATTGGCTTTATTCAGCCTAAGTTTAAAATGAGACACATTACTTTGGGGGCAGATTAACCAAGAAGACCTAAGATAATATCTCTAGCCTTCCTATTTCAGATAGAAGGGTGAGTGACAGGTCTCATCATTCCTTTAGGTCCAGGACACTCTGTTTTGGAGTACATGTAAGGGAAAAAAAATGCTGTCCATGAATTCAGAAGTAAGGGGCTGGAGAGACAACTCAAAGCCCCGGCACCCAGGTAAAAAGCCAAACACAAGCCTATAATCCCAGAGCACTGGAAAGATGGGGAGGGTTCCTGGGTTGGCTACACAGCTAGTCTAGCTGAACTGACAAACTCTAGTTCAATGAGAATACCTGCCACAAAAAATAAAAATAAAAAGCAATTAAAAGCACCCAATGTCAACCTCTAGCATGTACACCCTCAACATATACAGACAGACAGACAGACAGACAGACAGACAGACACACACACACACACACACACACACACACACACACACACACAGGAGTGAGGTTTGGCATGGTGTTAACCTGTAATCCAGCACAAACAGAGCTGAGGCAGGAAAATTACTGTTGGTTCCAGCCAAATGGTGATGCTCGAAGAGTTCCAGGCCAGCCTGGCTACACTGTAAGATGCCTTCAAAAACCAAAAAATGAGCCAGACACTATAGCATATGCAAAGGCAGGCATATCTCTGAGTTAGAAGACAACCTAGTCTACAGAGTTCCAGGACAGCCAGAACTACGCCTAGAGACACTGGCTCAAAAAGAAAGAAGAAAGAACAAACTGCACCTGGGATTCGTCTTACTGCTTTTCCTACTGCTGTGATAAACATCTGACAAGATCAACTTAAGGAAGGGTGCGCGTCGTTCCGACTTCCAGCTGAAATGAAAGTGCAGAGCGATGAGTGTTTGCCCTCAGTTCTTTTTGCCCTCGGTTCTTTCTCCTTTCTGTATTATATAGTCTAGGATCCTGGGTGTGTGCATGGTGCCTGTGGGTAGGTCATTCCATATCAACCTAATCAAGCTAACATCCACAGGCATGCCCAGATTCCCTGTCTCCTGAATGACTCTAGGTATCAAAGTGACAACTGTAAGTAACCATCCCAGGGCTACAGCTCAGGTAATCAAGCACACGTCTAGCACGAGTACCTGGCTCAATCCCCAGCATCACAACAACATCATCAATAAAGATTAAAATGAAGTGAGGGCTGAAAAAGATGGCACTTGCTGCTGTTCTTCCACAGGACCCAAGTTCAGTTCCAAGCACCCAGGTGAGAGAGCTCACAACCCACCTGTAACTCAAGTTCCAGGGCATCTGACATCCTCTGCACGCCCATGGCTCAAGACACATACATGCATCCGTTAGTTAAAGTGACTCTTGAGGGGGCTGGAGAGATGGCTCAGTGGTTAGGAGCACTGGCTGTTCTTCCAGAGAACTGGTACCGGTACAAATAGGTCACAGTTACCTGTGTCTACAGCTCCAGGGTGCCCAACACCTTCTTCTAACCTCCACAG
Source organism: Uromys caudimaculatus (assembly GCA_028551405.1). Classification (NCBI taxonomy): domain Eukaryota; kingdom Metazoa; phylum Chordata; class Mammalia; order Rodentia; family Muridae; genus Uromys; species Uromys caudimaculatus. The sequence goes on from CM052701.1 coordinate 12,682,310, forward strand.
ACACCAGACACACTTAGTATACAGATATACATACAGGCAAAACATCAATACACATAAAATAAAATAAAAATGAATCTTGGCTGAGGGGTGATGGTGCATGCATGCCTTTAATCCCAGCACTTGGGAAGTCCGAAGCTAGACTGGTCTACACAATGAGTTTTAGGTCAGCTAAGGCAACACAGAAAAACCCTGTCTCAAAACAAAAGAGGCAAACAAAAAGCCAGGCAGTGTTGGCAAAGACCTTAATTCCAGCACTTGAAAGGCAGAGTCAGGCAGATCTGTGAGTTCAAAGCAAGCCTGGTCTACACAGCAAGTTCCAGGACAGCCAAAGCTACACAAAGAAACTCACTCATGAAAAAACAAAAATAATTGATTAAAATATTTTTTAAAAATAGTACAATGGAAGCTGGAGTAAACTCAGTGGTTAAGAGCACTAGCTACTCTTCCAGAGGACCCGAGTTCAATTCCAAGCACCCACATGAGGGCATACATAATATTTGCTAATATTTTATTAATATTCACGGAGAGCCCTGGGAAATGCTGGTCAGTTAATCTAGCCAAATGAGTAACCCAGTCTCAAAAGAAGGTAAAGAGGCATTCTAGAAGACATGCAAGCCTTCATGTACACACAATCACCCAACACATGTGTGTGTGCCAAATACACAAGTACACACATTTATACATTCACTCCCAAAAAGTATCTGAAAAATGACTGCAAGAAAAAAAATCAACAAAAAGAAAATGAAAACCTAAAATTTCAAATACGCCAAAGATGAGGCTGGGAGAGATAGCTCAACCAATAAAGTGCTTGCCTTGCAAGTACAAGGATCTGTTTTGATACTAGGTACCCAGGCTAAATAACCAACAACACAACAACCAAAAACAACATTGTGAGCTTAGTAGCCCTTTGTAATCACAGCACTATAAGGCAGAGACAAGATGATCTCTGACGGCTCCCTGTCAGCCAGTCTAGTCTAACCATTAAGTCCCAGGCCAACGAGAGACCTGGTGTCAAAGGAAACAAGTAGAACTCTATGCATGACACCGGAAATCATCTTCCCGCGTGTGCACTTGAGCACACACAGACACAACAGTCAAGGGCAGGCAACATGGACCAGCAGATAAAGGTGCTTGCTGTCAGAGCTGATCCCCTAGAGCCCACATAGTAGGACCTAAGTTGTTTCAGACTGCCACACACAAACATGTAAGAAAAAATACTAAATGCAAAAGCATTAGTAACTGCACACATTTTGTCATGAAATACTAATATACATGGGATAGATCCACTGATACAAAATAATGCCAAATGCCAAATGCCAAGGAAAATGCAGGCTTTAGTGGACAATAAGGACATGAATTGGGAAGAAAAGGAAAGTGTATTGAAAACTTCAACTTTCCATCATATGGCAATAAGGCAATGTTTACAAAACTATAAAATGATAGTCGGAACACAGTAAGTTATTAGGAAAGACTCTCGTGTCAGCCCTGGTAGCAGATGAAGCATTCTGACACAGCCATTCTCAGATATGCTAAAATCCCATCTGTCCCTTGGCGTAGCTCAACAAGGGTGTTCTAAGCAGATTTAAACCAGTCTGGCTATGCAGCTAATTAGAGCCAATATCTACTCATATTTTTAAAAAGTCAATTCTCTAAGTCCTGTCATAACATTTTAAATGAATAAAAACAGTCGATAAAAGTTACTAAGTTGGGGGCCAGAGAGGGGGCTCAGCACTGAGGACCCAGGCTCCATTTCCAGCACCCACATGGCAGCTCACAACTGTCTGTAACTCCAGTCCAAGGAATCTAACTAATGCCCTCTCCTGATCTTAGTGGGTCCTACCACATGAGCTGCACAGATATACATGCAGGCAAAATAGCTATGCATATAAAATAAAATGCAAAGAAGGAAGCTAGCTACTGTAAAGTAACTCACCATCTGCTTTCCTACAGGTAACATTGTCCAGGAGCAGCAGTCCCGAACTCAGGATGTAGGAGCTGGCTCCTCCTGCCTCAGCTTCTGGAGTGCTGTGATTAAAGCCAAGTATCAGGCTTCCCTAAGTCTCTGTGCAGTCCCCTTGTGCTTATCAACTGCTGTCTTGCACTTTCTTCCTGATGGCGTCTCTGAACCCTTCTCCATGGGCTCAGCTACAGAGCTAACAGTAAGCACACAGCACTGTGTTAGCTGAATGGGAGGAGGAAGCACATGGTGAGAGTCCAGAGCTGTAAGTTCCCTTCCCAACACTGCCCCCAACAAAAATGAGAAAAAGAGTTACAGGTACATGGGATGGCACACTGAGTAAAGGCACCTACCACCAATCCTGGCAACTGAGTTAAATCTGAGTCCCACCATTACAGAAACAGAACCAACTCCAAAAGTGGTCCTCTGACCTATGGACTCCCATACACAAAAAAGAATGATAAATTTAATTTTACATCTTTTTCTTAAAAGGAAGGAAGAGAGGAAGGAAGGGAGGGAGGGAGGGAGGGAGGGAGGGAGGGAGGGGGGGAGGGAATTAAGGGCTGGAGAGATAGCTCAGCAGTTTAGAGCACAGGAACTCTTTGGAGGACTCAGATTCCTAGCAGCACCATCCGTAATTCCAGTGCCAAGAGATCTGACACCCTCTTCTGGATGGGGACTAAATGCACATGGTGCACATATACACATGCAAAATACAAAGAGAACCGTTTTGGAAAGATGTTTAAAATAAGCACACAATGATCCAATGCAGTTTTTAAAAATGCAATGCATGGATATAGGTAAGAGAGCAAGGCACAGATAGGAACATGGCTGTAATAACTGTCCTCTGTGAAGTTAAGGCATGACTCTTTGGGGCTGGCCTGGGCTACATAATGAGTTCAAGGTCAGCCCGATTGATTCACACACGCATTCGCACACGCACACGCACACACAAACAGTGTGGAAGGTATAATTGTGGGTTTTTTATCCTTTTATTGTTTTATGATAGGGTCTCATCTATAATAGACTTGCCTCAAAGTAAGCTTCTCATTAGACAAGGATTGCCTGCCTCCACTCTCTGAGTGGCAGGATTAAACGTGTGCGGCACTACGACTGGCTTTAGCCAGGCTTTGGTTTCTTATTCAGTAGTTTCTGGGCAGCAGCAGAGAAAGGCATTTTATTACACCTGTGTCACGCCCCAAGCATTCAGACATACACACACAGACTAAATATTACACATGCAGATTCTATATTTCTATAGATAGCTCTCAGTTTCCGAAGGTGGTCACAAAATACTTTCCAAAGTATGGTGAAGCGGTGCATACCTATAATCCCAATACTGACTGCCCTTAATTCAAAGCCAGCCTGACTACACAGGAAGTCTCAAAAGCCCAAAGGAAAAGGCCCTGCTGACTATTTACTACATGGGCAGCCACACTCAGACTTTATCTGCTCTCCCTAAACATACCTAGAAAAAAAAATCACTGTAAGACTATCAAGAACACAGAAGTTGTCAGACAAGAGGAGAGCAATCGGTTTGGAGGATTTGGTACTCTGCACTGTGTGTACAGCGGTTCTCCACTACTGAAGATAATCCAGTTTACTATGCAAACCAATGACTCTGCAAAGTCACAATGGGCATGGGGACCGGCATGCTTTACAGGGAAATGACGTGCAGTCACTTGGCAGTTTCCCAAACCACGGAATAGAAGAAGGATCAGTGCAAGACCGAGGCATATCCAATATTCTCTCTTCTAGATCATATCACAGCATACCACAATTTACCTCACTTGTTTTGGTTTGTTCTAATTTCATTCATTCATTTCATTCATTCATTCATGTATTTGGAAGGTGAGAATATGGAGACCAGGACAACCCCGTCAGTTCTCTCCTTCCATCATGTGGGTCCCGGGGATCAAACTCAGGTGGTCACACTTGGCAGCAAGCACCTTGACCCACTTAGCCCTCTCACTGCCCTAACAGCTTCCATGGACTTAAATCAACTCCACTTTTCCATTAGCAAACTAATTGTATAAGAGCAGAAATTGCTTCAGAAACACGAGAAAGGAGACACTCATTAGCAGGCAGGTATTACATGGAACATTTACAGAGCTCCTCACTGAGAGCTCAGTGTAAAATATCTAGATACTGTACAGGAGGAGTCAGCTCTTCAAACAGAGATCACACTCCCTGTGAGAATGAATCCGTCTAATTCTGAAAGCACAGCTACCAGTTAGAGTGTAATTAGCTAAAAAATGCAAAGTCAGTCAGGTGTGTGAATGCATTTACTATTTGTTCCCTACATACAGGAAGTGTTCATTCCCAGCTCTGATCTCAAAGTCACCTTCAAGCACTGATGGAAGCACATGGCTCTGACTCCTCCTTGCCCAGAACAAAACCCACAGGACGGACCAATGTAAGGGGACATTTCCACAAGAAACAGCTTTCTATACCATATGGCATTTACAATGAAAAGAGTACAACTTAGAAATCGAGAACAAGAAAACTAACAGGGACATGAGACACAAAGAGCATATGAAATTGAGTTTGGAAAACCACGGACAATCATCTAATTATCAGATGAATCAAACTACAACTTAGAGCTCAGTTTACCAGAGGAAATAAGTACTAAAGCATCTCTGTATCACACTTGTGAATGAATAAATGCCAAGGGAGGTATGTCAGACATTCCAAATGCAACCAAGTAATTTTAAAAACAAGGTATTATAATCTATGGCTTTATAGATTTGCCACTAGCCTCCTAATCTGGCAGGTTAAAATTCAACATTCAAAGTACTGGTTAGGTTTTCTAGAAATGCTCCAGGAAGTCAACGTAATAATTAACGCTATTTGATCTACAAAATCTGAGTGCCCAGTGCTAAGAGTGATGAGTGACCTTGAGGCAGCACTTGGAAGGCAGTCGCCATGGCAACGCTTCCACAAAAGTGCCTCATCCTTAGCAAAAGGACCAACCCAGAGCATAAGGATTTTAAAACAGAAAACCTCGACCCTCACCTACAGCATGGCAAGGGGACACAGTTTCTTTAAGGAAGTCTCTACATTAACCTTCCTGATTTTTCTTCAGAGAAAACACAAATTAGCTTCACAGCCATACATCGGGTCTGGCCAAAAAAAAAAAAAAAAAATCCTGATTATCTTTATTTGCTAGATGGGAAATAAGTATCTAATCCGTTTCGTTTTGGAAAAATACAAGTTTAAATTTTCAATACAATCAGTGCTGCTTTGCTGTTCTTTAAACCATCCAGGAATGGTAGCACAGTGGTAAGTAATCCCAGCACTGAGAAGTCTGAGGCAGGATGACAGGCAGTAGGATGCTAGCCCTGGGATATATACTGCATCAAAGGAGAGAAAAGGCCACACAGGGGCAGGCAGACACTGGAGTGGGAAGACATTATCTTCCAGCATGCACTTAAAGAAGAAAACACAAAGGAGGCTGGTTTCAACCCAAACATAAAAGTGCACTCATGACTGTTTACACACACCAAGGCCTGCTACACTTAGTGTTCTGATGACGCTGTGTCCCCAGTTCCCTCCAGCAGTGCTTCCTGAAAGCCGGGAGGGGTCATTTTATTATCACAACAGTCAGCAGAAACTCAGCATCAGATACTGAGCAATTTCACAATTTTTTCACAGATCTACCACGATATTCCTGAAAAGTCATGTGCCCAGAACAGTTCATGTTTTCATCAGCCTAAATACAAAGACGTTAACGGAGAACTTCCGTTTTGACTGTATGAATCTATTTGTTCCTTCTTCCCCACCCACCCCATCTACCATTAGTTTGCAAAGCCGTAAGTGCTGATGCGATGACTCCATGGGTAAAGGGATTTCCCCTAACTGCTAGGACAGACCTGGAAGGATGTGTGCTATGGTGCACACACACACACATACAAGCTGGTGTACACGGAGAGCTGCAGGCCACTTGGGGCCTCATGGTGAGACACTATGCAGGGTTTTGTTGTCGGGTTTTTTTGTGTTTTTTGGTTTGTTTTTTTTTTTTTTGAGACAGGACCTTTCCATGAAGCCCCAGCTGCCTGGAACTGACTATGTAGACCATACTGGCCTCAAGCTCGCAGGGATCTGCATAGCCTGCCTCAAAGTGCTGGGACCTCCACACCTGGCCAAAAAAAAAAAAAAAAAAGGATGGCAATGCTATGTTACCAAAATGAGTTACAAAATTGATTTCCACCCATACCATGATATACTATATAGTGTCAAAAAGGTTCACAGCATATTATAAAACAATATAATCGCATTTCTCGCTATAGGTTCTATATATACATGGCACTTGGACATAAAGTCTGAAGCCAAGCATTGTAGTCCCACACTGGAAGGTTCAGTTAAGAGAACCGAGACTCCGAGACCAGCCTAGGCTATATAGTGAGAACCTGCATGTAAAAGACCAAAAAACACACCCTAAAACCACCATCTTCTCCTTTACACCTTTGAAGGTTTTGTGCATGTCATGCAATTTTAGAAAAGTAACTCTAATTTAGTAAGCATTCTCAAATATAACTTAGTAATAACTTTTTTTTTTTTTTTTTGAGACAGGCTCTCACTATGAACCCTTGGAACTAGCTATGGAGATAAGCAAGACCTGGAACTCACTGAGCTGCCTGTTTCTGCCTCATGAGCACTGGGAGATGTACTCCACCACACCTGGCTAGAGGTTTGTTTGTTTGTTTGTTTTAAAGTTCAATTCCCAGCGTGGCAATGATATCACACACCTTAATCCCAGCACTTGGGAGGCAGAGTCAGGCAAATCTCTGAGTTTGAGGCCAGCCTGATCTACAGAGCAAGATCTAGAACAGCCAAGTCTACCGTCTTTAAAAAATTAATTAACTAATTGATTAATATAAAAACCACTTTCTGTGGGGCTAGAAGGATGGCTTAGAGAAGCAATTCTCAACCTGTGAGCCAACCCCTTTGGAGTCACGTCAGATATCCTGCATCAGATACTTACAATCACAACAGCAGCAAAATTAGTTATGACGGAGCAATGAAATGATCTGATGGTTGGAGGGTCATCATAACATGAGGAACGGCATTAGGGTCGCAGCATTAGGGGGGTTGAGAACCACTGGCATAGAGGGTGAAAGCACTGGCTGCTGTTCTTCCAGAGGACCCAGGTTTAAGCCCCAGCATCCATATACTAGCTTACAACTATCTATAATTTCAACACTTTCTCTGGCCTCCCTGGGTACCAGGTACATATGTGGTGCACAGACAAACAAAGTTAAAATATACAAACATGTAAAATAAATTTTCAAAAAATAAAACTTCCACCCCTTACAGAGACTCCACACTATGCATCAAATAACAGGACTGCACGAGGCAAGAGTTCAGGCTATGTCACGTACTCATTGGCAGCTTCTCTATTAGTCATGACTTTGTACAATACTAACTTCTTTCTCGCCAAGGCTCTGTTCTTCCTCTCCAGGAAAGAGCACACACGACATTCTGACCTCTGTCAACACTAAACCAAGGGGGACAACAGGCATCTCAATCTCCTTCTCGATAGGCCATCTTTTGACAAACACTTCAAGCAGCAACAAATCAAATAAGCTCTTGGCTTTTTTCTTTTTTTTTTTTTTTTTTTTTTGAGACAGGGTTTCTCTGTGTAGCCCTGGCTGTCCTGGAACTCACTCTGTAGACCAGGCTGGCCTCGAACTCAGAAATCCGCCTGCCTCTGCCTCCCAAGTGCTGGTATTAAAGGCGTGCGCCACCACTGCCCGGCTGCTTTTTTCTTTTTAAGAAAGGGTTTCACTGTGTAGCTCTGGCTCCCCTGAACTCAGTCAGATCCAGCCTCTGCCTCCCAAGCACTGAGGATAAAGCCGTGGCCACCATACCCATCTGTAAAGCCTCTGAATCAGTCATTGCATCTATATGCCTAGCACACACATGTCCCAGGGGATCTGACATCTGCTTCTGACCTTCTTGGGCACCAGCCACACATGTGGTATACTGGCATACATGTAGGCACAACACTCATATACATAAAAATAAATAATGTACACAAAAAATATTTTTAAAGTAAAAGAAAAGTTTCTTGGACCATTATATGACAGCTAGGAAAGACAAGACCAGGTCTTGGAACAAGCTCCACACCACCAGCTCTGTGGCTAGGGGGCACCTGGAGGTGGATATCTCTCTCTCTCTCTCTCTCTCTCTCTCTCTCTCTCTCTCTATCTATCTATCTATCTCTATCTCTCTATCTCTCTATCTATCTATGTGTGTGTGTGTGTGTGTGTGTGTGTGTTTGTGTAAAATTAATTTCAGAGAAGAAAAGCAGTATAAGCATGCTCTCTATAGATAAGGGGGTGCAATAACAGAGAAGCTGTTATCTTTACTAACTACTGCCTCTGCACCAGCAGCTGCTGAGAGCATGAATGGCTTTTATATAAAAGGGGCCCTGTGGTAGTATTCAAATCAAGGTTCCAGACCACAGCTATTATCTCATTGGGCTCCCTTATCTTGCCCTCTCACACTCTGGCCCTTTCTATAATTAAATGCCTGGTGTCCTCTCAGAAGAGATGTCTCAGGGCATCTGAGAGATGTCTCTCTTTTGGAGACACACTATCAGGTAATCCAGACTAGCCTTGAGATTACTATGGAGGAAGAGGACCTTAAGCTCCCAATCTCCCTCCTCTACCTCCTAGTGCTAGGATCACAGGCATGCCCACTGTCACAACTCACTGTATTTCTGGAAACAGTTCCAGTCCTAAGAGATCGTGGTTAAAATTAAACCAGAGACTTCCTTAACATCACAGAGTTTAAAGATAAAAGATATGTTGCAGGGGCTGGAGGAGAAATTACTCCGTGGTTATTGTAGAGAGAGGATCCAGGTTCAATTCCCAGCACCATAAGATGGCTTCCAATCATCCTTTCCAGGGGATACGACACTCTGTTCTGACTTGGAGAGCACCAGGCATGCACCTGGTACACATACATATATGCAGGCAAAACCACTCCTGCCTTCTCTGAGGGATGCTTTATGCATGCATCTGATTAAAACTTTTAACTAGTTATTTATGTACATATGTCTATGGTATCTATGAACATGCGTGATTCATGCATCTACACACCTTAGTTGATAAGCACAAAGACAAACATCTCCTATTTCTGTTTCTTCATCTGATCAAGGGTCACGGGGGCTCAGATAAAGGAATGGAGGCTGGCAACATGGCTCAGAGAGTAGATTCTTGGTAACAAACCTAAGCTGAGTTCCATCCCTGAAACCGACATAGTAAGAGAATCAACTCTTCTAGGTTGTCATACACATATACACACAAACACACACACACACACACACACACACACACACACACACACACACACACACAAGCAAAACCATCTCACTAGCTGAAAACAATATCACAGAAATATATTTAAATCCTAGACAAACCAATCTCAGCCTCCTTCCTCATCTAGAAGCAATTATTTGTACAATTTATTTGAAAATTAATCTTGCATTTGCTTTGTTAAATTTATCTCATTACTCTTTGAAATAATTCTTTTCTAGTTATCTAGATTTCCTGTTTATTTCTAATGTCCCCAAATAGACCCTAACCCTTCCTTTAACCCTTCCTTGAGAGGAAGGGTTATGGTCATATATTGTTTTATACAAAGATGCAAAGAACAACTAGAACATCATAAATTTATTAGCCTCTTTTTCAAAAGATTTGTGTAAACATGTGCTGTGCACCTGATCGGGTATGTGTATGTACACCACATGAATTTAGGAGCCCATGAAGGTCAGAGCAGGCATCAAATTCAGGAGCTACAGATAGCTGTAAACTATCAGGAGGGTGCTGGGAACAAAAACTGCAAGAGCACATGTGTTCTAACTGCTGAGCCATCCCTTCGGCCCTATGTAAGCCTTCTTAATTTTTACTGGTTGGGTGAGTCAGTGTCTTGTGTCCACTCCTGATCCGCTGCCACCTCCAGAGCTCTAGAAGTACGGTATTGGAACCACTATGCCAATTCTTTGCTATTTCTTAGAAAGGAAAATTTAGTTATATTAGAAAATGCAGGGCTGGAGAGATGGCTCAGCAGTTAAGAGCACTGACTGCTCTTCTGGAGGTCCTGAGTTCAATTCCCAGCAACCACATGGTGGTTCACAACCATCTGAAATGGGATCTGATGCCCTCTTCTGGTGTGTGCCTGAAGACAGCTACAATGTACTCATACAAATGAAATAAATAAATCTTTAAAAAAAAAAAAAAAAAAAAAAAAAAAAGAAAATGCAACAAAAAGTAATGAAAAACAAAAACAAAGGTTTTAAAACACATATATTGGGCTGGAGAGATGGCTCAGCAGTTAAGAGTACTGACTGCTCCTCCGAAGGTCCTGAGTTCAAATCCCAGCAACCACATGATGGCTCACAATCATCCCTAATGAGATCTGATGCCCTCTTCTGGGGTGTCTGAAGACAGCTACAGTGTACTTACATATAATAAATAAATCTTAAACACACACGATGCTAGGCTAGGGATATCATTCAGAACAGAGTTCTTGCCTAGAACACACAAATCTCTGGGTCTAATCCCTAATAAAAGAACAGGCACAAAGAGAGAAGAGAGCCTGGCACACACATTTGATCTTAGGACTTGGAATCCAGAGGCGGAGCCAGCCTGGTCTACAGAGTGAGTTCCAGGACAGCCAAGGCTGTTACACAGAGAAACAACAACAACAAAACAAACAAACAAACAATGGAGGGGGTGAGGGGAAGAAAAGGAAGAAATCCTTAGGGCCACGCCACCCACTGATATCAAGCAAGAGGCCAATACCATGTTGTTACTCTAGTAGCTACAGCAATGCAGGAGACATGACAAGGAGGTCACGGCCTCCCCATACGGGTCCTCAACTCACGGACTGCCCACTGTGCTCCTTTGGTTTACTCATCTGAAAATGATGGCCACAGAGTCAGGATTTTATATGCGGAGGCTAGAGGACCAGGTTTGGCTCTCACAACCATCCATAACTGCAGCCCAACCCCCTTCTCGTACCAAAGACACACATGCAGCATATACATAAAAGATTTTATATCAAGTTCTTGGGTATTTTCCTATTTTGAAATCATAATGTAGCTTATTTGTTTAAAAGTTGAATTGGCTAGTTGTTTTCATTTGCTTTCCTAAGTAGAACAGAGACCTTCAGGTTCAGTGAGAGACATCAGGGGAATATCAGGGAATAAGGAACAATACAGGAAGACTACTTGCTCTAATTTCCTCATGGGCACACGTGGGCATGAGTGACACACTTGTGTACACACACACACACACACACACACACACACACACTATTACTACTAATAATTTTTTTAAAACAGAGGGGGCTAGAGATGAGCCAAAGGTTAACAGCACTGGCTGCACCTGTGGAGGACCCAGGTTTGATTCCCAGCACCCACTTAGCCACACATAACCATCTATAGATTCCAGTTCTCGGGTATCTAACTCCCTCTTCTGACACACCAAGGCAAGGCATGCACATTGTATATATAAATACATTCAGGCAAAAGACTCATACTCAAAAAATAAATGTCTTAAAATATATTTTTTTAAACTTACAATTGAATCAATGCACAGTCTCAAAGGTTGAAAAGGGAGTTTTGATAAATCAAATTAAACCAGAGCTGAGGATGTAATCAATGGCAAACCACTTTTCTGCCACTGAAGTCCTCACTTGCATGACTGCCAGTATGGTGGCACCACCTGCATGCAACCCCATCTCTCTGCAGGTTAGAGTCAAAAGAATGAGAGGTTTAAGGCTGGGCCAGCAAGACAGCTCAGCAGGTAAAAAGTCACTTGTCCCAAATCTAACCATCTGAGTTCAGTCCCCAGGACCCACATGGTGTAGAGAAAGAGCAAGAAACGTTTTTAAAAAAGAAGAAAGAGCGGGCAGTGGTGGGGCACTCCTTTAATTCCAGCACTTGGGAGGCAGAGGCAGGTGGATTTCTGAGTTCGAGGCCAGTCTGGTCTATAGAGTGAGTTCCAGGACAGCCAGGGCTACACAGAGAAACCCTGTCTCGGGAAAACCAGAAAAAAAAAAAAAAAAAAAAGAAAGAAAGAAAAAAAATTCAAGATAACCCTCAGTTACACAGAAAGGTCAAGGACACCTTCCCACCTACCAAACAGTATACGGTAAGAAACCCAAAAACCCAGTTAAGAACATAACAGCTAAGGCAAACTATGAGAGAGAAATCTTGCCAATAGAAAGGGTTAGAAAAAGGTGAACCAGCCAGAGCAGGTGCTCAGGGTGCATTACCTGCTCCAGGCTCTACAAACAAACCTCAGGAGACTCAGTTTAAAGAGAAAAACAATGTTCTTTTTTTTTTTTTTTTTTTTTAAAGGCATGTGTGGAAGTAACCAAACCTTTTTTTTTTTTTTTTTTTAAGATTTATTTATTTATTTATTTTATGTGAGTACATTGCTGTCTTTAGACACTCCAGAAGGGGGCGTCAGATCCTATTACAGATGGTTGTGAGCCACCATGTGGTTGCTGGGATTTGAACTCAGGACCTCTGGAAGAGCAGTCAGTGCTCTTAACCGCTGAGCCATCTCTCCAGCCCCCAACAATGTTCTTATTTACGGAAGAAAAACCTCTCAAGAGACAAAGGAAATTATGTATGTTAATTATCTGGAAGTTTTGTTCCAAAAGCCTTACAACTGTAGAGAAAGGGAGATGGAGGCAGAAAGACCAACAAGAGTTCTAGGCCAGCCTTACAAGATACCTTACCTCACAAAGACTCAACCCACTGACATCATCATTTAACAGACACAGAATTCTTTTAATTGCTATCAAATACCTAAGAATAATATGTTTTCATTAAGCCATACTACGGTCACATACTCATGAAGGACAGATATTTGAATATTTGAATGCTTTACATCTACCAGATTAAAAGAAAATCAGCATTCACTATTTTATAATAAGCCTTTGTGCTACTACAGACATCAAGGAGCTGATAACATTTTGTATAAAAAATAAAAGGCGGTTGGCCTGGAGAGATGGCCAGTAAGGAAAGTGCTCGTCAACAAGCCTGTCATCTGAGTTAAATAAAATCCCTACAATTTTACACGGAACAGACTACCACAAGTTATCTTCTAACCTACTCACCCACGAAGGCACGCGCACACAACACGCACGCATGCCACTTACACACCACGCACAAACACACATGCCCTGGCACTGCGGCAAACACACACACGCAAAATTAATTTTTTTTTTTAAATTTATGTGTATGTGTGAGTGCCTGCATGGGTTTATTGTGCACTATGTACACGCAGTGCCCGATCCCTTACACCTGAGTTACAGGCAGTTGTGAGCCACCTGATGTGGGTGATGGAAACCAAACCTGGGTCCTCTGCCAAAGGAGTAAATGCTTTCTTCTTCTTCTTCTTCTTCTTCTTCTTCTTCTTCTTCTTCTTCTTCTTCTTCTTCTTCTTCTTCTTCTTCTTCTTCTTCTCCTTCTCCTCCTCCTCCTCCTCCTCCTCCTCCTCCTCCTCCTTCTTTTTTAAAAAAGACAGGGTAAATGCTTTCTCCTTCTCCTCCTCCTCCTCCTCCTCCTCCTCCTCCTCCTCCTCCTCCTCCTCCTCCTCCTCCTCCTTCTTCTTCTTCTTCTTCTTCTTCTTCTTTAAAAAAAAAGACAGGGTCTTTCCATGTAGCCCTGGATGTCCGGGAACTCTATATAAACCAGCCCAACCTCAAAAATCACAGAGACCAGCCTGCATGCTAGGATTAATGGTGTGCACCACTTTACCTTGCTACAATAAATGCCCATAACCACTGAGCAACCTCTCCAGTCCCCAGGAAAAAGATATTAATTGTACAGGAAGTTATTAGTAATCCTTATTTTCTTTCTTTGCATTTTTCTGTTTTCTGCAGGAACAGGAATTAATCAGTTTTATAATTAAAATAAGAAATGCTTTAAGAGGGAAATAAAATCAAAGGTCTTTTTATAAAATAACCAAAACATGATTTTACATCTGCACAGTTCCCCATTTTGTTCAAAAATGAAAGCAGAAGTCTTGCTGGGTGTGGTGGGGCAGGCCAGAGAGCAGAAGGTGGGAGCCAGAGATACAAGGACAATAAGTTTGAGGCCAGCCTGAACTATATCATGGAAAGAGCATCTCGAATGCAAGTGCTGACGACCTAACTTGGGGCTGCAATGCTTGCCCAGCTGGGCAAGGCCTGTGGCTCAAACCCCAGTACTGACCTGGACACAAAAAATGCTTCCCCTTCCCAATCCTTCCTCTTGGGCCTCCTTTCTTAACTCTTTGTTCATGTTACTTTCTCAGTGAAATTTAACATCACTAACTGAATTAGTGTAGGGATAAAACCCTTGCCTAGAATGCACCCTGGAATTGATCACAAACACACACAAAGACAAACAAAGACAGAGACAGACAGACCTACCAAGCTAGAGAGTCGAAGGGCCTGTGGAGGTTACTGGGATCAGCCAGTTTGAAGGCAGGCTATTTCAGCAAGCAAGGCTTCCAAAGGCAACTGACAATTGATGCAGCTGAGAGTGAGCAGCAGAGGCAAGGGAGGCTGACAGGGAAGGCTGCAGGCCAGAAGGGAATCAGGGTGAGAAGAAAGGGATAAACGGTTAAAAATGTAGAGAGGGCTGCAAAGGGAAGTCCTGCAGAGGTCAGAAGACACACAGAAGCCAAGAAAAGGGTGAGACTGAACAGGGAGAGCCCAGTGACAGGAGGGTAGAGGACTCTGCTTCGGCATTGTTATTATTCCGGTCCAGAAAAAGTTACTCGCACATTAATATGGCTTTATTTCTAAACTGGAAGCAACTCAAAGACTGTGAAGCACATCTGTTAGCACTAAAACCCTCAGGTCTTCACTGGAGAAGTCGTGTTCTTTTTTTTTTTTTTTTTTTTTTTTGGTTTTCGAGACAGGGTTTCTCTGTGTAGCCTTGACTGTCCTGGAACTCACTCTGTAGACCAGGCTGGCCTCGAACTCAGAAATACACCTGCCTCTGCCTCCCAAGTGCTGGGATTAAAGGCGTGCGTGCCCCACGCCACCACTGCCCAGCTAAGAAGTCGTGTTCTTATTAAAGTTTAGTTTGCAGGTTGAGGGGGGTTTTGTTAATTGTTGTTTTGGGGTATTTTGTTTGGTTTTCTCTTTATATTCTGTGTTCTCTTGAGACTAGGTCTTTACTATATAACCCAGCTGTCCTGGAACTTACTGTGTAAACAAGGTTGGCCTCAAACCAATGTTAATCCTCCTGCCTCAGCTTCCCTCGACTTTAATCCCAGCAGATTGGGAGGCAGAGGCAGGTAGATCTCTTGAGTTGGAGGCCAGGCTGGTCTACACAGTAAATTCCAGGACAGTCAGGCCTACACAGAGAAACCCTGCCTAAAAGTGGGAGGGTGGGGAGGAGAGTTTAGCTTGAAGCCAGCATGGTGAGGTAAGGTAGCTGAATCCTCTGAGCCTTGGGCTTCAGGCCAACCTGGGCAGTAGAATGACACCATCTCTAAATGTAAATAATTAGGTTTAATTTTTCATAAAGCCTGACTAGCCCATTCCTCAATGCCACTCTTCCTTGTAAGAGATGAAGCAGGACAGGCTTAGGTCACAGTGCATCTTGTGATCTGCTCTTCTATACTTGGCCAACTTACAGAGAACCAAGCAAACTGGGCAGATGGGATGATCTGCTCACCTGAGTCTAAAGAATGGTTCATTTCAGTATGAAGCTGCTGATCTTCTGTGGCACTAACAGGGACCTGAGTAAATTAATATGTTGAATAGTTCCTAAATTGTAACAAATGAAACCTGGATCTACCCAAATCTTTATGTTTTACTTCTCTGAGCATTTTATACAAAATAAAATTCTATAAATTTACATAAAACTATTTAAAATGTTGTATCAGATGCATTGTAAATCCACTATAATCAAAATCATTTGGAATCATGAGATGTATAAATAATTTCCAAGCTTACATTTAACAGTCTCCCCAGGCAAGCCCAGAGCAAGCCCAGTCCCTAGGATGTGCAGCTTCGCACTGCTCATACAAGTTGCAGATGCCATGTCTCACTGACAGGAGCTTCAAATTCCAGTCAGGCAACTGCAGTCACAGTCGCACAGAATCAGGAATATAAGCGTGCCTGCATGTTATTATGGGAAATAGTGGAAAATTTCACAGGCTGACATCCAGAACGTCTGCGGTTCCTTTTCATATTTCTTCCTGCAAAGCAGTTATTAGCCCAGTCGAATTTTTTTAAAGCTGGAAATTTCCACTGTTTTAAGTATCCTTTTTAGATGCAAACTGAAAAATGTTCCAAAATTCCAGTATGTCAAAAATAATTCAGATAAAATAACTAATTAAGTAAAGGGAATAGTAAATAAGCTCAGGTCCCCGTCACCTTTGGAGAAGAGAGACATCCAGTGAGACAGGCAGAAGCCTAAGGGTACAATAATATAAACACTACAACGCAGTGCTACAGACATGCTGAGGTGCTGGTTTCCTCGTTAGCACATGATTCAAGCACTCAAAAGCTGACCTAAGGCCACAGACAGGGAAGTAGAAACCATGAGACAAGACCAGCATGGTGGTGGTAGCCTGTAGTCAGAGATGCTGCAGAGGCCCAAGTAGGCGACAACATCAAGACCAGCATGGATAGCAAGATCTCATCAGAGCAGGGAGGGAGAGGGAGGGTCAGAGTACACAGCTCTGTAGAAATAAATACACTCTACACATCTACATAGCCCATGTTTTTCTTTTTTGTTTTTTGTTTGTTTGTTTGTTTGTTTGTTTGTTTTTTCAAGACAGGGTTTCTCTCTGTGTGTAGCCCTGGCTGTCCTGGAACTCACTCTGTAGACCAGACTGGCCTCCAACTCAGAAATCCACCTGCCTCTGCCTCCAGAGTGCTGGGATTAAAGGCGTGCGCCACCACTGCTCAGCCATAGCCCATATTTTTAGGGCTAGCATATACTTCAGTGGTAGAACAACTGCCTAGTGTGTGCCAAGGGTCTGGTTCCTAGAACTGAACGTCTCCAACATTAATTAAGAGGAAAGCACTGCAGTCGAGAAGCGCAGCTCACTTGGCAGAGTATGAGGCAAGCATGACGCTTGGGTCTGATCACCAGCACCACAGTCAGGCGTGGTGGTTATGCCAGAACTGAGACGAGGAAATAGTCTCCAAATGTAAGGCAAGCCTACAGGACATGCACCCCTCTCTCAAAAAATTAATTGGTGGGGGTTCAGGTTTTTTTGTTTGTTTGTTTTCTTGATTTTAAGGGAATATAAAAATTCACAGCAAGACACAGTGTTTTCGCTCTTTGCAGTGGCAGAGGCAGGCCCAGAGCCCCACTCCTGGGAGGTCTACTGACATCCAGTGTTTAGGACAGGTCTTCAGCACCTTTTCATGGGATCACACAGGAACACATGTAATGCTCTACATTTTAATTTCTATTAAGTGAGAAAATAGACAATCATTATTTTTCCCCTTTTCAAACAATGGCTCATGTAGCCCAGACTGGTCTCAAATTCTCTCACTGCGTACTGAGGATGACCTTGAACTTCTGACCGTCCTGACTCCTCCCTCTCATGCTGGAATTAAAGCTTGTTCCACCAAGCCCCATTTATGCAGTGCTGAGGATCAATCCCCGGGCTTCCTGCTAGTTAAGCAAGCACTCTAACTGGGCTACATCCTGAGTCAGACAAAGACTTATTGATTCATTTTATTAAAGGGATAAAAAGATTAAGTTCCAAACCATTCAAAAATCAAAACTGACTTTTAACAGTCAAATGCAATAAATAACTTCTGCTTAGGATCTCCACGGGCTGGGAGATGGCAGAGTAGGAAAGGCATCTTCAACAAGGTATGAGGACAGAGCTTAAATCCTCAGCAGCCACTGAGAAGCCAAGTGTGCAGCTGAGTGTATGTAACCCTGCACTTCTACAGGAAGCTGGGAGACAAAGACGGGACAATCCCTGCAAGCTACAAACAGCTAGTCAGGCCTGTACAGTGGGAAAGAACAAAGGACTTTGCTTAAAGCAAGGTGGCCTTTGACCTCCACTGCACACACATAGCCAAGGTTGTCCTCTGACCTCCACATACATGCATACATGCACACACACACATACACAGATAAACCTTTAATGTTACCTAAGACGGGGCACTATGGTGCACACCTTTAACCCCAGTACTCAGGAGGCAGAGGTAAGTGGATCTCTTTGAATTTGAGGCCAGCCTGGTCTATATAGCATGTTCTGGGCCAAACACAGCTGCAAAACGAAACCCTGTCTCAAAAAACAAACAAACAAACAAACAAACAAACAAACAAAAAACCACCTTTGGACATGTGGTATGCTTGTAATGATAGCACTCAGAATGCTGAGGCAGATGGATCATGGCAAGTTCAAGGCTAGCCTATACTACATACTAAGATCTACACCACTCCCACAAAAGGGCCATCTGTTATGCTTATGTAGCTTTTTATCCTAAAATTTCAATGGCTCATTTGTATTTCACTGGTATTGTGTGGGGGTGTCAGGTTCCCTAGATCTAGAGTTAGAGACAGTTGGGAGCTGCCATGTGGGTGGTGAGCATTGAACCTGGGTCCTCTGGAAAAGCAGCCAGTGCTCCCAACCACTGAGCCTGCCACTTTTCCAACCATCTGCAAATGTGCAGCCCAGACCATCGGTTAGAAGCTACCCCACCACTGACTCACAGGCTACATCAAAACACCAAGCTACTCACTCCTGACACTTTGTTCACAGGCCATGGAGAGTGGGAACAGTTTTCTAAGTGCAGCCCTGTGTCAACCCTCAAGTGTTCCCGTAGTGTACGCCTTCATATAGGAGTAGTGGAGGTACATGAATCTTGGTTAAGGTCCACAATTTTAGCAGGACATTTTTCTCCTGCTAAAGAGAGACAGGGTTTCTCTATGTAACCCTGGCTGCCCTGAAATTCGCTCTGTAGTCCAGGCTGGCCTCTGCCTTCTGAGTGCTGGGATTAAAGGTATACACCATCACAGCCTAGCTCAGAACATTCTTTTTTTTTTTTTTTTTTTTTTTTTTGGTTTTTTGAGACAGGGTTTCTCTGTGTAGACCAGGCTGGCCTCAGAATCCACCTGCCTCTGCCTCCCAAGTGCTGGGATTAAAGGCGTGCACCACCACTGCCCGGCAACATTCTTTTTTTTTTTTAAGTTTTTTTTTTTTTTCTTTGAAATATCTGTTCTGTATGTATGAGTGTTTCACTCACACGTATGACTATGTATGATGTGCATGCCTGATACCTGCAGAGATTAGAGGGCAATGGATCTTAAAACTGGAGTTACAGATGTGGGTACTGGAGACGGAAATCAGGCTCTCTGGGAGAGTAAGAGACAGGCATGGTGCTGCACTGGGGAGGCAGAGGCAGGCACATCTGAGTTCAAGGTTAGCCTGGTCTACAGAGGGAGTTCCAAGGCAGCCACATCCACAGGGACACTCTGTCTCAAAATAAATAAATAAATAATAAAATAACATCGAGCCAGTGCTTTTAACTGCCGTCCCTCAGCCGCTTAAGCGTCTGTGTTAAGTATGAACAGTCATGCGTTTACTGAAGAGGGTGTTGATCCCTAGAGCCAGGTGGAGTCAAAGGCAACATGAGCACCAGGAGCCGAACTCATCCCCACAAGAGCAGCAAGTCCTCACAACCTTCGAGCCATCTCTGCAGCACTTCACAAAGCACTTAACCCTGATGTCTGGTCAGTTAATTTTTTATTGCCATGTAACCTTTAGCCAGTCTCAGAGTCCGTCTAACTGGTCTAAGCCCTTTGGGTCAGCCCCTGGACTGTTCTCTGCTCAATTCTGATCTGATCACCAGGTGGGTTGGGGAGGGTACAGGACACACGATACAGATGTGAACTGAAGCACTAACTCTGGTCTCTTAGATATTCTGCTATTAATTTCATGGATCCTGGAAGATGATCAGAAAGTCTAAAATCACAGTTTCTATTTACCTGTAAATTGAGAACAAACAGGACCGAAAGCTGTTTGGCTATATAAAAAGGAATTGAGGGGCCGGAGAGGTGACTCCAGGGTTAAGAACACCGTTGCACTTGCCGAAACCTGGGTCTGTTTCCCAGCACCCCCAGTAGCTCACAACCATCTGAAACTCCAATTCCAGGGAATTTGTCCTGGCCTTTTCTACCTCTGCCAATGCTGCATGCACATGGGCAAAACACTCATACATATCAAAATTGAATCAATAAATAAATAAACTATATGGATGGCTCCCAAGAAACAATAATCCCCAAGGTTAAACTCCAGCCTCCGTACAATGCACAAGCATTCACGCGTGCCTCTGTGTGTGCGCGCATGCGGCGGAAGACTGAAGGAAAAAAACAAAAGAGAATTCACTGAAGGTAAAAGGAATTTTCAATTAAAACTGAATGAGATTCCCACTCCACATCCACAAAAAATGGCTATGGCTTAAACAAATATTACTATCAGGTACTGGGGAGGGTGTAAGAGACTGGACCGGGCTATGTGTTCTCACTCACAGTTAGACACAAATGTTTATAGAAGCACTACTCCTAACAGCCAACAGGTGGCTATGGTAACATGGTGCTTGAGTGGTAAACGGGCAATGCCACACGCACAGCATACTTGGCAATTGACCAAACTGGCCATGAACAGTATGGATGTCACTCAAAGTGCTGGGCTAAACAACACAGGCTGCTGCAACCTGGGCTCAGAGAGCAGCGTGGAGGCACAGCTCTTGCCTGCATGGCACCCTGGGTTAACAACCACCAGCAATCCCAACACAAAGATATTACAAAAAGGGGCAAAGCTGAACTGAGACAAAGCAATCAGGCCAGGGAGCACACCTGTAATCCAAGCACTGAGAGGGAAGCAGGAGGAGCTGGAGCTCAAAAGCAGTCAGTCGAGTAACGCAGCAACACTCTGGCCCAGTTTAAGATACACAGCAGTTGCCTGGCATGGTGGTATATGCCTTTAATCCCAGCGCAGAGGCAGAGGCAGGTGGATCTCTGCGAGTACAGGACAGCCAGGGCTATTACACAGTAAAACCCTGTGTAACTTTAATATATATATATATATATATATATATATATATATATATATAATGATGGTTTTTTAAATGCTTTAACCTCCCTTTTGGCCCATCACACACCAGAGATGGTGGAAAAGAAAAGATACAGGGGAAGTGGACCTGTTTGGAAAGGTTCTTTGGAGTAACTCAGTTCAGTCCACAGGTTACCAGCAGCAGCTCAATCCATTCACAAACATTTCCCAGACACACCAGCAGTCCAGTGTGGTAGAGTTGGAATAGCAAACACACATCGGCAGCAATGGCACTACCTAGCAGAGACAGCCGGGCCTCCGCCTCGGCTCAAGTCAGCAGGAGGGGCCAGAGGAACGCCAGCAGTTCTCTCCTTCCAAAGTGAAGAAGTGAAGATCGGTGAGACAAGCCTTGCACAGCCAGCTCTACAAGCAAGCCAGGCTCAGCCTCTGTCATTGTCCCTGAGTCTAATTTATACCCTCCAAACCTCACATGTCCTCCGCTGGTCTTGCCTCAGCACAGGCGTCTGTCTCAGCTGACATCACTGCCCATCGGCCTGAGTCCATGCTGCAGCACACAACCAGAAGTTTTTTGGTGTTTCTCTCTATGGTGTCTTGACAGATGTAGCTCAGCTACACACGGTCCCTTCATCGCGTGTTCTTTCACGTGCTTGCTTCAGCAGAACATCTTGTTTTCCTGTGTCTGTTTTAGCTAACTGCTCCTTCAGGAGTCTGCCTTAGTCTTTCACCTGTGTCCACTTCAGGAAAACACTCCTGACTTTCCAAAGAACAAAACTGACTTTCCAAAGTCGATCTTAGGGGAAAAAATAAAAAGATACACAGCAAGGTGTATCTCAATCTCGCTCGGATTGGGAGGGTTGATGAGAAATGACAATATATAGTATTCAATCCTAAGCAAACTACATGAAAGCAACTAGGAAAAGTAAACCTAATAGGATCATAAAGTATTGGATAAGTACACACACACGCGCACACATCTATTGTGTTTCTATACACAAGTTACTCAAAATTAGAGTTTTATTAAATAAGCCAGGTATGGGACTCATGCCTAGAATATAGCAGTAAGGAGGTTAATACAGGAACACCCCATTTCCAGGCCAGCCTAGATGATACAGAGCTCAGGATTACTTTATATTAGGATGGAAGGATGGACAGACAGATAGACAGACATAGACAGACAGACAAAACAAACTATTTTAATCATTTTTTGTTGTCTTAGTTTTAAAAATAAAGAACTCGGGCTGGAGAGATGGCTCAGCGATGAAGAGCACTGACTGCTCTTCCAGAGGTCCTGAGTTCAATTCCCAGCAACCACGTAGTGGCTCACAACCATCTGTAATGGGATCCAAGGTGCTCTTCTGGTGTGTCTGAAGAGAGTAACAGTACAGTATACTCACATACATAATAAATAAATCTTTTTTTAAAAGAGAGAGAGAGAGAGAGAGAGAGAGAGAGAGAGAGAGAGAAGCTGCCTACTGTGACCCACTCCTGTCAAGGCTTCACCTCCTGAAGGTAAAAATAAAGAACTCACCAGGTAATGACAGAAGTCTTTAATCGCAGCACTCAGGAGATAGAGGAAGGCAGCTCACTACAAATTGAAGAGCAACCAGTCTTTTTAAAAGGGAGAGGGAGAGGCAGAGAGGAGAGGAACTTGCTGGCTATGGTGGAACTGGTTTGTAGGAAGAGGATCACCACAAGTTCAAGACCAGCTGGGCATGGTGGTGCATGGTGGTGCAGCTGACTATAATCACATTTTTAAAAATAAAGAATAAGTAATGGTAGTAGAAGTCTTTAATTCCAGCACTTAGGAGGCAGAGGCGGGGGATCTTAATCCAAGGCCAGCCTGGTCTACATAGCAAGTTCAATGGCATCAAAGGCTACATAGAGAAACCCTGTCTCAAGCCCTACCCCCCGGAAAAAAAAAAAAAGGTTCAAGACCAGCCTGGCCTACAGGAGTGAATTCCGGGCCAAGCAGGACTACTTATTGGGACCCTGGATCACAAAAATCACAAAAACAATTTTTATTTATTTATTTATTTATTTTGGTTTTTTCGAGACAGGGTTTCTCTGTGTAGCCCTGGCTGTCCTGGAACTCACTCTGTAGACCAGGCTGGCCTTGAACTCAGAAATCCACCTGCCTCTGCCTCCCAAGTGCTGGGATTAAAGGCGAGCGCCACCACCGCCTGGCTACAAAAACAATTTTTAAAAAGGAACTTGGAAGCTGTTCTGCAACTCAGACGTAAAGTACTTGTCTGACATGTTTTGGGGTCCTTGATTCAATTCTCAGCACCATACACACAGAGAGAGGGAAGGTATAATATCTCACATACCTTTATCTGTAAAATAGGGGATCAAGTAACCCAGGCTACCCTAAAAGTCACTATACAGCCAAGGATAACCTAGAACTTCTGATCTTCTTCCTTCCACCTCCCAAATGCTGGGATTAAAGGGCCAGTATAATCAGTTTGTCTAGCACTGGGAAATGAACTCAGGGCTTTGGGAATGCTGGATACTTTATCCCCAAACTCCATTCTAAAAATTATATGAAATCCAAAGAATCTTAAAACACACACACACACACACACACACACACACTTTGAAAAAATTAAGGAGGAAGATTTAGTCTTTCTAATTTCAAGACAACAATAATCTACACTGTGTGAGGCTGTCATGAAGACACATACTGAGAAAGAACAAACACAGAAGCATGCCCATGGGGTTGGCATGGTAATACACACTGGTAAAAGTGGCATGGGGATTGAGTTCAAGGCCAGCTTGGTGTACACGGTAAGTTCCACTACAGCAAGACTGTCTCAAAATATAACATCAGGCATATGGTCTGTCTCTGTCTCTCACTCGTGTGTGTGTGTGTGTGTGTGTGTGTGTGTGTGTGTGTGTGTGTGTGTGTAAAATTCTATTGATAATCTGATCTAACATTAAGAATTTTAGCCAGGCCGGGCAGTGGTGGCGCACGCCTTTAATCCCAGCACTTGGGAGGCAGAGGCAGGCGGATTTCTGAGTTCGAGGCCAGTCTGGTCTACAGAGTGAGTTCCAGGACAGCCAGGGCTACACTGAGAAACCCTGTCTTGAAAAAACAACAACAACAAAAAAAAAACTTTAGGCTTTAGGGGCTGGAGAGATGCTCAGCTCTGAGGAGTACTGGCTGCTCTTGAGAGAACCCAGGATCAGCCCCAGAACCTACATGGTGGTACTTCACAACTGTTTCCAACTCCAGTTCCAGGGGATCAGATGCCCTCTTCTGGCCTCTGTGGGCACCAGGCATGCACTTGGTGCACAGACATACAGATAAATATACTTGTTTTTTAAAAAAAATTTTTTTGGCTTTTGGAGACAGGGTTTCTTTGTATAACCCTGGCGGTCCTAGATCATGATTTGTAGACCAGGCTGGCCTTGAATTAAAAAAGATCCGCCTGCCTCTGCCTCCCAAGTACTGGGATTAAAGGCGCGCCGCCGCCGCCGCCGCCGCCGCCGCCGCCACCACCGCCACCACCACCACCTTCTAACCTCAAAAGAATTTCCTCAAAAAAAATTTTAACTAAGACTATTTGAAACTGTATCTATAAAAGTGGAAACCTTTTAAAATGAGAGGGGGGGAGGGGGGTTGAGGATCAAACTCAAGACCTTGAGATTGCTTTCTCCACACAGGGTCTTCTTTCCTTCCTTCCTTCTTTCTGGTGTTTATTTATTTAATTTGAGAAAGACAGTGGACTGCACTGCAGGCAAGTGGAGGTCAAAGGAGTACTTATATATTGGTGTCCACCATGTGGGGTCATCAGGCTCACCAAGCACACTGAGCGACCTCACCAGGCCTTCAGACAAGATCCTAATGGCATCCCAGGCTGACCTTGAACTAAGTTTATCTAACTTCTTTTTCTTTTTTTTTTTAATTTTTTTTAATTTTATTTATTTATTCATCTATTTATTATATGTAAGTACACTGTAGCTGTCTTCAGACACCCCAGAAGAGGGCATCAGATCTCATTACGGATGGTTGTGAGCCACCATGTGGTTGCTGGGATTTGAACTCATGACCTTTGGAAGAGCAGTCGGAGCTCTTAATCGCTGAGCCATCTCTCCAGCCCCCCTTATTTTTCTTAATGTGTATGTCTGTGTATGTTCATGTATATGAATCATCATAAAGACAGAAGAGAAGAGTAAAAAGATCCAACAAAGATGCCCTGGAGCTGGACCTACCGTAGCTGTCAGTTACCAGGGGTCAGAGTTGAAAACCAAGCTCAGGTGCTCTGGAGAGCAGAGGCCTCTCTCCACACTCCATGGAGCACCACCATGCTACTGAGGTCAGAGGCACTCAGCTCAGCTCTCCTTCTTATTTTGCTAAGATTAGGTTTGTTTTCTTTCTCAAGCCAGGATTTTAATCTACAACCTAAGCTTGCTCCGAATTTTGATGATCCTCCCGCCTCAACCTCTCAAATGCGGGGCTTACAGGCATGAACCCCCACACCAGACCTAGGAAACTACTTTCCAACTTTACACAGCCACATCTACAATAGCAAAGTCCCTAAAGCCATGGATCCTGAGTTCCATCTTAGTAATTTCTAATAAAAAGAAATACTCTAGTCTGTCCTATGAAAGAACACCACTGACCCTCAAAGGTAGGCAAGATGTGCAGGGCTGTCCTCTAGAGGAATCTGGCTTTCCTAGTTCCTGTCAAACAGGTTCCAAAAGCAGGGGAGACTTTGGCTGGGACAAGAGCTGTGTCATTAAAACACACTAGCAGCGAGGTGCTGCGCTGGTAAAAGCAAGCAGATCAAGGCCCATCAGCTCTGGAGTTCCAGGGCTACAAACTGTCAGAAAATAAAAACAAGGGCTGGAGACATGGCTCAGTGGTTTAGAGCACCGACTGTTCTTCCAGAGGTTCTGAGTTCAGTTCCCAGCAACCACATGGAGGCTCACAACCATGTGCAATGAGACCCAATGATGCCCCCTTCTGGTGGGTCTGAATACGGTTACAGTAAGCACATATACATAAAAATAAATAAATAAATCTTTAAGAACAAAAATAAAGCCCTACAACTGTCAAATAAAAGAGGACTATGCAGAGTGGTCCATAAACCCAGCACTGGGGTCCTCTGCTACACAGCAATAAACTCCAGCCCTGGCTTCAAAAGATCCTCCCACACACCACGTAGGTCCCCAGCGTCTAGGGACATCTTTACAGCACTAAGTCAGCACTAAGAGCTGTGGCTACATTCACATCATCTGACAGGAAGAGCTGAAGTGAAGAGTTACTGGTGTGCACATGTAATCCCAGCACTTGGGAGGCAGAGGCAGGAGGATCACAAGATGGAAATCCACCTATTCTACATAGCAAGTGCCAGGCCTTACAAGACCCTGTCTGAAATATAAAAAATAAAAACAGGAAGCTTGGCGGGGTGTCCCTATGCCATGTCATAGGGACGGCTCAGGTACACAGCAGTCTGAAAAGTAAGAACTGCCCTAGAGAGAGACTGCCAAAGGCATGCAAAGCATTAAACTTGTCACCACCAGAACTCTCCTCAAAGTAACAAACGGTATTGCTCAGATGGCAGGAGGGGGAACAACACTCCAGGCTTTCTTACATAGATCTTTTTCAGTTGTTTTGAAACTGAGGAAGGGATCCTGCTGCTCTTCCAATAGCAGTTAACTTCCATTATAAAAATGTCAGTTTGGAGCAGATTATGAGAAACAATTGTTCTTAAATAAAATAATTTAGTCTTGGATCTCAGACAGAGTGTTCCCCCTGAAAGCTCCCCCTTCCCTAGCGATGCCTTTCTCTCCCTCTCCAGGCTTTCTCCTCTATTGTATTGAACCTCTCAGATGCCAGAGACTGAGGAACAATACCACAACACAGCTGCAGGCTTCCTGCCTGCCCGCAAGTCATTATTCTCAAGACCAGAGGACTTTCAAACACTGCTTGGGTTGCTTTGAAATTCTCTCTTTCAGATTTCCCTCCTTCATGGACCATCTACTGAAAAGAATGGCCTCAAAAATGTCTTGCTGCACCAACCAAAATTCTAAGCAAACCGAAAGTCGCCAGCCTTGGGTATGATGAGCTACAGATAGCTTGGTAAAAAGCCAGTAAAATGTACATAACGGGACGGAAAGCATACTTCTGACTAAGCACAGGATAATTTTTTTCCTCATGGATATATTATACCAGTTTCAGGGGGGGGGGGAATTACATCAAAATTGTCAACATTAAAGACTGAAATATCACCATCAAATTTAAAAGGGGGAAACTACCAAGTGTCTCAAAACTATGAAAAGGCCAAGATGTCCCTTCTTAAAGACAGAATGAAAGACGCATCTTAAGTTTCCGAGAACAGAACAGAACAGATTACCAGCAATCACCTGACGACCTGGAGTCTCATTTCCTCTGATCACATTTTGAATGTGGGACACTCAGTAAAATCTTACCAGATTGCTGAGCTATCCCAAGGAAGAGACACAAACACAAGTGGTTAATTATCTCCCCAGCAGACCATGGATTTTTTTTTTTTTTTTTTGGTTTTTCGGGACAGGGTTTCTCGGTGTAGCCCTGGCTGTCCTGGAACTCACTCTGTAGACCAGGCTGGCCTCAAACTCAGAAATCCACCTGCCTCTGCCTCCCAAGTGTGCTGGGATTAAAGGCGTGCGCCACCACTGCCCGGCCCAAGGTATCATCCTATACTTACAGAAAAACAAAAGGACCAACAACATCTGATAAACCCTTACTCTATATTACAAAAAAATAATGTAACTAGTCCCCTGAAGTTTAGTGCAGTGGGATGCGACCTATACAATTAACTTACATTCAACCAAGCATCAGGTTCCTCCACCTGAGGACAGGGCAGATTTCTGAGCCCTTCCCATCCACCATCCATCCAGCACTCAGACTCGGAGCAGCTGTGCAGCCCAGGCCATGGGTAACCAAGAGTTCAGTGTTACAGTGAAGCTTTATCCCTCACAAGAGTCTCTGACCAAGGAAATCAGACCTCTCAACAGAACAGCAGCATAGAATGGTCAGCCAAAAAAAGCCACACCTCTTCTTGAATCCATCAGAGAAGAAAAACAGAACATAGATAACAAATTGGGGCGGGGCAGATACTAGTTCACTTGCTCGGAGAACATTTTTTTTCCAAGATCTATTTCGTCAGTCAGGTAAGACTCCTTACTCTGTAGCCCACATGGCTGTGGTATGGTTAGTCAACTATGCCTTTATTACTGCCCACTGTAAACTGACCTAGACAGCAATTCCTATCAAGCTAAATAAAGGCTGACAAACTGGCCACTGCATTTGCAGGCTAAGAAGATTACCTCGTGTGTGGTGAACTAGCCTCACTCGCTCCTGCTGAGCACCTCTGGCCACTTTCCTGTTCTTTAACAACTTCCCGACAGAGATAGGAAGGGGAAGGTAATTGATTAAATCGAGTCAATGCCATCATTTGTTGGGGGGGTGAAAACAGGTTAGAGCTGTGAATAAAATATAGTCTTAACCCAAAAGAATCCCCAGAAATCCCCTCAGGAAACAACTGATACATGATTACCTAACGTTAACTAAGGATCCCCCCAGGTCCACAGAGGCCCTCCTCCACACTCCGGTTCCCTCCCCTCCCAACGTGAGAGCACCCCACCTCAAAACACCCTGCAACCTGAACGTCACATCCTTTCAGTTACTGCAGAGAAAGCGACAGTCCGCTCCAGTGCTAATGGTTAGCTCCCAGAGCGCTAGCAGTGATACAGCAGAGCTGACGCCATGCTACTGTGTGTGTATACTGTGGCGCAGACCCAGCTGGTGCAGCCATCCCGAGCTCAATGGATGGCAGGCAACACCAACAGCTCTTGTTTTTCCAATCCCAGAAAGTCTCAGCAGAGTTAAGGAGGGTATTAAATGTGGCCAATTTGTTAAGTAGACAAACTGCCACTGGAGGCAATAGTCATTCTAAACTTGCAACAAATTAAAAGTTTCAAAAGTACATCCTCTGGCAGACAATTAAAATTAGAGTTTTAAAATGCAAAGAGAAACCCTAAAGCCATTACATCAACAACCAATTAGAGACAGGACAGCGGCATTTGGGATTCACTGTTTCATCTAACCCTATTACCCAAACTAAGAGACACTCTAAAATTGATCTCAAGCAGTAGTTTTCAACTTAACAGGAACTACTCTAGAATCATACAGCTATGGCTCAAAAGACTAGGTGGTGATGGGCTGTATGTCTGTGCAGGTGCAGAATTTCCAGGGTGTACTCCATTAATGAGATGCAGGAACCTAACTCAGGTTGTTAGGTTGTCCAAACACCTTTAACCACTGAGCCATGACTCTAGGCCAAGACTGGATTAGTAGAATGTCCCTGACATAGCAAGAAACCATTATTTCAATGAATCGAAATGGGCTTCCTGGCACATGAACCCACAGGCGTGTGCACACACACACACAAATAAGTTGTTGGGACTGGAGAGTTGGCTCAGTGGTTAGAAGAACACTGGTTGCTCTTGCAAAAGTCATAGGTTCAATTCCCAGCACCCACCTTGTAGCTCACAACCATCTTTAACTCCAGCTCCTGGGGATCGAGCCCCCTCTTCTGACCTCAGCAGATATTGTGGTATATATACACATATAGAGACAAAAATATCCATACACATAAAGTAATAAAATAATTTTAAAAATAAGTTGTCATTTCACTCCATTTCTTGGGGGGCAGATGCAGGAGAGGTGCTTCCAGTCCATGCCAGCCTGGTCTACACAGTGAGTTACATACAGGACAACCAGGAATACAGTAAGACCCTTTCTCAGAAAAAAAAAAAAAAAGCAAATAAAAACAAGGTTCAAGCTGGACAGTGGTGGCTCAGCACTTGGGAGGCAGAGGCAGGCGGATTTCTGAGTTCGAGGCCAGCCTGGTCTACAGAGTGAGTTCCAGGACAGCCAGAGCTACACGGAGAAACACTGTCTCGAAGAAAACAAAAAAAAAAAAAGGTTCAAGAATGCATTAGTGGGGGGGCTGGAGAGATGGCTCAGTGGTTAAGAGCGCCGACCGATCTTCAGAAGGTCGTGAGTTCAAATCCCAGCAACCACATGGTGGTTCAAAACCATCTGTTATGAGATCTGATGCCCTCTTCTGGGGTGTCTGAAGACAGCTACAGTGTACTTACACATAATAAATAAATTAATTTTAAAAAAAGGAATGCATTAGTGGGGCTGGAGAGGTGGCTCATCAATTAAGAGCACTGGCTGCTCTTCCAAAGCTCCTGAGTTCAATTCCCAGCAACCACATGGTGGCTCACAACCATCTGTAATGGGATCTGATGCCCTCTTCTGGCATGCAAGTGTACATGCAGCAGAGCACTCATACCTAAAATAAATAAATAAAATAAACAAAAAATGAAAACTTATTTTTAAAAAAGGCATTATTAGCGCTAGTCCACACACATAAGACAGGGAAAGGGCCGGCAGAACTGAGCTGAAAGCTACTCTGGTCTATATCATAAGGGAAAAAGGTAACGAGGGCCTCAATGGGCTAGAGATGCAGCTCAGTTACAGAGCACTTCCTAGCATGGAATGAGGCCCAGCCTCGGGGCTCAATCCCAGCACCCGAGAAGAAAATAAGATGTTGAAAGTAAGCCAGGCGGTGGTGGCGCATGCCTTTCATCCATCCCAGCACTTGGGAGGCAGAGGCAGGCGGATTTCTGAGTTTGAGGCCAGCCTGGTCTACAGAGTGAGTTCCAGAACAGCCAGGGCTACACAGAGAAACCCTGTCTCGAAAAACCAAAAAAAAAAAAAAAAAAAGAGTATTTTCTTCACACATCACCCAGAAAGAGGATCCTGGGCACTCCCTCCTTAATAAATGAGTTCATATTTACTAAGAGGGTGGAGGTGCCCTACAGAAATTTTTATACCAGGGAAAATGCATCCTAAAATCACTTTCAAAGCACAATGAAATTAGCTAGGAGTGTGAATCAGTAGTACAGCACTCAAAATTAAAAAAAAAAAAAATGTAGACATGGGGCTGGAGAAATAGCTTAGGGGTTAAGAGCACTGGCTGCTCTTGCAAAGGACTGATGAATCCAAGCAACTACATAGCAGTTCACAACTGTCTCTAACCCCAGTCCCAGAGGATTGGAAGCCTCCTCAGGCACCAAGCATACATACGGTAGGCAGACATATATGCAGGCAAACACCTATACACATAAAATTATATAAATTAACATTTTGTTAAAGTCAGAAATTACTTAATATAATCCCTAATAACCTAGCTCTACTATCATGCTGAGTTTTTTCTTCTAAGATTATTTCCTGATGTACGTGTGCCTACATGAGTTTTATGTCCTCCACATGCTTGCAAGAGACTGTGGAGGCCAGAAGAGAGCATGATCCCCAGAACTGAAGTTACAGATGGTGAGCTGCCTTGTGGGTGCTTGGAAGCAAACAAAAGTCCTCCGGAAAACCAGTAAGTTCTCTTAACCACTAAGTCACCTCTCCCGCTCCCATTCAATAATTTTTTTTTTTTTTTTTTTGGTTTTTCGAAACAGGGTTTCTCTGCGTAGCCCTGGCTGTCCCGGAACTCACTTTGTAGACCAGGCTGGCCTCAAACTCAGAAATCCGCCTGCCTCTGCCTCCCAAGTGCTGAGATTAAAGGCATGTGCCACCACTGGCCGGCCCCATTCAATAATTTTAATGAACCGTTAGTATTTTTTAAATATTGTTTATTTTTATTCAATGTATATGACTGTTCACTCACTGCATGTATGTACAGCCTGTGGAGGAGCCTGGGGAAGACAGGTAAGGACACTGGACGCCATGGAGCTCGAGTTTTAATAGGTCGTGACCTGCCATGTATGTGGGTACTGAGAACCAAACCTGGGTCCTCTGAAAAACCTGCAAGGACTCTTAACCCCTGGGCCATCTCTCCAACACTCCTGTAGTCATTTTTTTTTTTCTTTTTTTTTTTTTCTTTTTTTTTGGAGACAGGGTTTCTCTGTATAGTCCTGGCTATCCTGGATCCTGTAGTCATTTTTAAAACCATTCTAGCAAAACAAAGTGGAACAGGCCTTCCTTCTCACTTGAGAAACTGAAGCAGGAGGCTGAGTTCAATCAAAGTCAACCTAGTTGCTAAACTAATTAATGATTCAGAGACTTACAAAAAGTAATAAATAATCCTGAGGTGTCATGCGTCTCTAATCCCAGCATCTGAAGGGTGAGGCAGACAAATCATAAGTTCAAGACCAACCAGAAATATAAGCTCCAGGTTCCACAACGGCCTGAGCAATGAGACCATCTCAAAACACCAAAGACAGGGGCTGGAGAGATGGCTTAGTGGTTTAAAGCACTTGCTACACTTTCAGAGGACCAGGGTTCAAATCTCAGCATATGCATGGCAGCTCACTATTTGTAATTCAATTCCAAGGAATCTAGCGTTCTCTTCTGGCCTCCACAGACACCAGGCACAGGCAAGATGTGGTGTACCAACCAACATACACGCAGGCAAAACACCCATACATGTAAATTTGGAGGACTGAATTTATAGCTCAGTGATTAAGAGGCTGTTCCTTAAAGCACCTACCTTTGATTCCCAACACCCTCATGATGGCTCATAACATTTTTTGTTTCTCTGTATAGCACTGGCTATCCTGGAACTCATTCTATAGACCAGGTTGGCTTCAGAGTAAAGGCATATGACACTATGCCCTACTCACAAAGCATCCTTAAATCCAGTTCCAGGGATCTGACACCCTCTTCTGACCTTTTAAGCAATAAGCACGCACATGATGCACAGAAATATACATATAGGCAAAATACTCACACACATAAAAATAAAATAATCTTTAAAAAAAAAAAAAAAGACAACCTTAATTATATGCTGAAGTTTGTGTTTCGAAGACCTCTTTAAAGGATGTTTTCTGATGGAAACATCTCCCTCCGTCTCCCTTTGCCTACAATCCCCAGTTATAAAATGTACTTCTTTCAATATGCCGAAAGCTAGCATGCGCCTTTTTGTTTTTTTAATGCTGATTGGACAATTAAATCTTTTCTATCAACATATAAAATACCCTATAATTTGGGATCACGGGCAGTTTAGATTACTGCTCATTTAAATTCAGAACCTGAAGCTACCTCCGGTGACGGAGCTGCAGTGGTCAGTATCACTTTACATGTTACAAACAGAGGCTTCGTCTTACAATGAAGCCTCTGGGTTCCACATCCCACAGACTATTATTTCTTTAAGGGGTTTAAATACAGTCAACAGCAGAAGCACTAAGTTCAAGAGCCTAACAACTATCAAGATTTTCTTTTTAATTCATGTAAATCAGTGCACCAGGTGGGTGCCTGGAGTCCACAGAGGCCAGAAGAGGGCGACCGATCCCCTGGAACTGGAGCTACAGATGGTTGCTGGATGCTGGGAGTCAATTCCAGGTCCACCAATAGAGCATCAACCAGTGCTCTTAAGCACTGAGCCATCTCTCCAGCTCCTACAAGTTTTAAATAGTGAAAAAAGAAAACACTACCCCCACCCCGTTCCTGCTCTCAGTATATATACCAGCTGGGGTTTGTTGCTAATGAAAATACTTTAGTCTTTAGTCCCAAAGCCAAACTTACTCCAAGAAATGCTAACAGTCATTGCCTCAGACAGGGTTTCGGTGGAAGAGATTCCTTTTTCAGTGTTTTCAAACCTTTTTTTTGTTTTGTTTTGTTTTTTCGAGACAGGGTTTCTCTGTGTAGCCCTAGCTGTCCTGGAACTCACTCTGTAGACCAGGCTGGCCTCGATTTTCAAACCTTTTCAGTTGGGTGTCAGATGTGGAAAAACCTATTCTAAGTAATTGATAGTCATTTAACTTTTTAAAGGAACAAACGGCTCACAAACTCAGAGGTTTGCATTGCCCTGTTAGTCCACAGCAGTATTTGCTTTAGATCTGAATTCATACACCCTTGTCTCCAGCAACTCATTTCTGCAACAACCTGCAGAAACAAATGCTGAGGCTTTGGCGCAGCAGAGATCAGCCAACCGATTGGGGGGCCGGCATTTAAATCTCAGACCACAGAAACCCTGATATAGGACCTCTCATCTTATTCGGTCTACCTAGCCCTTCAGCAGACAGGGGACTGACTCGCCTTCCTGGTTATTTACCGCACAAGCTTAATTACAAAAACAAGTTGGCTTTGAAGTGCTACTCAGAAACTGAAAAAAAAAAAAAAAAGGAAGTCTTCGCATTTGGGAGGGGGGAAAAAGTTTCTCGACTTCAAGACACTCTCCACCTTCCGTGTCATATAGTGTGGAGTCCTGGGCTCCTGCTCCGCGGGCCTAAGATGCTCTGGCCTCTCCCAGCGGCTCTTCTGGTTAACTTTTCCACCCTAGACACCCTACTGCCTAGGAAGTAGCACTGCCTGCCACTTCTCTCTCAGGCTGTGCGGCTCGGGTTCATTTAAACTATTGCAAACAGAATCAATGAACGAACCTAGACTGGGAATTTCGGAAGATGATAGCGACCTCGGTGATAGCCAATACCAGACGGCAGAGCCCGTATCCACGCTGCACAGAGGGGAGACCCCACACTCATCCCATACAGACAGCAGACCCCGCATCCACGCCACACACACCTCGAACTCCTCAGCCGCAAAGCATCCACCCTAGACACATCGCGGACCCCGCATCCACCCGGTCCTCGCCCCACACAGACCGCAGACCTTGCACTCATTCCTCACATCTCCACTCACTCGGCACACACCAACACACACCTCGCACACCGCACTCGTCTCACTCGCCCTACATCCACCCTGCAGACCCCCGCACTCACCCTGCATCCACCCCACACACCTGGCAGACCCCGGAGCCACACCACATACCTGGCACATCCCGCAGACTCCACATCCATTCCACACAGCCCGCTCTCACCACGCACACACCCCGCGCTCACCCCGCGCGCACCGCAGACTCCGTGTCCGCCGCGCCCGCTCGCAGCGGAGCCGCAGCTTCTGCCGGAGGAGCCGCCCGCGTCCGCCCTGCCGGGCGGCGCCGGCGGGAAGAGGAGGCTACCCTGAGCTTCTCCGACCCGAGATTCGGCGCAGGGAGCTCCAGCAGCAGAGGCCGCGGCCGCGAACTCCTCGCGACCCTGCACGGGCCCCGGAGCCCAGCGCCGCCCGCCCGATCCCTGTCGCCTGCGCCGCGCATAGCTGGCGACCCCAAGACCCTGCCTCAGGCCAAGCCGCCGGCCTCGCCTGCCGCTCGCCGCTGCCTTTCTCTCCACTCACCGCTCGCCGCCATCTTCCCCAACGATGTTCTCGATCGGAAACTCACAGCTCAGCCCCGGCCGCCGACACCGACTCCGCCGAGGCCGCCGCCGGCGCTCTGAGGAGCTGAGGCAGCCGCCGCTGAAGCCGCGGCGCGGGAGCCGCCGGGATTTGTAGTCCCGCGGCCACGCCCAGCACTACGGGTCCCAGGGGGCCGTGCGCGAGGCAAGGGGCGTGGCTGCGAGGCCTGGGTTCCCCTCTGATCACCCAGCATCAGCTGGAGCTGAAGCGGGAGTCCTGCGTTCGTTTTCCCGTGTGCTTGTCTCCATCCTGGATTCCTGACATCTATGGAGTGTTCATTGTGCGCCAAGCACCGTTCCTCAAGACCAATAACTGAGGCGGCGTCGTCCTTACTTTTCAGACGAGCAAACTGTTGGCCCGAGGTCAGGAGCCCTGCCAAGTCTCTGACTTGAAAGGATTTTGGGTCAAAAGGTGTTCAGTCCCCAGGTGTGGTCTCTGAGTATCCTGATTTAAAGCAGAGAACAGCTTGCGTTACAGTGGGGAGAACTTAGAGACACCACCTTAACCAAGTGCATCTTAAACTTGGTGCCACCAAAAGTGGCTCAAACTCACCCCATGTCTCCTGATAGGATGCAGTGCAGAGAGCAGAAAGCTACCAAGGTAGTATTCTTGCCAAAGCAAACCAAAATAAGTGACCTGAATCTAACGGAATAGGGAAGAAAAAAAAAAAAAAAAAAAACGCAGAATGTGCGGCATTCTACAAAACCAGCCTCTCCACCAAGATAGCAAACCTAGCAAGTGAAGCCAATCCCAGTGACCCCATGCCTCCGGGGGTTGAAACAGAAGAAACAAAAATCCTCCAAAACAGGGATTTAAAGCTAACCTGGGGCGGGGGTGGGGGTGGGGGTGGGAGTAGTCTGACCAAAATAAATAAGGTCAAAGTCAAATGCAGTAAATGTAGACTAGGTTAGCCTCCAACTCAGAAACCCGGCTGCCTCTGCCTCCCTGGTGCTAGACTAAAGGCATGCACTAGCACCCCGGGTTTTTGGATAGTTTTTATGTTAAAAGAACTTGGAAAGGAGTTTGGAGTTAGTGGGATAAAACAGACAACATCTTGGAACACAACTGTATAAAATGTCTTCAGTGTGACTAAAATTAACCCTATCCTAACTCTCCACTGTCACCTCAAGGATTTCCCACGTGCACGATGGCAGTTCCTGCTTCACTGTTCTCCAAGAGTCCACTTTCACCCAGGGAGTTATTCACACAGCAGCCAAGTCCCAAGCCTGGTGTGGCGGTGCACACCCTTAATTCCTGCACTCAGGAGGCACAGGCCGTCGGATCTCTATGAGCTCCAGGTCATCCAGGACTACATAGGGAAATCCTATCTTAAAATTAATAATAGTAATAATAATCCTAAATGTAACAAAAGTACACTAAAATAAATAATTATTGATTCAAGTACAGTATTATACTGAAAGTATATTCAGACATATACATAATATGTATATGTTCAGAGTATAACAGTTATGAACAGTAAAAAAAAAAAAAAAAAAAAAATTCAATTACGTCAGGAAAAGATCCAAAAAGAAGCCAGACCTGCTGCTGCTTTGGGTGGGATAAGCAGGTGATCCTGCCCTGAGCAACGTATCTGGAGGGCACTAGAGTCAAAATTGAAAGTAGCTGGGTGACGCGCTCAAGTAGATAATCATTGAAGATGCCTTCATCCTTCCCTGTTTGCCCAGACCACTGCTCCATGAAGAGATTGACTTGTGCCCCTTCTTCGAATTAGGGTTGGTTCTAAGACTGTTGCCCAAAGGAAACACAAGCCATAGTGCAGCCCTCAAGCCTCGGACTTAAGAATGCTGCCAGCTCCTACTTCCTCCTTCCTGGCCCCAACTCCCCCTCTATGAGAATCCAGAGGGAACGGAAGCACTCCAGTTGACAGAGGCTGAGGTTCCAGGTAAGACCCAACAGCAGCTGCCAGCCCTGTAAGCCGGCTTCTTGTACATCCCTGTCCTTTGAGGGCCCTGATGCTTACATCACCAACAAGATTAGCACCAGAACTAGGCGTGGTGGAACACACCTGTGAGCCTTGCATTTAGGAGGTAAAAGGACAGAGGTTATCCTCCACTATGTCTGAAATTCCAAGCCAGCCTATACATGGTACCCTGTAATCTCAGGACTCAGGAGACTGAGGCTACAGGACTGTCAGGGGTACTGGGCCAGGCATGCCAGGGCTACCTAATAAGAGCCTATTGGAAGGAAGAATAACGCAGGGAGAGAGGAGGGGAGAGAGAAAAATTAGTACAAATTCCAAAAAGGAATGGATTCTACTGGCCACATTTCATGTTGCATATGTAAAGAACAGACCACAAGAGTGGTTTTGAAAAACCTACGGAGCCGGGCAGTGGTGGCGCACGCCTTTAATCCCAGCACACTTGGGAGGCAGAGGCAGGTAGATTTCTGAGTTCGAGGCCAGCCTGGTCTACAGAGTGAGTTCCAGAACAGTCAGGGCTACACAGAGAAACCCTGTCTCAAAAAACCAAAAAAAGAAAGAAAAGAAAAAAAATTGAAAGCAGGCTGAAAAATCTGGTAGGTAGTGTTTCTCCATGACTTCTGCTTCAGTTCCTGCTTTGGCTTCCTCAGTGATGGACTCTTAAATGGAAATCAACCTTTTTGGCCATGGTGTTGATCACAGCAACTGAAAGCCAACTGCAGACAGGTACACAGGCGTTTGCCGCTTTAGGTGCTGGGATTGAACCCAGAGCCTTATGCAAGCTAAGTACTCACTCTAGCATTTTGAGCTATACCCCAACCCGTGTTCCTCATAGACGTTCAAATTTTCTGAAGGTTCAAACATTTCCAAAGTAGAAACGCTGAGTGTCGTGGGACTCATGTCAGAAAGGGAGGACTGTACAAGAGAACTCATAGAGCACTTGTATGTTTCAAGTACTTTGGGGTTTTATTTTTGTTTTCTTAATGGGTTTGTTTTGTTTTGTCTTGCTTTGTTTTGTTTTGAGGCAGTCCAAGCTGGTTTGGTTTTTGATTTTTTTTTTTTTTTTTTTTTTTTTTTTTTTTGGTTTTTCAAGACAGGGTTTCTCTGTGTAGCCCTGGCTGTCCTGGAACTCTGTAGACCAGGCTGGCCTCGAACTCAGAAATCCACCTGCCTCTGCCTCCCAAGTGCTGGGATTAAAGGCATGCTCGTGCGCCACCACTGCCTGGCTTCCAAGCTGGTTTCAAACTCACAGCAGTCCTCCTGGGATCTGAAGGGTAGCAGCACACCCAGCTTTTCAAGAATTTTTTTGTACTTCTTCACCCCCATTCATGTAATCATTGCATGGATGCTGATTATCCCCATTTCAGAGATGAGTAAATCGAGGCTTTGAACAAGTCAGTCACTTGACCTAGGTTTCACACCTGGTCTAGCCTTGGGCTCTCCTGCTTTGCACTTCTTCACCTAAGCACATCCGACAGAGATCTCTAACTGTCTCCGGACATTCCTAGAGGTAGCTCAGTTCTTGACCTTTTGGTAAAATCAAGAGTAACAACAGGGCAGGCGGTGGTGGCACAGGCTTTAATCCCAGCACTCGGGAGACAGAGGCAGGTAGATCTGAGTTCAAGACCAGCCTGGTCTACAGAGTGAGTTCCAGGACAGCCAGGGCTACACAGAGAAACCCTACCTCGAAAAAACCAAAAAAAAAAAAAAAAAAAAAAAATCTTTTTAAAAGAAAACAGTTGAGCAACAATCACTGCAGAGCCTGCTCATGAAGCATGAGGCTCTTAGGTTGTGGCCCCTCACTACAGCATAATGTTGCTCTAACCTCAGCCTCATGCTCACCTGGTGGCTGTCACAGCTACAGTGTCACATCAAGTCACAAGGAAGCCCCCAAATGTGGTCAGCATTGGAACCAGTGTAGGGGGAATACTATGCCCACACATTCTTTTCTCTCAGTACCCCGCCTTCCCTAGCTCAGTCAAATGCCCCCTGATATCTCATAGTAAGTAAGGATCTGGGCCAGAAGGCCATCTCTAGATGTGAGGAACGCAAGAGTCCAAGTGAATACTTCTGCCTTAGGCTTTAAAGTGAACAGCTGAGGGAATGACTCTTAGTTGCGAAATCCAGCCCAGGGGCTTCCTTTCGCTTTCTCTCTCTTTTTTTTTGTTTGTTTGTTTGTTTGTTTGTTTGTTTGTTTGTTTTTTGAGACAGGGTTTCTCTGTGTAGCCCTGGCTGTCCTGGAACTCACTCTGTAGACCAGGCTGGCCTAGAACTCAGAAATCCACCTGCCTCTGCCTCCCAAGTTCTGGGACTGAAGGCGTGGGCCACCAAAGCCAGGCAGGGCTTCCTTTCTTTGATTGTTACACAGTCTCACTTTTTAGTGCAGGCTGTCCAGAAATCCACTGCATAGTTCAGGCTGGCCTGAACCCCACAGTGCTCCTCCGGGCTCTGCCTCTCTATAGCTAGGCTTACAGGTGTGAGCCTCTATGCCTGGCTCCCAGAGACTCTACTTCTGTCTGGTTTCTGTTCCAGGCCTCTGAATTCACCTTTTCCTGTGTTGCTATGGGCAGAGCGTATGGGATCTGGGGCTGGAAGTATAGCTCAGTGGTAGCCTAGTATGCACAAAGCCATGGATTTAATCACCAGCACGGAACAAAAGAGATTAAAAAAAAAAAAAAAAACAACCTGTAGTGCTAGGTAATCCCTAGACAGGAAGATCACAAGTTCAAGACCAGCCCAGGCAACTTACAAAATCGAGACGGGCAGATTTGTGAGTTTGAGGCCAGCCTGGTCTACAGAGTGAGTTCCAGAACAGCCAGGGCTACACAGAGAAACCCTGTCTCCAAAAACCAAAAACCAAAAAAAAAGAAAGAAAGAAAGAAAGAAAGAAAGAAAGAAAGAAAGAAAGAAAGAAAGAAAGAAAGAAAGAAAGAAAGAAAGAAAGACAAGAAAGGTGAGGAGGTGGGGGTTGGGGGTGTAGCCCAGTGAGGCTGTAGCTTGGAACCCTAAATTCAGTCCTCGCTATCACTAATTAATTAAATGAATGAATCAATAAATAATGGGTTTTAGCACATAACCATCTCAACGGGCTAAGCCTGTTTTGCGACTTTCAGAGCTGTGCCATAATGGCTGGTTTCTTGAACTTTCTGTGCCTCACCCCGGGAACACCAGCACAGCTGGTGAAATGGTTCAATGGGAACCTAAGAACCGCATCAAGCCTCAAGTGTGCGCTACTAAGCCAGCTACGATTACACGTGTCAGTTCCAGGCTCCGGACTAGCAGGGTTACCAACGAGAGGGAGTGACAGTTTCCCGCATTTTCCTACCATCTTGCATCATTACAGTCACGACAGTCTGAAGTTTCCCAGCAAAAGAAACTAGATCACTCGGGCCTGAGCATTGCGCATGTCTGAAACCTGCTTGGAAAGACCAGCTCGGAAAGTGAGCTGGCACCAGCCAGCCCACCACCCCCGAGGCTGTTGTCTGAACCGCTTCACACCCATACAGGAATCCAGGCTTAGCAGGAGAGAGAGGGACAGGCAGAGGAGATCTAGGGCCGGTTTGGTTTGGTTTAAAGTGGGGGAAATACATCTAAGATGGCTAGCGCTTCCAGAGCAGCCAGACCAGCCACTCCCCGTCTTCATTTAAAATCAGCTCTGACGACCTGTAATTTTGTGTGTGTATGTGTGTGTGTGTGTGTGTGTGTGTGTGTGTGTGTGTGTGTGTGCGCGCGCGCGCCGTGGATGGCTTGGCAGCCTATTGCAACCAGCCCTGGAGCTCCGCTGCAGCCAACTTGCCCTGCCTGTGACCTGTAAGTGGCTCTCCCTAGCTGAGTGAATTGGAAAGCCAACTAACTCGTGTCTGGTTGGTTGTGATTTTCTCTTCTCTAAAACTTTTGTTTTTCTTGTTGTTTGTTCAGGATTTTTTGTTATTGTTGTTCATCTTAAGACAGTTTTTCCTGAAGCCCATGCTGGTCTAGAATTTTCTACATAGCTGAAAATGATGTTGAATTCCTAATTATCTTGTCTCACCCTTCCAAATTCTGGGATTACAGACACTTGTTCACTCTGTGGCCAAGCTGATATGGAATTTACTACTATGTAGCCCAAGCTAGTCTCAAACTAATGGCAATTCTCCTGCTTCAGTTTCTCAAGTGTAGGGATTACAGGAATGAACCAGCTTTCCTGAAATATATTAAATGTATTTGCAGGAAGGAGGAAATCGCTTCCTATAAATGTTAAAGCACCTGTGGTGGTTAGGTGTTTTGTTTTGAGACAGTGTCTCACTAAGCACCTCTGGCTGACTTGGGACTCACTATGTAGACTAGCCTGCCCTCAAAGTCACAATGATCTGCCTGCCTCCATCTCCCAGATAAGATGGTTAGTATTCATTGTCAACCTCACAGAAACTAAAATCACTTGGGAGATGGTCTCAAGTTTGTGGTGAATATTAGTTCTTAGGCACAACTCAGTTGGCTGAAGTGGGAGGATACACTCAGGTTTGAGCATAGCCTGGGTTACACATATCAAATTCCAAACCAACTGTGTCTGCTAGTAAGACCTTGTTTCAAACATGCCCCCCCCCACACACACACAACACACACACCACCACCACCACCAAAATACATAGAGTTGTTAAGGCTCAAAAAATGACTCAGTGGGGGCTGGAGAGATGGCTCAGCGGTTAAGAGTACCAACTGCTCTTCCGAAGGTCCTGAGTTCAAATCCCAGCAACCACATGGTGGCTCACAACCATCCATAATAAGATCTGACACCCTCTTCTGGTGTGTCTGAAGACAGCTACAGTGTATATATAATAATAAATAAATCTTTTTTTAAAAAAATGACTCTGGTTAAGAATACTTGCTAATCTTGTAGAGCACCAGGGTTTGAGACCCATCATCCACACAGCACCTCAAAACTACCTGTAACTCCAGTCCCAGGGGATCTCGATGGCTTCTTTAGATACACACATATGATGCACAGACCCCTTGATCAACACAACTGATAAAAGACAGTGTTAAATCCGGCTTATGGCTTCAACAGCTTAGAGTCCATGACTGAGAGGCAAAGGAACAGCTGAGAGCTCACATCTCGATCCATTATTAAAAGCCAGAGGGAGAGCCCTGGGAAGGTCAAGATCCTTTTGAAACCCAAAGCAGGACACCAGTAATATACCTCTTTCGACAAAGCCAGGACTTCTAAGCCTTCCCAAACAGTTCTGTCAACTGGGACCAAGTATTCAAAATATATGAGCCTATGGGGGCCATTTTCATTCAAGCCACCATGAACATAAACATTCATACACATAAAAATAAATACATAAAAATTGAATTTATCATTGTCAAAAAAACAGCTGAATGTGTGCTACCACACCATTCTACCAATCTAAGAGTCACTGTGAGTCACAGACGATACACATTAGCAAATGAATATATATGTGCATATATATGTATGTATATGTGTGTGTATGTGTGTGTGTGTGTGTGTGTGTGTGTGTGTGTGTGTGTGTGTGTAAATAAAATTCACTTTGTTTGGTGAGATAGACCCTCATGCATCCCAGGACTGGCCTGGTTGACTCAGACTGGCCTTGAACTTCTGACCGTCCTGCCTCCATCCACCAAGTGTTAAGATTACAGGTGTACTCCTCCCACCCCCACAACCCCCACCACTTGCGGTTTTTGTACCACAAAGGTCACCCTCCACACACTGCTTGGCTCTTGCTGTTTTTCAACGGGGAGGAGCTTCTCACAGGCTGCTCAGCTTTGGAAGTCCTGACTTCTCATAGGCAAAGGATATGCTTTTCGAGGGTTTCTGACCCCAGCCCCAGAAGCACTCAGTTGCTTTTAAAAAAGAACAAAAAATGGTGTTGAGAAGTTGAGTTTCGCCGGGCAG
This sequence comes from Uromys caudimaculatus, assembly GCA_028551405.1. NCBI lineage: Eukaryota > Metazoa > Chordata > Mammalia > Rodentia > Muridae > Uromys > Uromys caudimaculatus. The sequence continues at coordinate 12,725,474 of CM052701.1, forward strand.
TGTTGGCGCACGCCTTTAATCCCAGCACTCGGGAGGCAGAGGCAGGTGGATTTCTGAGTTCGAGGCCAGCCTGGTCTACAGAGTGAGTTCCAGGACAGCCAGGGCTACACAGAGAAACCCTGTCTCGAAAAAACCAAAGAAAAAAAAAGAGAAGTTGAGTTTTTAAAGTGAGGGCAGTGAAATTATTTCAGAGGATGAATTCTGTTCCCATTATTTACTAATTACAGAGCAGAAACACAGGAGAAGTGGATGTGTTGAGACAGGCAGACAATGTCAATGCCAGGGGTGAACGTAGAAGCCAAGTTAAGAATTCAGCTGGAAAAAAGAAAACAAAAAAACACCACTAAACCCCTCTGGCTGTTGTCAATCAAGTACTTGGGGAACCTTCTCTTGAGTCTTTGTCTGCACCCATCAGGCCCGGAGCCTGCCCCACCCACACTGCCTTCCACAGGAAGGGCAGAAGTCACTGTCTCCGGAATCATGTGACTGCCTACTTCTGCTCAGACTACTGATGATTGGGTCAGGCATGGGTGTCACCCCAGGGACAGCCAAGGCACCGGCTGGCCAGTGATTTATAAGAGAGCTGGGCCCAAAAATATCTGACCAAACAGGAACCAGGTTGACCTGTCTGATTTCCAATTTGAGATGAATCAGCTGGTTCATTAAAGGACCCAAAGCTGAGGAGATGCAGGCATTAGGAGACAGAAGAGGCTGGGGGTCACATGTGAAGGAACCCTCCAAAGATGCCAGGTGAAGCAAAGAGCCCCAAAAGAAGCAGTGTCCTGAAAGCCAAGAAGGCCGTTTACTGCAACACCCCAGAGTAGGCAACCCTGAACACTCTGCCCCCACGCAGATTAGTGGAAATTCTAGGTAAAAGGCAACTGCTCTTTCAAATGAAATTAACTGAGTTCGCAAGAAAGTATGGGAAATCCCCAGAAGTCAAAAAAAAAAAAAAAAAAAAAAAGTGGAACCGAGAACCAAGCCTGTTTGTGTGAAGTCACAACGAGGCTCCGAAAGGGAGGAGCCAGGACTCTAGAGGGCGGGGCTTGGGTGGTTATGTAAATGCCAAGGCAGGATGGAAGGTCTTGGGCTCACACAGTAGGAAATTATAACCCTGTTTAAGCAGGCTGAAAAAAGGTGGGGTGAGAGCTAGCTTTCAGTTGCTAGGGCGTTTGGCTAAAAGCCATCTATGAAGAGCTGAGGTGTTGTGTGCAGGTCGCCGATGGACATTCTCTGCCTAGCTTGCACAAGGCCTTGGGTTCCATTGCTAGTTGGGGGGAAGTCCTTAAATTCAAAGACTTAGAATAGTGCTCTCAGCCTTCCTGATGCTGTGACCTTTAATGCAGTTCCGAAGTTCCCCATGCTATAGTGACCCCCAACCATAAAATTACTTTCATTGCTACTTTATAACTGCAATTTTGCTACTGTTATGAATCGTGATGTAAATATCTGTTTTCTGATGGTCTTGGGTGATCCCTCTGAAAGGGTCACTCAACCTCCAAAGGAGTCTCAACCCACAGGTCTTGAGCAGCTGATCCAGACAGAGAGAGAGAGGACCAAGACAGATCTGTCTCTGGCAAAATCCCTTCAGATGTGGAAACAGACGTTGCAAAGTGAATGCATGAACAAGAACCAAGAGAGTAGCTTTTAAAGCCTGTATGAAGCCACAGACAAAGCAGGGTGTAGTGACATTAGTTTGTAATCCTAGCTCTCTCAAGCCAGAGTCAGGAAGACAGCCTAGAGCTCAGGACCAATTAGGCTATATAGTAAGCATTTAGGTTAGCAAGATCCTGCCTCAAAAAAATGGCAGTGGTAAACACCTTTATTCCCTGCCCTTGGAAGGCAGAGGCAGGTAGATCTCTGAGTGCTTGCCAGGCCAGTGAGACTTACAGAGTGGGACACACTGTCTCAAAAAGAAAATGAAAGAGAAAATATGTCTGAGATTGTCCCTCCATTGGTAGAGTCTAGTTTGCAAGAAGCCCTGAGTTCCTTCAATCCACCAGCCCCACAGAAACAGGGCGTGGTGGTTCACACCTAGCATTTCAGCATTCTGGAGCTGGAGGCTGCAGGATTAGGATCAAGGTCACCTTAGACAAGGCAGGTTTGAACAGATCTGGACAAAATGAAACCCTATTTTCCCATCCATCCCCCAAAAGTCAGTGGTGGTGCCCCACACCTTTAATCCCAGGCTACATAGAAAAGTCCTATCTTGAAAACACGTTTTAAAAGAAAAATCCTAAGATAATGTTCCCGTTCGTCCCTTTCTATCTAGGTCACATCTCTTGTTAGCACAAATGCCCAGAACCAACAGAGGACACAGGACTTTGTAAGATGCTGTGCAAAGTGTAGGCTGTTGGGAAACCCACCTAGCAGCTCCCAAAAGGCTCAACAAGAACCACAGTATGGGGGCTGGAGAGATGGCTAGGCGGTTAAGAGCACAGACCTCTAGGTCCAGAGTTCAATTCCCAGCAACCACATAGTGGCTCACAATCATCTCTAATGGGAAACCCATTACAGTGTACTTACATATATAAATAAATCTTTAAAAAAAAGAACCTCAGAAGGAAGATCCACATAACCCAGGGACATGGATCTCCAGGTATATACACAGGTCTACCAGATGTCCACAGTGCTCTCCCATGACTGGTCCACACAATGTATTTTTCAATTACTAGGAACGGATGAAGGGAAGCTGGAGAGGTGGCTCACTGCCCTGGTTGTTCTTGCAATGGTGCACTTCCCAGCACCCATGTCAGGTGCTACACTAACCTCTAACTCCAGCTCCAGGGCATCTGACCCTCTTCTGGCCTGTGAGAGGCCAGGCCCACATAGTCACATGAGCACTCAAGTGTACATCAACGAACAATAAAATAAAGCTTTAAGAAATAAAGAGAATGAAGAAGACGGCGAGATGTTCGCAATGCTTGCTTCCAAACCCGGGGCCCAGCCCAAGCCCACGCGATAGAGGGAGAGTCCCCACTCTGAACAGTGTCCTCTGACCTCTACATGCATAACACAGACCACGGAGCCATATCACACAGGAAGCTGTGCTTCGTCTCTCTTAGGAAAGGATGGGTTTCCTTAAGCTCTTTTTTTCCTGGGGGTGGGGAGAATGGAGTGCAGGCTCATGTTATCCAGGCTGCCCTCAAATGTATTCACACAAAGGAAAGGAAAGGAAAGGAAAGGAAAGGAAAGGAAAGGAAAGGAAAGGAAAGGAAAGGAAAGGAAAGGAAAGGAAAGGAAAGGAAAGGAAAGGAAAGGAAAGGAAAGGAAAGGAAAGGAAAGGAAAAGGCTAATGAGCCAGAGTGGCTTATGCCTATAGTCCCTGAATTTGAAATGCTGAGACAGGAGGAATGCTGTGAGTTAAGGCTAATCTGGGCTATAGGAGACCCTGTCTTTTAAAAAAAAAAAAAAGTAAATTAGTAATGAATTCCTAGTGATTCCAAGACAGCAAGCAGGCTCAGGCCTGGGGCTCAGTCAGTGTGTGTGTGTGTGTGTGTGTGTGTGTGTGTGTGTGTGTGTGTGTGTTGCAAAGAGAGAGAAATCCCTCTGGGGGTGGAGTTTATTATTCCTAGGCACCTCGTCCCTATTCATTCAACAAATATTTTTCTGGCTTTTAGCACTTAGAACACAGCCTAGACCCAAGGCTCTCTGGATAAGGTCCAGGTAAACCACCCCAGGGGACACTCCTGTTCTCTGGAAGCTTGTGATGGAGGCCTCAGGAAAAAGCAGACATGAAAACGCTAGCGGGCCAGCAACAAAAGCGAGATAATTACCACCTCTAAAGAAAGAGCTACTGAGTCAGAGAGGACTTCTGGTTTCCCAAAATAGGTCGGATCTTCTCCTGTCTGTTTTCTTGCTTTGTCTCTGGTAGGGCAAGAGTCAGAAGGAATGAAAGGCTTCAGGTAAAAAGTTTTCCTTCCACTTTCCCTCCCTGTCCATCCTGCAGGCTTTCTTCTTCCTGGAGGCGAACAGTTTCTTTTTTCTTTTTTTTTCTTTTTTTTTTGGTTTTTCGAAACAGGGTTTCTCTGTGTAGCCCTGGCTGTCCTGGAACTCACTCTGTAGACCAGGCTGGCCTCGAACTCAGAAATCCATCTGCCTCTGCCTCCCGAGTGCTGGGATTAAAGGTGTGCACCACCACTGACCAGCCGAACAGTTTCATTTTGCAAGAATACTTTCAGAGAGATTCTAATTGAATCTGAGTGAAGAGCCTGTTTCTGTATTCTCTTAACTGAAGACATGCCTGCCCCTTACTTAGCCTGTTGGTTGTCAACAGACATCCATCTCCAAGGTAGCTCTGAGAACACTTTAAATCCGTGGATGGGGAGAGAGCCTGCAGTGTGAGAAGGAAGCCAGGCATGCAGGATCTTGCAGGGCCTTAGTAAAAGGTGCTTGCAATTCATTCTAAGCAAAGGCCACTGGGTGTGTTTTTAGGGGACCTTCATGATTTGATTTGCAGTTGTCAAAGATCAGTTTCAAAAAACGCAGGAGAGAAAACAAGGTAGGAAGTGGCTGGTGAATGTGGCTAAGGATAATGTAAAAGAAAAAGGAGGGCTGGAGAGATGGCTCAGTGGTTAGAGCACTGACTTCTCTTCCAGAGGTCCTGAGTTCAATTCCCAGCAACCACATGGTGGCTCACAACCATCTGTAATGGGATCCGATGTCCTCTTCTGGTGTGTCTGAAGACAGTGACAGTGTACTCAGACACATTTAAAAAATAAACTTTAAAAAAGAAAAAAAGGATTGCATGGGAAAGTGGTAGCTTGGGGCTGTAATCCCAACATTTGGGAAACTGAGGCAGGAAGATTGCCATAGCTTAAAGAAAGTTAAAGTCTGAGGTACACAGTAAGTTTGAGGCTAACCTGAGCCACAATGTGAAATATCTCTCTCAATATCTCTCTCTCTCTCTCTCTCTCTCTCTCTCTCTCTCTCTCTCTCTCTCTCACACACACACACACACACACACACACACACACACACACACACACACACAAGATTGAGAGAGATGGAGGGGGAAGGATGGTTCCAGGAAATAGAGAAACCTTTGACCAATCAGATGTTCTGAGTAGGAGAAGCAGAGATTTGAGCCTTTGGACCTTGAAGAATGTTTTGTGGGTCACAGCATTCATAACTTACTTTAGAATACTTCAGGGGGCTGAAGAGATAACTCAGAGGTTAAGAGCACTGGCTGCTCTTGCAAAAGTCCTGATTCCGTTCCCAGCACCTAGGTGACTCACAACTGTGCGCCCTCTTCTGGCATCTATGGGCACTGCAGACACAGGGTGCACAGACATACATGTAGGCAAAACATTGGTCTACACAAAATAAAAACAAAACAAAAAATGGACATGGTGCTGCATGCCTTTGATCCCTGTACTCAGGAGGCAGAGGTGGGTGTATCTCTGAGTTTGAAGCAGCCTAGTCTACATAGTGAGTTCCAAGATAGCCAAGGCAATACAGAGAGATGGTCTTGAAAAACAGTGAGCTAGGCATGGTACTCCGGAGGTGGATCTCTGTTCATTTGAGGCCAGCCTGGTCTACGAAGTGAGTTGCAGGACAACCAGGGCTGTTACACAGAGAAAGCTTGTCTTGAAATAAATACGTTTTTAAAGCAGTACTTCAGTACTGGGGGGGTGGCCCACCCCTATAATTCTATCCAATCTGTTGGCAGAAACAGAAGGATGGCTCCAAGTTCAAAAACTAGCCTACTCTACATGGTGAGTTTTAGGCCAGCTATGGGTACTGTGAGGCACTGACTCAGAAACACAGGACAGGGGGTGATGGTTCAGTCAGTCACAGGAAACACCACAGAAGCATGAGGGCCTGAATTCAGATCCCCAGCAGCCATGTAAAAAGTTTAGAGTGGAGGCACACACTGTAACCCCAGCACTGGGGACCTAGAAACATATAGATGCTGGAGCTCACTGGCCAGCCCAGGCTCAGTGAGAGACCCTGCCTGAAAACACAAAGCAAGCCGGGCAGTGGTGGCACACGCCTTTAATCCCAGCACTTGGGAGGCAGAGGCAGGTGGATTCTGAGGCCAGTCTGGTCTACAGAGTGAGTTCCAGGACAGCCAGGGCTACACAGAGAAACCCTGTCTCAAAAAAAAAAAAACAACAAACAAACAAAAAAAACCCACAAAGCAGAGAGAGATTGAGGAAGACATCAACTCCTGGCTTCCATGGGTTCACACACATGTGCACAGACATATGAACATGACATCAGTTCTCTCTCACACATACCCCCAGCATGATCCACAAGTGGTACTTGGGAACAGGTTAGCCCAGAGTTCTGGAGTCAGAAAACTCTTAACTCTAGAGATGGGCCCAGGATAAGAGGACTGACAATCCCCATCGCATACCGGCCAACCAAGATGGTGGGTGCAGCTTTAGTCAGAACGTTGGGGATGCTCGCTCACGAGCTACAAGGTTGCACAGTACCAACAGAAATGGCAACCGTTGCCCTGAGACAGAAAACCAAGCAGATCTCAGGGAACCCCCAAAACAGGGAAGAGTTGGAGGTTCTCAGGCAGGGAGCCTTATCAGAGCAGAGGAACAATACAAGGCTTGCCTGGATTGGCTTCTAGTGGGTGTGGCTCCTGCAGCCCAGGGGAAAAAACAAGCCTTATCTTGAAGAGAGGAAGTTTGAAGCAAACAATTGGGTTCAGGCCCTGAAGTAGGGAACTGAGTATGAGTAAAAGTAATAAGGAAAGGGGTTGTTTTCCTTTTTGCACTTATTTATTTATTTATTTATTTATTTATTTTTTATTTATTGAATATACATGCGTGCACTTGCCTTGCAGAGGTCAGCAGATGACTTGTGGGCGCTGCCTCCTCCAGTTTGACAGCAAGTGTCTTTGCCTTGTCAGCAGCCCGAGAAGAGTTGCTTTTCAAAGCTGAGCTTTGAATAATAATAAAAATAGCAAAAAAACGACAGTAATAAATAAATAAATAATAAACGGTGTATGTGGTGGCTCCCAGGAAGAATGTATTTAAAGGAGTGGGTCTTGAGTAGGCAAACCAGCATAGGGGAGGTAGAAGAAGCAAACTGCATGGGGAGGTTGAGTCACAGTAGAACATCCGCGACTCTGAAATCAAGGCCACACCAAGTCACTGTGATCCGCACAGTTCCTTGCGGGACTGGCCTCACACAGTTCCTATGCCTGACCTCAGGGCACATCTGACCGGCCCATATAAGGTCAGAAAAGGAACTGGTGGGACTCTGAGCACGCCTATACTCCAAGCCACCTAGAAGGCTGAAGTTGAGAGGATTATTCTCTGAAATCAAGGCCAGTTTGGCTATTCAAGCCCCACCCAAAAAGGCTGGTGGCTGGGTGCTTATTTGGCATTCAGAAGGTCCTGCGTGCATTCCTAGTACAGAAAAAGAAAACAGTTCCTTCCTTCCATTACAGTTCACAGGTAAAATGGGGTCTGGGAGGGGCTGGAAGACACTCAGCTAGAGAGCTTGTGTTTACAAAGTACTCTGGTTTGTTTCCTAGCACTCATATGATGGCTCACAACTGTCTGTGAGCCTCCACCAGCACCAGCCATGCACGCGGTGCACAGACATACATAAAAGCGAAACACTCATATACGGACAATGATATGAATAAATATTAAAAAGATTTTTAAAAAAATTGTAAGTCATAGCTCAGTAGAGTGCTGGTCCAGCAAGCACAAAGCCTTAGAGTCCATCCCAGCTCCAATAAAGCACGATGTACCTTTAATCCCAACACTCAGCAGACAGAGGCAGGCCGATTTTAGTGCGTTCAAGACCAACTTTGTCTATTTGGAGTTCCAGGCCAGCCAGGGCTACTTATTGAGACCCTGTCTCAAACAAACAAACAAATGAAGAACAGTGGGTGTATTAGCTCTCTAGAGTCACAGAACCTATGGAATGACTCTATCTATTAAGGGAATTTACTGTAATGACTTAGAGTCTGCAGTCCAACTAGCCCAACAATGGGCAGCTGTGAATGGGACATCCAAGAGTCTAGTAGTTGCTCAGTCCCACAAGGCTAGTAGTTTCAGCTGGTCTTCTGTGTAAGCTGGAATCCTCAAGAAGTAGGTTCCAACAGAGGTGCTGGCAAGTAAGTGCAAGCAGGTGAAGAGTGAGTTTTCCTTCTTCCAACGTCCTTATGTAGGCCTCCAGCAGAAGGTGTGGCCCAGATTAAGGGTGTGTACCACCATGCCTGGATTTGGAACTTGCTCTGTCCCAGGCTGGCCTTGGATTCAGAGAGCTGCTTGCCTGGGATTGAAGCTGTCTCCTGGGATTACAGGTGTGTGTACTACCTTGCCTGGGCTTAACTTTTTCATAGCTGCTGTGCCCCAAGATCTGGATCAAAAGTATGTGTCATCCCAAGACAAGATCCGGTCAGAAGCCTGTGTCTTCCAGCCTCAAGATCTGGATTGCAGATGTGCCCGCCGTTTCTGACTGAGATCCATTCCAGATGTAGTCGAGTTGACAGCCAGGAATGGCCATCAGGTGGTGCACATCAGTATCGGTAGCTTTGGTGAGGTGGGAGGCGGTCTCAGGCCATGATGTTGTGTGCCTTTAATCCCAGCACTCAGGAAGCAGAGGCAAACAGACCTCTGTAAATCTGAGGACAGCCCTGTTGACATAGCTAGTTCTAGTTGAGCCAGGGCTACATAGAGACACAGTATCAAACAAACAAACGAAAACCTTGGGCCTGGCTGGGATCCAAGAAAATTGTTTTACGTAGAAGCAGGTAGTGCCAGATCAAATGAGGAAATTATTCCACAAAATGTACACCTGTACAATGGAATACTGCCCAGCAACCAAAAGGATTATAGCTATAGATACAGATATACATATAGACAATCTGGATGAATCTCTTAGCAACCATGTGGGATGGGGGGTGGGGTAATACTCAAAGGTTACTCACTTGGGATAGGGTATGTTCTGTGATAGAGCATGACTTTAGCATGCAGGAGGCCCTGGGTTTAACCCCTAGCATGACCTACACATAAAAGGCCACACACTATGTTTCCAATTATATGTAATATTTTTATTCTTGGTTGGGTCAGATTTTTGTTGTTGTTGTTGTGATTGTTGATGTTGTTTGCTTTTTAGTTTTAGGTTGTTTTTGGGTTTTGATACAGGTTTCTCCATGTAGCCCTGTCTGTCCTGGCTGTATAGACCGGGTTGACCTTGAACTCACAGAGATCCACCTGCCTCTGCCTCTAAGTGCTGGGACTAAAGGCGTGCAGCACCACTCACTCTCTGCTTGGTTTTATGAGTCAAGGTCCCATGTGTAGCCTAGTCTGGCCTCTCACTTGATGTGTAGCCAAGGATGACCTTGAACTCCTGATCTTCTGTCTTCAACCTCCCTGATGCTCAGATTACTGAAATCCATCACATGCCCAGACTCTGTTGTTTTGTTTGAAGATAGACTCATGCTATTTAGTACAGGATGGTCTCAAATGCATAGTGGGTCTCCTCTATTTGCCTTCTAAATGCAAGGGATTGCAGGCAAGCGACACCATGCCCAGCTATGTAGCGTGGGTGGGTACATAGGTGCACATGTGTGCAGGTGTGGGTATGGTGTGTGTGTGTATGTGTATGAGTATCTATTATTTGTTTGGGGCAGTTGTTTTCATTTTGATTTTTATTAAATGTACTTATTCACTTTACTTCCTAATATCAGAACCCCCAAATCCCTTCACAGATATCCTCGCCCCATTCCTCCCTCCCTTTCTCTTTTGAGATGACAGAGCCCCCTCTAAGTATCACCCCCTCCCCAATTATGCCTCAAGCCCTACCACCCCACTCCCAAGCCCCTCCCCCTACCACCACCCCAGGGAACATCAATCACTGCAGGACTAAGCGCATCCTCTCCCACTGAGGCCAAGGAGGCCCAGTTGGGGAAACGGAATCCACAGGCAGCCAAGCAACAGATTCAGGGCTGCCCCTGCTCCAGTTGTTTGGGGGGTTCACATGAAGACCAAGCTGCTCGTGTGCACGGGGTCTAGGTCCAGTCCAGGCATGCTCTTTGGTTGGTGGATTTGGTTTTTGTTTGCTTGTTTCATATAACAGAAGTTTCATAAAATCCCAGGCCAGCCCCACACTTTTACTTCGTAGGCCAGGTGGCTTGGAGCTTCTCATCCTCCTCGGCTCTGCCCCCCAAATGCTGAGATTATGGGTGTGTGCACCACCCAACTGGTCTCAATAGTTTTTTCTTTTTGTGGCTAGCGCCAGCATCAGCACCACAGGCATCAGGTGTTGGTAGAGGCAGAGGAATGGGCTCAGTCCAAAGGCCTATCTGGGATATATAAAAACTTATCTCAAAATTTTTTTTCTTTTTTTTTTGGTTTTTCAAGACAGGGTTTTTCTGCGTAGCCCTGGCTGTCCTGGAACTCACTCTGTAGACCAGGCTGGCCTCGAACTCAGAAATCCGCCTACCTCTGCCTCCCAAGTGCTGGGATTAAAGGCGTGCACCACCACTGCCTGACAGCAATGAATACTTGTAACTGTAGCATTCAGAGGACAAAGGCAAGAGGAAAGATCACACCAAGACTCTATCTCAGAACATCAACAAATTAGGAAGACAGGGCTTAGCACTCTTGTGTAGGATCCGAGTTCAGTGCCCAGCATCCACTTGGCAACTCACAACTACCTATAACTTCAGTTCCAGGTAATGTCCATAGACATACATGCGGGCAAAATACACATACATCTAAAATAAAATAAATCAAAAAATAAATAAATAAAGGAAAAGAGAGGAAGAGGCTGGGAGGAGAGGTACGAGTAGATGGGCCCCCATAGATATGAGGCCATTCTGATCTCTATAGCTGATTCCAGACCAATCGGGGCTACATAGTGAGACCTGTCTCAGGAAAACAGAAGAACTGAACCTGTCCTCTTACTCTGTCATGGTTTCCCTGGAGGCTGAGACAATGTCCGGAAGCACTCTGACCTCTTGCTGCCCAGAGGGAGACCTGGAAATGCACATAGACCTTCCTGAAGCCAGAATCTACACTTTACAAAGATCCTCCAGGGTGACTCATAAGCAAGCTGCCTCTGCGAATCAGGAGTAAAAGACTAAACGCAGAGAACAAGCGTTGCCCTCCCACAGGAATCAATGACAGAACCAAAGGAGAACCAAGCAACTCGGCTGCCCAGCCGCAAAGCATGCTGGGATTGGCAGGTGTCCATCTGGTTCCTCAAAATCAAAGCTGGTGGTGGTATTGCGGTTTTCACAGTCTCTCTCTCTCTCTCTCTTTCTCTCTCTCTCTCTCTCTCTCTCTCTCTCTCTCTCTCTCTCTCTCTCTCTCTCTCTCTCTCTCTCTCCCCTCTGTCTCTCACACACAATTTTACATATATTGATCTTGTGTTCAGAGGGTGTCCACATGAATGCCTTGGTGTACACACGCAGGTCAGGAAAAGTTTCAGGCATCAGCTCTGCCCTTCCACCTTGTGGGTCCCCAGGATAGAACTCGTTGTTGGGCTAGGTGACAAGTACCTTTACCGCTGAGTCATCCTTCTGGCCCTCCCCCACATCGTTTTTTTCTTTCGTTCTTCTTTCCTTCCTTTCTTTAGATGTATTCACTTTGTGGATGTTTTGCCGGCAGGTATGTCTATGCACCACATGTGTACCTGGTACCAATAGAGGTCAGAGAAGTCATCAGATCCCTCAAACTAAAATTACAAACAGTGCTGGGAACTGAACTTGGGTCTTCTGCAAGAGCCACAAGTCACTGAGCCACTATTCCAGCGCCTCATCGACCTTTTATTTTCCAGACCTAGTCTCACTATGCAACACTGGCTATCCTGGAACTCACTATGTAGAGCAGGCTGGCCTTGATCTCACAAAGATCCAGCTGCCTCTGCCTCATGAGTGCCACTACCCCCAGCTCCCTCATCTACATTCTTAATCTGGATCAGAAAAAAGACCTCACGTTTGGGTTCAAAGGGTCAAGATTAGCCAATCAGAGTTCTCTGGCATACTGATCATTCTAGAGATGTGCTTGGGCTTGCACTTTGTTGATTTGATTTTGTTTGAAATGGGGTTTTGTGTATGCCAGGCTGCCCTCAAACTGCAGATACATCTGAGGGTGGGTTTGAACTTGTGATTCTCCCACATCCACCTCCCAGTAATGGACTTTTACATGTGCATCGCCACACCCAATTTCCCTGCTGCTGGGGCTTGAGCCCAGGGCTTCGTGCTTGCTAGGCAAGCTCTCTACTGACTCAGTGAGGCTCTGAGGCTCCCCTCTCTTTGTTTTGTTTTGCCTGAGATGAAGTCTCAGCCTGGAGCTCCTCCAAAGAACTCAATACCCCCGCGATTACAGCGGTAATCAGCTCACCGCATTTCTGAGCTAAGCATACGATTACATTTCTCTTTAACAATGTTTCTGCTTTTTTGTTTTCTGTTATTCACAAGTGAATGGTGTAACATTTATACAAATAGATATAAGTTTAGGCATGTGAAGCTAATTGTTTTCAAGGCCAGCAAGATGGCATGGAGGGCAGACTTGCTCGCCAGGCAGCCTAGCCACCTGAGTTTGATCTGTGGGTCCCACAGTACAGAGAGGGGTCTGAGTCTCTAATGTTGTCTCTGACCTTCCATGTGTACACTATGGCAGGAGCATGCCTTCCCTCTCACACAGACACTAATAACAAGTACAATTTAAGTTTAAAGTTTCAAAATACATCATTTCAGTTGGGGATACAAGCCCAATCTTAAATGTTTTTAATCTCAGCATTTGGAAAGCTGAGGCAGGGGGCTTACTTAAAGTTCAAGAAAAGAAAAGAGAAAGTAGGCCTGGGGAAGTAGCTCAGTTAGCCCAGCAACCACACCCTAGAACCCAGGGTGACAGAGAAAGCTGGCCTTAGCTCCAGGGAGGGGAAGGCAAAGTTGGGAATTCAGGGTATTCCTTAGCTACATGGCTAGTTTAAGGCCAGCCTTGAGACCCTAGTCCAAGGAAACAAAAAAGAAGTCTGAGTTCCTTCCCTTGGATCCATGTGGTGTCAGGAAAGACCACCTAATTCCTGAAATGTTGGTTCTTTGCCAGTTCCACTTTCTCTCTCTCTCTCTCTCTCTCTCTCTCTCTCTCTCTCTCTGGCATTTGCATCTATTTATTTAGTCAATTAGCTATTTGTGTGTGTGTGTGTGTGTGTGTGTGTGTGTGTGTGTAAGGGTGGAGGGAGGGAGAGAGAGCGAAAGGAAGGGAGGGAGGGAGGAGGGAGAGAGAGAGAGAGAGAGAGAGAGAATGTTTTCCTCTAGGAGCCCTAGCAAATAGCTGACATTCATCGCCTGTGGCCAGGTCACATGCTGCCCATGACTCTAACCCTGAGGCTAAGGAAATACTGTCCAGTGATGACTCAGCTAACAGGAAGCCAAGTTTTGAAGTGTTTGGTCAGTGTTTCTGTACTCTAAGAAGCATGGGTTGTGGGGCCCTATCTCCAGCATCTCACACATAGACACACCAGACACACGCACACACACTCACACACAACCCCCCACAGACACACACACACACATACACTCCACATACCACTCCCCCACCCATACACACACACCTCACATACCACACAGATGGGACACACATACACACACACAAACTACATACCCCACAGACACACAACACATACACACCAACACACAAAGTCACACACATACAGCCTCCCCCAAACTACACAGGCACCATATGCGCCACACACACACACACACACACACACACACACACACACACACACACATTCATACTTTTTTTGTTGTTGTTTTTTGGTTTTTCAAGACAGGGTTTCTCTGTGTAGCCCTGGCTGTCCTGGAACTCACTCTGTAGACCAGACTGACCTCGAACTCAGAAATCCGCCTGCCTCTGCCTCCCGAGTGCTGGGATTAAAGGCGTGTGCCACCACTGCCCGGCCCACCCCCACATTCATACCCATACACCAGACACACACCTCACATACCCCAGATAGCACACACACACACTCACACACAAACCAGACACACCACACATACAAACACAGTTATATACAAACCACACACCCTAGACACGCCACACATACACACACATGCCAGACACATACACATTCACACACAAACTACACATACACACAAAATAATCTAGGAGTCGGAGTTTTGTTTTGTTCCATAAATGGTGCTTGGACCGATTACAAATAACATGAGCTCTGTCCTGGGCAAGGAAGCCATGTGACTTTTGGTGGACACAAGAAAAGGAATATGGGTGGGTGATGGGCTGCATGGTACAGCTTTCGTTAGGGCAGGAAAGGCCTGGGTTTCATTTTCAACACTGTTAAAAATAAGATAAATAAGCTGGGTGTTGTGTTGTCTGCTTTTAATCCCAGCACTAAGGAGGCAGAGGCAAGGGGATCTCTGTGACAACAAGGCCAGCCTGGTCTACATAAATTCCAGGACAACAGGTCTCTCTTCTCTCTAGGTAGAAAGACCCTGTCTCAAAAGAAAAAATAAGTAGCTCTCAGCTGCTTGACCAATGAGACTACAGGTGCTTGGTAGGTCACCTTGGGAGAACTGGCGTCCCCTCCCCCTTCCTGTCTCTTCCCCTCCCCCCTCCTTCCCCCTCCCCTCCCCTCCTGGGTTGAGCCCTCCATTAGAGCCCTGCGCTAGCCCACACTTCAGCCTTTGCAGAATAGGCATTTATCTCTTGCTCAAGTTGCCAGCCAGCCAGCAGCCAGTTGATTGACAGTCCTCCTCTGTCCCTAGGGGCCTCTCGTTGTCGTTTGCTTTGAGTGGTGGCTGGAAGGATAGAGGAGGAGGCAGTAGGCCCCAGATTTCTGGCACACACACCAAAGGAGCTTTTGTTTAGAAGGGCAAGACACTGGGCAGTGTCTCCTAGGACGCCATAGGTTCCAAAGTCTCCAAACTCCCTGATACAAAAGGGGTTGCTTTTGTTTTTTAATTAGTTAGTAACAGGGTCTCATGGTGCAGTACAGGCTGGCCTCCCAAACGCTCAGCTTTGAGTTCACTTTCCCTTTCTTTCTTTTAGACAAGGTCTCTATACAGCCCAGGCTGGCCTTGATCTTACGATGCTACTCCTGCTTCGGCCTGCTAAGTGCTGGGATCTCAAGCAGGAGGCACCATGCTCATTTCGATGGCTTCTTGATTCTCTGAAGACTTGGACAAAACAGAGAGCAATAGCTTTCACAAGTGTCCATGGAATCTGAGAAAGGGTTTGTGCTGTCTGTCTCTGTCTGTCTGTCTGCCTGCCTGTGTCTTTGTCTCTCTGTGTCTCTGTGTCTGTGTCTCTCTCTCTCTCTCTCTCTCTCTCTCTCTCTCTCTCTCTCACACACACACACACACACACACACACACACACACACACAAAGAATAGAATCCAGGAGCTAGAGATACAGACTACTACTCCAGAGGACCTGTGTTCGATTCCCAGCATCCGCATGTCTTCCCAGCTCACAGCTGTCTTTAACTTCAGTTCCAGGGCATCTGATGCCCTCTTCTGGCCTCTCTGGGCACCAGGCACACCTGTGGTGCATATACATACAGGCAGGCAAAACATTTATTGATAGATTGACTGGGATTAAAGGCGGTGTGTGCCACCACTGCCCAGCCAAAACACTTACATCTTAATTTCAAAGCAAAACAAAGAAGCTGGCTAGTGGTGGCACATGCCTTTAATCCCACAGCCAGGGCTACACAGAGAAACCCAGTCTTGAAAGAGCAAAAAAGGAAGGGGGGCTGGAGAGATACTTAGTAGTTAAGAGTACTGGCTGCTCTTTCAGAGGACCTAGGTTCAATTCCCAGCATCCCTCATACATGCACTCAAAACACCAAAGAATATAAAGTAAAAATAAATCATTAAAAAAAAAAAAAAAAAAAGTGGAGGCCAGGGCCCTGAGCATGCTGGGAGCATGGCGCTGAGCATGCTGGGAACATGCTCGGCCACTGAACTTCACCTATAGCCAGAGGGTAAACTTGTACATAGCCAGGAGTACATGACGGCCACTCCTATTACTATCTCACATATCTCAGGAACCTCACTGAGATCATTTGTTTGTTCGATTGTTTTGTTTTGTTTTTTTGTTTGTTTGTATTGCTTTTAACACAAGGTCTCACAGTGTGGCCCTCGCTGACCTGAAATGTACTAGGTAGACCAGGCTGGCCCTAAACTCCCAGAAAGCCACTGCCTCGGCCTCCCCATTACTGGGATTAAAAATGTTGGCGCAGCCTGGCTTAGTTGATAATTTCTCCCACTTACTGTTTTTTTGTTTGTTTGTTTAATGAGTTGTCCAGTCTGTGTCTGGCTACTTTGCCTAGGCTCCCACACCAAAATTCTCCTTCCGCCATCTTCTAAGTCCTGAGGGTCTAAGACTGGACCATCAGAGCAGCTTTCTGCTTTGTTATTTCGGTAAGCTGTCTTTGTTTTTGAATAGAAGGAACTTGGGGGTAGGATAGCAAAGACAATGAAGAGCTACACTCATTCTGTGGAAATATGGCAGCCTAAAAAAATGACAGAGCCTGGCGGTGGTGGCATGCACCTTTAATCCCAGCACTCCGGAGGCAGAGGCAGGAGGATTTCTGAGTTTGAGGCTAGCCTGGTCTACAGAGTGAGTTCCAGGACCACCAGGGTTACACAGAGAAACCCTAAAGGTTTTGTTTTGTTCTGTTTTGTTTTAAAAAAAGAAAAGACAAAAAGAAGGAAAAAGACAGTATATTTTATGACTCAGAAAGGTTATCCGGTTAACTTCTAGGGGTAAGTCATTATGATGGTGGTGCCTTAGCTCAGCTAAGGTTTTTGTCTAGCTTGTGGTCCCTGGGTTCCATCCACAGCACAGCCTCCTGGGTGGGAATGCACACCAACAATCCCAGTGCTTGGGAAGTGGAGGTAGGACAATTTGAAGTTCAGATATAGCCTTGGCTATATCATAGCGTTCAGATCAGGCTGGACTACAAGAGCCTTGTCTCAGCCAGGCGGTGGTGGCATATGCCTTTAATCCTCTCACTCCAGAAGCAGAGGCAAGGAGATCTCTGAGTTCCAGGCCAGCCATGGCTACATAGAGAAACCTTAAAGGGGGTTAAAAAAAAAAAAAAAAAAAAGGAGCCTTTTTAAAACAACAAGAAATTTAAGAATTACGATGATATAAAGAAAGGCCCAGAATGTCTTCTGCTCACACCATAGAATTAATTGCTCCAAATCTGAAGAAGGCATGGGGCCACACAGTAAGCAGAACGCGGGTTGCCTCGTAAACCGACAGCCATTCAAGCCTAATCTCATTCATGTGCTGTGTGTCCCGAAATTAGTCCTATCTCCCTCTGAGCAAAAACTGAGACAGTAGACACTAGAATACAATAGGTATCCAAATAGTCAGGCAGTGGTGGCATACGCCTTTAATCCCAGCACTCGGGAGGCAGAGGCAGGTGGATTTCTGAGTTCAAGGTCAGCCTGGTCTACAGAGTGAGTTCCAGGACAGCCAGGGCTACACAGAGAAACCCTGTCTCAAAAAACAAAACAATAGGTATCCAAATAATGATGCTTTTTTTTTTTCCTTTTGTTTTGGGACAAGGTTTTACTCTGGAATTCCCTATGTAGTCCAGGCTGGTCTCGAACTTGTGACAATCCTCCTTCCCCATTCTTCCAAGGGTTGGGATTACAAACATGAGCCAGCAGACCTAGCTAAGCAGTAACTGCTTCCTTCATTAAACAAATCTCAGTACAGTATCTTCTCTAAGTAGAAGGTGTGGGGGAGAGAGGGAGGGCCGTCTGGTTTATCCTAAATCACAGAGATTTCTGAATTGGTTGTTTTGCTGTTTTTGCTAATTCCTAGCTGGAGCTGAGCAGTTGACAGGGGCAGTGGGAAATTGAAAGGCGGCTTTGTTTTTCCTGGCATGTTAAGAAAGAGCATAAAAGGAAGGGGAGGAGGGAGAACATTTCATCACTCACATGGCTTAAGAAAAAAAGACCAAAGGAGTCAATTAGCCTGTGAGGAGGCTCCAGGCCTGTGGGGAAGGCTTGCCTGCCAGGGCGATCACTTCCGAGGCGCCTAGTCAATGGTAGCTAGTGGACTTTCACCTGCTCCTTGGCAGTGTTTAGATACACGTTACAGTATGCAAAACAGTCCTTTCTCTCTCTGCCACTCATCTGAACCTGCAGCTTAAGTCTGCCAAGGAGCTTTGACAGAGGGCTGGGCTGGAAATCTACACCTTCCCCAGGCAGGGCAGGTCTCCCCCAATTTGCCCTGGACTTTGTTCCATCCCAACCCTTTCCCGCTAGCAGGCAGCATCACAAACAGTTCCCCTGTCAGGAACTTGCAAGACTGGCCTCAGGGCTAAGGATGGAACTTGGGTTTTCTTTTCTGTGTTATGTAGCCACGGCTGGCCTTGAACTCATGGAGCTCTGGCTCCTGAGTGCAGGAGTTAAAGGCATGCACCACCACTGCAACACAAAGACTTGGTTTTGAGAATACAATCAAGAGCATCTTCATTCAGTGTTGGGGAGACAGCTTAGCCAGTAAAGTGCTTGCAGCACAATCATGGAGACAGGAGTTCGAATCCCCAGCACCACATAAATGGCAGGCAGGCATAACAGCCGATCTCCAACCCTGTCACCTGGGAGGCAGAGACAGGGGATCCCCAGAGCAATCTGGCTAGCTAGACTAGCCAAATCAACAAGTTCTGGGTTCAGGTGAGAGACCCTGCCTAAGTACACAAAAGAGAAAATAAACTAAAAAGACACTTGCTGTCACCCTTGGACCTCTACAGACCTGCATATGCACCGGCACACACACACAGGTGACACATACTGCCACTCACCTACAGACACCATAAATACACATGCAAAATTTAAGACATAAAAATAAAACAAAACATTTTTAATGTATTACTGTATTTGTTGCACAAGCCCAAGGACCTCAGTTCAGTTCCCAGAACCCACACAACGAAGGAAGAGGACCTAGGGCCAATTGCCAGAAGCTCTTCTCTGACCTCCACGTGTATCCCGCCATACATACATTAATATATAAAGCACCAGGCAGCCAGGCATGGTGGCCCACACAATTAATCCTGCACTCAGGGGGCAGAGGCAGATAGATCTCCTCAGTTCTTTGAGGCCAGCCTGGTCTACATATTGAGTTCCAAGACAGCCAGGGCTGTAAGAAAAACCCTATCTCATAAAACCAAAAATAGATAGATAGATAGATAGATACATACATACATACATAGATGATAGATAGATACATAGATAGATGATAGATCCATAGATCTATTGATAGATAAATGATAGATAGATTAAATAAACAAACAAGCAAACAGTCGTGGGAGCACATACCTTTAATCTCAGACTAGGGAAGCAAAGACAAGTAGATCTCTGGGTTCAAGGCCACCCTGGTCTTCTAAGTGAGTTCCAGACCAGCCAGGGGTACATAGTGAGACCCTGTCTCAAAAAAAAAGATATAAAATGGTAATCCACGAGGACTACCATGGCCTCAAGTTCATCAGAGGCCAGCATAGGGTACATATTGAGTCCCAAGTCAACCTAAGCTACACACACACACACACACACATTCTGCTCGTTGTTCTGTGGTCTGTAGCCAAGTCCAGGGATCTGAGAACCTATGAGGGCTGTGCTGAAGCTGACATCTGTCCTGTTCTTGTCATCCTGAAAGAGAAATGACACAGGAGGTAGAGGTGATAAGGATCTCTAATGGTAGCCGGATGGCGGTGGTGCGCCTTTGAGCCCAGCACTCAGGAGGCAGAGGTTAGCAGATCTCTGAGTTCCAAGCCAGCCTGATCTACAGAGTGAGTTTCAGGACAGCCAGGGCAGGAAAAAAAAAAAAAATCGCCACTGGTTCAGTGACTCAGCATGGTCTTGTGTTCCCAGAGCCTAAGCTTTGTCATGTGTGACACCCCTGTGTGGCCCAGAAGGCTTATGAGGCTCCCTGTCACAGTATCTTTTTTTTTTTTTTTTTTTTTTTGGTTTTTCAAGACAGGGTTTTCTGTGTAGTCCTGGCTGTCCTGGAACTCACTCTGTAGACCAGGCTAGCCTCGAACTCAGAAATCCACCTGCCTCTGCCTCCCAAGTGCTGGGATTAAGGGTGTGCTCCACCACTGCCCTGCCTGGCTAAACAAAAACTTTTTCAGCGGGGCTGGGGAACACAGCGAACGGGGTGGAGTGCTTGGCTGGCCCACACAGATCCCATGCCTAAGCCCCAGCCCTGCATAAACAGGATGTGACGGTACATGGCTACCATCTCATTTTCAAGGATGGCTACACAGTAAGTTTGAAGCCAACCTGAGCTACATGAGACTGTCTCAAGAAACAGAACAAGAGCTAGAGAGATGTCTCAGAGTTCAGGACTATGCATTGCTCTTGTCAAGAAAACCCAGATACACATCCATACACATAAAATAAAATAGTAATACATTTGAAATGTTTTCTTAAAAATGTTTTTTAAAAACAAACAAAATAAAAGCTCCAGGACATTAAATAACTAGCTTAATATCACAGAGCCAGAGCTAGGGATGTGGGCTGAGGAACGGCGGCACTCGCCTGCCGTGTAAGCACTCCTGGTTTGATCCCCAGTACAGACCATGAAAAAGATCACAGCTAGGAAGAAATAAGTCCTCAGTCTGTAGTGTCCATGTCTTTGCCATCTTCCATAGAACCAAACACATACTCAGTGCCTAAGACACAAAGGTTGGCTGGGGTGCTAATGATGTCACATGCCTTCATCTAGCAATGATAAATGATAAATGCCTCTGATAGAGAAACAGGAGCCACAGTAGGGTAGGACATACAGAGGGGCTGGCATTTGACTTTTTCAGAAGCAACAGCGCAACCATGCTGTTTTTTTATGAAAGAAGAGAAAACAACAGTAAATGGATAGGCATGTATTTCTGTACTTGGAGTGCAAGGGAGCGTAAGACAGGGAGATTTGTAATTCGAGGCCAGCATGAGCAACACAGTAAGATAAAAAACAAAACATGCCAGGCCATGGCAGCGCATGCCTTTATTCCCAGCACTAGGAGGGCAGAGGCAGGTGGACCTCTGTGAGTTTGGGGCTAGCCTGGTCTACAGAGCTAGTTATAGGACAGTCAGGGCTACACAGAGAAATCTTGCCTCAGAAAAACAAAACAAGTTCGAGGCCAGCCAGGTCTACAGAGTGAGTTCCAGGACAGTCAGGGCTACACAGAGAAACCCTGTCTCAAAAAAACAAAAACAAAAACAAAAACAAAAACAGAACAGTAATACAGAGGTGAGCAGATATCTGTAAATTCAAGTCCAGCCTGGTCTACACCTTGAATTCTAGGCCAGCCAGGGCTACAGAGTGAGATGCTGTCTCAAAACAAAAAACAAAACAACAACAACAAAACAGAAAACCATTTCAAAAGCATGTCCACAGACTAGAAATTGGGACAAAAGAGGTTTTGTTTTATTTTTCACATTGAGAAGCTGCAAGGAAGAAAAATAAATAAATAAAAAGTTGGTTGTGTGGGTCTGAAAAGCCTATGGGAGAATAATTAACTGGTGGTTGGCACCCTCCTTTGAACAATGCAGTCTCCAGACTGACGCACACAGTTTGGGGTCCAGCTATTGAAGCAGTCACCAGGGGCGGCTCGCAGCACTTTCCCACTGTAGCTCCTCGAGACTGGAGGAGTCAGCTGAGCACCCCAGTAGCCTTGGGGGTTGTGGCCCGTCGCACTGCCCTGGCTTCTTCTGACTCTCTGAGAAATTGCAAGGGTTTAGCAGGATTATGGATATTCTAATTAGGCATGTGTAATTTGATTTTGGAGCGGTGGAACTTTTTCTTTTTCTTTCTTTTCTTTTCTTTTTTTGTTTGTTTGTTTTTCAAGACAGGGTTTCTCTGTGTAGCCCTGGCTGTCCTGGAACTCACTCTGTAGACCAGGCTAGCCTCGAACTCAGAAATCCGCCTGCCTCTGCCTCCTGAGTGCTGGGATTAAAGGCGCGCGCCACCACTGCCCGGCTGCATGGAACTTTTGAGGTCTTTTAAACCTGCACAGAAGGAAAAAAAAAGTTCAGTCTTTGAAAAGGAATAGACATATCAGTAAATTATTATGCACACAAGTCCCTCCAGCTTTGAGCACTGCTCTGGGACATTTAGGATGCCCAATAAATTAATAAATTGACTTGAATGGGAGTCAGTTGGACTCCTAAAAGAGGATGGATTTCTCTGTCTTTCCACAAAGCCCAACTCTTTGATCACATCAAGGCCTCTGGCCACTGCTCTGCTGACTCTTCCCTTTGCCTATAGTAGTCAACTCCACTCACTCAGTCTCCTAGCACTCTTTGGTGTTTCCAAACACCACCCCTCCTCCCCCTCCCCCTCCTCCTCCCCCCCTCCTCCTCCTCCTCTGCCTCCTTCTCCTCCTCCTCCCCCCTCCTCCTCCTCCCCCTCTTCCTCCTCCCTCTCTTCCTCCTCCTCCCCCTCCTCCTCCTCCTCCTCCTCCTCTTCTTCCTCCTCCCCTTCCTCTTCCTCTTCCTCCTCCTTTCCTTCTCTTTTTGAGACAGGATCCCCCTATGCAATTCTGGCTGGCAGGAACTCACTGTGTAGACCAAGCTGCCCTTGAACTCACCGAGATCCGCCTGCCTCTGCCTCCTGGACGCTGGGACTAAAGATGTGTGCCACCATGCCCGGCCACTTTTCTTTTTGAGGATCTAACAACCACTTCCAATCCAAGGATGAAGTGCCACTTGCACTCCTAGTCCCAATTGCCTCCCCTTGTCATGTCTGTAGAGAGACCTGCCCAAACCGCTCAAGCCCAATCCGCTTCTGCCCACGCTCCTCCACTCCTACTTCTACTAGAGACTGACTACTAGACTCTCTTCCTGCCCCCTCCCTCCTCTTACTCCGTATAGTGTGTGTGTGTGTGTGCACGCACACGCAGGGCTATTCACTGAAACTGAAGCTCATCCATTAAGCTAGACTGACCATCTTGTGAACCCCCCCCAGAACCTTCCTGTACCTGCCTCCCAGTGATGAGATAGCACATGTACTCTACAGCCAGTTTTTTTCCCCCATGAGTCCCGTGATCTGAACGCAGGTCTTCATGTTACCAGGGATCTTAGGGGCTCCTTTCACGGGTTCTTAGTCTCCTTGATAAATTTTCTCAAAGAATTTGGAAGGACTTAAGGACTAGCTTGTTGGAGTCTGGGAGAGTTCGGAGGGCAGGCAAGCTGTACATCTTGGCAGCTGCCAGGAGGAGGCAGGTGGAAAAGGAGAGGAGAGAAAGCCACATCTTTAAAATTAGAGCCCAAGAAGGCTGGCAGGCTCAGCAACAGAGGTCAACAAGCAGCAGTGTGGCAGAAGTGAAGTGTTCAGAAAAAGAGCGAAAATGTCCAGAGAGTCAAGAAAGAAAACACTCAGCCGGGCAGTGGTGGCACATGCCTTCTGTCCTTGGGAGGCAGGGGCAGGTTCTCTGTGATTTTAAAGCCAACCTGGTGTGCACAATAGAGTTCCAAGCTGGACCACATAGTAACACCCTGTGATCTAGAATTTCTACCACTCTTGGCTCTGGCTCTGGAGTGCTAGGATCCTGGTTGTGTGCTACCAAGCCACTGCTGCCTCCGCCTCCTCCTCCTCCTCCTCCCTCTTCCTTTTTTATTCCAAACAGGGTGGGGCTATGCAGTTCAGGCTGGCTTGGATCTCACTATGTAGCCCCGGCTAGACTTGAATCTGCTATAAACCTTCTGCTTCAGCTTCTTACTCATTCCTCACCCCCAATTCGCTATGTAATCCCAGAATGATCTCAAGCTAGTGATCCTTGGTCCTGCTGGTGCTGGGATTACAGGTGGACGCTAGCAGGTGCCACGGATGCCCATTTTTTCATGTGTTGGGCAAATCCTAGAAGTAACATTGTTGGGTCAGAAGGAAATCTCATTTGTCATTCTGACAGACTTTGTCACATCGACCCTGGGATGATTCCATCATTTACATATCTTCCTGCCGGCAGAGGAAGAAAGCAGAGTGCTTCTCAGAACAGGCGCTGGCTGGCTGCTATCAGACCTTGTGATCTTTGTCAAACTGGTTAAAATAATAAGTCGCTGTACTTTTCATTTTCCTTTCTCTCTCTCAGCGTCAGTGGATTGGTTCCCTCGAGCTCAGATGACAGATGACCTCAAACCTGATGACTTTAAACCACAGAAATGAGTCCTTTTGCAGTTCTGGAGACAAAAGACAGAAATGAAGGTGTCTGCAGGACTGGGCTGCTTTGAACGTTCTGGGGAGAGATCCTCGGGCCCACCTCTGATTCTGGGGTTTGCTAGAAATGCTGGTACTCTGGGTGTATCGATTCCTCATAACCCCCCCCCCCCCCCCCCACACACACACACACACACGGCTTGGCTTCTCTCTTCCCCAGGCCCTCTCCCCTGTGAGTCTATGACTCTCTGTATTTTATCTTATTGAGATAGGATTTCACTTTGCAGCCCAAGTTACTCTTGAACTAGCTGTCCTCCTGCCTCAGCTTCCTGAGTGCTGAGATATGGCTGCACCCCCCAGCCCAGATGTGCTAATGTCTATGTTTTTGTATCTTTTTTTTTTTTTTTTTAATGGCAAGTTGTCATGTAGCTGAGGCTAGCCTCAAATTCTATGCTGTGGATGATGACCTTGATTCTGATTCTCCTGCCCCACACCTCTCTAGTGCTGAGATTACAGTGTTCACCACCAGGCTTATTTTACACATCTCCAGAGTTCAAACTCCCAGCCTTGAGCACTGGAATAAGGCACTCTACACCTGAGCTACATCCCCAACCCCCAAATGCCTCCGGTTTTTCGAGACAGGGTTTCTCTGTGTAGCCCTGGCTGTCCTGGAACTCACTCTGTAGACCAGGCTGGCCTTGAACTTAGAAATCCACCTGCCTCTGCCTCCCAAGTGCTGGGATTAAAGGCGTGCGCCACCATTACCCGGCTCTTTCTTTCTTTCTTTCTTTGGTTTTTCAAGACAGGGTTTCTCTGTGTAGCCCTGGCTATCCTGGAACTCACTCTGTAGACCAGGTAAAGGCGTGTGCCACCACTGCCCGGTGGCTTCTTTTTTAAATTTTTATTTCAAGTGCATTGGGGTTTTGCCTGCATACATGCCTGTGTGAGAGTGTCAGAGCCTCTGGAACTGGAGTCACAGACAGTTGTGAGCCGCCAAGTGGGTGCTGAGAATCCAACTCAGGTCCTCTGGAAGAGCAGCCAGTGCTCTTAACTGCTGAGCCATCTCTCTCCAGTCCCTCTTAGATAACATTTCTGAGTGAAGCCCTTTAACCTTTAAAGATATGGAGGTGTATCTGGTGTGGTGGCTTACACCCATAAGCCTCACATTTAGGAGGCTGAGGCAGGAGGATTGCTGTGAGTTTGAGGCCAGTCTGGGCTATAGAGTGAGACCCTGTTTCAGAGGGGAGGGGGAAACTGAGGCACAAGGCTTTCAAGCTAAGAAATGTCACAAACACTTAATCCCAGCACTTGGGAGGCAGAGGCAGGCGGATTTCTGAGTTTGAGGCCAGCCTGGTCTACAGAGTGAGTTCCAGGACAGCCAGGGCTACACAGAGAAACCCTGTCTCGGAAAACCAAAAAAAACAAAACAAAACAAAAAAAGAAATGTCATAAACAGAGTAGAGCCAGATAGTCTGACATGGGGCCACTGTGCTAAGCACCACAAATAAGCAGAAGAGAAGGCACCACAAGTTTTGTTTGCTTTAGAGCACAGCAAATATAGGTTTATTAAAGAAAAGCGAGGACAGCGAGTCCTGAGAGGCAAGAAAGGCTCTGAGAGGGAGAGTTTGGTTTCCTGTCCTTTCTCTGTACTTACCTGTGGCTGTGTGTGCACATGAGGGCTTTGCTAGGAGAGGTCAGAAGGTGTCAGAACCCCTGGAACTGGAGCTATGGTGAGCCACCCAAAGTGCCTGCTGACCTCAAAGAGGATTGCCTGTCTCTGCGTTCCCTGTGGTATAATTATAGGCATGAGCACAAAATAGCCAGGCATGGTGGCAAAGGGTCTCGAGTTAAAGACCTGCCTCAGCTCCTATGGAGAGTTTAAGTCCAATCTAGGCTACATGAGACTCTTTTTTTTTTTGGTTTTTCGAGACAGGGTTTCTCTGTGTAGCCCTGGAACTCACTCTGTAGACCAGACTGGCCTCGAACTCAGAAATCCGTCTGCCTCTGCCTCCCAAGTGCTGGGATTAAAGGTGTGCGCCACCACTGCCCGGCTCTACATGAGACTCTTTTCTCAAAACAAATGGAAGACGGTTTTCCTTCTTCTCTCTTTCTCCGGTAGATTTTAAAATATTAGGCATTGGGCCAGGAAGATGGCTACAGGTGTAAAGACGCTTGCTGCCAAACCTGGCCAGCTGAGTTCGGTCCCTGGGACTCACATGGTAGGAGAGAACTGACTCCCACACGGTTTCCGAGCGCTACATACACACTGGAGTGTATGCGTGCGAAAACACGCACATATAAATTAATAAATGCTTGAAACAATAAGCATTAAATATAATATACCACTCAGAGTGCAATTGAAACCTCTTATCTAGGCAGCTGCGCCCCGGCCGCGCCTTCTCCCCGTGCTCCACTTCCGCACCCCTCTAACTTTAACCCCGGTCACTGTCTCAGTGCCGGAAGACAAAGTAGCCATAAATAACTCTTCTGTGAATTCTTCCACAGGAAGTTCAGCCTGATCTGATCCTGCTTGTCAGCGATGAAGAGAAAACAAACTGCCAGGAGGCCCGCCCCAGGGTTTCTCGGACGGGGAGGACTGAGGAGGAGGTACCAGCACTGAGGACCCCATGACGGGAGAAATAAAACCCCGTGAAGGCTCGGAGGCTGAGCAATGTTCCTGCACGTTAGAAGACAGATCTTGGTTTTGATACTAAAAAGCACATTAACATTTATAATTTGGGCTAGCAAAATGGCTCAGTGGATAATGGTGCCCGTTTACAACCCTGCTGGCTCCACCCGAGTTCAAGCCCAGAGTCCCTAAAGGTGGAGCTCTGACTTCTGTAAGTTATCTTTTGACCTCTACATGCATGCTACACGACTCTTGAACACACACACACACACACACACACACACACACACACACACACACACACACACACACTATCTATCTATCTATCTATCTATCTATCTATCTATCTATCTATCTATCTATCTTCATGTGTCCTATCATAGTTTCACCCTTTAAGTCTTTTTTTTGGAGACAGGATCTCATTTGTCATGCTGGCCCAGAATTCACTGTGTAGAACAGGCTAGTCTCTAACTTGAGACAATCCTCCTGCTTTGGCCTCTTGTGTGCTGGGATTACAAATGATTACCATCTCTCCTAACTATAAATTCTTAATTGGACTTGGTTAATTGGCTTAAGTAGACCATTTAAGACAAAACCATTAGGCTAGAGAGATGGCTCAGGGGTTAAGAGCACTGACTGCTCTTCCAGAGGTCCTGAGTTCAAATCCCAACAACCACATGGTGGCTCACAACCATCTGTAACGGGATCTGATGCCTACTTCTGGTGTGTCTGAAGACAGCTACAGTGTACTCTTATAAATAATAATAAATAAATTCTATAAAAAAAAAAAAAAAGACAAAAGTCCATCCAGTTTTCTTTCTTTTTGAGAGAAGCTCTCACTATGTAGCCCAGGCTGGCTTCAAACTTGCTAGGTAGCTGAGGCTAGCATGGCCATCCTACGGCTACCTGCTGAGTCCTGAGATTATAGTCAATCAGTTCTGGGTTTTGTATTGTGTTAGGAAGGAGGAAATGACAGAGGGAGACAAACAGATGTTTCCAGAATTAATCTGTCGAGGTGAAACCACGGCTCCCCGAAACCAAGGAGTCATGGAGACAAAATCAGCTGGTACTTAATGGATTGGTACATTAGCACTGTGCTCTAACCAGGTGAGCTACCCCACCAGACTTGGTGGCTCTAAATTACTAAACGTCCTTGTGCCTCGGATTTCCCATCAGTGAGTGGGACAGTAACAATACTGTCTATATGACACATGATGTTATACATAGCAAACATAGTATATGGAGTTCATAAAACAGTAAATGCATATGTGCAGTGTATGTGCAGACAGTGTATAGACATGCAAATAATAAGCCATATATCACATATAATATCTAGGTGTGGTGGCTCACGCCTGTATCCCAGTTCTTAGGAGGCTGAGGCAGGAGGGTTGTCATGAGTTCTAGGTGGGTGCTAGGTTAGCCTCATCTACATGAAACCCTGTATAATACTAATATATGTAGAAGATAATAGATAAACGTGCATATAAAATATCTTCTGAGCCAGGCAGTGGTGGTACATGCCTTTAATCCCAGCACTTGGGAGGCAGAGGCAGGCGGATTTCTGAGTTCGAGGCCAGCCTGGTCTACAGAGTGAGTTCCAGGACAGCCAGGGCTACACAGAGAAACCCTGTCTCGGAAAAAAAAAAAAAAAAAGAAGAAGAAGAAAAAGAAAAAGAAAAAAACAAAAAACAAAAAACAAAAAAAATAGAATCTCTTCTGTCACAAATGTCCTGATGTAGTCCACCACAGGCTCGGTTAATATTTTGTCTGTTTTCTTTCTTTGTTTTTTTTTAAGATTTTTTTTTAATTTATTATATGTAAGTACACTGTAGCTGTCTTCAGACATTTTTTCTTCTGGCTCCAGCCCCGCTAGCTGTAGCAGTCCTCAGACACACCAGCAGAGGGCATCAGATCTCATTACAGATGGTTGTGATCCACCATGTGGTTGCTGGGAATTGAACTCAGGACCTTCAGAAGAGCAATCAGTGCTCTTAACTGCTGAGCCATCTCCATCCCTTGTCTGTTTTCTCGAGGCAGGGTCTGGTCTCTAACTTTCTATGTAGCTGACAATGACTTTGAACTCCAGAATCGCCTGCACCCACTACTTCAGTGCTGGGATTATAATTTATACAATCATGTTCACCCCTACACTGCTCTTGATTTCCGTTCTGTTTTGGTTTTTTGTCTTGTTTTGTTTTGTTTGTTTGAGACAAAGTCTCTCTCTATAACCCAGGTTGTCCTGAAATTTGTTATGTAGACTAGGCTAGCCTAGCTCCTCTTGCTTTTACTTCCCCAGTACTGGGATTAAAGGTGTTCACCACCATACTTGACATTTTGGGGTTTTGGTTGGTTGGTTGGTTTGGTTTGATTTTGTTTTTGGACATAAAGTCTCCCTATGAAATCCTGGCTGGCTTAGAATTCCATCAAGACCAGGATAGCCTCAACCCCTTGGTAATCCCCTTGGCTCTGCCTTGTGAGTGTTGGGATAAATATGCCCTGCTCCCTATGAATCTATATCTTGGGCTTGGACTACTGGGGTTTGTACTCAGAGCATCGCAGAGAGGTCTCAAACACTGGGAGGGAGCAGGCACCTGCTGTACAGACCAGTCTCCAGGGAGTGTCAGGGTCTGGTGCAGGTGGGAGGCTTCCTCCTAGCAGGGAGCAGCTCCCTGTCAGGCCTTCAGTGCTTGTTAGCATGGCCTCCTGTGAAAACAGCCAGGGGCTGGATCCTAATTCCCTCTTTCATTAAAGCTTATCACCACTATTAATTAATACAGCCTCTATAGATATGTAATTGTAGCCCTCCTGGATCACAGAGAGAACCACTAAACTGAATGTAGAGAAAGGCTTTAAATTGTAGGCCCCCAGTGGCTACTGCTGAGGACAACCAAGGACAATAACTCCAAGAGACACTGGCTTGAAGAATATGGAGAGGCTAATCTAGGTCTCTCTCTCTCTCTCTCTCTCTCTGTAGGTCAGAGGTCAACATCTAACATCTTCCTCTACCATGTTTCACTCTATTTGTTTGTTTGTTTATTTATTTATTTTTTTATACATAGTCTTTCAGTGAACCTGGACCTCACCAGTTTGGCCTCACTAGCTGGCCAGTCAATCCCAGGGGATCCTCCTGTCTCCACATCCCCAACCGTGGGATTATAAACACACAGCACCATGCACATTTCTTACGTGGCTGGGAATCTGAACTCAGGTCTTGAGGTTAGGCGAGGGGAGGGGTGAGGGAAGTGCTTTCACGAGCATGCAGATGTCAGGGACAACTTGCAGGAGTCAGTTCTTTCCATCTGCCACGTAGGTCCCGGGACTTGAACTCAAGTCATCAGACTTGGCAGCAAGCTCCTTTACAGACCCATCTCTCAGACCTCTCTCCATGCTTCCATAAAGGTATTTTATATTGTGTACGTGTGGTATATGTGTGCTTCTGAGTGTGCGGGTGCAATGCCACATGCAGAGGCCACAAGGCCTCCCAGTAATTATCTTTTTTTTGCAGGTGTGTATGTGTGTATGTGTATTTTGGTACCCAGCACATATGTGGAGGTTGGAGAACAACTTTGTTTGTTTGTTTGTTTTTGAGACAGGCTTTCTCGGTGTAGCCCTGACTTTCTTGGAACTCCATCTGTGGCCGGCGGCCTCCAACTTATGGAGATCCCACTGCCTCTGCCTCCAGAGTGCTGGGATTAAAGACATACATCACCACCACCCGGCCAGAGGACAACTCTGTGGACTCAGCTCTCTCTTTCCACCTCTCATAGGTCCTGTGGAACCAGGCTTGTGAGGTAAACCGGGTGTGGTAGCCATGTCTGTAATTCCAGCCCTGGCAGGCTGGATACCACAGGATAAGTACAGGGTCACTCTGAGCTAAGGAGTGAGTTCAAAGCCAGCCCAAGTTACATGAAAATCTGTCTCAAACCAAGACCAAAACCAAACACCAAAAAAGGAATTTCAGGAGAGAAGCATGGGCCCAGAGTCTCAGAAAATCTTGCTCATGGGGATGGCTCTCTCCTGCAGCAGCTGGGAGCCAGGCAGAGGCTGTGGTTGTCAGGGCTATGTGTGGAATGCAGCCAACCAGTTCTCTGCCAGCCAGGCTCCAGTAGTGGGAGCTTCCAGCACCCCGTGGCAGAAGGCTGAGAGCATGCCTGCAGACATCATGGCTATTTCTGAAACCTGCCAGACTTTCTTCAAAAAATGTGGTACCCCGCAAAAGGACAAGTGTAGTGGCTACTGGGGGGGCACACCAAGCCTATTTTCTGCGAAATGGGTAAAACTACAAAGAAGATTTTGCCGAAGCTTCAGTGGTTTGAGCTCAACTGTAGATCTAAGGATTCTGGCTACCATGAGATGAGCAGTGGGGCTGGATGGCTCACTGGTTAAGAACCCTGGCTGAGCCAGGCAGTGGTGGTGCACGCCTTTAATCCCAGCACTTGGGAGGCAGAGGCGGGTGGATTTCTGAGTTCAAGGCCAACCTGGTCTACAAAGTGAGTTCCAGGACAGCCAGGGCTACACAGAGAGACCCTGTCTTGAAAAACAAAAATACAGCCAGCACCCACAAGGCAGCTCACAACTGTCTGTAACACTAGGTCCAGTAATCCTGGCTGTCCTGGAACTCACTCTATAAACCAGGCTGGCCTTGAACTCAGAGACCCACCGCCTCTGCCTCCTGAATGCTGGGATTAAAGATGTGAGCCACCACTGCCTGGCTCTTTTCTGTTTGTTTGTTTACTTATCTATTGGTGCACACGTGTGTTCTGCATGTGTATGTACCACATGAGTGCTTGGTGCTCACAGATGTGAAGACAGCATCAGACCAGACACTGGATTTACCAGGGATTGTGAGCCACTAATGAGAGTGTTGCCAATTGAACCTGGGTCCTCTGGAAAAATGAGTGCTCTTAACTGCTGAGCCATCCCACAAGCCCTATGAGGTCCTTAAGGCCAAGTGACACCTGCCTCACAGCGTCCCCTCAGCTTTGCACCCTGTTGCTCTCAGGGATGCCTCGCTTTCTCACACCTGTGGTGACTTTCTCTCTTTCCCCACCTACCTTCCTCATCTCTCCCACCAGGCCTCTCAGGAACCTGCTTCTGCTCAGAAATGTTCTGGAAGAAGCCCGTCCGCCTCTGTGCTTCTCTGTTAGAAAACACCCTGGGGTCTCTCAGGGACAGAGTAGAGAGAAGCACAAGCCACTTCCGGTTTTTGTAGTTCCCACTTTATGAAAAGGAAAGAAAGAAGAAATGGCTTCCACAGTGTGAGGACTGGGCACTAGAGCTCAGTCACGGTGAGGAGCTGTGCAGTCTCAGCCAAAGGACAACCTAATTTTGTTTTCTTTCTTCCTTCCTTCTTTCCTTCCTTCCTTTCTCTTCTTTTCCCCTTCCTTCCTTCCTTCCTTCCTTCCTTCCTTCCTTCCTTCCTTCCTTTCTCTTCTTTTCCCCTTCCTTCCTTCCTTCCTTCCTTCCTTCCTTCCTTCCTTCCTTCCTTCCTTTCTTCCTTTCTCTTCTTTTCCCCTTCCTTCCTTCCTTCCTTCCTTCCTTCCTTCCTTCCTTCCTTCCTTCCTTCCTTCCTTCCTTTCTCTTCTTTCTTTCTTCCTTTATGTACTCCAGGTTGGCTTCCAACCCTCCATGTTGCTGAGGCTGGCCTCAAACTCCTGATGCTCCTCCCTGTGCCTCTCAAGTGCTGAGGTTTCAGGCCTGGTTAAGTCGTAGGGTTTGCATTTTCAGTCAGCTTCATTGTACACAGCCCTGTTCACACTGCATGCTAGCTTCAAGGACTTGGTCACCATAGGACTGACACTGTGGTCCACTGAGTAACTAAACCCAAAGGTCCTTAACCCTGCCGAAGCAAGCCAGGCAAGGAGATGCTTGCTCTACTGTGGCCACTCGACTGCACCACAACATCCGGGAACTTGGAAAACTGATATCAAGACTGCACTCTGGAGCAGTAAAAAAACCAGGCTGAGAGAATTGGCTGTGTGGTGTGTGTGTGTGTGTGTGTGTGTGTGTGTGTGTGTGTGTGTGTGTGTGTGTGTACGCTCGTGCTCAGCAGGGTCTCACCATACAGCCCTGCTCAGCCTTGAACTCACTGAGGAGACCAGAACAAACCAGAAAGGGCTCAGTGGTGTTTAAGGAAGTGAAAAAGGCTTAGCAACCAGGAAGAAGAGGGGCCCCCAAAAAGGCTCAGGGCTATTAGGAACCGCAGAATCTCTGAACTAGAGGGGTTTATTGAATTGTTGAAAATCCTAGCCAGAAAGAGATCTGAGGCCAGCAGAGGTTCCTACTGCTCAGTGGAGTAAGTAGCAAGGGGAAACACGGCTGCCATGGTGGCTCTGAACTACAAAATCCCAGCTGAGGAACCCGAGGTAGAGGCCCTTCTGGAATCACAAGCCAACCTCACTTAACTTGGACCCTGTCTCAAGAACAAACAAAATGAATGCAGTTAGACATGGTGGTATACCCGTTTTGTCTCAGCTTTTGGGAGGTAGAAGCAGGAGTGTGAGGCTAGCCTGAGCTACATAAGACTCTCTCTCACAAAAATCAAAAGAGGGGGGCTGGAGAGATGGCTCAGTGGTTAAGAGCTCCGACTGCTCTTCCGAAGGTCATGAGTTCAAATCCCAGCAACCACATGGTGGCTCACAACCATCCGTAATGAGATCTGATGCCCTCTTCTGGGGTGTCTGAAGACAGCTACAGTGTACTTACATATAATAAATAAATGAATAAATAAATAAAATTAAAAAAAAAAATTAAAAAAAAAAAAAAAATCAAAAGAGGAAAAAGGAAGTTTGTCTGCTGAACCCATGTCTAAGAGCTATTTTTAAGAAGTCTGTGTCAGAGTCTGGCAAGCTGGTTCAACAGATAAAGGTACCACCAGGCCAGGTGACCTGAGTTCAGTCCCTGGTTCCCACATCGAGAAGGAGAAAACCAACTCCTGAAAGTTTTCCTGAACCCCACAAATGCACTATGGGACATAGATGCCACCACATGTACACAAACACACACATATTCACACACAACACAGGCATACACAGAATGAAACCCAGTACTGG
This sequence comes from Uromys caudimaculatus, assembly GCA_028551405.1. NCBI lineage: Eukaryota > Metazoa > Chordata > Mammalia > Rodentia > Muridae > Uromys > Uromys caudimaculatus. The sequence continues at coordinate 12,759,275 of CM052701.1, forward strand.
AGATGGGACTCAGGACTCCACATGGACTGGATGAGAATTCTACAGCTAAGTTATACACCCAGTTTTAACAAACACGTTGTTTTGTATTTATTTTGCTTTGAGACAGGATCTCCCTATGTAGCCCTGGCTGGCCTGATACTAGATATGTAGTGCAGGCTAGCTTCAAATTCTTGAGAATCTTCCTGGCTCAACCTCCCAAATCCTGAGATTATAGGCATCATGGGTTTAGTTTATATAAATATGTGTATGTAACTATGTGTGTGGTGTGTGCATGTTGAAGTCTAAGGTCGTTGGCCTATGACTTCCTCAATCACTCTTTGCCTTATTTCACATATGTAGTTCATGTATGTATTTATTTACTTAGTTACTTATTTACTGTGATGGTTTGTATAGGCTCAGCCCAGGGAGTGGCACTATTAGAGGGTGTGGCCCTGTTGGAATAGGTGTGGCCCTGTTGGAGTAGGTGTGTTACGTGGGTGTGGGCTTTAAGACCCTCATCCTAGTTACCTGGAAGTCAGTATTCTGCTAGTCAGCCTTCAGATGAAGATGTAGAACTCTTAGCTACCCCGGCTCCATGCCTGCCTGGATGCTGCCATGTTCCTGCCTTGATGATAATGGACTGAACCTCTGAACCTGTAAGCCAGCCCCAATTAAATGTTGTCCTTATAAGACTTGCCTTGGTCATGGTGTCTGCTCACAGCAGTAAAACCCTAACTAAGACATTTACTTAATATGTGTGAGTGTTTTGCTTGCGTGTAATGTTTGTGTACCACTTGTATGCCTGGTGGCCTTGGATGTCAGAAGAGAACATTCGATCCCCTGGAACTGAAGTTACAGATAGTTGTGAGCTGCCATGTAGGTGCAGAAAACTGAACCAGGGTCCTCTGCGAGAGCAGCTGAGGTACTCTTAACCATTGTGCCATCCCTCCAGGCCCTCCCCTTTATTTTTTGGAGACAAGTCTTTTACTGAACCTAGAGGTCATGGATTGGCTTAGACTGGTTGGTCAGAAAGCCCCAGAGATTCTCTTATCTTTGCTTTCCAGTACACTTGGCTTTCTACATGGGTGTCGGGGATTAGAACTCATATCCGAAAGCTTGTACAGTGAGCAATTTACCAACTGAACCAGCCTCCCTGTTTTGGGACTGTCTTGGTCTATAACACAGGCCAGGCCAGAACTCACTATCCTCCTGGCTCAGCGCCCCAGGTACTAGGATCGTAGGCATGTACCACGCCCTCCTTTGAGTCTTGAGGGCGAGGCTGTCTTTTGCTGGTTCTGGCCATTAGTTAACTGGCGGTTAAGTGACTTCTCTTTATCTCTTCTCTCCTCATAGTTAAATTTAGAACAAGCCTGAGTGTCCTTATCAGTCAGGGGCCCTCCCAGCTCCTCCAGCATCATGTCTGCCTGCAGGCTGCCTTGTTTCCCAACCATGATAATGGACGAAACCTCTGAACCTGTAAGCCAGTCCTGTTAAAATGTTTTCCTTTATAAGAGTCGCCGTGGTCATGACGTCTCTTAACAGAACTGAAACCCAAACTAAGACATAAGAATATTATGAAATATTCAGAGCTAGGCAGATAGTTCAGACAGTAAAGTGCCCTCCAAGCAGGAGGACCCAAGTCTGGGTTCCCAGCACACAGGTAAGAAGCCAAGTACTTCAGGGTGTATCTAACCCCAGGAGGTAGGTATGGAGGAGGCGGGACAAGAGTATTCCTGGGGCTAAGCTAGACGGCCAGTTCAGCCAATCAGCTTGCTCCAGGCTCAGTGAAGGATCCTTTCTCAAAAAGAAAGGTTGATGGGGCGAGTGAGATGGCTCAGCAGGTAAAAGGCACTTGCTGCCAAGCCTAAAGCCATGAGTTCAATCCCATAGAGCACACGTTGTGGAAAAAGAATGGGATGATTTTATAGTAGCTAAGGAAGATAACCGATGAACTGCAGCCTCTAAATACAGGCACTTAAGGAAAGAAATGAATCGTTTACTTATTTTTTTTTCAGTTTATTTACTTCTTATATGACTGGATGGTGTTCATTTGAGCCTGACGTATGCGTGTCCCCATATGCCACAGTGAATGTGTGGAGGACAGAGGACCACTCTGTGGAGTCAGTTTTCTCCTTCAGCCTTTGCACAGATTCAACTTGCATAGAGAATGGCTTTATCTGCTGGGCTATCTCCTGGCAATTGTCTTTACCAGCTGGGCTATCTCCTGGACTCAATGTATTCATTTATTTGTGGTTTTGAGACAAGATTTCTTTCCTTTTTTTCCCCTTTTTTTTAATTAATCATTTTATTCATTTACTTTTCAAATGATATCCCCCTCCCAGGTTACTCCTCCACAACCCCTCCCCTAATCCCTTCCCCTTTCTCCCCCCTCCTCAAGACAAGATTTCTTATAGTCCAGATGATCCTTAAATTCACTAGGTAGCCTGTCTGATGCTCTGGTCTCTACCTCTCTAGGGCCAGGATTACAGGTCTCTACCCCCACACTTGGCTGCTTTACAATTTTGTGTACATATGAGATATTGTTTGTTTGTTTGTTTGTTTTTAGGATTTATTTATTTTTTTTATGTACATTATTCAAGTACACTGTAGCTGTCTTCAGACACACCAGAAAAGGGCATCAGATCTCATTACTGATGGTTGTGAGCCACCATGTGGTTGCTGGGAATTGAACTCAGGACCTCTGGAAGCGCAGTCGGTGCTCTTAACTGCTGAGCCATCTCTCCAGCCCCATATGAGATATTGTTAACTGAACTAGGCAAGTGTTCTGCCAAAGAGCACTGTATCAGCACTGTTTGGTTTTTTAGTTTATTTTTCCTTTTTGATTCCCTGTGGGTTGTGTGTGTGTGGATTGGTTTGTTTTTGTTTTTTTTTAAGATTTATTTGTTTTATGGATGTAAGTACACTGTAGCTGTCTTCAGACACACCAGAAGAGGACATCCGATCCCATTACAGATGGTTGTGAGCCACCAATTGCTGGACCTCTGGAAGAGCAGTCAGTGCTCTTAATCATCTTAACCAGGCTGGCCTCGAACTCAGAGATCTGCCTGCCTCTGCCTCCTGAGCACTGGGATTAAAGATGTGCATCACCACCGCCTGGTCTACAGAGCCAATTCCAGAGTAGCCAGGGCTACACCAAGAAACCCTGTCTTGAAAAACCAAAGAATTTGAAAAACCAAAAAAAGAAAGAAAGAAAAGAAAAGAAAAACCAAAGAAAACAACAACAAAAAACTAGCAAAACAACAACAACAAAAATTGAAATGCCTTGTGAGAAGAATAAATAAATAATGGGCAGGATCACGGGTCTGGGGGCTGAGTCAAAAAACACTGGACCCAAATCCAGAGGACTTGGGTTCAATTCCCAGCACGCACAAGGCAGCTTTCAAATGCCTATCACTCCAGTTCTAGGGGACCCTCACACAGACACGCACATGCAGGCAAAACACCAATGCACATAAAATAAAAATAAATGAATCATTTAGAAAAACCAAAAACCAGAGGGCAGGTGTCAGAGTTAGAACAACTTGACAATACAGCAGGTACCTGGCAGATGACAGCTTTGGGTTTAATCCTTAGCTAATCCTTAGCGCCAATTTAAGGTGTGATAATCCCAGACCTCGAAAGGCTGAGGCGGGAAGATCGGTGGGTAAGGACAGCCTAGGGAGATTTTAAAATCTTTGACACCGAGAAGAGAAGATTAAATGAAGAAAGCGTGTGCCTGTGTTGACCGTACGGATTAAGAGTGGCCACTCGTGGGTGGCAGCAGGGCAGAGATAGGCGTTCCTTGCTGTTCTGTTTCTCTCTTGACACAGGGACTCACTGTGAAGCCAAAGCTTGTGCCAGCTCAAGATCACGATGTTTTGGCAGCCAGAGAGCTGGGATGATAGATAGGCTTAAGCCACCATCCTCAATTTATTTATTTATTTTTAATGATTTTTGTTTTCAGGGACTCAGTGTTACATCTAGAGTGGCTATCACCGTGCCAAAATAGTATTTATTTATGCTTTGAGTTTTTAATTCATTTACAGGATGTATTTTAATCACACCCGTTGACCACTGCCTCCCTCCTGTTCCTCCTCATTCATAACTTTTATTTATTTATTTATTTATTTATTTATTTATTTATTTATTTATTTATTTATTTATTTTGGTTTTTTGAGACAGGGTTTCTCTTTGTAGCCCTGGCTGTCCTGGAACTCACTCTGTAGACCAGGCTGGTCTCGAACTCAGAAATCCACCTGCCTCTGCCTCCCAAGTGCTGGGATTAAAGGCGTGCGCCACCACTGCCCGGCTCATTTCATAACTTTTTTTAAAAGACTTTTTTAGGGTTATTTTATCCTCTGTGTATGACTGTTTTGCCTGCATGTATGTCTGTGCACCCTATGCTTGCCTGGTACCTGAGGAAGTGGTGTGGCTCCTGGTATGTGGTGTGGGTGCTGGGAATTGAACTCCTGTCCTTTGCAAAAACAAGCGCTCCTAACCCCATCAACTTTGCAGTCCTCCATTTATAGCTTTTTGGTTTGGTTGGTTTTTTGTTTTTTTAAAGATTTATTTATTTTTATGTATATGCATACTCTGTCGCTGTCTCCAGACACCCCAGAAGAGGGTATTGGATCCCATTACAGATGGTTGTGAGCCACCATGTGGTTGCTGGGAATTGAACTCAGGACCTCTGGAAGAGGAGTCAGTGCTCTCAACCGCTGAACCATCTCTCCAGCCCCCAGTAACTTTTAACATTAATAAAAACATTAGTGCCAGGCAGTGGTGGTGCATCTTTAAACCCAACCCTAAGGAGGCAGAGGCAGGCAGATGTCTGTGAGTTTGAGGCCAACCTGATCTACAGAGGAAGTTCCAGGACAACCAGGGCTACACAGAGAAACCCTGTCTGGAGAACAAACAAACCAACCAACCAAAACCACTAATATATAAACTGCTGGCAACGGGTTATATCGATTTTTTTCTGCTAAATTTTAAATTTTTTTTATTTTTGAGATTATAATTTATTTAGAACGTTGCCCCTTTCCTTTCCTGGATCCAAATCCTCCCACACACCCCTCCCTGCTCCACACACCTGCTCCCCTTCAAATTCACAGCCTCAGGAAGTTGTGGCGCACGCCTTTAATCCCAGCACTTGGGAGGCAGAGACAGGTGGATTTCTGAGTTCGAGGCCAGCCTGGTCTACAGAGTGAGTTCCAGGACAGCCAGGGCTACACAGAGAAACCTTGTCTCGAAACTCCCCCTCCCCCCCAAATCAAATTCACAGCCTCTGTTTGCATCGTTACTGCATGCATATATTTATATGTATATACGTATATATTCTCAGATAAAACCTGTTGAGTCCATATACCATATGCTGTCCCTTACTTGTATGCGTGCTTGCATGCATGTGTGTCCCCAGGGTTGACTTTGGGCACTAAACAACGAATTGCCATCTCTACTGCTCCAGCCCTTCTCAGTTGCCTGCAGTTCTGTCTGTAGAGTTGATGTCACTTTTAATTAATTAATTAATTAATTCATTCATTCATTCATTGGTTCTTAGGGGGTTGGAGTGTTGTTGTTTGTTTGTTTGTTTTTCCAGGGTTTCTCTGGATAGCCCTGGCTGTCCTGGAACTTGTGTCATAGACCTTACTGAATAGAGATCCGCCTGCCTCTGCCTGCAAAGCGCTGGGATTAAAGGCGTGTGCCACCACTGCCCGGCTAGTTTTTTCTTTTTATAAAAGATTAATGTGATGTGGTGTGTGTGTGTGGTGTGTGTGTTTGTGCATGTGTGTGCATGTATGTGTGAGCTCTATCTGTATCATGTGCACCTGCATGCCAGAGGAGGGCATCGGATACTATTAGAGACTGTTGTGAGCCACCACGTGGTTTCTGGGACTTGAACTCAGGACCTCCAGAAGAGCAACCAGTGTGTTCTTAGCCACTGAGCCATCTCTATACCTTTTTTAGTTTAGTTTAGTTTTTCTTTTCTTTTCTTTTTTTTTTTTTTTTTTGGGGGGGGGGGTTCGAGACAGGGTTTCTCTGTATAGCCCTGGCTGTCCTGGAACTCACTCTGTAGACCAGGCTGGCCTCGAACTCAGAAATCCACCTGCCTCTGCCTCCCAAGTGCTGGGATTAAAGGCCTGCGCCACAACTGCCCGGCTTGTTTTGTTTTTCAAGACAGGATCTCACTATATAGCTCCAGATGCCCTGGAGCTCACTATGTAAATCAGGCTGGCCTTGAACTCACAGAGATCTGCCTGCCTCTACCTGCCAAGTGCTGGGATTAAAGGCATGGGCCAATACACCCAGCTAAGGTAAATTTAAAAAAAAAAAAAATTTATTGACTTTATGTGTATAGATGTTTGCCTTCATGTACGCCTGTGCAGCACGGTATCTGTGGAGGCTAGGAAAGGGCGCTGGATCCCCTGGAACTGGAGTTACAAATATTTTGCAAGCCACCAGGTGAGTGCTGGGAATCAAACCCACTTCCTCTGGAAGAGCAACCAGTGCTTTGGGGTTTTATTGTTATTTTTTTATTTCTATTTTTATTTTTTTATTTTTAATTTTTTTGGTTTTTTCGAGACAGGATTTCTCTGTGTAGCCCTGGCTGTCCTGGAACTCACTCTGTAGAGTTCAGGCTGGCCTCGAACTCAGAAATCCACCTGCCTCTGCCTCCCAAGTGCTGGGATTAAAGGCGTGCGCCACCACCGCCTGGCTCTATTTTTATTTTTGAGATAGGGTTTCTCTGTGTAGTCCTGGCGATCCTGGAACGTACTCTGTAGACCAGGCTGGCCTTAAACTCAGAGATACACCTGCCTCTGCCTCCCAAATACTGGGATTAAAAGCAGGCAGCCAATGTTCTTAACCACTGAGCAATCTCTCTAACCCCTTCACTCACATTAAATATTAACAAATATATACGTGTTGGCATTCACCTTTAATATCAGCACTGGGGAAACAGAGGCAGGCAGATGACCCTGGTTTACATACTAAGTTCCAAGCCAGACAGGGCTACATAGTGAGACCCTATCCCAAAACAAAAACATCATGAGATGTCCAAGCTATAATGCAGAGGTTCACAAATTCTCCCTCTGAAGGGCCAGATGGTCTGCAGCTTAGTCTTTGTTAGCCACAGGGTTTCTGTGTCTGTGACTTAATTCTCCTGGGATAAGGTGAAAGCAACTGCTGATGTCATACAAATGAGTGAGTTTGGCTGAGTTTCAGCATAACTTTATTTACACTGCTTTGTACCTTGCTGGGTTTGGGCTGTGAGCCTCAGCTTGCGGACCCTTACGATAGAAATGAGAATATATAGGAACATATGTATTAGGGTGTTCATTCCAACCTTTTCTTTCTGAGACAGTCTTATGTAGCTCAGGCTGCTCAAACTCCCGATGTAGTCGACAGTGACCTTAAACTGATGTTCCTGCCTCCTCCTTCAAAATGCTAGGATTAACTGGGCAGTGATGGCACACGCCTTTAATCCCAGCACTTGGGAGGCAGAGGCAGGTGGATTTCTGAGTTTGAGGCCAGCCTGGTCTACAGAGTGAGTTCCAGGACAACCAGGGCTACACAGAGAAACCCTGTCTCAAAAAAAAAAAAAAAAAAGCTAGCATTTTCAGGCGTGGGCCAGTACATCCATTTTCTATGAGGCTTGGGCTTGAATCTAGGACACCATGCTTGCTAGGAAAACACTCCACCAACTAAGGTACATCTCCAGCCCCAGAGTTACTCAAAGAAAAAGAAGCCGGGCAGTGGTGGTGCACGCCTTTAATCCCAGCACTTGGGAGGCAGAGCAGGCAGATTTCTGAGTTCGAGGCCAGCCTGGTCTACAGAGTGAGTGAAAAAGACCGCTATCACACGCCCTACCCATCGTTAGCTACATCATGGGATGGAATGCCCTATGAACTGTGGTGTGTCTACACTGAAGACTTTTATGCAAGTTCTCAAAAGGACAGCAGGGGTTGAGGAGGCAGCTCAGTGGGCACTTGCTGTCCAGCCTGAGGATCTAAATTCAATCCCTGGCACTCCCAAAAGAAACCATCCTCTGACTTCTACACACATGCCATCACACACACACACACACACACACACACACACACACACACACACACACATTAAATAAAATGAAATACTTTTTTTTCTTTAGAACAGATAAAACTCACATCTACCGATTTGGAGAACTAAATAGAGATCTTCAGAATATCATCAACAGTATGTGTAGTGGTTTTTCACTAAAAAAAAAAAAAACCAAAAACCAAACCTGTAAATGCCAAGTAACTCTCAGGGCCTCCAGCTGAGGAAGGAACGCACTAGGCCTCCCACCCGTGTTGGGCTTGGCTGTGTGACTTGCTTTGGCCCATGCGATATTAACAAATGTCCTGTGAGTAGAGCCTGCCCTGTGCTCCCAGAGTTCCTGATGTTCATTTGTTTTGGCTTTGGGGTTTTTAATGCTGGGCACCAACCCAGGGCTTTGCACATGCTAGGCAAGTGCTCAACCACTGAGCCCCGCCCACAGTCCGCGCTTACATAATTTGATTTTGTTCCTGCAGTTTGCACAGTAACCTTCAAAAGGACACACCTCAGTTAGCCACTAGCCCAAGAAGGATTAAGAACGTTCAGGTCGCTGGGCAGTGGTGGCACACGCCTTTCTTTAATCCCAGCACTCGGGAGGCAAAGGCAGGAGGATTTCTGAGTTCGAGGCCAACCTGGTCTACAGAGCGAGTTCCAGGACAGCCAGGGCTACACAGAGAAACCCTGTCTACAAAAAAACAAAAAAACAAATAAAAAGAATGTTCAGGTCAGCCCAGATCTGCAGATCCAGGAACACGAGAATAAAGAATCATTGTCCTAAAATGTTAATTCCTCACTTTGGTCCGTTTTGGCTCTATGGCTAGTCAGGGCTACATTGTGTGTGTGTGTGTGCGTGTGCGTGTGCGTGTGCGTGTGTGAGAGAGAGAAAGAGGGAGGAGAGATGGGGAGAGAGAGAGAGTGAACACATTTATTTTCTATGGTTTTGGAGCCTGGAGAGGCCCATATCAAGTTGCAGCTATCTGGTAAGGACTCTCTTGCTAAGTTATCCAGTGACAGAAATGAGGAAGGCCAGAAAAGGTATGATGAGCAAGAGATTGAATCTGCAGAACTGGACCTGATAGTGCGCATCTGTAATCCGGGTACCTGGGAGTTAGAGTCAGGAGGGCCAAGAGGTCAAGAGCAGGATTATCAAGATGGTTCACTGGGTAAGAGTGTTTGCTGCTGTGCCTGACAACCTGAATTGATGCCCAGAGCCCCATATGGTGGATGGAAAGAACCAAATCCTAAAAATTGTCCTCTGACCTCCACATGTATGTTCACTCAAACACACACACACACACACACACACACACACACTTTATTGAGAGAGAATGTAAACATTCAGACCTTATCCACTTTACACTTGTATAATTGGCCCAGGTCCATTTATAAGGATGAAGCCCTGGTGACCTAAACAGAGGACTGACCCCTGGGCTTGCTAGTATGGGGACATGATCTACCCATAGATGTCCTTCTTTGGGACCATTTTAGCCAATGTGAGCTAGCAGTGTGGTTGACAGACATCTGCCGTCTTCACCAAGTCCCCGAATCTATACATTCTCTCCCTGATTTTCCTGGAGAAATGGTTTCCTTCAAACTCTCAGCTTGGATGGAACGTGTGAGGTGGAATCCCAACCTGGGATTAAGGGTAAGGAGCTAGAGATGTGCCGTTTTGGGACATTTTGAAAGCTATTTGATGTAACATTATTAATTTGAAATGACCATGGTGGGAGTTTAGGAACCACAGATGTCACCAGGCACTACAAATCAAAGCTGCCAGAATTAGAGATTTGTCAGCATGTAAATAAGTCAGGTCTGGCCAATGAGAGGGCCACAGTGTCCCCGCCATGATTTAGTGTAGGTGTATGTGGCCACTGGAGCGCTGGCACATAGGTGGTGTGTTCTGTTAGTAATTCTGAACTGCCCTGCTTCAAGCCCATGGTTCAAGGAGCCATATAGGGAGAGGATCCTTGATCCCACACTGTCTGAAGCTAAAATTTCCCCTTCATCTCCAACTACACAAGCCAATTTCTTTTATTTGTTTTGAGACAGGATCTCATGTAGCTCAGGCTAGCCTAAAACCTCTATGTATCTAAGGCTGGCTTTGGTCCTCGTGATCCTCCTGCCTCTATTTCCCAAGTGCTAGGATTAGAGGCAAGAGCTACCCCCCCCCCCCCGTGTGTGTGTGTGTGTGTGTGTGTGTGTGTGTGTGTGTGTGTGTGTGTAGCTATAAACACATACCCACAGTGCCCACAGAGGTCAGAAGAGGGTGTTAGATCCTCCGGGACTGGAGAAACAGGTGGTTGTGGACTGTCATGGGTGCTGGGCATCAACTCTGGTTCTCTGGAAGAGCAACCTGTACTCTTGACCTCTCAGCTATCTCTCCAGCCCCAGGTTTGGGCTTTTTTGAAAGAGTCTCACTGTGTAGCTTAGTCTGGCCTCACATACAAGGTGATCCTCCTATCTCAGATCCCTAAGTGCTGGGATCACAAAAGTGTGATGCCTGTCCTGCTGCAGCTGAGCATCTGTGTCCCACAATCCTGGTGCATTGTCTAAGGACCATCCCACCTGGAGAGGGCGCTGTGATGCCTGTCCTGCTGCAGCTGAGCATCTGTGTCCCACAATCCTGGTGCATCACCTAAGGACCAACCCACCTGGAGAGGGTGCTCGGTGTGAACGACTGGCAGGGGGCAAATTCGGGCCGAAAATAGCAAACTAAAGTTAGCCGGGCTGAGCAGGGCCACCGCGTCTTGGGCTGGTCGGGAACATCCTGTCCAGAGGAAAGGGTATTTAAGGAGAACGGAAGCAGCTCAAGTTCAGCTCAGCCCAGTAGCAGAGGAAGAGCATCCCAAAGGCAGTGTGGCTCGGGTCTGATCCAAGAAGAGGGTGGGAAGGACAAACAACCCAGAATAGCTACTGCCTGCTGACCTCAGGAAGTTCTCCTCTAAGCTTCCACTTTGGGTTTCAAATTCTCTCTCTTTCTCTCTCTCTCTCTCTCTCTCTCTCTCTCTCTCTCTCTCTCTCTCTCTCTCTCATTTTTACTATTTCAGACCATTTTTTTACTGTGTAGCCTTGGCTGACCTGGAACTGTTTAGACCAGGCTAGCCCTAAACATAGCCTACCGTCCTCCTCAGCCTCTTGAGTGCTAGGTTGCAGGCCAGCACACCGAGCTACCTGAAGCAGGTGTTAAACCTCCTCATCCCTAAACTGGACTCACAGAGTTAAGCTTCTTGTCCAAGATGTACCTACCAGGCAGAGGTAGAATTTAAACCCAAGCATCTTTCTTACATGTTGACAGGCACATGATCAGTGCAAATAAATGAGTAAATCCACAAATACAGAAATTCAAATTTGTCTAGAAAAAAAAATTTTTTTGAGACAGGGTTTCTCTGTATAGCCCTGGCTGTCCTGGAACTCACTCTGTAGACCAGGCTGGGCTCGAACTCAGAAATCCGGCTGTCTCTGCCTCCCAAGTGCTGGGATTAAAGGCGTGTGCCACCACTGCCTGGCTAAAAAGTTCTTATTTAAGTAGTTGTATGGGGCTGGAGAGATGGCTCAGCAGTTAAGAGCACTGACTGCTCTTCCAGAGGTTCTGAGTTCAAATCCCAACAACCACATGGTGGCTCACAACCATCTGTAATGGATCTGATGCTCTCCTCTGGTGTGTCTGAAGAGAGTGACGATGTACTCATATACATAAAATAAATACATCTTTTTTTTAAAAGTAGTTATATGGCCCCATAGGGTCTTTCTGTGTAGCCCAGGCTGACCTCAAGTCCTGGGATTACACATGTGCAAGCTTGGCTTTCTATAATGCTATGGTTTTTAAAAAATAATTTAACATTATTTTATATACATTGGCATGATGGTATCAGGTATCTGGAACTGGACAGTTACAGACAATTGTGAGCTGCCTTGCAGGTGCTGGAATTAAACCCAGGTCCTCTGGAAGAGCAATGGGTGCTCTTAACCACTGGCCCATCTTATCTCTCCAGCCCCAAGGAGATGGAGATGATCACACACACACACACACACACACACACACACACACACACACACACACACACACACATATATATACACCACACAGGTCTTTCTATGTAGCCCTAGCCTGGAACTCACTATATAATAGACCAGGCCAGCCTTGAACTCAAGAGATCCACTCACCTCTGCCCTCTCCCTTCCAAATGTTCATATTAGTGGTCCTTGAACCCTGAACTGTTTCTCCTCCTGCCCCCACCTCCCTAGTGTTGAGATAACAGGCGTGTACCAACATGTATGATTTTTACAGTGCTGGGCATCAAACCCAGGGCTTCCTGCAGGCTAGGCAAGCACCCTATCCCCAGCCTTACCCTGGTCTCTGCCCATTGAGTTTGGGTGTAGCCCAATGGTACAGTGAATGCTTGCCCATGAGTCCCTCGGGTAGATCCTGGACCTCCAGCACTGAACAAAAATGAAAACCCCGTGCATTTTCCCAAACAGTAATAAATAGTAAAAATATTTAATACAGCTACACTGAAAGCCAAACCATTTTCTACACTTGGATTACTGCAGGAAACTGATTCTGGGTTTCTTTTTCCACTAGTCTGCAGGCTCTATCTACTCCATGACTTTCTACCTTGAGCCAGATATAGACCAGGTGATCAGTTATCCGCTGTGGGGGTTTGAGTGTGTTCCTGAGTTCCCAGTGGCGTTGTAATTTGAATCCGGTTCTCTTTGGATCCAAAAGGCCAGTCCAGGCTATCAATCACTCAGTCACAACAAAAGGACTAGGCGGAGGGATCACTTCTTGGAAGCATAGTTGACCAGAGCATTTTGCCACAAAGATTTATATTTCTTTGGAAGAAATCTAAGGATAACCTAACGCATGTTAAATAAGGTAATTTGGGCCGCCGAGATGGCTCAGCGGATAAAGACACTGGTCACCTAGCCTGACAGCCAGAGTTGAACCCCCAAAATCCACAAACTTCTGCAAGTTGTCTTGTGACCTGCACGTGCACTTGCGCCCTCCTCCACAAAATTATGGGTTTTTTTTTTTGTTTGTTTGGGGTTTTTTTGATTTTTCGAGACGGTTTCTCTGTGTAGCCCTGGCTGTCCTGGAACTCACTCTGTAGACCAGGCTGGCCTCAAACTCAGAAATCCACCTGCCTCTGCCTCCCAAGTGCTGGGATTAAAGGCGTGCGCCACCACTGCCCACCTCAAAATTATGTTTTAAAAAAAGGATCTATGAGGCCTGGGTGAACCCAGGGACTTTCAGGTCTCCGTTTCTCCCTGCTTGGCTCCTGTTCTGCAATTGTCTCTACAAAAATGGTTGGAGATCCCTTCTCCAGCACAGGCCCCCACAGAGAGAAAAAGCCTCAGCCAATAGAAGCTCCACGAGCTATTCTGGAAAGACTCTTTTTTTTTTTTATTTATTTATATGAGTACACCATAACTGTCTTCAGACACACAACAGAAGAGTGCGTCAGATCCTATTACAGATGGTTGTGAGCCACCATGTGGTTGCTGGGAATTGAACTCAGGACCTCTGGAAGAGCAGTCAATGTCCTTAACCCCTGAGCCATCTCTCCAGCCCCTAGAAAGACTCTTATTGGCTCAGCTGGGTCTCTTCTAGTCAGTCATGAAAATGCACGTTCTGATTGGTCTGATTGGGGTCACATGTTCAAACTAGACTCTAAGAGGTTCGAAAGAATTTCCATAAAACACAGCGCCAGAAGGTGGGTGGAGGATGGCTACTTCCTAGGAGTCTGTTCGGTCGGGAGGGGAAAATAGGTACTGGGCAGGCAAGAAAAACATAGATTTGGTTTGTCACCTGGAGGCACCTAAACAACCGCCACTGTTCCCAGACACCGTTTTTTGGTTTGTTTGTTTGTTTTTCGAGACAGGGTTTCTCTAGGTAGCCCTGGCTGTCCTGGAACTCACTCTGTATACCAGGCTGGCCTCGAACTCAGAAATCCACCTGCCTCTGCCTCCCAAGTGCTGGGATTAAAGGCGTGCGCCACCACTGCCCGGCTCCAAACACACTTTTAAGAAGACACTGTCAGGGTCAAAATGGAGACCTGGGTGCTGAATCTGCTAGTGTAGGGTCGCCCAGCAGAAGGTCCTACGAAATTCAAGTTTTATCGAGAATATTTGCGCCCAAGCCACTGGGGGGAGCAAGAAAGGAGTGGGGCCAGAGAAGTTTGCTTCTCGGTTAATGTCATAAAGACCATGGCCTAAAGCAACTTTAGGAGAGTTGGGGGGGGGGGGGGGGGTGTTCAGCTCACATCCATCTTCAGAAGGGCAGGAGGAATCCTAGGTGGGAACCTGGAGGCAGAAACTGATGTAGAGACCACGAGGAGAGCTGATGACTCCTCATGGCTCACTCCACTTCCTCATGCAGCCCACGGTGGCACCACCCAAGAGTCAACTCAGCCCTCCTGCGTCAATCATAATCAAGAAAATGCCCCCACGAACTTGCCTAAAGGCCGATCTGAAAGAGACAATTCCTCATTTGAGGTTCCTCTTCCCGGGTGACTCCAGTTTGTGCCAACTTGACAGGAGCCCACGGGCACAATTCGCTGTGGTGGTTTGAATGAGAATGGTCCCCAGAGGGTCATATATGGATCCAGAGCTGGCGAGAAGGTTTGGAAAGCATTAGGAGGTGTGTGGCTGAGGGTACCATTCTGTTTACTTTCTCTCTGAGTGTCTTGCGCTTGCGGATCTAACGTGAGCGCTCAAGCAGGCAGTGGTGGCGCACGCCTTTAATCCCAGCACTCGGGAGGCAGAGGCAGGCTGATTTCTGAGTTCGAGGCCAGCCTGGTCTACAGAGTGAGTTCCAGGACAGCCAGGGCTACACAGAGAAACCCTGTCTCGAAAAACCAAAAAAAAAAAAAAAGACTCTGTAATGTGAGCGCTCAGCTATATCCTCAGCACCACGCCTTCCTGACTGCTACCCTGCGCCGGTCACATCGGTCATGGACTTTAATCCTATGGAACCGAAGGTCTCAAATTAAAGACTTTCTTTTATAAGTTGCCTTGGTCATGGCACTTTGTCATGGTAACAGAAGAGTAAGTAAAGCCCTCCCTCTCCATTTCCCTTCATGAGAATGAACCCCAGAACCAGCTGGCCTCAGAAGAATGTCAGAACCTGTATGGTGCTGGCGCCGTCTGAGCTAACTTCCACCACAGCCATCATGACAGTTCACTCCCACAAGGGACTTGAAAGAGATGCTTTGGGAGAATGCAGCAGCTGGAGGTGGCTGGGGATGTTGCTCAGTTGGTAGAGAGCTAGCCTAACAGAGGCTATTCCCCCCACACACACACTCTTCAACTGGTCTGTCATGGTGTACACCGGTAACCCCAGTACTCAGGAGGTAAAGGCTGAAGTTTTAGCTTCTTCTTCTTGGCTTCACAGCAAGTTTGAGGCCATCCTGAGCTACATGGGATCCTGATACAAACAAAACAGTTTCCATACCTCCCTCACCTATGTGCTGCCCTGTATGAACTCCCAAGCTCTGGGCTGTCTACACTAGCACAGGTGTCTTCCAAGCTCAATGCACCGGTCCATGTGAAATAGCCCAAGAGATCAACACACAAGAGAAAACCAGGGAACGAGATCTTCTCAGATATATACCCAAGGCTGGGCCCCAGAACCTTGATATACCAGGGATCTGGGTGCTGCTCCAGAAGCCCCAACCAACCCTGGTATCATGCCTGTGGTACAGCTAGCAACAAGAACCAGAAATCACAGGCTCTCTCAGAGAAACTTGGGAACCCATGGTATCCTCCATACCAGGGGAGGCCCCACTGAATAGAACCACTCCCAGATTGCTCCTTAGAGCATTTGAACTGGGGGAAGAGTCTAAGGGATAAGACCATATTAGCTAGGGTGAGGTGTGGAGCTGCATTCGGAAAAGCTGTCTCTGTCTCTGTCTCTCTCTCTTTTTGGTTTCTTGAGACTGGGTTTCTCTGTGTAGCCCTGGCTGTCTTGGAACTCACTCTATAGACCAGGCTGGCCTCAGAAATCCGCCTGCCTCTGCCTCCCAAGTGCTGGGATTAAAGGTGTGCGCCACCACTACCCGGCTGAAAAGCTGTCTCTTTTGTGCACAGTGGCAGGACCCAAGAAGAGGATTGCTGTGGAAGGGGACCATGGTCCATGACAACATGGCCAGCAGCACAGGTCACAGAGATGCGCCAGCCCCTATGGAGACGCTGTGAGTTGTCACCTGGGAGAAAGAGACAGACTGTCTTAGAGTGTTATTATTGTGAAGAGACACATGGCCACCGCAATAAAGGAAAACATCTCATGGGGGCCAGCATACACGCTCATAGGTTTAGCCATTACCAACATGGTGGGAAGCAGGGTAATATGCAGGCAGACATGGTGCTGGAGGAGCCCAGAGTTCTCCATCACGGTCTGCAGGCAGCAGAAGTGAATGCCACACTAGGTCTAGCCTGAGCACCTGAGACCTCCAAGCCCTCACCCTAGTGAGACACTTCCTCCAACAAGGCCATGCCTCCTAAAAGGGCTACTCCCTATGGGCCTATGGAGGCCATTTCATCCAAGCCACCACACAGACCAAGGCTCTTAGGCTGGGGCAGTAGCTTAGTTGGTAGAGTGCTTGCCTAGCATTCAAGAATCCCTGTTGAATTCATGTTCAGTCCCCAGCACTACATAAACTGGATCACATACTTGAAATCCCAGCAGTCAAAGGTAGAGGCAAGAGGATTAAGAATTCAACGCTGGAGCTGGGCAGTGGTGGCGCACGCCTTTAATCCCAGCACTTGGGAGGCAGAGGCAGGTGGATTTCTGAGTTTGAGGCCAGCCTGGTCTACAGAGTGAGTTCCAGGACAGCCAGGACTACACAGACAAACCCTGTGGGGGGGGGCAGGAGGGGGGAAAGAATCCAAGGCTGGGAGTAAGGAGACTGATGTGACCTAACAGGGGATGCAGGAAGTAGAAATGTCTATTAAGACCCAGACCACAAATACAGACCACCAAGGCACCGCTCATTTCTCCCATTCTGCTCCTGTACCAGGGGTCTAATCAGGCTCGTGTCTGCCTCCCTCCGGAATAGATCAAAGGCCCTAATAAATTATTTATTTCTATTTTATGTGCATTGATGTTTTGCCTGCATGTGTATCTGTGTGAGGGTGTCAGGTCTCTTGGAACTGGAATTACAGACAGTTGTGAGCCACCATGTAGGTGCTGGGAATTGAACTCAGAGCCTCTGGAAGAGCAGCCAGTGTGCTCTTAACTGCTGAGCCAACTCTCCCCAGCCCCCAGAGGGCCTATCTAAACAGCCTTTCCGAGATAGTGCCCTCTCCAGATGGCCAGAGAGTTCAAGACCCTAATGTGGTTTCCCCAGGATGGTGACACAGCAGCCAAGATGATTGATGCTGGGGCTGCCACAGTTGGTCTGGCTGGATCTGGGGCTGGCATTGCCATTAGAACGTAGTTTGGTAGCTTGGTTACTGGCTGTGCCAGGAGCCCCTTTCTCAAGAAGCAGCTCTTCTCCAGTGCCATTCTGAGCTTTGCCCTGTCTGAGGCCATGAGGCTCTTGTCTTTGATAATTGCTTTCCTCATCCCCTTCGAGGTGAGACACTGCAGGGTCACCAAGCCATCCTCACTGCCTCAATTTCTTGCCAGTCCTGGTCCTGGTGTGTGCTAAATGTTTAAACACATGTTTCCCTAACCCCAACAGAGAGAGAGAGAGAGAGAGAGAGAGAGAGAGAGAGAGAGAGAGAGAGCTCTCAAGGGGGGGGGGGCTGGACAGATGGCTCCGAGGTTAAGAGCACTAGCTGCTCCTGCAGAAGATCTGGGTTCCTTTTCCAGTGCTCACGTGACAGCTCACAACTGTCTGTAGCTCAGTTGTAGGGGGTCTAATGCTCTCTTCTGGTCTCCCTGGGCTCTGGGAACACATATGACACATATATATTTGTGTGTGTGTACATATATATGTATATATAATACCCATATTCACAGATTTTTTAAAAAAGAAATACTTATTTATTTTATGTATGTGACTACACTGTCATTGTCTTCAGACACACCAGAAGAGAGCATCAAATCCCATTAGAAGATGGTGGTTCCCAGCTCTGGAAAAGCACCCAGTGCTCTTAACCCCTGAGCCATCTCTCCAGTCCCCTTTAAAATGTTTTTAATTAATTACTTTTTAAATTTTTGTTTTTGTTTCCCCAACCCCCCCAGACAGACAGTGTTTCTCTACAAACCCCTGGCTGTCCTGGAACTCTGTAGAGCAGGCTGGCCTTGAACTCAGAGATCCTCCTTTTTCTGTCTCCCCAGGGCTGAGGTATGCCGCCACGCCTGGCTAAAAAATATTTCAAGACAAGCAGGACAGTTGTGGCACACATCTTAATCACTCGGGAGGCAGAGGCAGGAGGATCTCTATGAGTTACAGGCCAGCCTGCTCTGCAGAGCTAGTTCCAGAGAGTTGTATATTGAATCCAGAGCAGGTGAAGGTGCTCTGGGCTCCAGGGCTACACAAACACACAAAAATCCTGCCTTGAAAAAGAATAAAAAATTCCAAGATCAACTTTCATTATGTCTTGTGTTCTAGGCCAGCAGTTTAGCATCTTAAAACTTGAAGGGGGCCGGGCAGTGGTGGCGCACACCTTTAATCCCAGTACTTGGGAGGCAGAGGCAGGTGGATTTCTGAGTTCGAGGCCAGCCTGGTCTACAGAGTGAGTTTAGGTGTGGTGACTTAAGTCCAGTACTGTGTAGGCAGAGGCAGGCAGAGCTCTGGGACTTCCAGGCCAGCCTAGTTTACACAGCAAGCTCCAGAACAGCCAAGGCCACACAGAGAAACCCCTTCTCAGAACACAGAAATATAACAACCAAACAAAAGAACCATCAGCGAGTGAGAAGTTGGCTGGTGAAGGGGATTGTTGTCTTGCTTTGCAAGCTTGGCAGCTTGAGGTTACCCCAGAACCTACAAAAATGAAGATGAAGAGAGCAGGCTCCACAATTGTCTTTTGACTTCCCTCATGAACAAATAAACACAATAAATATTTTTTCCACAACAGAGTTCCCTGTGTATCCTTGGTTAGCCTGAGACTCACTATGTAGACCAGGCTGGCTTCACCCAGAGATCCACCTGCTTCTGCCTCCCAAGTGCTGGGTTAAGAGCATATGCCATCACCACCTGACTCTTTTTGTTATGCCTTAAAAATCTCTCTCTCTCTCTCTCTCTCTCTCTCTCTCTCTCTCTCTCTCTCTCTCTCTGTGTGTGTGTGTGTATATGTGTTTACTTTGAGACAGGCTTTCTTTGTGTAGGTAGCCCTGGCTGTCCTGGAACTCACTCTATAGACCAGGCTGGCCTTGAACTCACACCTGCCTCTGCCTCTGCTCCCCAAGTGTTGGGATTAGCCAAAGGGGGCTTTGGTTGCTGGACTTCAATACTTTGATAGCTGGACCTTGGTAGTCAGCCTCAGAAAGAGGAAGTGGCCAAATGCTAGACCTTGGTGGCTAGCTTTAGTCATATAATCTCATGGTTTTTAGCAGGGCAGAAGGGATGGGAGGGAAGGGTGAGGCCTGCCACGTTTGCCAGCTGGGCTGGCCAGAGTCCCTTCAAGAGTCAGGTCCCTTGGAACTAGAGTTACAAACAGCTGTGAGCTGCTCCTTGGGTGCTGGAAACGGATCTCCTATCCTCGGCAAGAGCAGTAAGTACTCCTAACCCTTGAGTCATCTCTCTCCATCCGATAAATAAAACATACAGGAAAACAACACTGGGCCATGAAGATGGCTCAGTGGGTAAAGGAGCTTACCACCAAGCCTAACACCACGATTTGTTATCTGCGATCCACTTGCTGGTAGAAGAGAAACGACTCCAGGAAGCTGTCCTGTGCCCTTCTATGTACATGTATGTATTTCATGGCATGCACAAGTATGCACTCATAAAAAAGAAAAAAACATAACAAAACCCTTTCAAGCAAAATGGGAAAGAAGGAACAGAGAAAGCTGACTTCCCCTGTGGCTGTGTTCTCTTCTTGTTTTCCACTTAAAACCGCTTCTCTTGATTTCTCCTGGGCACTTCCTCTTTTTCTGGAAGCAAACACTTGGGCCCTTCAGACAAAAGGTGAATTCAGTAGCCACGCCCACCCCTACCTGCTCTGTTTTCATTGGACAGCGTATCCTGGAGCTTGGTCCCGCCGACCTAAACAGCCCTTCCTCCTTTCTTTGCCTGTACAAAACAGTTGCGACGTTTCATGCACCCCTCTCCCGCCCTACGCCTGGAAGTTTAGGTGATTTCCCCTTGCATCACTAATGGCATTGCCATGGAAACTGTTGCACCCATTTTTCTACTATAGTAGAGCTGCTAGGTTAAAGTCAAACGCTTATCACGGTGTCTCCTTGTCAATACGGAAGACAAAACTCAGGTCCACAGGCTATAGAGGCTAGCCGTGTCCATCACTAAGCCACACCCCCAGCACTGCTACTGCGCACTTTGTTTTGAGTGTGCGTGTGCGTGTGTTTGTGTGTGTGTGTGTGTGTTGTTTTGGTGTTTGCTCGTTTGTTTGTTTTTGTTTTTCGAGACAGGGTTTCTCTGTGTAACTGCCCTGGCTGTCCAGGAACTTGCTTTGTAGTCCAGGCTGGCCTTGAACTCACAGAGATCTGCCTGCCTCTGCTGGGCTGTCTGTCCTTTTTTTTTTTTTTTTTTTTTTTTTTTTGGTTTTTCGAGACAGGGTTTCTCTGTGTAGCCCTGGCTGTCCTGGAACTCACTCTGTAGACCAGGCTGGCCCTGAACTCAGAACTCCACCTGCCTCTGCCTCCCAAGTGCTGGGATTAAAGGCGTGTGCCACCACTGCTGGGCTGTTTGTCCATTTTTTAATTTAATTAACTAGTTTGTTTGTTTGTTTCCAGGCAAGGTTTCTCTGTGTAGCTCTGGTTGTGTTTCCAGGCAAGGTTTCTCCGTGTAGCTCTGGTTGTCCTGGAACTCCCTCTATAGATCAGGCTGACCTCGAACTCAGAAATCCGCCTGCCTCTACTTCTGCCCCTGCCCCTGCTGTGCTGGGATTAAAACCAAGAGCCACCTTGCCTGGCTATTTGTTCCTTTATTGAGATAGGGCCTCACTGTATAGCCTGGTCTGACCTGGAACTTACTATATAGACCAGACTGGCCTCAAACTTACAGAGATCCTTCTGTCCCGCTCCCCACCCCCGATTGCTGGGATCAAAGACGTGTGTCACTACGGACAGCTTACTGTGTGTTTTAAAATCTTTTACATTTCGTTGTTTGTTTCTTTATCCATGAATGTCTATGTGCATTCTCGTAGGCACAGATGTGCCACTGTGCTTACAAGCGGAGGTCAGAGGACAACTTAGAGAAGTCTGTTCTTTCCTTCTACCACAGGAATCCCAGGGATGGAACTCTGATTACAGAGCTTGGTGGCAAACACCTTTTACCCACGGAGCCATCTTGCCGGCCTCACATATTTTTGATGTGCGAGGATAACTGATCTCCAGAAAGGGCATGTCCTGTTGCCCTGACAATGGAGGGCAGCTTGTTTTCCTACAGACCCAGTCATGGCTGAAAAAAAAAAGGTTATTATTTTAGTTATGGTTGAATCCTTGCCTGTATAAGAAACATAATTTAAACATATTTTGCTTACTGATAGAACACAGTCTCAGCTTTTTTTTTTTTTTTTTTGGTTTTTTCGAGACAGGGTTTCTCTGTGTAACCCTGGCTGTCCTGGAACTCATCTGTAGACCAGGCTGGCCTTGAACTCAGAAATCCACCTGCCTGTGCCTCCCAAGTGCTGGGATTAAAGGCGTGCGCCACCACGGCCCGGCAGTCTCAGCTTTATTTGAGGAGGACAGTTCCAAATATAGACAGACAGGGCTGGAGGGATGGTTCAGTGGTTAAGGGCACTGACTGCTCTTCCAGAGGTTCTGAGTTCGATTCCCAGCAGCTGCATGGTGGCTCACAACCATCTATCAGGGGATCTGATGCCCTCTTCTGGCCTGTGGATGTATATGCAGCAGAGCACTCAAACATTAAATAAGTAAGATTCTTTTTTAAAAAGTTAAAAATCCCTAATTCTAGCTGGGCAGTAGTGGTGCATGCCTTTAATCCCAGCACTTGGGAGGCAGAGGCAGGTGGATTTCTGAGTTCGAGGCCAGCCTGGTCTACAGAGTGAGTTCCAGGACAGCCAGGGCTACACAGAGAAACCCTGTCTTGAAAAACCAAAAAAACAAAACAACAACAACAACAAAACCCTAATTCTTACATATGTGTTTTAAACTTATATTGCTGGGGCAGAGTGATGGCTCAGCAGGTCTGGGTGCAGTGAGTATAAGTCCCAAGACACACACAGTGGAAGGAGGGAACCAACTTTCAAAATTTGTCTTCTGGCTCACACATCCAAAAAAAAAAAAAAAAAGAGAGAGAGAGACTCATGACCCATGGCAGTAGCCAGAAGGCACAGGGCAATCTGAACAGAATTCCACAAGTCCTGTGCAAGATAGCAGGAGAAATGGAGAGAGATTTTCCCCACAAAATGCACTTGAATCCTTAGTGTCATAGATGGGTGTCTCTTCTGTGACCAGCGTCTTAGTAGAGAGGGCAGATACCTCTGACTAGTTTCCACGGAAGGAATCTGTTTTTGTTTTTGGTTTTTGGTTTTTCAAGGCAGGGTTTCTCTGTGTAGCCCTGGCTGTCCGGGAACTCACTCTGTAGACCAGACTGGCCTCGAACTCAGAAATCTACCTGCCTCTGCTTCCCGAGTGCTGGGATTAAAGGCGTACACCACCACTGCCTGGCTCCAGCCTTGAATTCTTAATCCACGGAAGGAATCTGGTGTAAGAAATCAGTCCTGGGCCTGGAGAGATGGCTTAGTGGTTAAGAGAACCGACTGCACTTCCAGAGATCCTGAGTTCAATTCCCAGCAACCACATGGTGGCTCACAACCATCTGTAATGGGATCTGATGCCCTCTTCTGGTGTGTCTGAAGACAGCTACAGTGTACTCATATACATAAAATAAATAAATAAATCTTTGAAAGAAATCAGTCCTGGAAAGAGGACCCAGTAGCCAGAGGTTCCCAGCAGCCAGCAGTGGTGCCTGGCAAATGGCACCACTCTTGGAAACAAAACCTAAAGCAGCCTCTTTGCCACTGAGTTTGGACTTGGGAAGAAGTGTATCCCAGACAGTATCTGGTGACCTGTCTTGCCAGCCTCACACACCCTTAGCAGGTGGTGGTGGCACTGTGTGGGCTCACTGTGACCACTAGACCCGCACCAGTGAGGCAAGAAGGAAATCTGGTTCAGCAAGACTCTCAACTGGAGTTAGGTCAAACTTCTAGAGTCTGACAGCGGGTGGTTTATTTTAGGAATATTTACGTAAAGTACAACTTTGGAAAAAAAGTTTTCTAGAAACAATGTACAATCCCGTGTACACACAGCTAGGATCTGGTGTGGTCTTGGTTATAGACACTGTAGCAGTCACCAACCCACAAAGTACATGTGACGTCTCCTCTAAGGATGGGTTCTACTGACTGAGAAACAAAGCTACAGATTAAGGCACAGAGAGAGAGTCTGAGATGAACATTCTGGGGGATTCGGGTGTGGCCTGGCACAGATCACCAGGCTATTTCCCACCCCCAGCCTTCTGGGTGGGAAACAGGTATCCCCATCCCTTCCCTGGGAGAGATAAGCTTTGTCTTTCACATTCCTAGTTAGCCTAGAGTTCATCTGGGAGCACGAGGACCTCATGCCCTCTATAGCACCACAGCTGGGGACAATGGAAGAAAGGACTGGAGCCCTGAGACAGGGTCACTTGGTCAATGTCAGCATATGGAACTCTTCTGAGGTCCATTGACATGCTCTCTACAATGGACAGCAGTGCATAAGAAGTCACCATAGCTCTGTCTGTCACAGTAGACTCAAGAACTATCACCCTAACACTGCCAGGAAACACTGTCAGAGTATCAGCGATCCATGAACAAGTAAGATCAAGTTTTATATTTACACACTGAGGTCTACCCTTCACCAGCCGATGGAGCTTTGCATGGTTCCTGTTTGGGGAAATGATGAAAAAAGTTGCTGCTTGCTAGGTATGGTAGTACATATTCATGACCCCAAGGTTCAGGAGTTCAAAGCCAGCCTGGGCTATGAAGTGAGACCCTGTTAGAAAAGAGGGAGAGGGGCTGGAGAGATGGCTCAGTGGTTAAGAGCACTGACTGCTCTTCCAGAGGTCCTGAGTTCAATTCCCAGTACCCACCTTGTGGGACAGTGGTCTGTGGCAGGCAATCTGACACCCGGTTGAGCACAGGCTGAAAACTCTGGGAGACCCAGTGGAATATCCACGAGGGACCAGAATATGTTTTTGGCCGATGCTCCTGGAAGAAACCTGCTCTCCCGAGAGCTGCCAGAAGCCTCCCGAGTTCCACAGGCTGGTCGGCCTCTCGTGGGCTCAGCCCCGGCCTGACTCAGCACAGGGCAGCGGGTGCAGCGTCTTGGTGTGATCTAGGCGGCAGCCACAGGGACCGAGGCGGAGGAGACTCCGCCCCTGCTCGCGCTCCCTCCCCTGCCAGAACCCTCACATTCGGCTGGGCCAGAGACCCCCGAGGAAGGCTCCCAGCACGCAGCCCAGCACCACCTGGTGGCTCATAACCATCTGTAATGGGATCTGATGCCCTCTTCTGGTGTGTACTTATAAATGAATTTATTTATTTATTTATTTATTTATTTATTTATTTATTTATTTATTTTTTGGTTTTTCAAGACAGGGTTTATCTGTGTAGCCCTGGCTGTCCTGGAACTCACTCTGTAGACCAGGCTGGCCTCCAACTCAGAAATCCGCCTGCCTCTGCCTCCCAAGTGCTGGGATTAAAGGCGTGCACTACCACTGCCCCGAGTAAATGAATAAATAAATTTAAAAAAAAAAAAAAAAGAAAGAAAGAAAAGAAGGAGAGAGGGAGGGAGGAAATGTGGGAGGGAGGGAAGGAGGAGAAGGAGGGAGGGAGGGAGGGAGGAAGGAAACACTGTTTTCCAAATTGTTTTTATCATGTTTTGGCCAAACTAACAATGTGTGTGTGTGTGTGTGTGTGTGTGTGTGTGTGCGCGCGCGCACGCACACGTGTACACCTGCAGCAGGGGTAAGGATATCTGTGGAAAACAGAAGATGGCATCCATGATCCCCTAGCATCAGAATTACAGACTGCTGAGAACTGCCCGATGTGGTGCTGGAAAGCAAACTTGGGTCCTCTGGATGAGCAGCAGTGTGTGCTCTGAAACACCAAGCTGCCTCTCACTCCTTTGCTTTTTTTGAGACCAGGTCTCGTGTAGCATAGGCTGGTTTTGAACTCACTACCTAGCAGAACAGCAGAGGACCACCTTGAACTTCTGCTCCTCAGACCTCCACCTCCCAACTACTAGGATTATAGGGGAGCACTACCATGCCCAGCTCATGCAACACTGGGAGCACTACCACTCCCAGTTTATGCAAGGCTGGATGAATCCAACCAGGGCTTTGTGCATGCCAGGCAAGCAGCAAACCTCAAGCCACAGCCCCCAGCCTAGTTTCTTGATTCTGACAAGTGTAAATGTTGGATAACCACCACTATAAGATACAATATATCAGCTCCCTGTGTGGTTTGTATCTGTAAGCACCTGGGAGGCTGAAGCAGGCTAATCACCACAAGTTCAAGGCTAGCCTGGACTACATAGTGAGTTTCAGGCCACTAGTCTGAGCTACAGAGTAAGAGCCTTTCTCCACCCAAAAAAGATACTGAACGTGAAAAGCAGGTCCTGTGTGAGCTGATAGCCAACTTTATACGTCAACGCCAGACTGGGTGATCTCCCATGAGAGCAGCTGCAGTTCTGACATCACCTAGTGCCATGGGAGCCAATTAAACCCCAATTATCTAGGGCCTTTCCCTCCCCCTTACCTAGAGCAATAAGTGACCCTGGGTGCCATGGGGACTTGGATAGCCCCACTCGTGTGTGTCAGAGGCTGTCAATCCTTTCTTCCCTCCCTCCTTTCCCGTTTCCTCCCATCCTGAGCACCCTGACCCTGGCCAGTGACGAACTCTCACCCTGAAAGCCCCTGCCCATCCTCCAAGGGTTTAAGTGGTCTTTGTTTCCCTCATTAAATGAACCGCCTAACCGAAGCTGTCTCCAGAGAGTCTATTGTCTTGCTCACCATCTCCTGAGGGCTCTTCTGCTCCCAGCCTCTCCCACCTCGCTTCCCCTCTCAGGATCCACCTATTGCTATCATAGGCCTTGACAGCATGAGGGGTAGGGAAGCAGAGTCAGAATAGCACATTCTATTGCTACAGAAGAATTCAGCTGTGTCACCAAAGCTTAGCACCCGGGGTAGGAAGGGACCATGGGAAGAGCCTGACCATATCAAGACAGGGCAGAGGCTATTTCACCCAAAGTTCCTTGGAAGGGGCCTCTTAAGAAAACAAAGGCTTCATTGGGTATGGTGCCTGGTGCCTGTGAGTCTGAGGCTAGCCTGGGCTACACAATCAAATTTGTTTTGAGAAGAATTTTGAAGTAGACTAGTCTAGCTGCATCTCCTTAGATCTTGGGTTGGAGACACAGCTCGGTTGGCAGAGTGCTCACCAGCATGAGTGGAGCTATGGGCATCATCATAAAAGCTGAGCCCAGCCGGGCAGTGGTGGCGCACGCCTCTAATCCCAGCACTTGGGAGGCAGAGGCAGGTGGATTTCTGAGTTCGAGGCCAGCCTGGTCTACAGAGAGAGTTCCAGGACAGCCAGGGCTACACAGAGAAACCCTGTCTTGAAAAATGAAAAATACAAAAAAAAAAAAAAAAAAAAAAAAAAAAAAAAAAAAAAAAGCTGAGCCCAAGCAATCACCACTCCTGGCCTTATTTAAAAATTTAAAAGTGACTCAATGTAGTAAAATGGTTGGCTTTGTTTTGTTTTTTTTTTAAAAAGATTATACATACACACACACACATATACATATATACATACATATATATATTTATACCTGAATGTTTCTTCTGCATGCCAGAAGAAGGCATCAGATCCCATCTAGGAATTGAACTCAGAACCTCTGGAAGAACAGCCAGAGCTTTAATTGCTGAGCTATCTCTCTAGCCCATAAAATGGTTTTTTAATTATATTTGTGTGTGTGTGTGTGTGTGTGTGTGTGTGTGTGTGTGTGTGTGTGTGTGTGTGTGTGTAGGTGTAGGTATAAAGACAAACCCTTCTATCAGTGGGTCCCAGGGATTGAATTTAGGTCCTCAGACTTGGCAGCAGGCATCTCCAAACATTGAACTGTCTCACCTGCTGTAGTAAAAACTTTTGACTTTCTGGATCTGAAAACCTTGATCCTGCTTTACCACCCAGAGCTGGCTCAGCAGTTAAGCACACTTGTTCTTGCATAGGAGAGGGGTCAATTCCCAGCAGCCATATGGTGGCTCACAGCTATCTATAATTCCACTGCCATGAGATTCAGAACCCTTTTCTGACTTCTTTAGGCACCAGGCATATATGTAGTACATGGATAAGCACACACATAGGCAAAACATTCACATACATTATAAATTTTATATATATATATGTATATATATATATATTGTTTTTGGTTTTTTTTTGTTTTTGTTTTTGTTTTTTGAGACAGGGTTTCTCTGTGTAGCCCTGGCTGTCCTGGAACTCACTCTGTAGACCAGGCTGGCCTTGAACTCAGAACTCCACCTGCCTCTGCCTCCCAAGTGCTGGGATTAGAGGCCTGCGCCACCATTGCCTGGCTTCCAGCTAATGATAATTTTTTTTAAAGAGCTTACTCAGAGTCTTCACACAGGAGAGGCATGGACCTCCAGCCCCAAGAGGATCCCCCCCC